>CM045456.1:31053488-31653488 GCA_024666655.1 Dascyllus trimaculatus
ATTCAGCTTAGCAAATATGCTTATTTTCTCAGCACCGCTCTGCTGAACAGTTTAATTATACCAAAGCCTATAGATGATATGGAAGGACAACACTAATAACGATAGTTTTATTAGGAGATTTCCTGCATCAGTAGCAAATGTTTTGTGCTGGTCTTTCTCTATTTTTGAAAAATCACTTAAAATAGCATTTTAACCATTAACTGACCCATGACACACTTCTGAAAAATCTAAATTTGAGCAAATGAATGAATCAAACATGTTAAGGAAGGAGTTGCACAAAAATGACACAGCAAAAAAAGGTACACAGCAAAAATACCCAAAACGCATACAGTATGTTTATGCTGGAGCTGTGACGCAGCAGCGGTTAGCACTGCTGCGTCACAGCTAGAGGGTCAAAGGGTTCGAATCTTGGCCTGGGGTCTTGTAGAGTTTACATGTTCTCTCTGTGCATGTGTGGGTTTTCACCAGGTGTTTCTGCTTCCTCCACAATCCAAAAACATGCTGAGGTTAACTGGTGATTCTAAACTGTCCGTAGGTGTGAATGTTGTCTGTCTCTCTGTAGGGTCCTGTGATAGACTGGCAACCTTTTCCAGGTGAACCCTGCCTTCACCCTAAGTCTGCTGGGATAGACTCCAACCCCCCCACGACCTTACAGTGGATAAAGCGGTCTTTACATAATGAGTGGATGGGATGTTTATTTTGAAGCAACAAAGCTCTCTAGTGAAGGGAACAACAAAGGAAGCAGGGGACATTTTAAACCATGTTTCTACCTTGTTTACATGCCCAGATGGGTTTCTATACACTCAGACACATCATGAGTGAAATGAGCAGCCACTGCCATGGTTGAGCATATGCACCTTGAAATTGTAGTTTAACAATGACGGTCTCAAAAATACAGATTCATACAGCCATGATCTCATATGTAACAGACTTAAGGAACCAATCCCATCAGTCCTATTGCAGGGAGGGATTTTCCCTGTCAGAATGAGGTTCCGGTTCATCACATGTGGCTGATTATTCAAATTTTACAACTTGCCATTGTGTAGTGGAGAGTAGTTTTGCAGTTTTTGAGCAGAGCTGTAGGTGAGCTGGTGTGCTCAGGTTCAGGCAAATAGTGGAGGGTTGGGCTGAGATAGAGGCAGAGACTGATCTGCATATTCACAGACTGCACAATACTAATGGAAGCAAAGCCATAAAGTTGCATCTGGGGCATCTTTAGACATTCAGATAAGAGATGAGATTCTAAGTGTTTAAGCAAAGAGGAACTTTAACCCCACAGTTGTCTTCTGTGCCAGTTTTGGAAAGCACAGATAAACGCTGTCATGATGGTGGTGTCTTGGTGTACTGATGAAAGGGGTATGGGAGAATGACATATTACGTCCTTTTATGAAGGATTTGTTGGTCAGGCTTGTGTTTGTCAGTTTGTTTTATAGTTCATCTCACCCTAAATGGAAAACCAAACAGTCATAGCACAAAAATCACACATGTTAGCTACTAATGACATTACTTTCATTTTGGCGTCCTAGTAAGACAGTGTTGGCAGTGAACCAGCATTAATAATACCAGAACCCTGAAACTTAAGCAGGTAAGTGGAATACAGAGATTATTATTTTTACTATTCATGCCTGTGTTTTTCTGACTGTGACAAAACAAAATGCTTCCTGTGGAGTGGCACTAGAATGGCAGCAAACACAGCTGTTTACAACTAATGTCTTTCAGCATGTTCAGACTACAATGATATGAGCTGTTTTAGGGTTTTATTACATGCAACCACACAAATAAAAGAAATAAATGCCTCTAAGCTGAATTATTTTTTTTTCAACTTGGAAGCAGCAAAATATCAAAGCAGTCTGACAGACTGCCAACACATCACCTGTTAGAGAGATTGTCAACCTATCAAGCAGATGTGGTACAAAATCAGGACTAGTGTTTCTGGTTAGCTGACAAACACCTCTCCTTTTATTTCTTGTTTAGTCTACATCTACCTTTAGGAAAACGATCTTTAATGTTTAATAGATACTCACCTATAGATGGGTGACAACTAAAGGAAGAAGCTGAACTCTTGACCCCTACACTGATGGTATCCGATGGCTCTGTTATGCTGTGGGAGACATTTTCCTGACATGCTTTCGGGTTCACTCGTCCCCTTAGAGGGAAGAGTCACTGCAAATCAATACAAAGTAGTTCTGATGAAACATTTCTATCCTAATGGGAGTGGTCTCTTCTAGAATGACCATGCCTCAATCCATAAGGAATAGGTGGGGGCGCTGAATGGTTTGACGAAAATGATATGAATCATATGCAGTGGCCTTAACGGTCACCAGATCTCAGCACAGGTCTTAGCACAGTTAGACAGCTCTCCACCACCATCATCAATACACCAAATGAGGGACTATCTTTTGGAAGAATAGTGTTCATCCATCCAGTAGAGTTCAGAGACTTAGACAATCAATGCCAAGGCACACTGAAGCTGCTTTGGTGGCATAACACCTTACTAAGACACTTGATGTTGGATTTTCCTTTAATCTGTCGTGTTTCTGTATGTTGCGAGTCTTAACTGAGCTTTAACTGTAAATGTGCTTGTGGAGCAATGAGGCAGTAACATCTATAGCATTAGTGATGATTCTTCAGAACTACAGGTGACCCTTTGGCTATCATACAGAGTAATTTCATTATGATAATTTCAGAAATACAGAATACTGCAGGTAAGGACTCTACAGAGAGCATTATCCACTTCTCACCATGTTTTCCTCCAATGATAGCCTCTCCTGTCAAAACCTTCCTTTAACCTTTAGGCTACCACTGACCCCTTTTATGCGGCTGCACAATGCCCTCATCCAGCCTCCCAATCGAATGCATTAGACTATCTGCTTCAATGCGCCAAACATGGAATAGATGCAGCAACAGACAATGGTTATCCCCTTGCCCTGAGCTAATGTACATCCACTCCTGTTTAAAGGCTTTTTCTACATCGAGGTCAGGTCAGTCGTGTTGCCACAATAATACTTTTCAGAGGTTTCTTCCTCTTGAATTAGGCACTTGACTCCAGAGTACTACAACATGTTGAGGAGATAAGTGAGGCTGGATGGAGTGGTGAGCTTTATTATGAAAAATGAACAGACTCTTATTTTTTTAAACTGACTGTCAAATCAGTGGAGTAATTGAATCAGTGTGACAGCTCAGTCTGTGTGGTAATTTTTTGCCAAGAGGGACAGGACCTAGTTGTTCATCTTCATCTAGAGGTCACATTTGCCTCAGCTCTCTTGCCTCAACTTCTTGGGTTAAGTCTTTCTGCTGGAGGTTCTGGATGAGCTAAGAAGCTAAAGCACTACAGTTGGTCATAGCTGACCACTGGAACAACTGCTCTAACCACAAACTACCTGAACGTAATGCAGCCGATCAAATAGCTTGCAAAACATGAAAGTATTGTGACAAAAAGTGGAACCCAATCAAAAATATTAAACACAGATTTTTCACAACTACAGTTATTTAGACCGGGTGTAGACCAGTTCTACAGATGCTGTGTTTGACATGGCAAGTTACGAAAGCGGATTTTAGACCAACAAGGCAAACAAATGTGACCCAGAATTGGGTTTTAAGTTTGTGGCATTGTAGGCTGCAGTAAGACATAAGATCTGAACATCTGTGGCTTTGTTTGGTGGGTACCATCACAATATGGTCAGATATTTGATCAAAGTATTTGGTTCGGATGCTTAGACCTCTGGACCACAGTATGCAGTGACTTCACCTGCACATACGTACATGTCATGTTCAGTAGATTTGCATTATCTGAGTCTACATCTATGTTCATTTTTAAACAACATTTTGAAACAAAAACTATCTCCATTCAGATAAGTGGTTTAGCACAGTTTCAGAAATGTTCCCTGTGCATAATAATATGCATGTAACATGACCATTCACTGGACTTGCAGATGCTGAAGTAAACATGAAGCAGGGGGTTGGTTGTCAAGTTGTAGAAAACACTACAGGGGAAGACCAGCAATGGTGAAAAGTGATTGTCCTTAACTGCACAACAGCTGCTGGCAAAGACAACGAGATTAGAAATGCCTGTAATTTGTTATCCATGTTGAATTAAGCACTGGTGTCTTTGTTTCCTTCTGGAAAAAGGTCATGTGATATCAGGGTGAGGAATCTGGGAGCATTACGCAGTGACAATCAATTTAACCAGAATGCAAATGTGGGTGTCTGCTTCACAGTTTCTAAAAGTCTCTAGTTTTGTCTGTCCAGACTAAAACACATTCCTGTAGTTTTCAGACTAAAACAGCATCAGCAGCTTTTCCAAAAGTCTCTGTAATGGGGTCTAAACTCAAGAGTAGCGTAGACACAGGCCTTAAATGTAACAGTTATGTAAAAGTTATGCATTATAAAATGACATATTATTGCACATGTAGCTTAGCCTAGACTAGCTGTGAACACAAAACTGACATATCATATTAGCAGTTGATATCCATAGCTTATGAGTAGACAGATGCTTTTATAGACACCAATCAGTTACAAAGCAATTTCAGCGGTTATATATGTGTTTCTGGCCACTGATTTGGCCACTGATTGTTTTAGCTCTGTTTTTGGTCACTACCAACTGCTAAACTATCCACTATGTTCACCTTTAACCTACTAACTGTGCCCGTATCCTGCTCTGTGCAGAGGTAATAGTCTACAGTGGGTTTTTTTTAGAAGTTTTTCTCTAAATACAGCTGCCTGCTGTGGCCAAAAATGACACTGCTGTTGCTATTATCAAATTATTGATTATCTGGTGCCTTAGCAAGATATTGTATGTGTCACATGACAGACTAACTACATGTGACTATAATGCAAATGATGTCACAGAACATTTGGAATGAAATAGGTAAATACCTCTAACATTAAAGAATCCAGGTCTGAAGACAGAACTCAAGATGTAGGTTGCTGTCATTACTGTTGTCTGTCAAAACATAACCTTGTCTGTGCATGTTTATGGTAATACATGGTTAGTCCTGCATAGTCAGATCATTCTGTACTGCCTTACTGCACCATATAAATCCTCAGCAAACTTTTTTTTAGCATGTAGGTTGCTGCTTGGTGGGAGGTTATTGTTTCCTGTAGTGAGGGGAATTTTGGTAACAGTAGCATGTAGATAGTGGAAGGTGAGGAGAGCTGCATGAACTGCGTGGCCTATAGCAGGCTTACATCCAGGGACTCAGAGTTCTCTTCTCAAGTGTGAGCAGCAGTTGTTGTTTTTTTCAAAATGAGAGTTGATGCTGAAATACATTAATTTGATTGACAATCGTTTTTGATATCAGATTTCACATTGAGAATCATCAGTTTTCAGTGGTACTGGTAGGGACTACCACAGGCCTGGTATCCTGTACTCACTCACATATCTGTAAATGTATCAGTGTAAGCCTGACAGGCAGCAAAGTACTGATAAGGTGATGACTAATACATATAAAGCCAGCTTACTTTCAGCAGCTTTACAACCCACTGTGATAAATAAATCCACTGGAATTAAAAACACTTCTCAGGGGTCCAGGCTAATTAGCAGCATCCCAACATGCCATATAGAATCACAATAACTAAAGCCAGCGTCTTACTCTAGCCATCATAAGACAAGTGTATGATCTCTCTTTGCTGACCCGTTGACCTCTTTTCCGACCTCCGACCAAAGTGTCTGACCTTTGATCAAATCACACCAGCTCCTTAGTTTTATGAGAGGTTGTGCTGATCTGTGACGTCTCCTCTCAACTCAGCAGCAAGGATGCTGAATAAAATTAGATTAAACTGAACTATGTTGACCTGGAGGAGGAGAGGCTGCCTGGGTTTGATTTTACCTCATGAAATCGGTTCTGCCGATATCCAGCTGAATGAAATTATTCTATTTCTCCCAGTTAGAAGAACAAAAAGCTCTGTCCCGTGTCCATCACTCCCTCTAGGCAGAATAAAGCCAAATGCTCTCAGAACCCAAAAGGACTTTAAATTATTTATCCAGGTCGTCTCTGCCTGTGCCATCCTAGCCTACTTTCCCTGCTACTTTGGGGGAAGCACATTTACTTGTTGCTCAGAATGATATCTCCCAGCACATACATTATACATGGAGCTATGCTGCGTAGTGCATGCATACAATATGGCATTCAGCTCGTACCACAGCCACGTTATGGGTCTGCTGAAAGCCTCTGAGAAGGAAATCCCAAATATTATTGAAGGAGCAGGCACATGTGTGAGGAGCAGAAAGTGGATCTAGACAGCTGTAGTGATCTTTACACACAGGAACACACACACACAAAGGCCATGAGCTTGACATTAGAGCGTGCAGGTCAGAGCGGAGCATCCTTACCGGGCCAGGCGCTGTGCGTAACCACGGAGACAGATGTCAGCGGAGGCAGCGGGCTGAGCGGCGTCCTCCGGCCTGAAGAGCATGCCTCGTCCGCATCACAGGAACACACCACCCGAGGAGCGGCGCACCGCGAAGAGCCACGACTCCACAATCTGGGTCAGAGCCGCCGGAGCCATCCTGAGGAGGAAGGTAGCCGCAGACGTCACAGGCCCACATGGATCCTAACATCCAACAACAGGCGCATCCTCCGTCTGCGATGAATTCCACGGAGACCCGGAGGGGAGCAAATCCATGAGGTTCTCACATCCACGCACGACAACAGCTTTCAGCTACGAGAATATAACCTTGTCTGCAGCAAGCATCAGCGCCTCAGTGAAAGGCTGTCTGCATGAGTCCTCCTCCTCTGCCTGCCTCTGCCTAATTCGCTGCTTTATCGCTCTATTTCTGTCTTTCTCTGATGCTCACCCATATTTCCACTTCACTGCTCTCTCTCTCTCTCTCTCTCTCTCCGTCTCTGATTCTCAGCTGTGTCTCAGTGCTGTGCTCAGCCTGTGCCCAGAGGATGTTGAACATGTGTTCAGGGTGGGGGTGGGGGACTGCTGACTTCATAGGTGGCACGCTTACTTCTCCCACTGATAGGTTAGGGAGGATGGCACTGTGCGCAGCAGCGTCTAACTGGCAGTTGTTGAAAGATAAAATCTGCTCGGCCTCTTTTTTTCCCCCCCTCTCTTGTAAATGTTCCTATTTTGGAATCAAACGCACAAGCAGTCACGGATGAGATCATTGGCTGTGATTAACCATCACTCTGCACTTGATTGGTGGAAATCTGTGTTGTGGGGAAATAAATAAGGGGCAAATTCTAGACGTGATGTGATAAAATCAGTGACTGAGCAGCCCTGCAGGACAGGCAGAGGATGAAAACAAATCCTACTGGCTCAGAAATAATATGCAGCACAAGAGAGGGTTTTGTTCCTCCTTAAGTCTACTGCTTCTTTCTAGAGAAACAAGAGACACATCTCTCTACGTTGTACAACTGGAGCAGAGGGGAGAAGGAAGATGTGGGAGGCAGAGAGTGTGGAGGGAAAAAAAATGGAGAAACAGTGAAAGGAGGGAGGAAAGGAGAGGGAGGAGGGAGAACAGAGGGCAGCAAGAAAGAAAAAGAAAGAGAGGGAGAGAGAGAACAGAGAGCTTTGGAATATTTATAGAAGGCTGGAGACTGATATAAAGAAATAAGCTCCTCTATTTCTGTGCTGTGACACACGACCGCGTCTCGGATGATATGCTGTCAGGCTAAGTCATATCAAAGGCATCCTATGGTGCTTCTGCAGCAAGGATGCACATAAACTGCAGCAGCAGCATGCAGGAAGATATTATTTCAGGCAGATTACACACAAATGCCCACACAGAAGAATAAGATTGAGTTCAGGCTTCAGTGGCAAAGTGTCTCTTTAATGGGTTCAGTGATGAGCAGGAGGAAGTGCACTTAATCAAGGAAATGACAGTCGTGTGACGATCACAAGAGCCATTAGACTGAGTCACAGAAGCAATGGTTTTATAAGGGAGGAGGAGGAGATGGAGATAAAGAAGGGGATTTTTTTTTTATATTTTTCTCTTTTTGAAAACATGAAAATCACTGGTTTTATTTTTAGTCCTTGTTTTTCTGGGAAGTGGGGTGTGTCAGAATGAAAATGTTTCCACTGCTAGCTGAGGGAAAATTAGTCGAGTCAAAATGGATTTTATATGCTCGACGTGATTTTGCTTGCAAATTTTAAAACGTGTGCCTCTGTGTGTGTGTGTGTGTGTGTGTGTGTGTTTCCGTAGACCAGGATACCTCTGGGCTTATGCTGTGACCTAGATTAGGCCTTGATGCTCCCAAGCCTGGCAAGCTGAGTGTATGAGTGTGCACGCGTGTGTGTGTGTGTGCCATCCATAGAGTAAATGCGTATGCATGCATGACTAGATGCACAAGAGAGAAAAAGATGGCAGAGAGAAAGAGTGTGTGTGTGTGTGTGTGTGTGGAGGGGAGGGAGAGAATTGTGTACATACACATGAGATGAAGCTGCGCGGCTGCTTTACTTGTGTGTTTAAGAGCCTCAGCTGGATGACATACAAAGAGGTGAATGTTCACACAGTAACGGAGCTTATCCAAAGAAGTGCACACACATTGATGAAAACTGCACAGCTCCAGCCTCACAAGGCGGCCTTACATAACATCAAATGCAGAAAAATGAAACATTTCACGACATAATGAAAGGATAACAAATCCAGAAACTCATGCTGAAGGATGCCAGTCTCACTAGATTTTGTGAATCGCACTACCTCAGTTAGTGCGTACAGCTTAACAGATTAGCACCCACTATGGATGTAGATTAAATTGTTATTAGCTCTAAAATTCCCTTTACATATGGCATAAAATTAAACCATCAGCTTATAATGTGTGTTTGGCTTACTCTGATCCCTCCTTTAGAAACATCTATATAGTCCAGGTCATTACAACCTAATGACTAAAATCTATACCTTCTTCCTCCATCTATGTGCTGCTATTCAGTGCATTATGCTTGCCTTATGTAAGAAATGAGTGGAATCATCTCGCCCCAGTTAATTCTTGACCTGTCCCCTGGCCAAATTTGCCTCCATGTTATTAAATGGTTAATCTGGTGAATTTAGGATTACACTGTATATAGAAATTACAAGAAAACTTAGGAAACTAAATGTTAAACAGCTGTTAAAAAACAGCGCGCTGTAACATGCTCATCGAAACGCTGCCAAGGCGCTGGATGCTTCTCTGAGATTCAGCCCATGTGTTGTGATAAAAATAGCCGTTTCTCATACAGATGGTGACTCTCCCACAGAGTCATGCTTGGTGAGGCTGAGGGTGGAAAATGATGGGAAAAGACTCATCAGCAGAGACTCATCAGTAAACACAAGTGTCCCATTTGCTCCAAACAGGAAGTCATACACATGCACAAGGAAAAGTGCTGTCTCAAATTCCACTCCAGAGGATGATATGCTGCGCTTTATAGGCTCTGCATTTGGCTGGCTTCAGAAGAAATTTAGAATTCAGAACACCAAATCTCTTTTACTGCATGTGTCACACTGGGGAGGCACTGAGCAGGCAGGTGTGTTATACTGGATGTGGAAGCATTTACTACAGTTTAACTGGATCTGTCCTCATGAAAAGAATACCAGGGGAAATATTTAATTGATAAATGATTTATTTTCATTAAAACAACTATTACTCACAATTGTTCATCAGAAATTCAAATAAAATGTGTTTAACTTAGTTTTTGTATTAACTTAATGTTATAATATGATGTTGAAAAGCAGATGTCAGAAAATATAAAGTGAAGTGAACAATACAATTAAAACAGTCAATGCTTCCAGTTAGGTTCCAGGAATGGAGAGTGATGTTAACAATGGGAGCGTAAAGGCCGACTAATGCTTTCTGTGTGCACTTCCACAAGGGTACATGATGTAAATTTCGTCATCCACCCATATCCACGAGGGTCCGTGGCCCTCTATGCAGACGTCTGACTGCAGCACAAAATATGTGTGTGGACTATCGGCACTGCAAGCAGGGGGAATGCACATTTGCCAGGAAATCAAATGGTGCTTAAAAAAATGCTTGCTATGAGGATAGGCTGTACAAGGTGATTCTTCACCATCATCAAATGCAAAGTCACAGCCTTTCAGAAACATCCACGGCCCTTCATGTTTTCCTGTTTGATCTGCATTGCAGACCAATGCCAAATACTATTGTAGTATTAACAGAACCATGTTCCCATCCATCTGCACACACAGAATTAGCAAACACCTAAACAAGCTTATTTACTCTCCCATTTAGAGGAAAATAGATGATAAAACAAGCTAATGTGTGCAAGTCTGTGAAAAGGCTCTGGCTGTCCACAACTCAGTCAACAACACAGTCGTCATGTCCATCTTATAGTTGTGAACAAATGTTTACATGCACTTGGAAAGACTCTGTATATCATGGCAGTCTTGATTTGACTTCTGTAACTCTTAATTTTCTATGATGCAATCACTGAAACACATGCATCTTTGTCACAAAAAACAGTGGTGCATTTTGGTTCTTTCACAGATTTATTATTGGTCGTCTGGAAATATGACTAAATCAGCTGAGCCAAAAAACAGTAATATAGCTACCTGAAGCTGTGGTGATGTAGAAATTTGTGTTCATCAAAGTTTCTTAGTGTCATGACCTCTTAACTTCTTGTGAGCAGTAACAATTGACTACAGCTGCTGACTCCTCTGAGCCAATTTAATTAGGGCCCATTTGACACACTTATTAGACTCAGTCACAAACACTACAGTTACTCAGCAAAGATCTGAAAAAGCAAATCAGTGGCTTTAACAAGTCAGGAAAGTCACTTGGAGTCATTTTAAAGCAGCTACAGATCTCAATCAATTGTGCACACCACTGTCAGTACAAAGTGCATGGTACAGTTGTGTCACTGACACAATCAGGAAGAAAACACAAACCATCACTTGCTGCTGAGAGACAGTTTGTCAGGATGGTCAAGAGTCTACCAAGAATCATTAAAAAGTAGGTCTACAATGAATTGGAAGCTGTGTTTTACATCCCCACGGGTTGAGATGCAAGAAGGAAGCCTTTCCTTTAGAAATAGCACCTGGAAGCTTGACTGAGGTTTGCTGCTGATTACATGGACAATAAAAAGACTTCTGGAGGAAAGTTCTGTGGTCAGATGAATATTTAGCCACAATGACCACACATGTGTTTGAAGGACAGAAGGTGACGCTGTCAATTGAAAGAACACCAAACCTACTGCCAAGCATGGTGGTGGTAGTATTATGCTCTGGGGCGGTTTTACTGCCAGTGGAACTGGTGCTTTAGACAAAGTAAATGGAATAATGAAGTAGGAACATTACCTTCACATTTTTCAGGAAAAGCTAAAATCATCACCTAGAATTTTGGGTCTTAGATCAGTTGAGTGTTTTAACAAGACAGTGACACCAAACACACATCAGAAGTGGTAAAGACCTGGCTAAATCAGACTAAGTTTTAGACTGGTCTCTCCAAAGTCCTGACTTAAAGCCCATTAAGAACCTGTGCACTGTGTTGAACAAACAAGTCTGTGTCAGAAAGCCAACAAATTTAACTTAATTGTACCAATTCTGCAAAGAGACGTGGTCAAAGATACAAGCAGAAGCTTCCCAGAAGCTTGTGGACAGCTATCAAAAGTGCGTAGTTGAGGTGAAAATGGCCAACAGTGATCAACCAGATCGGAGTATTTCTGTATGTGTGTTTTTTACCAAGCAGATTTTATCATATTTCCAGAAGACCTGTATTAACTGTGAAAAAAAGCAAAATGAATCAGAACAAGTTTTTTTGTGACAAAGATGCACAACTTTCAATGATTCAATCTTAAAAAAATAAGATTTGTAGGAGTCATTGGAAACTCAAGACAACCATGATATACATGGTGTTTACAAGTACATGGAAACTTTTGTTCACAACTGCATTTATATATAATCTATGGCTCAAACATATGCTATAGCCATTAGCATGTCCAGCTAACTAACATCATTACCAAAACCAAAATACCTACATTGTCAGACAAAATATATTATGAGATTACTCCACAGCTACAAGAAGAATATGTTTTATTTCCTAATTACTGCATAATCCTAATGCCAGCAACCTACTCTATAACACCAGAGCAATACTGCTCCCGTAGGCCCATGTTTTCTACATGGATTATTAACTGGTCAGGATGCTGGATTCTATCTGGAACAGCTTTTACCTCAATAGCATTATATTAGCATAATATAAGAGCCATTGTGTGCACATCTGAAACTCTTTGACAGGATTGTTTTAAAGGGCTCACCTGGAAGCACAAAATAATCAGTTGAAGGTCAGGTCGACTAAAGTTGAGAAACTCACTTTTTCTTTCTACTGTGTACAAGTGAAGACCTACTAATTCAAGCATTACTATGAATTTTGAACAGCAAATCTGCCTCTGTTGTACAGTCTTTTTGTGTAGCACCAGAATGGAAAGGTTGACAGGGTCAGCAAAGGCCACAGAGGGTGGCAGGGCTTTATAACCAGGCACTTCTGAAGGTAACTGAAGTGAATGTTGTGTTCTTCTATTTGATGTTTCACAGGTATTGGTGGAGTCTTTTTACATTCGTATTCTGCGTTGTTCTTTCCAGAACTCTGCGATCCCTTGAGACAGTGCAAGCTCTGCTAAACCCCTGCACTCACGGGGGGTGAACCCCACCAGAGCGGTGCCCTTCGTGCCGACCCCCTGCCTCCCTGCCAGCTCAGCGACCCTCGCTGTGATAAGGGAAGCTGGAGCGTGACAGTATGGCTGACCATCGATACTAAAAGACGGCCACGGTCCACCTGCAGTCAGGTGACTGGGCGGGTGTCCCTTTACACTTTCCACATTACAAGCAATTTCCACAGCACCCTCATGTGGTAAAGCCAAAACCTGCACACCAGGCAGGCCCCCTGCGGTCGACTCCCTGATGGCTGTGGCGATGCTGCGGCCCATAGCAATGTCCTGGGTGTCAATAGTGACGTTGCAGTTCATGACGTATGGACTGGACCCGACACCTGCAAGAAATCAGACAAATCAGAACCAAAACTTTCAACCTGTCATACATTCTTGCATTGACTGTATATTTGAGGAACAGCGTGTTGTGATACCAGATTAGTGGTGTCGGCCATGTTTTTTCAAAAGTTTAAGACACTTAATGCACTAAGCAAACACAATAGACACTGACCTTCTAAGTCACATGCTTTATGTACTTTAAAGGGTTTCAGTCACAGTAAACATCCCTCCTGGTCGTATCAGCAGTGAAGTGATCTGCTCTAACTGTGCCCATTTGATCACCATGTAAACTGTTAAAATACTTCTTACCCTGCAGTCATTGATAGATTTACAACAACTGTTATGTTCAAGGAAAGTTACATGCAGCTACCAGGATACAGGATGTAGCCTTCTACTGCATGTTAGTGAGGAAAACACATTTCACAGATGTGATGGCTTTTCAAAAATTATCTTAAGTCAAACTATGTTCTAATTTAACCATAAGAAGAGCTGCTCACCTCTTTGAAATCATAATGCACTGAAATCTTGAAGCTTAAATGAACCGTCTGCATAAAAGTCCTAAACAACAGGTAACAACAAACTGTTCATCCTGTTGACACACTATTTCCTCCATTGGTGTGGAGTCATATGTACCTAACAAGTAGGGTGTTTATGCAAATTTCTTATTTTGGGTGATATTACTGGAAAACATTTTTCTTTAAAATAAGACCTGTGCACATTTTTACTGGATTCAGTCAAAAGAGGGACAACTCAACAGTTAATACAGACAGGGGAAAGGATTTAAGATGCAAATTATTCTTGTGTGCCATGTGAAGACTGAATTGTAGGAGCATGCCATTAGGACTGCTATATTCAATATTTTTGATATTAGCAGTGGATCAAATCACTGCTAATACGTGAAGAAAACCATGAAAGACTGATCATCTGACTCAGCTGTTACCCTCAGCTATATGGAGGTTTAAAGCATCTTTTATTTATTTATTTATTTTAATTTTAGCATCATGTCCAAATGCAGCTGGTATTTAGTTTCCTAACAGAAAAACAAACACACTCTGAGAATATGAACGTCACTGTATGCTGTTAATTCAACATCCAATCCAACAGCAGGTAAGAGACACTTCTTTGGGAAGAGCTGGACACCAAAGGTAAAGCTCAAGCTAAAAGGACAGTGAATATTAGTGATCAGAAACACAGCTTTAAATGAATGCTAATGTTGCTCAGTGTCAGCTGTAATGGCAAACTGTTTGCTACCATGTTTACTGTACTGTCTTTAAGGTGATTATATGTCAGTGGCGTGTAGACAGCTTGTTCAACTGCCTCATCACTATCACATGTTTGAGCTGTTTCAGTTCAGTTTGTTTCTTTAAAAGCTTATAGAGCAACTTACAGGTTGCTTGTACCTTGTATTTGCTGTAAACACACCAGATCACACTACGTCGTGTGTCTCACTGTACTGTGCAGTTGTAGGTGGTAGTGAGTCTAAGCAGCTGGGATTTAGAAAGCTGGTCTTTTTTAGATAATATCTGGCATTTCATTATTTTTCATCACTGTGAAGTGAAATATCTTCATTTTATCAGAACACCGAGTCCACATGTTTCTTAACATTAGAGCTGCTTTCACGCCTGGATGTGCTTTGCGCAGGTGAAGAGACAGTTTTATCAAATAATGTGGTTGTAGGCAGCACTTACTCTAGACCAGAGGATTATGTACCTGGAGAAATTATGAACTTCTTTATGGGATGTCTAAGCCGGGATGTGTGAGACTCATATCTGCTTCTAGTCTACCTTCAGCAGCAGCCTCTGGTGTAGGCAGGAACAATGGTCACAGCTTGGTCAGAGATTAGGCTGCATGAAAACCTGAACCATGTAAGTCTGCCTTTAATGTTTGAAACTTCTAATTTACCCAGCTCCCTCTCTCTCATTTGGCACCAGAGATCAATTTATGTTTGGCAAGTGATACGATTCATAGCAGCTGATCCTCTGGCATTAGAGTCCATTACGGCAAGTATCAATGCTTAAAATTTAACAACAATACTGAGCGGTGTTATATCCTGTAGGGCAGGGGAGGGCAATCCTGGTCCTCGAGGGCCATTATCCTGCATGTTTTAGATGTTTCCCTCTTCCAACACACCTGATTCAAGTGATCAGCTCATCATCAAGCTCTGCAGAAACCTGATAACGATCCTGATCATCTCATCTGCTCTCCACTAGTTCTCCTCACACCACAAGTCAATTTCTTGCTGTTGGCTGTTACCTATTCTAATCCTGGTCTTTCTCTGTGACACCCTGCAGGCTTGTCATTATAAAATGGTCCACCATATGCCTGTGATATACATTCTACACCTCTTCAGTGTCAAAATTACTGTTAGGATCTATATTTCCTATTGTTAACTGGACCTAGTGTGACTCTGCTCCCTTTTGTGACATCATGACCAAATTGTATGTTTTGAGGCTGGCGTAAAAATCTGTTACAAAATCAAATCTTAATGTTATTTTAATGCATATATAGACATATTTTTTCACAAATCTTGCTTGTGTGTTATTTCACTGGGGTCGCCAACCTGCAAGTTACTCTTTGAAGCAGGGGAGGGAGACGGCCTGTGGTCAGACTACCAAACAAACACAGAGACAAAGTCACCTGCATTGTATAATCCTGCTAAAGAGACACTAACCTTCCTTTCAGGCTCAAACAGTTGGAATATGAAATGTAGCTCACTCTCTGTGCCAGCTCTGGCTCACCTGTGAGTCCGAATCGTTTCTGTGGCTCTGGACCCACGTCAGGCCTAATGTCCAGCAGGTCTGGCGTCTTCTTGAACCAGCCCATCTCCTTCCTCCTGCGTGCCAGTCCCCGCTGCAGGGGGGAGTCTGCCCAGCCGAACAGGAAGGCACTGGTGCCCGGGACCCTCTCTGTCAGCCCCTGAGCCACAGCTGAGCCCCAGCAAGAGCAGAGACATGTTACAGCTGCACAGCGCACTTCATCACATGCACACAATTTCAGTTACACGAGAGCAGCAAGAGCGTGACAGACCAAACACACCAGAGGGGATGTAATTCAGACAGACGGCAAAATATGATCACGTGGACCGCTTATTACATGCATGCATAAATATATTGCTTGTTAGTCAATTCGCCAGTTACCATTCTGCAATCACACCACGCAGATTAGCATATAGAGCGCACACTTCAGGCATGCAGGCCACATGCTGAGTTACAGCTCATTATCAGCAAGACACATGGCTGCTAAGTCAGCTGGGAAAGTGTGAAACTAATCAACAGCACAACAACGTCACATCATCGGCTAAACGACACGTCCCTGAAGACACTATGGATGAGCTCACTACACTATACAGGTATATATATATATATATACAGTATGTCAGGGAAATAGACATTATGCACTGATATGGAAGCTGAAACTTAGACAAGGTCAAATGTCAGTTATAACTGCTGAAGTCACATCTAATGCAGGGTCCTACGTGCACACATTGGATGTTCAGTTTATCTAAGCTGGGCAATGTTAAAACTCATCTCTGTTTAAAGCAGATGCTGCCCAGAATACTAATCAAGAGACACAGGAAGTGTCTATCCACAGAAAACTAATGAAGAGAGACACTATAGGATCAACTGACAGATTTGGAATTGCAGTCACACACACACACACACACACACACACACACACACACACACACACACACACACACACACACACGCACACGCACACGCACACACAAATGACATCTCACCCCGAGCTTCTTCAGCACAGTCCTCCACTCCCACCTCCTCCCCCAGGGGGTAGATGGGTATGAGGTCAACGGCACCCATACATGGGTGTACCCCCGTGTGAGCGCGCATGTCGATCAGCCCACACGCTTTCTCGCACGCAGACAGAACCGCCTCCCCTGGAATCCATCAACAATGACATCAAACATACTGTGACAGCAAAGCAAAGGCCCGATGCGCTGCAGGGAAACACCGGATTAGAGAAGGTGTACGTGGAGGACGCAGGACTGCAAACCTCGACAGCTCTGTTTTCATTGTCAGCGGCTCGTGTCTCAGCCAGGCATTCACTTAGATAAACTTTTCACTCTGATCTTTGCCAGAAAAATGTTCTTTCTAAATTTTTTTGTGTTTAAATCCCCGACAAAGCTTATTAAAGGATTTTTCCCCCCTCTCTGAGGATTGCAGAGCCGCGGACAGGGACCGAATCCCTCCTGTAGCAGTGTAGCAGCACTAGTACAGCTCTATGCGTCTCTCAGGAGGATGAATTTAAAAATGTCACATCCAAATGAGCTTTCAGCAGTGGTGGAATGTAAGTACACTTTTTCAAGTACTGTACTTAAGCACAATTTGGAGGTAGATAAATGTTCATGTGATCCAACATCTCTTTAAAAATCTGAGACTAGAGAAGAAGTCCAAAAACTGAAAACTGATTTATGTGTCACAACTTGTTTTTTTTCTTTTCTCTCCTGTTTCTCCTGTAGATTTATCTGCCGCCCCCATATATAAAGCTGTGTATCGTATATATAAAGTAAAAAAGTAGTTCAAAGCAGCTCCACCTGCAGCAGCTACAACAGTAACATGCTGCTGACACACTGATGCTCAGGTATCAGCATATAGTCCGGCAGGACTTATACTTGTAATGGAGTATTTTTACATTGCTGTACTGGTACTTTTACTTAAATCAAGAACCTAAATACTTCTTCCACCTCTGGGTTTCAGTAAAAAACACAAGGATTAGATACTTACTGATTGAGCTGATAGTGGCCACAATAGTGATGACGGAGCGGTTGTAGTCATGATCATTAAAGATGTTCAGCACTGTGGTGCCCTCTCGTCTAACACCTGATGTATAATAATTACAAAGAAGTTAAATAAGCGTCTACTTTGAATTGATATTTCAGAAGTATAGCCTGAGTTCACTGCAGTAGCAGCATCGTGGTTACATTTAAAGGAATCACAGAGGATATAATGACAGTGTGAGTGCATTCAGAGATTTCTAAAGGTGCGTGATGATACTGGTACATTCATAGTGTTCAAATAAAATACCAGCTCAAAATAACACTGAAGTAACTCTGAACCAGTGCTGTACCCCTAACCCAAGAATACACACATGGAAAAAGGTTACATTCATTTATTTGTGTTGCAATTTTGCAAAATAGGTCAAATTCACCCTGGTTGAAGCTGATGTAAAGACTTTCTCTGAGAAATCATCATCCAAGCCTGTTAAAACAGGATGAAGGCAAGAACTTTGTCTGAATGTGTTACATTCAAATAAGTATGCCTGTTTAACATGCAAGTTATAGCAGTTTTTGTATTTTGTGCAGTGAATGTGTACGTAAGAAACCCGCCAATGGACATCACAGCAAGAGTTCACATAATAATATGATAATTTCACTACAGGAGAAATCTGATGTTCTCTGCAATTAGGTGGAAAAATATGTGCAGATATTGGAATCAGTTAAAATGAGTCAGGGGGAAAGAAATCTGCCTACAGAACAACTACAAAAATCCAATACTGTACACCCCCAGTGATTCCACAGGTAAAGAGTAAGAACATATGGTAGATCTGCCTGCAAACTGAGGTTGTAGTTGCACAGTAAACTCTAGTGTAGCTTAGGAACAGTTAGCTCAGTTATTCCCTCTTAACAAAAATGGGCTGCTTTGTTTGCTTCAGTGTCTGCAGACTAATATAAAACCTAAGCAAAACATCCTGTGAGACCAGGGGTATCAAACTCCGGTCCTTGAGGGCCACTATCCAGCATGTTTTAGATGTTTCCTTCTTCCAACACACCTGATTCAAGTGATCAGCTCATCATCAAGCTCTGCAGAAATCTGACAACTACCCTGATCATTTGAATCAGGTGTGTTAGAAGAGGGAAACATCTAAAACATGCAGGATAGTGGCCCTTGAGGACCGGAGTTTGAGACCCCTGCTCTAGACTGTACACTTTGAATATGAGAGAGCACACTTCAGAGCTACTCTAAGACATGTAAATAATTCCACTGTTTGAAACTGCATTCAGGACAGTCAGCTTGCCTTCAGTGTTGTACAGTGCCGCCTTGGCCACAGTCTCCACCAGGTCCTTCCTGCGAGCCTCAGAAACATTGAGGAGACACGCCACCAGTTGTCTGCCCAGAGAGCCTGAGGACATGTTTCTGCAGCAGCAGCAAGACTGCAAAGTTTGAAAAGATCGAAATGACGAAGTGCACTGAGCAGACTTAGAATGAAATGACAGAACTGTAGGCATGACGAAGACACGTGTAACTTTAGAGGAGAAAAGCTGAATTCATAAACAAGAAATCAGGGTGAATACTTATGACATTTAGCTTCTACAAGGGTTCCTTGATCTGGTGTGACCTGTAGCTTTTAGTGATTAATCAGACAGATATTCCTGCTAAACTAAAATGACTGTTTTAGTTTATGGCTTGATAAATCTTCCTCACTTGTTCTACTTTTATAGATTTAATATTTGCCATCATCTGATGTCATGTTTGTCACTTTATAGTACAAATCATGACTTTTTCCATTTTGTTGGTGTTGGACAAACATTTAAGTTCATCATTGTGAGCAGTTGTGTTAATAATTAGATTATTTTAGCTATTTGGTAATAAGCAGTGTGGCCCTTACCTGAAAGCATGGCTACCATGAGCTATTAACTGCTTAATGTCACTTCAAAGTGAATAAGTTCCTTCAATGATGATGCCTAGAATTTTTAATAGGAGCTGCTTCATCACAGCAACAGAACACCTGCGTCTGTCTTGCAGCCAAAACATACCATAATGACACATCTAAAGGACATACAGTCTCTGAAATGATCTCCAAAGAATACAAACAAGTGCAGTCTGTGAGGTATCTTTCAGAGTCTATGTTACCTTTGAGCGGATGAAGGGAGTCTCCGTATGTCCAGACTGAACCTGACAGGTAATTATTCAGATGTTTAATAGTGTAGAAAGTTTTCACTGGAGCCTCTGGGAATCATTAAGCTGAGTGTTGCTCCAGATCTGTGGGTCTGTTCACTTATAGAACAGGTTCAAAGTGCAGCCTGGTCTAAACTAACTCACTACGTCCATCTGAGCCAGGCTGATTAGAAACAGCGGCGGTAGCTGACAGACCAGAGGAATACCTGCGTTACAGTGAACGGTCTCAGCACTGACGTGTGTAGTTATCTCTGCTGTTGTAAACCACGAGGGGGAAAACACGATTCACTGATTTCTGTGGGTAAACACCCTCAATGCAGTCACATCTGTGCAAGTGCTGACAACCCACGCACGTCCAGATCACAGTCACTACATAAAAACATACAAATACATATGTTTTCCAGGCAGCCTGTGGAACACGTACATCTCAGTGCTATGCTAAAGTTTGGAGAGCTCAGTGCAAGATAGTTCACCCAAGTTTCCAACCTAGCTTCTTCTTCTTCTTGTGTATTTCCGGCAGGCTAGACGCCTCCTGGCGTATTGCTGCCTCTCACTGTCAATTAGTGGTACTGCATCATGGACAGATCCTCTGATGTAGGTCGGTAGAATAGACAAAGTCCATCACTGCAGCAGTCACTTCACTCCTATGTGCTTGCAGGCCTAGAAGTGTTCTCAATGAGAAGGTCTCGAATCCCAATTTACTATAGCCTTAAATAGTTGACTTCATTCTTGCTTGTAAAGAAGACATTCCATAAACACGTGGCGAACAGTCTCTAGTTTCCTGCCACAAGCACATAGTCCATTTTCTCTCTTCCCAATGAGAACAAGGTCTGGGGCAAGTCCACAGTGGCCTAATCCTAACCGGGTGAAGATGACCTGGTGATGTCTCCCCCTTCAACATTTTTCTGGATGGTCTAATACTGTCGCCCTCTCTTCTCTTAATCCCACATACTTTGGCATTCACACATCACTTTCTGACCAATAATGCTGCAGAGCTCTGTATAACCCACTGTTGTTCTGACTGTGACAGCTTCTTTAGCAATGGAATGTGCTGTTTCATTCCCTGTGACTCCAGCATGGGCAGGCACCCACATGAAAGCCACTGTTAGACCTGCTGCCTCTGCTCTGAGTAGTGCTAGAAAAATTTCAGGGATCACATCTGATCTTGCCTGCGACCCTCCTGTCTGCAGAGGCATCAGAACTGCAGCTGAGTCAGCACAGATTAAGGCCTGCTGAGGCCAGATCTTACCCACCCATTGTAATGCACACAGAATTTCCAACCTAGCGATCGTTTCTGTCCTTTTTGAATAAGGCTGAATGTTATTTTTTTTAACCTTATAACAAGTACACCGATAGAGAGCTTTGTGAATGTGTTTTTGACGTTGTGCATACATTTAGTATGTATGTATATTATGTATGTTGTGTATGTCTTGTGTTAAAAAGTAAAACAGCACTACATTTTGAATATATGACACTAGTAAATGATCATAATTAAAATAAAGAGACAAAAAATAGACTTTTAAATCAATGTGTGAAATATTTATCAGAAAAATCTAGTCAAATGGATGCTAATGTTTAAAACCAACAAATAAATACATTCCATGGCATCATAACGGTTTAGTCCGGAATACAGCCTGTTCATCAAAACATTTATTTCCTGCTTTTGTTCTATATATGTAACGTCTGGAAAAATAAAAAATAGTTGATATTTTCCTTGGCCTAATTTTTGGATATGGTCCTTTTTGCGGCTTTTTGTTTTTGAGTCCATATTTTTGTCGACCAATCAGCGGAAAACGCCAGTTGAAGGGAGGGAATCATCTCGTCCTTGCTCACTTATCTCTGGAGGAGGAGAAAGCAGACATGCGCAGAAGTGCTTCTGTTCGCTCCGGGGGTCGGTGAGTTTTTGTGGTGTTTTTGATAAACAGCGCCTCTTCGTGGACAAAGTGGACCCCAAGCTGTCATAATAAAATAAATACTGCAAGTTTATTAGGAAACTGACATAATGTGAGACGGACAGCGACTAAAGACGTCGTGTGGGGCTTCGAATTTCCGTTAGTTCCGCATATTAAGGCTCCGGGCCGTGTTTGGAGTCAGCCGCCGATAATGTGATGCTGGCAGCAGACACAGATCTCGTTAGCTGGGTTAGCTAGCTGACAGCAGCAGCATGGACTAACTGCGCAGAGGAGGAAAACGCCAAATCATTTTCTTATTTTAGAGTCCATGCTAGCTGCCCGAGCAGTTGCAGTAAGCCTCACTTTAATAACTGTGGCAAAAGCGATGACTTCGGTGGCGGCGACATCCTCTGAGCTCCGGGGGCTGCATGATGCACGCTCCGGGAGCCCGTGGCGGAGGCTGCAGAGGCTGGTCGCAGTTCCGGGACACGTCCCGAGCAGAGTGAACGACCTGCTGCTGCTGCGGCCCGACACGGACGGTCAGAGCGAGCCGGAGGGGAAGGAGAGCAGCAGTAACAGGCATGTGGTGTTCTTCCACGGAGATATTCAGGTGAGTGTGATGATGGGGGGTCAGGTTATCCAGGGAGAGATGACTGAATGAATGACGTTAACCTCTTTAAAGTTATTACTGAGGCAGCTTAGTTGCTCTGCATGCTGCTATATTGTAATAAACACAGTATTTTTAAATGTGTATTTATATATTTAATCAGATGAGTTATGTGTGTTATGACAAAACTAAGTGATCTACAAGCTGCTTACTGCGGCAATTAATTAGTTAATAGTTGTCAACTACTAATGCAAACACCAACCATTTGATAATCGATTAACTGGCTAAGATAATTTTAGGACAAAAGACAAATCTATCTGATTGCAGCTTCTTAAATATGAATATTTTCTGGTTTCTCCTCTGTGACAGTAAACTGAATGTCTCTGGCTTGTGGACAAACACAAGACAATATAGGATCGTCATGGACTTTGAGAAACACTGATCAACATTTAGTTTTTTTTTAATCCATTTTTGGATATTTCATTTAAGAACTGAAATAAATAAACCTTCTCAGAGTATCAGTGATCGTTTCTGCACGGATCTCCTGTATGAAACTGCAGTCTGTGCAATAGAAGCATACAGAATTCAGTTTGATATGACTGGTAGGTTTTAAAGCTATGATAGGCCCATAGAGTTTGTGTTGGTGTATTACAGCTTATTTCTTTAATGTGCAGCTGCATGCCTCACTTACAGGGTTGTGGTTAATAATTTGCAGATGCAGAAACTGGTTTGTTTTACTGGCTTGTTTGCAACATGTGACACCTCATGGATATCAGGAAAGGTTATCTGATGAATCACCTGTATGCTTACTTGTACAGGAGGAAGCACATTTTAATTTTTCTTGCATTAAATTTATTGTTTCCTACTTTAGTAACAGAATGTGTAATTTAATCTGCACAAATTATTAACGGCCTCAGTAGGACGCATATCTGAAGCCTCAAAATCGCACAGGAGATTAAAAACTGTAAGTGTGAGAGATGTTTTCAACATATGAGGGCAGATATCTGACCCCGTCACACATGGCCGCTCTTACTGTTGCTCCTTTGATATCAAGTTAAGTTTATTTATATGGCGCTTCATGAGTGAACAGGTTTGTCTGAGCTCAGACACAAAATTTTACTGATAGCACCACAACACTGGTACAGTGACGACTCATCTACCTGCTGAGCAGAGTGGATTATAGATGGAGGTACCACGACACAGATATGATTGTTTTGCTGTGAGCTGCATCGCCTTTGTGTCCGAGACACAGTGTTCTGACAACCTGATGATCTAAGCAGGAGCTGAAATTGTGTTATGGAGTTTATGGACGCAGCCAAGATGATATTTATCTTTACCCTCTTTGGTAGGAATGGATGCCAGTGTGTTGAAGTGTGCAGTGTGCCCATTACTAGTGAAACACTTCTATACTGTGTTTGTATAAACAGAATTACATTGTTGTGGCAATATAAGACCTAAATAATCATCCTTATCCTTCAGTATTGTGGAGCTTTTTGCTCCCGTCCAGTCTTTAAATTGAAGTTGGCATCAGCACTCATCTTACCTGGCATGGCTACAAAGCACGCAGAGCTTTAATGAACTGCACAACTTGCACCATTTTGCTGTGATGCATGGATGTGAGCAGTTACCCGCAGAGGAGTGTTTAAATGAACACATTTAGTCCTTAAAGAAGAAAAAGAAAAAGTTGTCTGGGAAAAAAAGCTAATAAATACCTTAACATCAGGTTGATTTTAAACACGACTTGTTGTGGGTAATGAAATGTTGTCTGTCAACTTTTAAGTTCAAAAACATAGAACATTTCACATGTCACATCTAAAGGTACAGAACACCAACATTGCAACACATAAAGTGCCCTAAGTCCAAGTGCATATATTTATAAATATGGTTTTGACCAACACAAAACTAATGTAAAAGGGCAGCATGTAAATTCTGGGTCTCAACCTGGACACTGTGGGTGGAAACTCAGACCCAGATCATCAAATACTGACAACTTTGAGATGGGACTCAGACATCAGCTTTATCTCTGTGAGCTATATTGCACCTTTAAGACACTGACAAATTAGAATTTATTAACCTCAGATGACCAGAACAGGGAACTCACTGGCACTAATGTAAAGGATGATACTGAGATGTGGATTGCAGTACACAGCCCAGCTCTGGTTTAAAGGCAGTGGCCGGCCCTGTCCTGGAAGCCCTCACAGTAAGCTGTCCTTCTTTTATCTGCAGGTACCATTTCAGAAATCGTCTGGAAAGGGTCTCATCGGGTCACACACAGGGTCATAGGGGGCGACAACACAGTGCTGCTGTCACTTTCACTGACACAGAACATGACACAACTGACACATTTTGTTCCTGAGTGATATGCATACTGTTGGACAGCGCTGGCAGGACGTAAATTATACATTTTGTGACAGAGGCTGCGGGCTGTATAAAATCTAACTACAGGCTGCAGTTGGCCCCCGGGCCGGACTTTGGACATGCCTGCTTTAATAGATCTGCACATTGTAGGTCAACAGTCATATAGAGTTCTGTCTAAGCCATTTTAAGACAAGAAGGAATTTGTATTTGAAAAAAGTTAACAGTAACTTTGACACAGATGTTAGGTTGTGGGAGTTTAATTAATGACTATAGTGGGACTTTAAAGGCTAGGTTCACATTTTTCTATGCCAGTCTTAAAACAATGTTTGGGTGCCCATTATGAACATTACAGCAGGTTTTGTTTGCTGTAATTATTCCTGCTCTTCCCGCTGGATGGTTGGAATATCCTTCCTATGGTGATTTCAGTGGAAGAGATGAGCTCCAGATGACCCTCAGGCAGCTGAAGAGTGTTTTAAGACCCACGAAGCATTGCCAACCTATCCTTTAAGCCATCATCCTTGATGTGCCAATGAGAGCAGAGGGATTTGATGTTCTCCTAGTCCTCATCAACTGCTGTCAAAAAGCATAGCACTGCTGCACTTTAGTTTTTCAGTGTGTGCAGCTCTGAGTTCTTCTAGTTACTGGGAGGAACACCTACTTATCAAGAGGAGGGAATTTGGAGAAGCAGAATAAGATTAAACACCACACATTTATTTTGCTTTTCTAACTCCTTTCAAGCATCTTAGAACTGCCCTCATTCATTCCAGCTTGTCTGCTGCCCAATCTATTTATTCATTGTCCTCATCTGCAGTTCATTAGGCGACTCTGCAAGCAAGTGTTAATATTCCCACAGTGTGCCGGTATTTCCCAGGAGACCTTTGTCTGTGCAGGATGCTGTGACTGTGATGTTTCCATGTAGATAAAATGAATGAGGTCATTGTGTTCAGTGTGACAGCACGCTGAGAAGACGCTGCTGATGAGACTAATTAGGTGGGTCAAAGATCCACCCATGTGTGTGCTGGTTGTAGTCACTCTGTCAGCAGGCCTGTTGTCAGGACGGGATGAAGAAAGCGTGTTTTGTTTAGCTCCCAGATCCAAACACATGAATAACTTTTGCAAACATCCTTCATTCTTAGTTTTCAGTGTTTCAAAGCAGTTTCCTTTTTCTCCACAACAACATAGATCTATGTCATGCTAACGGCTGAGTACCGCCCTGTACTCATTTAAGGCAAACTGCAGGACTTCTGATGGTATACTGGAGGTGTATTGTGTTTACCATGAAACTGTAGTGTCATTATACGCAGCATATTGCAGCTTTGAACAGCATCTTTGTTTTTGTGCTGCTGGTGCAGAACTTTCAGGAGGAGATGGCTCTGCAGCCTGAAGGAGCGCAGTGGTTGTCCTGGAGTCTGGAGCAGGTCGCTGTCACTCTGGGCCGACGTTTCCCCGACAGACACGTGTGGGTGATCAGAGCCTCCCGCATGTATCTGCACAAGTTCAGCTGCTACCACAACTTCGTAGAGAGCAACATGTTTGGGGCGCCAGAGCATTGTCTGTACTCGGCTAACTTTGGAGCGTTTCACCACCTAAGGTTTGATTTTGACCTTGTCTTCTACTGTGATCTGTTGTGGTGCAGCGAAGGATTTGTTTATATATTTGGATTTTGCACAGCATCAGGTTAACTCTTATATCTTACTTTGGAGTAACTTTTGCGTCAGTATCCTCAGCTCTGACAGGCTTCTACATTCTGACTTTTACTGCAGGTTGATTGTATTGTAGATCTTACAGATGTGTTCTTCTTACACTGAGTTGAGCAGAGTTTCTGACCACAGGGCCCTGCTGAGCCACGGCATGGAGCGAGCCTGCCTGCCAAACCCCCTCCAACCAGAAGGAGGTGCTGACAGCATCCCCTCAGGGTTCTCCCTGACTCTGGTGGGCTTCAGCAAAGGCTGCGTGGTTCTGAACCAGATGGTGTATGAGCTGGCTGGGGCCCGCGCAGACCCGCAGATGTCACCCTTCGTCAAACGCATCACAGACATGTTCTGGCTGGACGGGGGGCACCCAGGGGGCAGCGAGACCTGGGTGACGGACAAGCAGGTGCTGAAAGAGCTCGCTGTCAGTGGAGTGTCGATCCACGCCCATGTGACCCCTTACGAGGTGTGTGACCCGATGCGGGCCTGGGTGGGCCGCGAGCACGGATACTTCATCAAGACTCTGGAGGAGTTCGGGGCCTGTCCCAGTAAGAAGCTGCACTTTGAAGACGAGCCTCCCTCCATCGAGAACCACTTCAGGGTCATCCAGGAGTTTTAAGCTTTAGCACTCGTGTGAATGCTGATCTGATGGTCTGAACTTCACTGAGCGCTCCACATTACTCATAGAACGCAGATTGTGTGTCTTAATTGCTGGTCTTACCTCAATTTTTCAGTGATTTAAGGGCTCGGAGTTTAGAGCACGTGACAGATGCTGGCATTATTTGTTCTTTGTACTGCTAAATGCACTTAACCTGAGGTGATCCTCCCCCTGCTGCCCTGAGCAGGAATATGCAGGTATAAAAAATGGATGATGGATAGTTCTGCCATCCGGTGTCTTCCTTTAAAGATCCTTTAGGCTAAATGTGATTTTCATGCGACTCTGGCTCAGTTTGTGCTCCTGCAGAGCTGTTGATTTAAAAACATGAACAAGTCATGTTGTTTTCTGGTTGATTTTGTCCAGGAGGGAAACTCTAAAAATGAAGTTGTATTATTAACTAGTGTAACATTGCTAATTATTTTAATTTCTGCTGATTTTAAACAGAGCTTAATGTATGTTTGGCTGAAGAAGAGGAGCTCAGTACATTCTCTTTGTGTTGACACGTGAATGTCTGAATGTCTGAACTTGACTCTGCGGCGTCACGTTCAGACTTCATCAGTTGGTCTCTCAGTTGATTGTATTTAAACTGTGGCCAATTTGTTAAGCACAGCTAGTTAACAGATGCTTCTGTTTCATTCCTTCAGTCTGATCCTGATGGTGGATCGTCCACCAACAATTTGTCAGACCGTTTCCGTTGAAGTGTATCATAATTTATTGCAAGAGGAAACCAAAACATGGAAGTTGTATTTCGGTAGCATTTTGTTTTTTATGGCTGCCACCATGAGAAAAACATGAATGTGCTCATTTGAACACTTTGTGACCTCAAGCTCCATTAAGTAGATATTCTTGAGCTTTTTTTTATCACATCATACCATCAGCAGATGAAGCCAAGTTGATCTGTTTGTAAAGATCACATGACCCATATCAGCTGCTGCTGTCAAGTTTAAGAATAAACTTTAAAAATTAGTTTTATTAGAACATTTTAATACTTTTTTGCTGTAACAACTTCTTTCATTACAATGCACTTAAAAAAAACAACTAACTGATGTTAATTTGCTCTTTGGATCTTTTTCTCACAACATGCTTTCATTTTTACTTTGAATGTACCAGTGGGGATGCACCATGTTGGATTTTTGCAGATATTTTTCAACTCTTTATTGTCTGATTGCTAATACATACACATATTTTTTCTAGCTTACAGCAGAGAACATCAGCCTGTAGAGGAATTAACATATTATTATGCTCCTGCTTTGACACAAAACACAATGTGTTTGAAAACTACAAATTCAGTGGGCAAACTAAGACAGCTGCTTCAACGAACATGTAGAACACACAGGTCATTTAATGAAAAACTGACTTGACAATAAAACATCAGCCCAAAGTGGACATGTCCATTTCAGGTTGATGTTTCATTGTAAAACCTTTATCAGCTCATATTGATGGTGATGCCAGTACCATTGTGCATCCCTTTAATCCAGATTATTTATGAATAAAAACATATTACAACTAATTTTTTTTTTGCAAAATTAAATACGTTGTATCAACACAAAGGTATGTGTTCATGTTCTCATGGTGGCAGACATTATATGTACTGTGTTTTTATAACTGCAATAGGTAAATATACATGCTAGTTTTGTGTCAGTAAATCCAGTGTCTTGTTCAGATTTGATCGCTGATGGCCGGTCAGCTGGCAGCATGTGTATTAATAATCTGTATGACCTCTGTGTAAGCTTCAATAGCATCTTTGCACTATGCTAATGGCTGCAAGTCGTTTTGCTGAATGTAACTTCAATAGCATTCCATTATGTTTACTACTCGCTGTATGCTGTGCTGTTTAAAAGCAGAAAGTCTACAAGCAGGACTTATATTAACTTTTGCTCAAAGGTTGAGCTAGTGCACAGCAAGCATTACGTGCACGTTTTAAAATTATTTGTCTGCTAACTGGTACACACCGACACCCTGCTACTTCGTCCTATTTCCAGTTAACCATCGATGGAGAATGCAGCACGATTACTGAGAGCCTGAGCTCTGTAGAATCAGCAGGTGGCAGCAGTGTGGAAAAATTCAAATACAGGGAAGGGAAACAGACTGATTGTCAACAAAGAAGACATGAGAAATAGTCCATCACATATTTTCTACAATCTTTAATGAGCTTTTTCAGTTTGCTTTGTGATGCCTACGTATTAGCCTGCAGCTGATCAGAATACAAATGGATTATGTTTTTTTTAGTCATTTCAAATGCAATCAGAATGCTCATACATTAAAAAAAAACAATATAAAATGCAAAATAAACACATCTCTTCAACATTTATTTGCTTGTGCTTGTGGCTGGTTTTACTAACATACAGTATCCTTCAGTCTGACTGCGCTCAGAGAGAACAAACAGGAATGTTGGGTGACATCAGTGGCGCTCCACTTCTCGAGGACGACGGCCCGGCTGCCAGCTGAGCACCTCTCGCTCAGACAATGAGCGCTCACACACAGACACACACACAGAGGCCACCGAGTGACTAGCTGCTGAAAATAACACAGTACAATAGCTGTACAAAACAACGAGCTCAACGCTACAGCATAAGTCATGTTCAAGTGACAGATAAACAATGGCAGCAAACATGAGCCGCTGCATCCATTTGAGCATTCCGTCATCCGGCAAAGTGAGATCCCTGACATCACTGCAATGCAGAACAAGTTCATCTACTCTTGAGATTTAACTACTTACATCTTAAAATCTCTTTCTACAGACTCTGGTACAAGAGGAGAGAGATAGCTTCACTTGCTTTGAGCTGGATCAAGATTACCTCAAAGACACTGTCATCTGTGGAGGTATTACAAAACGCAGAGTAGACAGACTTCGACAAGGTCTTGAGATTAAGTAAGATTCAAGCTTATTTCCTAATACAGTAGCAAAATGGATTCTGGGTTCCTACAATCACCCGACTGTATCAAACTGACATATACAAACTTAATCAGCAAGTTCTAATCTAAATCACTTATTAAGATGAAATTCTTTTACAGTGTGGTGTTCCAGTTTTCAAGGATGACAGCATACAGATGAGAGCATGGCCGTGGCTGGAGACGCCCATCTCACTTCACAAAGGCCATTGTGCCAGCTGGTGACAACAACACACAAATGCAATGTGGTCCTATTCGGTTTGGCACAATAAAAAAAGGAATGTTTTAGCCGGAGGTGAAGCGCAATCAGAGTTGATTTTGGTGAGGTGAGGTTTTGTTTCATTCAAGTTTTACTTGAACAAAAGATGGCAAATCCTGTGAGTCAATAGCACCTCATATTTCACATTATGCAGTGGTTCTGTCACGCTTCTTGGGATAAACACCCTCCTTTTTTTTTCAAAAACTTAACAGTGAAATCATCATTCTCACTTTCTCATCACCCGCATAGTTTAACGCTCAACAGCAGAACTTAAAGAGTCAGGAAACTATTCTCCTAACTACGTCTAACTTCAAATTCTTCTTTCAAGACTGACACATTTCCAGTTCCATCCAAGTATTTAATCACCTTCCTTCCTCTGACTCATCTCTCCACTTCCATGTTTGCTCACTTCCCAATACCACCTTAAAACTAGTCCTTCTCCTCATCTTTCAATAGTTCATTTTATTATTCAGTACACTGCAACCACAACAGCATCTTGTTGTTTTAAATAACACCCTAATCATCCTAAATCTCCTGACTCCCAGCATAATCTCAACACTTCCTTATAAGACACATGAGCGCATTTACATAAAAATATAAAGTATAAGTCCAGCACATAAATAATAACAGGCCTATAAGAATAACATTAAGAATACAAAACAAAGTGAGCAGAGAGCAGCATGCCCTGAGATGAACAACAACAGGAATAGATCACTTCAGGGACCCTGACCCAAGAGGACTAGCAGACTGAATGGCTTTGGTGAAAGACACAGTGAACCTCTGAGGGACACACTTTCATAAATAGCTCCCCTTTTGCTTATCAGTTCAATACGTGTGCTTATGAAGTAAGTGCTAAAGTCGTGTTTAACAAAGAGGAACTTGCAGCTCGGTGAGGAAATTGAGTAAATGCGGGTGTGGCATTTGAACAACTGTTTGAGTCACTGCTTCTTTTGGAGCTGTTACAGTTTCTGTTATACTGTGGCAGCACAAACAATAATGTGATGAATGCTGCTGCTCACCTTCGGCCTTTCCCTCAGAGAGGTTTCTTCTAGAAGATTTCATAATAACCTAAATATAAGAAAAATGAGAAAGCCTGTCAGGTCTTTTAAAGGGGGCTACACTATGGTTAGGTTATAAAAAGCCGTTTTATCTAAAACCCTGAGCTAAATTTAAACCCTCAGTCTGTAGCACACATGGAGAAAATGGAAGTTTGACATCAAGGAAAAAGACAAACATACAGGAATGTAATGAGCTGAGTGTCATCCTGTCTTCGATGTGAAACTCAACCATAACATGGGCAGCAGCATGTTTTACCTCCTACATCAGGTTTCCCATAATGCTACTGTGCCCAGTCCTCTTCAACATGCAAATTAAGGCGTGATCACACTTCCTCACTGCAGAGCTGCTTATCTAGATATCACACACTTCTGCTGAAGTGCAACTGAACAGTGACAGGGGCTGACGACTAACAACACTTAACTTCCCACCTTAAGGCAAAGATTTTAAATGCACAAGGAGTATTGCATAGAGTTCCCTAGAAATCCTCGACACTAGCCTTCATCTGCATAGAGACAGCTAACACAGGGTTTCTGCAGCCCTTTGAAAAAACAGTGAAAGGAATTAAATACTTCAGGTTAAACACACTGCATTAATTGAGACATACTGTACAATTTTCACACCTTTTAACAGCAACAGATTCCAAAATTTAGCTGGTTATCTTTGGTTTGACTGGTCGATCTTGCAACTGATCAATTAGTGGAATAGAAACACAGCGTAAGTACTCTTAAGTGGTGGGCAGCAGGCTGCTGGTTTTCTGGAGGCTTAAAAGAATTTAAAAGCTCAGAGGAAGACCCCTGCCTCATTACTTCAATTTCTTGTTTTTTAACTTTTTCAAAAGTCACCGTCTCCTGCAGCAGGCGTCTCCTCGTCGAAGCGAAACCTTTTTGCATGAGAGTGAGGTGACTCCAGGAAGTTCTCCTTGTCTTCGGGGTCTTCGGGTGGGGCGGCCCATTTGGTGCCACAGCTCCTTTCTCGGACGGTGCGGGTGGTAGTCGGTTCGGGGCTCAGACAGAGCTGCTGCTGCCACAGCCAGGGGTGGGTCATACACTCTGCAGCGCTGGGCCGGTCCCTGTGGGCAAAGCACAGGGTCCAGCACTTAGAGTCCAACACTGCAGCTCACACAGCCCCAGATTATTTAACATAGTAATGTCATGTAAAATCGCTGGCAAGTTCAAGGAGTTAAAAATAAGTTGATAAAGTCAAACTGATGAACAGAGGTGATTAACTAGCTGGTAACTCACAACAGTTTCAGACTATTCTTTAGGCTAAAAACCTGTTTCCTATGTAAATAAAGAAATTCACTGGCTCAGGAATGTGCTCTGCTTGCTGGCTGATCTGTGTGAACCCTCCACACTAAAATGGAACATGACGTACCAATTGGGTCGTGTCGTGGAAAAACACTGAATTCTATTTTTTTTTTTTTTAAAGATCTACTTTTGCCTTTATTGGAGAGGACAGGGCAGTGGATAGGGTCAGAAACAGGAGAGAGCGGGGAAAGACATGCGGTAAATGGCTGAGGTTGGACTCAAACCTGGTACAACCCCTACGCCTCTGCACGTGGGTCACGCAGCATAACTGCTAGGCTGTCAGGGGCACCCCACATTGAATCCTTTTGTTGACATCTGTGTGCTACCATTCCGTTGTCATGTCATTCTAAATGAACCATTTTATTGGGTTCCTGCTCTATGGGAATTTGAGCCAAACTGCCTTTACTCACTCGGGTGCTTTGACAAGCATCTTGCGGATGAAGTCCACAGCCAGCTCCGACACCCTGGAGAAAGCCTCCCTGCTGTAGTCCACGTTGACCTGGGACACGTTCAGATATGTCTCCTGCTTGTCGTCCCCGGCAAACGGAGATTCACCTGTCACCAGCATGTAGGCTATAACACCCACACTCCTGTGGAACACACACACACACACATGCAGGACACAGTCAACACGTGTACTGGAGTGGCTGAGGGGGAAATAACTGAGGGGAACGGAGACTAAGGAGAACAAAGGTCAGCATGAATAATTAGAATTTGTAATTATGATTCACCAAACTGTCAAATGTTTTGGGGGACTGCTTTGTGGTTTTGAAAAGCAACTGAACACCTTCATTTTCATTTACAATTTCTGAAACCTGTAAATGAGCTGTAGTTCAAATCTGCATGTAGCAACCCCCCTGGAAACTCTGTCCAGGACTATCAACTGTCTTTCAAATCACCACAAATGATTATCCACCTGAAACACATCCCCAAATTTTGGCAACAACAGCTCCACAGCTGTAAGGCCTAAATGAACAACGCTGGGCTCTACAGATCAGAGACACTTGTACATATTGCACTTACATAGCAGGGTTTTTTTTCCTGGCTCAGAATGGGCCTTTGGGTGGTGACTGATCACTACAGTAAGCCTATTGGTCTGCACACAGTAGTCTATAGTAATCCATGCATTTTCCTGTTATTTCTGACCATTTTATAAACAGAAATGTCTATTATTCTGGGGAAAATGACACCCCAATTAACAAAACTGGTTAAAAACTGTTTTGCTGCTTTTATTATTGGTTCTTCTAATTTGGCACTAGTTATTTTTCTTCAGTGTTCACTTAAACCTCTTCCCACAAATCATTCTATGCACTGATATACACATATTTACCCTGTGAAGCTGTATAAACACTGCTAGTATGTTATTACTTCATTCTCTACAAGACAGGCTGAGAACATTCAGTACTTGTTTGTTTGATTAGCTTCTACGTTGAAGGACCTGCTCATGTAAAATTCCCAGTCTCAGTAATATTTATTAGTATTATAACGCCTTAGCTCTCTGAGCTGCAAAACCTGCCAGCAGCTTTGAAAGGCACATTATCCTATGAATAAATAAATAAATAAATGAATAAACATGTGTCAGATCCAGAAACTGAAAAAATAGTGCAGCCAAATGTTCAACTTTTCAATAGTCACTGCTTGTATGTTGTGTGGTTCTGTATGGAAAATAAACCAAATCTAAGTTTAAAGTGGTAATATCACATCAAAATCACCTTATTCTACATGTCTCATTTTTAGAACACCCAAAAATCAACGGTTTGCACCAGATTCTGTAAAAATTCTGCACTCCTCAGTGCAACCCAGAAGCTACTAGTGGCTAAGCTGTGACCAATAGTCACATGACAAAAATGTAGACTTTCCAGGTGGCCTGCAGGCTGTGTTTAAAAATGTGAATAGTTCAACATCTCTGGCACATAGAAGAAGCAACAACAACAAAAAAAAGCACCCAGAATAATTCTCCTTGTACTCATAACCAGACCAGAGCAGGTGCTGGAAACTCCAGCAAAAACTTGCTTTTTCACTACTGCTTCATCCAAACTGAATTAGAGAGTAAATAATATCCTGATAACAAAGAGCCAGGAAATACTGAATCTGTTCTAGTGATTCTTAACTTCAACTGTACCACACTTCATAGAACATAAATGAAGCAGAGCTACATCCATTTTAATCACAGCAGTGAATGTGACTCAGTCTGTAACCTTCTAAATACAGCAGCCGGTTGAGTTCTAAGACCAGACACTGCCTGGTCCCAGCACAGGGACATTCAAGGTGGAACGGGTGAAGTCAGTCGCAAGTCTGCAAGAATGCACTCACCAAAGGTCAGTGGCTGTTGTGATTGGTTCATAATTGAGGATCTCTGGAGCTAAACATGAAAGAAAAAGAAATAAAAGTCAGTCGTTATTCAATATTGCAAGAATGTCTTGGTGTAATTTCCTGTGTCATTCCATGACTCATGATGTCTTCTTTTATCACTACTCATGTTCTAGGTGTCTTTCTTATTACTCTGCTTTTGAATTCAAGACTGCACAAAAAAGCAAACATAAACAGTTGCTACAGTAAAATGTGCATGATAAGGGTAGACAAACAGACAGGCCAAGGTTTCCTGAGGTCTGAATGAGAAAATTTTCCGGAACTCATAAAACCCAATTACCTCTATGGCTGACGGCCACATTGTAATTAATTATTAGCAGTTTCTGCAGCAATTCTTCTATCAATAAGCGTGAAAAGTATATTAAAGATGACAGCCAAATGCTCAATAAGGGCTTCTCATTAACCATACACCACTGTCAATCTGTAAAAGAAAGCACTGACTGCGACGTCAGCTCCTGTCTGATGAAAACGAGTTTTATGAACATCACCTTACCCACATATTCAGGTGTGCCAAGAATCTCTCTGAGCTCTCCAACCGCACCCAGTCTGCGTGCCAGGCCAAAGTCTACAATCTTTATGTCTCCTGGAGGGGACAGGCTGGTCAGGAGAATGTTCTGAGGCTGAGGGAGACACGAACAAAATGAGAACGTTGCATGAAAGCAGAAGTGCTGGAAAAATACATTTCTCATTGCAAAATTCAAAACTTTTTCTGAAGCTCTCTCAGAACAATTACAAACAAATGGGTATGCCTGCTGAGGGAGAGGTGTTTACCACTTCTAACACAGCCATTTATTGAAGTACTGAATGTATACTGGCTCTACGATGCTGTATAAACACTACTATTGTGTTGTTGCATCATTCTTTACAAGAGAGGCTGAGAACATACAGTGCATGGTTGTTTGATTAGCACCTACGGTAAAGTACATGCTCATGGAAGATCCCCAGCCCAAGTGATATTTACATGACCATCATAATGTCTTAAACATGGGGATGCACCTGCAGCTGTGGCCACAAACAGAAGCTTTCACACCCAGGCGTCTATGCAGCAAGACTGCTGTTTAAATCCTTTTTTGTCGTTTTGTGCTATTAAGCTCCCCACTGTGCCCAGGGCTAGGGGTTCTATTACCACCTATAATCCTGGTTCTGGGTTTAACTGTGTCATGGAAATGGGAAATTGAGGTTTTGAGCGTTCTTAAAAAAGAGAAAACCATGCACTTAAGGGTGAAGTGAGTGAACATTTAAAAATAGATTCCCACAGCCCCAGCCATATTTATACATGTGATTCAGTTCGTGCGCATGTGTGTGTGTGTGTGTGTGTGTAGAGACCTTCAGGTCTAAGTGAACCAGGTTGCTCTGGTGGAGGTAGTGGACTCCCTCCAGTGTTTGCCTGATCAGACGGGTGATCTGGACCTCTGGCAGCAGCTCTTCAGACACACAGTGGTCAAATATCTCTCCACCCGCCGCACTGGGGAAAGAGAAAAGAGGCAGTTCATGAACTGGCCATCTGCTAAAATGTCCACGACTAGTCAAATACCAGGCAATTTACTGACATTTGATGCAGTCTGTATGTGGTGGACTTTCCACAAGATAAACTGAATTATAGTTTATTTATGGCCTGCAGTGTGGCATGGTGGTTTCAGTGGCCAACCCTTAGCCAGAGGGTCACCAGCTAGATCTGGCATGTTCTGGCAAAGCTTTATTGTGCAAGAAAGAAACCTCCTTCCTGCTTTGTCACTGTAAAGCAATGTAGGTACAGGTGCCAGCCAAAAACACAGAGCGCAGAGTCCTAAAATTGTGCCTGGAGTACTAAGCTGATCTGTTTTTACTACATTTCATGTTATTCAGGCTTATAATTTGGTATATGTCAAAGCTGTTTTTGAGGTGTCCAGGCTTTCTTAGATCAACAAAATGAGTTGCTCACGTCGTCGTTGCTCTCTGGGAGGGATTAAAATGTCTCCACTGAGTGCTAAAGGTGTGGTTAGAAAATCCACACAACCACATGTATTCTTATTTATAATCTTGGTCTCATGCAGTTTCTGTTTTGATTGTACAAAAAGACAAGATGAAGGATAGGTCAGACAAAGATACGGTTCATTTGAAAGGATAATATAACATCAAAGTTCAAGAGGTCGGGACAAAAAGGATTTTCATCTAAATCTAGAGTTTCAGCTCAAGCTGTACAGTCAGCAGCCAGCACGGGCTTTTTAGTCTTCAAACAAATCCTGTAAAACCTGTTATGAAGAATGAGCTGTTTGGAGTTATATAAAAAGTAGTTAATGTGGCAGCTCCTTAAGACCGGACCAACTGGACTTTGCCCTTGTACAAGTATTTACAGGATCATATTGCTGGTTTGGCATGATTGTATCAGAAAAATGCAGTCGGTGTTAGCGGTGTCAGACGGGTTAAGACAGGAATTAAATATGATTCATCATACATTAAATAAAAAGGCAAAATACAACAAGGTGAAAGAACATGGCACAAGATTTGGTGTGAACTCACTATTCCAGCACTAAGACGATGTCGTGATCCGTTTCGTAAGCGGCGTGCAGGTTGACCACTCGGGCGTTGTTACGAGCCACCTCCAGGACGGCCATCTCATGAATGACTTCTGCCCGGCAGTCACGACCTCTCCTCCTCTTTCGCAGAAACTTGGCGGCAAACACTTTCCCCGTGGCCTTCTCCATGCAGCGCTTGACCACTGCAAACTTCCCCCTGGAAAGAACAAAACAGTGAAAAAGTACCCTTACAGTGAAAGTGACCAACTGCCAGTTAGACACAAACATCAGCTTCTTCTGATCCTTTTTAACCATACAAGTTATGGTATCGATGCTATCTGAGTGTAGGCTAATGCAAAGAAGCCAAATTAGTCTCAGATAAATTCTGTATACTAATTTGGACACTGACCAGCTTGATAATGTTAATTTAGACAACAAAATGTCTCAATATGACTCCACAACTTTCACAATTAAACACAATATATAATAATGATTCATATGTTACCCAGCCTTAATGACGTATTTGTAAGTGACTGCAGCCTTGGGATAATGGTGCTATGCAAATACAGTACTGGCATTAGATAACAGGCTCTGTGTGTTATCGAATGTCAGTACATTTCTGACAGCTGCTGTGCCTTGTGACTGTAGTAACAGTCTGTGTTATCAAATTCATTAAATATCTTATTAGAGATACACATAAAGCATACAGTGATACAGTCACACAACACATATGATGCTTGTGACATTTATTAGGTCATAAGCTTAGCAAGAAAAACATTTATCACAAGTTATTAAACAGACTGTCTAGAGGAGTAAACCTACATTACCCTCACTAGAAAACCTTTTGGTACGCTTCTGGTATTTTATGCAATTAGTTGAAACGTTTTCCCCAGGGCTGTGCAAGGACGTCAACAAAGAAAAAAATCTCGTCCAAAAATAACAGCTTTACAAGAACCCGAGAGCAGCAACTATGAAGGTTACAGACCCAACTGTTTTAAATAATAGAACAATGGTGCTAAACTATGCTACTCCTTTGTGGCACCACCCAAGACTTTTATAAGCACAGCCTGACCAAAACATCAGTTGGCTGCTATTGGCCTGTCGTACATTCACACATACAGTATATTATTTTTGGTGTATGTGTTGTCCGGTAAGAAAACTATGGGATTTTTTTTTGTTTTTAATCCTTTTAACAGAATATAATACAGAAAAAGAAGCTTGGGGTAGTTTAGACAATGCATGGTGCAGTTTTTCCAGCAGAGCAGCTCCCACTCCAGTGTTTACAAAACTCTCAGCAGTGTCTGCAGCACATGCAGCAAAGACACAACACACCTAAGCAGACAGTGTTGTGGAGTCAAGCAGTGTACACACACGCACACACGCACGCGCGCGCGCACACACACACACACACACACACACGCACACACACACACCTATCGGGAATCCACAGATTTATGTCAGGTCTTAGACATTCCTTTACCACTTTCAGTGTGTGTTTGGAGTCATTGTCTTGTTGAAACTCCCAACTACACCTGAGACCCAACCTTCTGGCTGATGATTTTAGATTTTCCTGCAGAATGCCGAGGTAATCCTCCTTCTTCATTATTACATTTACTTAGTCTAAAGCACCGGTTCCACTGGCAGCAAAATAGGGCCCAGAGCATGATACTACCACCACCATGCTTGAGGGTACATTTGGTGTTCTTGGAATTAAAGGCCTCACCTTTCTCCTCCAATTATATTTCTGTTCATTGTGACCAAATACTGAAATTTGTGTTTCATCCGACTACAAAACTTTCAGAGCAGGTGACAGCTTGTATTTTCCTCCCAATCGTGACAGTGACACAACAGTACCATGCACTTTATACTTTCATACAGTTACTTGCACAGTTGATTTTGGAAACTGAAGCATCTTTGAATGGCTCTAAGTGACTTTCCTATTTTGTTGAAGTCAATGATTTGCATCTACAGATCTGTACTCAGCTCCTTAAACTCCCCGATTGTGGTGTTTGTGGCTGAGTCTAATGAGTGCATTAAATGGGCCCTATTTAAGTTGGCTCAGAGTCAGTGGCTGTCGTCAACTGCAACCATCCACAAGAAGTTAAGAGGCCATGCCTAAGAAAATGTGATCAACACAACTTTCTACATCACCAAAATTGTTAATTTAAGTTTCTGTATGTATATTTTTGACCCAGCAGATTTTGTCATATTTCTAGAAGACTAAATATCAGTATTGGCATCAGCGCTGAAAATCCTGCATTCGTCAGGATGACAAGTCACATTTTAATGGAGTTTCAGTATTTGATACACAAAATATGTTTGTAAGAGACATTGTTAAAGTTTACATCATGGAATAATAATTCTAAGCGAACCATCTTAAATGTTCATGTCTTTCTGTATCATCTAGCCGCCATAAAAACTAAGTAAATCAAATGTTAGCTCCTCATTAAACTAAACATAAGAGTGTAAGAACATGTGATGGAGGAATTATATAGTGACTAATGGAGCGCTAAAGCACTTTATTGATTCAAGATTCAAGATTCAAAGTTTTATTGTCAAGTGCACAGTAAGAAACACGTTTCCCTGTGCAATGAAATTCTTACTTTGCTGTCCACTCAGATAACCAGCAACAAGTATAAAAATAGTATATACAAATAAAATAGAATAAAATAGAAATAAGAAAAAACAATGTAAATATGAACAGTAAAGTGTATTTAGAAAAAACAATGTAAATATGAACAGTAAAGTGTATTTTATTGCATCTCATATTTGGGGGACTTGTGAGAAAGAGATAAAAAAAAATGGTGAAAATCAAACTCGTTTTGACATTTTCCTAACCATGAGTCAGACGTTCACCCTCCTGCTAGCCGTGGCTTGCTCTACACCTACATTTCTGATTCTTTAACTTGCTAGATGCTATGCTTACCGGCTAGTCACAAACTATAACTGCTGCTTGGTGCTGTAAACAGCTGCCTGCAAGGTTTAAGGAGGACAAGTAAATGTATGTGGTATACAACTAAAACTGTGAGCTAAAACAAAGACACAGGACATACAGCAAGACAGAAGTTTGTCACTGTAAAAGGCCACTGCTTCGTAATTCAAGACACTGTTGGACCATAGCTTGGCATTATTTCACACTCAAGGTCAAAAGTATAACTGGAAAGTTTTAAGAAAAACACTGTTGGCCTTATGTTTTTGAAAACTTCCTGTTTTGACAAGTTGCAAACAAATATGTGAACAGAAGTGGCCTGGACCATTTCTTCTTTCTAAAGTCTGGTTTCCACATGTCCTTGTTTCCTTCCTCCTGCACAATTACACATTACACACTGTATGACACATTACTTCAAACACACCTCAGGCTTCTTAGCATATGATCATCCACCATCAGTGGTTGCCATGGCACACACACACTGCCAAACACATGACAAAGGTCCACTGTAGCACGATCAAGTCCCCAGCACAGCCAGGATCGTGTGTTTACAGTGGTTGAAGCTTACAGTCCAGAGTCCAAATACCCTGAACATTAGTGTAGGTTATTACCTCATCTGAGCTGCTCAGTGGAGCAAATACAAAACTTACAGACAATATGGACTTGAGCATGCAGTATTTTAGTATAAATGGATTGATAAAGGACACCTTAGCCTGTGCCAGAAAAAGTAGCAGCAGTCTAAATCTTTCTTTGAATACTTCTGTAGTCCATATGTGACAATCGACAACGTTGTCTAAATAAGTAGTGATAATCTAAGTTAGGCCAGGCTAAATACTGAGGTTCTACTATACAGAAGCCCACTCTAAATATGTGACAATACAGTGTTAGATACTGTGAAGAACTGGATCCCTTTTAACTTTAATGTAGATACAGTTATACTGTTCTGGGGAGCCCCTGAACTTCTTCACAGCAGCAGTGAAATCATTTGGACTCACCTCCCCAGCTCTCCGGTGATTTCATACACACTCTCCAAGGGCTCCGTGCTGATCGGGGTCTGAGTTTCTCCCAGCAGCCCGGCGGAGAGTCCGCTGCGACTGTCAAGCCGTCTCCGAGACATCTTGCTCTGCCCTCGGTATGACTCCTGCTGCCAGCTACTCGGCTGAATACCGAGCGAAACGCTACGTAAATGAGAGATGGACGATAAAACTAACCTAAGCGGCTAGCTAACTGCAGCACTGGCCGTTTCACATTAGTTACATGTTACTTAGCTGAGCCGGTTACCGCTACTGTTCAGTCCAGCTTGGCCAGTTTACCGACTCCGGTTAGCTCAACTGCCGCTAAGTTAGCTCGACGGCAATGTCGCGCGTTCAAAAGTGAGTTAGACCGTCTTCAAGTTAAGTAGACTGGCTAGTCTATAAAACCTAAATCTACGGTTAACAAGGTTATCCAAACTGCCGCTGCGGCCGACTACTAGTTATCTTAGTGAGGTTATGAGGAGAGTTTTCGGTCATCTTTACATCCTTCTGTTTGACACTTCTCGACACGTCACTGCAGGGCGCATGCGCACTACCGTTGTGTTTAGACAAACGTTGATTTTGAAATGTGGCTGTTCAGAGGGCTGCACTGGAAAACCAGGGAGTATATCAGCCAACAGAAAGGAGTGGGTAAACTACCCATGGTGCATAAAAACATGTGATACTCATACTCTAAGCATAAATTAGTCATTAGCCATGGTTTTGACATACTAACAATTTTGACTTTTACATCAAAATCCTGAGTCATAATTCTGAGCCATACTTTTGAGATGGCAAATCCAAATCATGACACTTTGTTCGATAAAAAGTCTAAATTATAGTTCAATATTTGGATTTAGTGTGTCATATTTTGATTTCATATCTCATCATTTTCACTTAGGTTCTTCAATTTTAGGTACTTCTTTTAAATAGATGGCTGAAGTTTCACAATGGCACAATAATCTTTATATCATACTTTTATTCTGTCATCGTTTTTGATGTAGTATCTAATAATTTTGACTTCTGAATCAAACTTTTGACTTTCTGTATCAAAATTAGGAGTCATACTTTTCAGAAAGTAGATCCAGATCAGAATACAAACAAATGTAAGTCTATATTTAAAGTTGAAATTTAGATTGAGTGTATCCATAATTCCTGAATCTGATATCTTGTCGTTCTGACTTAGGTTTCTCATATTCTTTGATGTAAAAGTCAAGAGTTTTACTTTGTCACAATCAGAACTTAGCTAAAGTTTAATTCAAAGTGAATATTTATTTATCTTTGCCTTTCCCAACGTTTCATCTGGTTTTTCTTTTCCTTGTAAATTCCTTAACACCTGGCACAGCATTTGGAGTGCACTAAAAGCTTCACACAGACCTCAGCATCTAAACTGTAACAACTGCAGCTGCTCATAGCATCATGCAATCACAAATGTATAAAGTAGGTATAAGGTTAGTTTCATCATTAGATTTTTAAGTTGATCTTTCCCTGTACTCTCTTTAAGATGTCACTGGATACAGCTAGAACCTTGACTTTAGTTTTATAATCTACTATAAAGTTAGTCCATCATTAAACTGGTACAAAACTCTCGTAAAAGATAAATAAGGATCGTGTATCACTGATCAAAATTTGCCATTTGTTCTCTTTTATTACAATCATTGGAGTGAAATGGAGACACACATACAGGAGCTTTGCATAGAGTGGAATTCTGAAAACTGGAGCCGGGTCCTGTCAGAAATGTACTAGGAAAGACGAGAGGTGCAGCTGTCTCCATTCTGATGTGAAGCAGAATCTTACCAATCCTCTGCACCACAAAAGCCTCGTTATGGTGAATGTCAAACTGACCAAGTGATCTATATCCTAACGTGAAGCGTCTCTGCCCATGCCACAAATCTGCCCCTCAAGCAAACATGAGGTGATGCTCTGTAAGGATTTGGCAGACGCCAGAAGTGGGATGTGTTTGTTAGACTGAAATAGAGAGCAGGCCTAATGGTTGACTTTGCAAGCCCCAAACCTTTGGTACATTCGGTGCAAAATATATATTTATACACACAACAGGACAGACATACATATACATTTATATACAAAGAGACAAACAGGACTGCACACATGGTACACATACATGTGCTCTCACGTTTCACAAAATCAAAACAGCCCTATTGATTCATTACTTGCTCGTGAGCAATGAACCATAACCATCGACCTATTACTAAGATAGGCAGACACGCACATGTGAAAGTAACAACATTTTAGAAACATGCTGCCAAGATACTCGCCGCTCCACTGTCATAGAGAAAACAAACTACTGCATTCACACATTGTCCATTCCTAAAGCACCTACTTACTACACCTGGTTCCCATGAGCTTAACACTCAAGGTATGACAGTGTCAGGTAAGCATAAGGCCGCATGCCTCAAGTGAGCGCCACAACCAAAGTGACACAACTTAACCAGCTCCCTCACCCCTTTGTCTGAATGGATAGCAATATCCTCATGCAAAAAAAGCTAGTAAGGACAGTGTGTTGCACTATTTCAGCATGCAATATCGAGCTATAACACAACGCCACCTAGGAGTTTCTGCCAGGCACAACTCACAGAGCTGACCAGGAAGATCCTGCATGCATTATTGGGCTGGGAGGGAGGGGGGCTGGGATAGTCTGCCTCCACATGTAATTTCACATGTGGGGCTCTCTACCACTATTCCAGCCCCTGTGGTCTAGCTCCAACAGGACACTGTACAGTAGGTGTAATCTTGCATGCACCCCGTAGAAAATGAGCATGTGTGTATTTGTATGTGTATGTGTGTGTGTGTGTGTGTTTGTATAGTGTGTGAGAAATAAAGTGAAAGGGTCCTCAGAATTTAGGTTGTGCACTTAAGAGTAGAAGAAAGGTGTTATCACATGCTTTTGGGACAAAACTATTGTCTGGCATGGACTTGTATGCCACAAGTTCTTAAGTACAGTATCCATCCCGCCCTAAGGGCCGGTGCTTGTTTTTGATAAAATCATCATGACGCCTGATCAGACCATTCAATAAGGACAAAATCACTGCTTCTTTGAATCGAGTGCCACAGTAATGGTAGAACACCTTATTGCCCCCTTGTGTTGAGATTTGATTTTTTGAAAACCACAACTCCAACAGTTTCACCATCTTTGATTAGTGAGACATGTGAATCTGATCAAAACTTCCCTAAAGAAATTTATGAAATTTCACTTTAAGGTCAGGAAAACTTAAGAGGCACTAAGAAAGTCCTACCACTGCACCCTGACACGTGTGTCTCAGCTAACAAGGCCTAATCTGGTGCCAACATTCAGTAAAGCGCCTCCTCGTTCCTCAAGCATACATCATGTTTTATTTCCTGGCTTTCTACTTCAAACTTTCTACCTTGTGTTTCCTCTTCGGCTTGTGTGAGATTTTCCTCAGAGGCCGAGCAGAGTTGCTTGAAGTTGATACATTCAGTCACTGATTTGTTACATTCATCACTTTCATTGGGTGGGAGGCGATTACATCAGCGAGAAGGACATTGTGTGTCACACTTAGGAGCGGGCATCATCTGTCTATGTGAGAAAGTGCATCTATTGCTCATGACAAATGTGTGGAACAGTTTGAAAGACAGGAACCCTGCATTTCTATCTGACTGAAGTGTGTCAGTAAATGTATTCATGTTGGAGTGAGTGCACCTGTTACACTGTAAGAAAGTGCACCTAAAGGTGCTAATGCTGTAATACTGTATGCATGTTTTCGTGTGTGACACTGGTTGTCCTTGTTGTGTATGTGCAGAAACAGGACTGCTGTTTCTTTCTCAGATGTGTCTTTTGAGCCTTTTGAGCTCACGTATGAGCTCTGATGTCGCTGTATTGAAGGTAACAGTCCTGACCAGAACCTGCCGTCATTATCACAACGGGTCACTGACAATGTCCACAAATATCTCTGATGATTTGTGACTCGTTGTCCAGCTTATTCAGGAATCAAAACTGTGAAAACAAGTGCATTTTCAGTGTTAGAATAATTGATTTGTGTTTGTCTATCAGAGTGTATTTGAGCAAACCAGTGTAACCTCTGCCATAAACAGGCAGGGAGGACCAGCCAACATCCAGACGTCTTACGTGTCACATCTTTGCATGCTTATATAAATCTCAGGGGAACCACTGGTTTGTACTGTAAAGAAACCGAAAATTTCCCGTTTGTGTGTGTTTGTGCAAAGGTGATTGGTGTGTATGTTTGTGTGTAATATAGTTCATAACACTGCAGCCCCAGTGAGGGACGGACACAGTTTCGAGGTCCAGAGAGGGAAAGGGAGCGTGGTAGTTGAGCAGCTGTCTCTGAGGTGCAGGTTGGAGGAGGAGGAGGAGGAGGAGAGGTGCTAGAAATCCAGTAACCAAGGCCATCATAACTAAAGAGATAAAGCACACATGTGGCTGACTGAACAAAGGTTACCATGAAAACAAGAAACTGTACTGTACAGCTTTTCAAACCATTTTCCGATTCTCCATCTTTCTTCCTGAAGGTGTTCACTTGATCGAAATGAGAAGAAAAGGCGGAGAATCGGAACGAAGCCTGCGTGCTGAGTGATGTAAAGCCAGTCGGAAAAAACAGCAGAGTTATCCATGGGGGGTTAGTTGCCTTTTGAGGATATTAGTTTCATTTTCTGTCTCTCCTACGTGGGAAACATGGATTTCCAGATGGTTCTCTCTCCTGAGCTAACCCTGGGTGTCAGGCAATTTGAGGTTACTCCAAGCCGAACGTGCTTGTTTCCTCCACAGCAGTTACCAGCTTCTCATAGAGCATGGAGAAGGAGGGGTAGGGTGGGAGGTCCAGACGATTAAAGCAAGTGTGAGCCCTGTGGAAAAACCAAAAGATTATTAGATGGACGCTGAGATGACTCATCTGTGATTTTTTTCCCATTTGCTCCTGTCAGGTAAAAACACATTTAAAAGAATAATGTCTCAAATGAATCACTTGTATCTTTCAGCCAGTAGGGCTCTGCTCATACAGTGCATCTTTATTAGTTTTGGTAAGACACTGTGCAAGTATTCCAACAGGGAGGTGAGATAAATGTTACGCTTTACTTAAAAAAATAAAAATAACACAAGGCTCTTTTCAGCAATATTAATATTCCATTTGACTTAGAAAACAATGAATCACTTTTTCCAGCAAGTCAGAGTAATATGACTGTATTGAGCTGATATATGGTATTTATAAGAGGCAAAATAATAGCTAATTAAGATAACAATCTAAACCTAGTTTAAACCTTCCAGGGTAATTACACCATCAAATCCTGCAAGAATAAGCAATAATTTAAAAAACTCCAAAAGAGGAGACACAGAGAGAAATCTGTAAAGCTGTACCACAGCAAAAGGACTGCTGTCCTCTGCTTACTAAAAAACAATCCATTAAGACTGTACACACTGAAGCCATCCTTTATACCAGTTTGATCAGGTTTAATAACTAACATTGTATTTTCAAGGCCAAACTCCCTTCATGAGAAATACACAACCTTCCAGCTTTTCTCCCTGTTAATAACTTCAGTTCAGTTTCTAAAGGCTACATGGTAGGGCTGCATGATACTGGAGAAAAAACAACACTAATGTTTAGTTGTTGTGTTATGTATACTGCTATATGAAACCAGATTATCTGAATGATTGTATTGGAAATAATTATTTTTTTTATTTATTTTTATTTAATAGGGACAATGCAATTAACATATTTTCAGTACAAGACCTGAATCTGATGTATTGCATATAGAGTTTTAGCTAAAGCTTCAGAATCATCACCAATCTATATAACAATAACCATAACCTTCCAAACCAATCCAGATTAACTACTGAAACAACTCTATGTAACATGGAGAAGGAGATAGAGAAAAAAATCTCACAAACCAATCTAAAGAAACTTCTTAAACAAACTATACAGTAAGAAGAAGAAAAAGGAAAATCTTACAATCCAGATTACCTACTTAAACTGCAACACTTTGAAATGGGTACAGCTCTGGTTTGCTTTAAGCCAACACTTAATCTTTTTTGTGAAGGTTTTAAGATTAGTCAGTGATTTTATTTCAGTTGGTAAAGTATTCCAGAGTTTACAGGCTTTAACTGACAGAGCAGACTGTCCAAAAGCTGTTCTGCGGTGTTGAATTCTGGAATGATTTGGGCCACTTTTAGAGGAGTGCAACTGCACAGAAAATGAAAATATCACTTACAAAAACTGAAAAACAACTTCTTACTGTGAGGATCTTTTTCGATTGCAAATTGTTTGGAACCTTTCTCATACGGTGAATCAATGTTTGTCATACAGAGGTTTGTGGTGCTGATTTAAACGGTCAAACAAATGAGTTGTTGCTTCGTGTGGTGGCAAAATTCACAGGACAGACACACTTTGTGTAGCCAAAATGTTTCCATACTACTGACTAGGTCTGCACAATTATGAACAGAATGATAATAATTATTTTTGATCAATACTGAAATCACAATTGGCTTCATTCTCACAATTATCTATTAACTTGAGAAACAACATAATTGTATTTTACTTTACATTTAAAAACACAGAACTCTACATTCCTGCTAAAGTACAAATCTGTTTCAAGATAACACATGGCCACCTCAGTCAATGATGTTCATTTCCATAACTCAAAAAAAATCAAGATTGTTTCTAATATTTTATTAGTTGTGCAGCTCTATGATTGACGTTGCATTTCTCTTCACAAGCAAGTTTTCCTTTATTGTCTCCTGTTCATCATTCATTTTGCTCTACATGTGTAGCCTGCATGTTACCAAACTCTGTCTTGTAAATGAAGTAAAAACACACAACAGTGGATCCAAGAACTATGAAATTGGAGTAAATCATGTTCAGATTCTCTTGCAGATTAGATCTCTTATAGGCATGTTTGAGTTAATTTGCCTGCTTCATATCACACTTCCTGCAATGGAAGTGAGGTTGAGGTAAGGTTGATGCTGAAATGACATACTGCAGCCCTACTACATGGTTATCCCATCAGATCTTACCTGGGTAAGGAGGTGATTTTTCCCCACTTCTCCACACAGAACCTGCGAGGTCCATTACTGCCCCGTAGAGAGGCAAACCCCTCATAGGGAATACTGGAGGTGCCTGTGACAAACTAGAGAGAGGAGGGCCGCAGAAGTCAGGGAAAGTATGAAAGCCTTTGAAACACTGTCATTACTTATGTGCTACAACTGAAGTAAATGGAGAAAACATGCAGTCTCATTGAAACTGAGAATTAAAACACTTCTGATTGCAAACTGTGCTATATATTTAAATAAAAGAAAGATTGAAAGAACATCCTCCTGCAGTCATACACAAGCTAAAAGCTAGACCAGTGTCGTATAATGAAGTAAACACGACTCAGCAGCCAGCCTCCACATGGGGGCAGCCTGTGTGCATGTGGTCACCCACGTGTCCTACCTGCAGCAGCCTCAGCCTCTGCTCATTGTTGAATCTCTCCACAGCTGCCCAGAACCAGCGAATCACTATGTGGTTGTCATGGTAACCTGAAGGGAGATAGATGATGATGGCGCATGAGTCAGATGGATAACCAATAAGGTCTCCATCCCCTGCTCCTCTCTTCCACCCTCCACCTCCCACCCCACTCTTCCTCCAGTGTGATTTTTGAATGGGCTCTGCTGTTTAATGTTTAATGGACGGAGCAGTTTTGTCAGTCTCAGTGGATTCCTCTATTAAAAGAGCCTGACACTGAGTCATGGCCGATTGTCAGTTTGAGTTCTCTTGTCTTTCAGCTGTTGGCAGCTTTTCAACTCTATTGGCCAGACCCTTAAAAAGCCTTTTAATGTGATCTCTTACAAATGCTTTGTACACTGGTGCCTGCATCCTTGTACTGTACAAAATCTGTACTGCAATAATTAAACCACACTAATGCCAAAAGTTTCCAACTCATTATATAGTACATCACGATGAAGTCTAATACAATTGTTAAATAAGTAATGAAATTATTTCTTAAACTAAAGAATCATTATTGTCTGTGCAGTAAGTAATTTTTAAAAAATCAATAACTTCAAGGAGTAATACGTGTTTTGTGTTTTCAGACAGAAAAAATAATCTGAATAAACTGATCTTAATTAAAATATCTAATTCTCTATTTTAGACTCTTTGTGCAATTAAATACAAATAACATGAGGTGTTTCTATTCTCCATGACAGGAACATCAGAAACAACAAAGCTCTGTATCATGTTGTGTTAGAGCCAAAACATCATGTCTCTCTAACAGTTTAAATGTGGAAACATCTCAGACAGAGTCCATGTGTTTCTCAGCAGCTGGGCTCTTATCAGTGTTTAAAGTAGTTTTGCTGACATTTTTTGTGCATGTGTTTACAGCTCTTTTATGATCAGCGTGGTAACACATGTTTTGTGAATGTCCTGAACTATCTGTAAATACTGGCAGCCAAGCAAGTCACTGAACTTTATTTTTCAGATCATTGTTTTTTTGGCCTTTTGCCTTCATTGGATAATTGCATTTGAGACAGAAAGGGATCATGGGATAGAAAAAGGGAATGGCATGCAGTAAAGATCCAGCAGCAGGTCTAACTGGGGATTCACCCATGTGCTATGTGTACAAAGCACAAGGCCACCCCATTAAATGTACTGTTCTATTCTTCCCTGAAAAATGTGTTTTAGCTCAAAGAAAATCCTAACATTCCTTCTCCTGCTTCACAGGGAGCAAAATTACACTCTAGTGTGGAAAAGAGCTTACTATAGTACTGTGATTTAGTATTGCAGTACCCTTATAGTTAGAGGACTCACACAATGCAGATTAAAAAAATCTAAATTGATAAAGCAGAGGTTGAGATTTCTTGACATTTGAGCCCTCGTGAGGGTCAATCTCCTAAACTGCTTACATTTCAAATAATACAACAGCATGGGAAATACAATAATGGTTTTCATCTATGTATGAAAATGCAAAGTTAGTAACAAATTAGGTGCATCAGCGTCAGTAAACATATTTAAAAGAAAAAAAACATAAGTTGTTCTGGCAAACAGAGACCCAGTTTGTAAAGCTTGTAGAGGAGGCTCTGTTCATGCATTCAGAGGACATGAATACTTTGGATGAAATAGCAGCAGGTTGGTCCAACAGCTGCATCCAGTGGGCAGTATGAAATTAGTGATCTTCATGTCAAGGACGAAATTTTTTCTTGTATCTCCCAAGAGATGAGGAAGATTGCTGGGTTGAATCACACGACTGGTTGAAAAACACTAAAAAATAAATGAGAAGGGAGAATGGAGGTGCTCTGGAGCAAGGCATCTAATCCCCCGCTGCTCAGAGCAGAGGTTTAGTGGCAGCACATTTGCAGCTTCAAGTTGTGAATGAATGTAGCACAGCAGCAAGTGTATGCGTTTGACTTAGCTAATTTAATCACGTTGCTGTCAGTGCACCACAAAGACTTTCATCTGCATCTCTGCTCTCTTGCCTCACTGCTGCCCTCGAGCTTCACATACCTCCTCTGTACTCTGTGTTGTTCCTCCAGTCTGCCAGGTCGATCTCTGCAGTGCCTGCAATAACCAGCTCCAGCTCCCTGGCATCAAACACAGATACCAGTCGCACATCCACCACCTAACAAACAAACCCAGACACACACATGGGAACCAATGAAAGAGATTATCATACAGCCTATGTATTTATCACAGGCCTCCCACATACATGAGATTGTTTAAGGAATTCTACAGCACTGAGACAATGCAGTTACAGTAGATCACTGTTACAGAGATACACAGCAACACATTACTGTGTGGAAACCTTCCATCAGTCTGTTTACAGTAAATATGGGATTGACTTGTTTAGAATACCAGGGAGGCAACTGGCCTGGTTTTCTTGCCAGGAAAGGGATTTAAGTAGGGGCTGGCGTTGCACTATTTATTTAAACACATAAGGAAACAGTTGAATATAAACACCTGTCCAGGTTACTGTCCACTCTTCTTTCACTTTGTCATGCTTTCACATCGTGTAGGATTGTGGGCTATCAGATGTCAACATCCATCTTTCTACAGTGTTAAGCTGGAATGCATTCTCACTAATATTTCAAAGAATACACACACTAGTTTAGCTGTCATTTGAGCCATAAATGACAGGGTGCAGGTCCTTCTAAGTAATCTATGCTGTTAATTTTCATTAATCAGTTTAATCTTCACCATGACAGTTAAGTTTGTTTAAGTAAGCAAACGCTACAGGCATCTGTAAATTGCTTATGTGTCACAGTGTAGCTCACTGAAGTGCACTGCTGCTTTGTCATTTGCTCTTTTGGCTTGATCACAAGCATTTTTAGGCTTTCTGGTTGAAATATATTGTGACACCAGCTTATTGCTTAAAGCACCATCATCCACCGCTGCAAATGCCAGATGTCAGTCGGAGTTTGTACTGCTATTAAAAAAGGAATTTTCAGCAAGCTAATGCAATGACGCAGCCACACTGCGTCACTGGCATTGATCAACCATCCTGTCATAGAGTATATTACAGCCATTATGTGCTGGGAAGAAGAAAGTCTTACTTAAAACTCAAAGCTTCAACGAAGGACACGTTCACAATTTTTCAAATCTGTCCTAAAAGAGTACTCGGGTAACTACATTCATCATATTAAGTAGGTATGGTTTGCCTATCATTTCCCTGTTCATACTGGCTACTGAAAGTTCCCTTTCTCATATAATTTAACTGAAAAGACTGTGGGGTTTGTCTCGCCTCACATATAATAGAGGCACGTAAGGAAGGTATCTTTAAATAGCCAGTATGAACATGAGGGATGATTAGATCAAGCAAAAACTATTCATGTGGGCACCTGAAGACAGACTTAAACAGCCTATTCTTTAAGATTTCTAATATCGGTATAATTGTGCTGTACCTCATAGAAGCCTCGGACCAGGCTCTCCGTCTGCTGGGCCACCCCTCTCTCTATACGCCACTTGACCATTCGCTCGATATACTCCTTTTTATTCTTCTCTGAGACAGGGATACCAGCCCCGCCTGGCTTCAGCTCTCTCTCTGTAATCTGCAACATCACAGGCAGACAGTATATCTATTTCTAACAGGGCACTGTCACAAACTGAACAAATGCAAGAAGACTTGTCTTATTCAGTCGTACATACCTGTCCAAAGACCTCCTCATTGACAGTGAAGGTGAGGTCCAGCATGTCTTCGATGTCATTGTCCTTCATCCACTGCAGGCTCTGGTGAAACTCTTCATCCAGGAACTCCAGGTCACTCAGGTCACACGGACTGCATGAATGTAAGGTTTCACAGGGGTCACCGAGGGGTCAACAAGGTATTGATGGGTCGCCCTACTCATAAACCATGGCTGATTGTAAGAAGTGAGGTTGAAGGTTAATTACTCGAAGTATAACAGTGCAAGACAGCAGGATGGGAAATAGTTTTGCTCAAATTTATTACATATTAGGATAAAACTCCTTGAGATGAACCATGTCAGTTTTGAAAGGGTTGAGATGTTTACAGAGACATACTGATAATAAATAAAAGTAAAGGTCAAAACACACTGAGGGCATAACATTTCATAGTAAATTCAGGTTATATGAAGGTAGCTGCACATTCTGATCATCAGGTCCTTGACTATAATATTTCCAACATTCCTTGATCTCTTGCCTGTTTTTGTTCATTTTTTACTCCACATAAAGCAGATTTTTGAAGGCGCTACACATTTTATCTAGGTATGCAATATATTATTGCTATTTTCAGGTCAAGTTGATGCAACACAGAAACTGAATGTGCTGTTTGTGGTACTAAGCATGATCCAGGACAGAGTAAATTACACTTCTTTAGTTCGCTTTTTTTACTTGTATCTCAATATATTTGAGTGAATCTGCATCATAAAGAGTATGGATGCACTGAAAATCATCTGGATTCCTTCTTATGCTGAAGTATTAAAAAAATATGATTATTAGGCAAGCTATTTTTTTTATAAATCTCTTTTGCATCTTTTTCTGCACATTTTCCTGCAGGTCAGCAGTTTACTGGCCAAGACACATTTCTGTTTGTTTATTAAATGCTTGTCTGCACAATAATGACAAAGCCAACAAAGGATCACTGTTGCCGGAGAGGTTATAAACCTTATTATTACAACATCTGTTCTCAGTGCAGACATTTGGCAGGGTTTTAGGTTGTTTGGACTAAGCTACTAATAAGGGTGCTGCTCCTACTGATAGAAACTGCAGCCAGCTGCTGACTGAGAGGATCTGACTGAAACATTCACATTCTCAGCAAGGTCTTATTGGGTTAGTGAAGGGCATATGAGTGGAAAGGCAGGTAGCCTGGAGGCTGACTTAGAATGGGAAGTCAAGGGGAAGCAGGCTGAGGGACTTACATACGAAGAAGCCCCTTGTAGAAAGGACGGGTAAAGAATGCATCCAGCAGGTACTGATGAACAAGAGCCAGCCCCAGGATGCGCCCACTGAAGCGAAACCTGGGCACAACATGGAAAATACAGGCATCAGAACTGGACCGAATAATGCCTTCAAATCACTCCTCAGGTCAAATGTTGGGAATACCCTTCTTTGAATACCAGATGATGTGGGTTTACTCTTTTTTTACAGAGTATTAAACACATTTTAAGTTTTTCCTGTAAATGAAAAAACCCTGTGCAAACTAGTCTGTTTGTGTGTGAGTGTTTCATGGTGTGTTTCATGTAGTATCTAGCAGGCTTAAGAGCAATTTAAAGTTCATTTACCCAACTGAGGATGCACCAGATGGTGACATGGTAATGATAAGAAATGAGAATCCCCAAGATTTACTCTGAGAGCAAAGGACTGAGTTAGAACAGAGCAGACGTCTGCTGTACAGAGCCAAACCAGCAGGAAGGATGAGAAGTTATGTGGCATCCACATCTCTATTTAAAGATGCTTCTCTGTCTTATCTGTCTTGAAAAGCTCTCTAACTTCAGACGTTTTTTCTCTACAAAAACATACAGTAGGTAATGACTTGACAGTCTTCAGCTTAATAACTGCCTTAAGTTTTGTCCAGTGTGACAAACAAATTCCTGAAGACTTGAGTTCACAGCGTTTGCTGATAATTTTTCTAGTTTCTAGTTGTTAACTCATCCATCCATCCATCTATCTATCTATCCAGTCAGTGTTACTGAGGCAAAACTGACTGGTCAGACAAAGATTGCTGATCCAAATTTCCACACAGCACCCTGCAAATGCTTCCATTTTAGGATCAGCACACGGCAGTCAGGGGAGACAAAATCAACATGTTACAGTCAGCACATCAGTATCAACAAACATATATACAGACACCAACACAGACAGACGGACAGACGTGCATAGATTGACAGAAGCCTCACCACTCATGATGGTTGTCTACAAATGCAGACATGGGGCTGATCTGGACAGTATATGTGTCATTGGCTGAATACTCAAACAGTCCGTAGTACGGGTTGAACAATTCTCTAGACACCAAGAAGAAAAACTCTCTGGAGGGTCCACTGTAGTCCAGCCTGCAACATAATGCATATATATAAATCATGGAGTCAGTATAAATTCTGCTGTTCTTTTGCAACAAATGTGCAATCAAAGAAGGATCAGAGAAGGAATGTATTTATTGGATTGGAAGTTACTTCCCCTGCAATCACTGACCCTTTGTGCATTTGAAACAAGAAAAGAATACAAAAAAGAAAAGGATATATCACTAGCTTAGCAGTTTTCTTGTTAGACCTGGTGACATTTAAAACTTTTATTGACTTTTTCTAAGAGAGTCTCTAGAGACTAGTGTGATGATTATTTTAGGCAACCTATTTCCTCTATATCTTTCTCAGTGAATATCCTCTCATGTTGCTCCCTGGACTGACAGCAGCACCTTCAGGTGACCCATAAGTAGGTAGAAGTGTGAATGAGCAAATGTACACAATAACCAATCACTAATCACCACTGTTGGTCCAAGGAGCTCTTTCTCCTCTGTTTAGTTTTAAATTATTTAACTTGACAATTTATTGCTTTATGTTTTCTCAAAATACTTTAAAACACAACTTCTCTTTTAACATTTCAGGTCCACAGTCCACACAACACAGTTTATAAGTGAAATGAAACTCACATCTGAGGTGGCTTTTAATGCAAACAGATACAGTGATAGAAACCTGAAAATAAATTATAACCAATGACAAAGCTATTTGGAGTAAATAAGTTTAGCTTAACTTGTTCATTTTTCAGATCTTTTACATAAATCAATAGAATGCATTAGACATTACATGATGACGTCACAAATACTCATCCACACTAACATTGTGGATTTACTGGCAGCCTATGGCATCCCATGTGTGTGAAGTAATACATTTTGAAGCTCAAGACAAGAATGAACACTCAGCAGATCTCCCTCAGATTAATTACAGCAAGCAAATACACACATCTCATACCTGCTCTGTCTAAGGCTTGATATTTAAATGACATGGGAGGGAAATGTGTTTTTCTCACCCGTCCTCGCCTACAAAGCTGACGTAGAGTTTACTCCTCTGGAGATCTTTACGGGAGTAACACATGATCTGGTTAAAGGCATCCTCCAGAAGGTGGTCTCTGCGTATGATGAGTCTGGGAGCACACACAAACAAAACATGCACTCAAATCCAATAATATTACACCTGATACACCTGATTTAGTAATGATAGTAATGGTATTGTGTTTCTTAGTTTCAGTTGTTATATTGTCAATACAATAATGTCACAATAATGCCATAAGAAAGCAATCGGTAGACTTTCCACACATAACTGACATATTGCTAACTTTATCCAGTATATCTTAGTGAAGCTGGACAGCAAACACTAGACAAGTGAATACTAAAGTATTAATATTGAATACGCTGATAATCCTGTCTGATAAAGTTGGATATCAAAGGATAAGGCTAGCGTCAACAAAGCCCACGAATGGATGAGCCCTTTCTGACCTCCCTAATCTGTATGCGGCTCTTTGCCCAAGCCTGTTCATTCGCATTTCAATCTATAAAAATAGCACAAATATATAGTTTCATTTTTTGAAAAACAGGCTCATAATGTCCCAAAGCAGACGAACAGTGTAGCTTTTAGCAAACATTAATCAACAGGAGCATATAATGTATTTGTTGGTGAGTATTTTGAGGAGCAGACTGATTTACATTTGGTGCTCCAGTGAGTATTTACAACAGCAGGATGTGTTTTAGGGATGGGTAAAAATAAACTACGGTGTATATTCATGGTAATAATTGAACACGCCATACAGTGTAAAGCTGCAGTTCACTAGTGTGTTTTTAATAAGTTTTACACAACAATGGAGCTCTGTGGCACAGAGGAATAAGACACATGAGGCCTCACCCAAGACACTTATAGTTAGGATCAATTTCTTAATGGTTTCGAGAACAATAAAAATAAAAAAAGAAATATTTCTAGCTTCATCCTGTCTTTTTTCATTCAGTCATGGCAGATATCACTGCTTGTGCTACCCAATGTTTAGTCTTTTACAAAAAAAACACTGTTGTGTCCTTCTGAACTATAAACTGATCCTCCTTAGGTTTTAGAACGGCAAACTAGTCATAAGATGTGTCACTACTTTCACACTATTTTGTAGATCAGCACTTGCTAAGACAGTTCTCTATGTGGTGTTGAAACCTACTTGACTTTCCCGGGTCCCTGTCCGTAACCCTTTGTCTCCAGCTTTCGATAGAAGTTCCTCAGTTTAGCCTCAAAATCTCGCTTATAGGGAGCAGGAGCTCGGGCATTAGCTCGCTGAGTGCCTAAGATATGAATGAGAAAAAAGTCAGATAAGCCGACAGAAAGACATAGAATATCAGGAGGGGGAAGGAAAAGTGTGCAATGTCAAAAAGAAGGCTTCAGAGCAACAGAAGCAAAATGGGGAGGTATAACTTGATAAAGACGGACAAACAGATGCAGGGAGATTGAAATAAAATGACACTTTAATGATCCCTAGAGGAAATTGGGTAAGGCTTGAATGGATGTGCAAAACGGAAGTTGTGTATGCAGGTTAATCCTGGATTGTTATTTTGTAACAGCCTTTTAAAGCTTTCATTAATTTGAGAGAAAAAATAAACTCATCTCTTCACCTGCAAGTGTTCTGGTTAAAGACTAGAGGTAGGCTGAGCTTAGAGAGGTTTAGAGCATTTACAGAAAAAAAAACACTGACATTAAAACACTGACAGGCGAGAATGTGTGTGTGTCAGTTACATCCTGAAAGGGCAGCACTAACCCTCTCCAATTATTTGTAATAGTTCATTTTTATTCAGCTGTGATTCATTTAAACTGTATATGGTTTCTTGATATGAACACACTTTGAATTAGGTCAGCTGACTGTAGTTTATTGTAATAATTCACTATATGTATGTAGAAAAGGAGAAGTGGGGGTTAAGAGGGAATACAAGTTAGATTTCTTGTCAGAGTTTGTTCATGTTTTATGTGAGTGTATTCATTTTTTAGGTTAGTCTGACATCAAGCTCTGTCCTATATGAAAAGAGTTTATTTACTAAGAGACACGGAACCCAAACCTTTTAATAAATTCTCTGTAATAAAACGAGAGGATTTAATAAAGGTAAGAAATGTGTATCATGCCAATAAAGCTCGGTGCGATGCAGACAAAGAGCGAGACAGAGACTTACCAGGGGAGCTCTGAGGCGAGGAGAGGCAGTAACCTGGGTGGAGTAACGGTGGAACATATGACATCACCTCCTCCTCAAATAAGCTGAGGAGACAGAGAGAGGTGTGCACACGGAGCGCAGTCAGAAACACACACACATGAATTACTGATAAGAAACTACACACCTTAGAGCAGTACAGCATTAGCATAGATGGATACAATGGGAACTAGACTTCATGTTTCTCACACACACATTCACAGAATCAAGGGTGAGGCGTAACAGAAGAACAATATTGCTGCTGCTTATGTAAAAAACTAAATAGGGCTGGCTGAAAAGGCAGCTACTACAGTGACTAAAGACATGTGGCATGACTCAGCAGGTAGCAATGACTCTAAATGCTAACTTACAACTTAAATTACCGTGTGTACATGAGCAGAAATATATTAAATAAAAGGGCAGTAGCTAAAAAGGTGACATGAGCTACCAATTTGAAAGAAGTATATCACATATCTGGTTATAATTTTGTCAGTCTCTGTCTATTCTCACAACCATGCTGCTGCACAACTCACCTCAGCAGCATGACGAGGTCAGCGTCACTAGAGAGACGAGCCAGCCCATTGACTCCCTCACTGCGAATAAACTGCACCTTCTCCCTGCAAACACACACACACACACACACACACACACACGTCAGGGGCTAAACAGACACTATCCATTAGGATTAAAGGTTAACCATGTGTTCAGGATGACTGATGAGGATGATAATGGAGGTGTTGGAGGTGAGCAAGGCCATAGAGGAAGAGAGAGGGAGGTAAAAGGAAAGCCATGAAAGAGAGAAAACAATAAGAGGAAGGAAGAGAGATACATACTTAAGCGAGTGGTTCCTTGCAAGTTCAGGTTGCCTTTCCTGCAGTATCTCAAAGATGTTAGGTTGCCGTAGAAACGCCACTATCTTGTCATTGTAGGCTGGAGGACAAAGATGAGAAAATCAAGGATGTGAGTTTTTGCTTTATTCTTATATCTATGGATGTTCATATTTCATCCAGTCCGACTCACCCACAGGCACCACATCGTGGTACTGACTTCGACTGGAACCGCTGAAGGTGCTGGAGGGGCGGGGCATGACAGGCGGGTTTGTTTGGCGAGAGTCATCGACCACCTGTGACAAAAGGAAACACTACAGTTCAGGTCGCATCCTAGTTCTGAAACCAATCCATGTGCCAGTCATCAGCCAGTACTGACCCCAACTCTGCCCAGTTGTCACTATTAATCCTCTGAACCCCAAAACCTGTCAGCAGGTTATAAACACCAAAATGACACCATTTATCAGACACTGTGAAAACAGAAAGAATCAATGAATTTTTAACTATCCCAGAGTCTGTGAAGGAATCATGTGAGACATCCAGTTCTGTCAAGAAAGTTAACCAAACTTAATCTGCTACAATTGTGGTATTTCATCAAAATCACTTTATTCTATATAGCCTAAAAGAAAAAAAAATGCACCAGATTGCGTACAAAACAAACAAACAAAAAAAATCCAGCTGGGTGCAACTGAGAAACCATGACTGACTCAGCTGGTTTACATGACTCTAACAGTTATGTGACAGAAATGCAGTGATTATTGGGCTGAGCTGCAGGTTGTGTTTACACAGAACAGATAAGAGAGGAGAAAAGTATGAACACAAAGAGAGGCTGAGGGCAATTAAAACATACTTGATCAAAAAAAAAAAATGGCATGGCTCAAAAACAGTATGGAGAGGAGCAAGTTATCAGCAAGATACCTTCCGCAAGTTGAAATATATTTTTAGAATTAATGTGCATTGTACGTAGTAAAATGTAAGTAGTAAAATATCTACTGCATGCAGAGTCTTCATGTTTTTCCATTAATGATAACACCTGTGGGCACTTGGAGAAGTATTTGACATGTTGATTTCAAGTTTTTAAATTTTTGTAAAACAAATAATCCCAGTACACTTTAGTTTTCTTTCTATATTGTTTTCTATTGCAAAGAAGACATTGTTAAGTTTTCTTTACTTCTAGCCACAGTTGTACTGGTTCCATAAAGGTGCAGAACTTTATGTTGCATTAAAAATGGGCCCACAGTAAAGGAAAATATAAGAGGAGCAAAAACTACATGGAGTTTAGAAGGTTAACTATAATAGGTGAAAAATATCTATCATTCTTTACACTCTTGCTAATAATTTTCCAAAGTATTGCACGGGGGAGATGTTTCTATGTAATGCAAATTATCTTAAAGGTCACAAAATGTTGTACCAATGTAATATTTGGATTTAGTGCGGTAACACAACAGATGTAAACAAGTAATGAAGACCTGATACATTAATACTGACCTCATTATTGTGTTTTTACAATACAAAAGTAAGGCTGTGTGAGAAAATACAAGCCTAAGTTTTGAAAAAAATGTACCACTCTATAATATTGGTCTTGTGTGCTTCTAAAGACAGTGGACTGGACCTGCTATGCAGCAATGAAAAAAGGGACACCAGAAAGGTCTAACTGAGTGAAAAATACCATACTGTTCTGCTGCTCTTTGGTCATGTTGTGGTAGCTTGGGCATCATTTAATTTGTTGCAATATGTTTTTATTGCTCTCACTGACGTGTTTTTATTGTCTGGCGTTGTCTCAGCATCCCTCTCTCTTTATGTCCCCCTCTCCCTGACCTGGCAACACTGTCTCTCATGAAAAGTTGCTGTAGCAGTCAGTTTGCAGTGATATATCAGGTCAAGTAGCTAACTGTATGTTTCCATTTCCCCTTTACATATTTTGTCTCTCTCACAACAATGGACATAGCTGCACACTGTTTGGTTTGACACAGACGTAGTATCATCCAGACCCCAACAAGGTTTCAGATCATGCCAGTAAGGTACAAAAATCAACATTAACATTAGCTTCAAACAGGCATACCATCACCATGAACCTTGAAATTACCTCGGTGATTAATATGTAAATTGCCAATAAGTATTTTTAAAATAAATGTCCGAAAGTAATTATGCGCGTCACATAATCGAACCCAGCAGGCCAGTTATGGGCAAACTGAGACCCTGAAATAAAAATAATACATTTGAAACCTATTTGTATTAGAAGGGTTACTTGCCAATAGTTTCAGATGTTAGAACATTGCACAAAGGCCACATCGAAGTGCATCAAGGAGAAAGACAGTCCCAACAGTCCCTGTTGCATTAATTCACAAATGTTTTCCTAATAGGAAACCTATCCAAACCCATTACCTTAACCAGAGAAATGTACCCAGTAGTGGTGGGGGTTGTATGGATTTGTAAGCAACAGAAGCTATACATCATATTCACTGTGGTCCCTAGTGTTTGTGGTGAGGAGTACTAATGTATCAATAGCATGACAATGATTGAATGATGCTTATCAGTTCTATATATAGGACCCTAAAATGATTTGGAAGACATGAATGCAAACAAGCCACAAGCAATTATCAGCCAAAGGTCTGGGTCATCCCTCTTCATATCAGCATAACAACAATCAATGATTTGACCCGTCCATAAAGAACCTCAGTCACTCACATGACACAGTGGGATATCTAAAAGCATGACGGTAACTGGAATTTCTTTCTTTTGCTTTTGCTCCTGTAGTATCCAAACACAGTAAGAAGACATCTGAAAACATCTCTCTACTGCTGCACTGCTTTGATGGCTTCACCACAGAACCCCTGGCTCTGCCCACAATTCAGAAACTCATTAAGCATTTTTCTCCTTGAAATGGGTCTCTATCAACATCGGTGTCTGTGTGAGCTGTAATTTTGTGTAAGCTTTAAGTTGACTCCAGGTGAAAAGTGCTGCAGTGGGGACCAGTCTCTCACCTCCCCAGCACTGTGGCTGCGCTGGCGGCTCAGATGCTGGCGGTGGGCCAGCAGCCCGGTGGAGCGAGAACTCTGGAGTGGCAGCCGTGGGTCAATGAAGGTCGTAGAGCGACAGTTGTGATCCACAAAGAAGGGCTAAGGATTGAGACGTACATACCAATAGTCACATATCATCAGAAACCTTCACATGTAGTACAACGGAATTACGCATTCCAAAAAAGAAGCACTAAAAGACTACTAGACAACTCAACAGAGATTACAATCACTGGAGACAAGTGACCTTAAGAGTTAGGGTTATCCCATGTCAAGAGTCACATGTCAAACACACCTTCCCAGTATGGTCGTGCTTCATCTCCCAGCCCCGTGGAAGCTCCAGCTGCTTGTTGGAGAACATGTTGAGGAAGGTGACGAGGTCGCGGTTGTGCTGGTAGCGCTCAAAGTAATGAGCATCTCGACGCACCTTACTGATCATGTGCTTCAGGCAGGTGTTGCTCGTAAACATGCGATAGGCACTCTGAAGAAAGAGGGCAGGTAGGGGAGGAGATCAGAAAGAGACAGGAGACAGATGAGAGAAACAGCTTTGGGCTCAGTTTCAGTCCATGGATGGAAAACAATTTAAGAGTTAGATTTTTTCTTTTGTAGATTACACATACAGTTTTTTAGTTATATTCTTACATAATTAGTGCAGGGTTAGTATTGCATGCTCTGAGACAACGTGCTAGAATTGTTGGTAGAAAACATAAAGGTGGGCTGTGGAGTTTTATGTCTCTAGAAGCATTATGGAGCTATTCCTCTGAGTAGGCCTCTGCTCTGTTTTCATGGGACATGCATACAAGGAAGGAAATACATTAAATACATGGGTTGGAACTCAAGTGTGCACACAATGTGCTGGAATGAGCAGCACTGAATGTAAACATAACTCCAAAGGCACTCCATGGAAAGTCCCTGAACTTAAACTTTGATATTTTTGAGGTATCTTTCAACTTATTACAATTTAATATGAAAACCTGTATATAACAATAGGAGCAAATCATTGATAGATTATTGATTCAATTACAGATTCACTTCATATTTTCTGTTATATTATTAAATTAAACAACTATATAGAATCTTCTGTAGAATTCAAGTGTAAAATAATTACATCTCTTATTTACTTAAAATGTGTTTTTGCTATAAGCATGTTAGACTGACAGGGTTAGAATGCAGCACGGTGAAGAAGTCGGGGCTGCACAGGAACTTGGCGCTTGGCGACTGCAGCAGCAGGGAGAGGCGCGAGCGACCACTGGAGTGAGCGACTGCACTGTCTCGTCTGTATTCTGCAATAGATTTGACACATACAAGTCAAAGCTTGACACAGGGAGACACAAACCAAAGCAGTAAATACCACAGAAACATGAAACATCTGAGTCTGTTGTACAAAACCAAGTTTCACAAGTGTAGATCTGAAGAGTTTTTTTAACTAGGTCTAGAATTTTACAACGCAAGTGATGCAAGAGGAAGCATGTTTACAGAGTACTACTATAGTGAAATCTTTGTATAGAAACAGTTTTCAGACTCATGGCTTGCAGTAGTATTTTAAAAGATGAATCTGTTCTTCTCAAAAATAGTTCCTTGTGAAGTTCTTGTGGATGAAACCTAATTTAAAAAATACATATTTCTGTATTTGCATTTTCTCTGTGGCGTCTGAAACTAACCAGCAATGGAGCTGGGCATCAGTTCACTTTCTGGTTCAGGAAGCAGATCAACTGAGCTTTCTTCTGACCGATCACTGTTGGTTATGGTCCTTCTGATGCTCTGGTATCTGGGATGAAGAGTGAAAGTTAATAGAGTCTTGGAATGCTCAAAACTACTTTTTTATTAAAATAATTAAGAGAAAAGAATAAAATTGAAACCTTTTCAGCAAAGAGAACACAATACGGAAAACTTACCTTTGTTCATATAAAAGTTTATTTGATCAAAAATCCCAAGATGAAAATAAACAAACTAGGGCTGAACAATTTGGGGAAAGAACCTAATTGCAATTTTCTCTGACAGATACTGCAATTTGATTCTTATCACGCTTTGGTTCAGTGTTGACGTTGTAATAGACTGTAAGTGATTGTAACATGTAACTAAGTATCATCACAAGATGTCATGAAAGGTCACACAGCAAGGACAACATGAATTTGTATAAGCACAAACATAACAGCTTAAATTCTGGGTCAGTCGTGCTACTTAATGGAAATTCTAAACTGTAGCTTTTGTGATTTGTTAATTGAACTGTTTCAAATGATGATTTCCATTTGAAATCAATTAATTGTTTAGCTCTAATAAAAAAAGAAAAAACAAAGACAGTATCCTGATTAGATTATATAAGAGAATACATGAGGAAACACAGCAAAAACAAACAAACAACAACAACAACAAAACATCCAAAAAATGCCTCTCAGAGCACAATTTTGTTATCAAATTTTGTTTTGCCTTCCTTGTACATTAAAAGCAACTACTGATAATGGGGACTCTTGATTTAGTCACATATTTATAAATATATTGGTGCTTACGTCTCACTACTATGAAATCTGGACTATTGTAGTCTTAATGATTTCTCTTTTTTTAACCCACCTGCGGTTGAGTTGCTCCATCTGCTGAATGGAGTTGGAGCGTGTCAGGCCCTGCGGGGCAGGAGGTCCGGTGGGACGCTGCCACGTGGTGGTCCTGTTCACGTGGTCCACAAAGAAGATCCTCCCATGGCTGTCAATCCGAGCCTCCCAGTCTGAGAGGCAATTAATAATGGACAGAAGTGGCTGATTAATGTCATGAGGACATAAAACTGTAAAAATAAATGTTGAAGCTCCCCAAGAATTAACTGACACACTTTAAGATGGTAATTCGTAGTTTGAAATAAGGCATTTCAAAACAGATTTCTCTTTTCTTCCATTTAGTTTAGCTGAATCCAGCACAATGGCCACATTCAAGTGTGTGTTTCCTGCTTTGCTGCAATTTCCAGTCAGCTCCAACAGATCACTTTTGTTCAACTCGACTTCTTGACAACAAACTGTAGCACTACTCTCACATATTGATTTCTCTGAACAAAATGTGTTAATTACCTGCACCAGAAACATGAGTATAATATTGAGTGACGAAACACATTTTAGAAATGTTAGCATATGGAATATACTGTATGCAGTTAGTAGTGTACAGTGGAATTAAGACATAAACACAATAATGATGTCTACCATCTATAATGTTGGTAACGTATGCCACCACACAACATGCATTAAACACAGAGGGAATGGTTGTTTTTATACAAAATGTGCCTATATACTTCACATACATTTTGGCACAAATATGGCATTCATCAAAAATTTGTTGAAATATCTGACTTCAAACCAAAACCATCATCTCCATGGTGACTAGATAATAAGACAGGACATCTGAAAGTCAGATTACTCCTCATTGCACATTGCATCCATCAATTCAGACCAGAGTGATAAACCAACCCAGATTACCCTGACTGACATTGTCATGCTAAGAATATCACTAGTGAGGCAAAAAAGGAATTCAAAACTTGATATAATATTAATTATATCTTTAGGCTATGTTTTATTGAGAAATCACTGCATCAATAAAGTCATTCTTTAGGTGTTCTAAACTTAATCTTGGCTTCAGTGTTTGAAGGGTTTTGTCAGGCCTAACACATATGATCAACAGATATGGATGTACAATAGACACATGAACAGAAAGACGCACTACAACCCATCCACAACAATCAGCCAACAACACAGTGCATGCAGACACACACACTCACTGGGAGGCAGAGGCTCGTCCACACGTTGGTATCGATGGATGTCGTGACGCACAGAAGGAAGCGAGCGCACAGGATGGCCGTTGACATGGGTACCTGAACACAGAAAACACACAGCAGGGATTTTGTTTAAGCGTGAGGTGGACGTGCTGTATGATTAACACTGCTAATAGACTAAATTGTTTGAGCAAGTCAGACACCCTTATTGGCTGTTATATACACCCAAGCTGAAGTGAGTGATTTTAGAGATGCATTTGAGATTTGTTTAAAGCTGAGTACCTTCCTCTCCGTCTGTTTCTGTGGTAACCTGTTCTGAATCCGCTGACCCCGCCTCCTCACTTGGCTTTGTCTCCTCCCCTTCCTCATCTTCAGCCACGCCCCCCGCAGCCTGCAGGCTCAGCCTCCTAACACTGATCTCCTCAGCTTCCTCTTGCTCAGTAGCTGGTGGAGCTTGTCCTTCAACCTCAGTGGGAGCAGCTTGCCCACCCCCTTCATCATCTACAGCTTGACTGGTTAGTGTGGCGCCAGACTCTACATCTCCCCCTGGATCTATAGCTGTCTCTGCTCCTTCCTCTGGTTCCTAGAAAACACACCAAACAAAAAGAATTAGGAAAATGGCAAAGTAACATTCATTCTACGACACTGAGTTAGCATCTGACTAACACAATGTCATACTGATTTAATTACTGTAAGTGATGCCAAAATCCCAGCCTAATTTACTGAGTGAAATATACAGTATATGGATATGTAAGGCATCCACGCCTACTGCTACAAAATATCCATAAATTACAAGAAGTCAATCAATCTCAGTGGCAGCTCACAACATGAGACATCATTGGCTAAATCACCAAGGCAACAAAAGAAAGTTTGACTTCATGCAAATACGGACTGGCACGTAGGCGTGACAGCTAGTACCAATCAGGGCATGCTTGTTAAAAAGATTCAGTGAAAAGTGGATACAGATCACTGGTTCCCACTCATCCGCTGTTCAGAGAAAATCACTAGTAAAACAAAACAAGTCACACAAAAGGCAAAATTATTTCCAACTAACTCACTCCATGACACTGCGTATTTACCACCCAAAAGTAGGATGATGGTGCTGCAGAAGAAAAGTGCAGTGCTGTGTCCTTTGATGAAAATTCTTTACTCTCCAGACCCACAAGACGCACATGAACAGCTGAAGGTGGGTACTGCTGCTCAGTACAGTGTGTATGTGTTGTGAAGACACTAATGCAGCCACAGCAGAGTGGAGTGTGGCTGACACAAAATTGGAAAAAATCTTTTTAGAATACAGGAACACAGTGCAGACATACCACTGAGTAACCGAATGTGAAACAGATTGTACACAGTACACCTCACAGAAAAAGTTTACTATTTTCAGTATAGTGTAGTTTTAATATATCAAAACAATGCTAAACTGCAACTTAATGTATTTCCACTCATGAACAGGAATTGATAAATTAAATGACAATTTTTTAAAATATAACTTTAAATTTGGGGCTAAACTGTAAGACAATCCTATGTTCAGTGTGCTGCAGGAACAAGAATGATGATTCATGACGATTTAGGTTTAAATATATTATTGACTATGACCTGAACAGTGCTTCAGGGTGAATTTAACTGACACATTTTGAGAAGGAATAAGGGGTAGGACTAGATAACTTTTTTACTTCTTCCTACACCCTTTTTGAACAGAATTTGATTTTGAAAGGAGTAATCGTCGTATGGAAAAAAATGCTCTAATATCTGCTTTTGCTTAATATTATATTTTATTTTGTTAATATGTATACACATATATATGTATGCTTTTCATTCAAGTTCAAAATAAAGTCATCAACGAAAAAATAGAATCTTGTCACTTCATTAATAGGACAAAATGCATTGATTTTCAGGTATTCAAATGGCTATTATGGTTCAGGATGGACTAAAGGTTGAGACTGAGATCTGTTTGTGTGAAATCAAAACCAAATTTTAAGATTCCTGACCACTCATAGCACTCTAGAGCTGCTTTGCTCGCACACAAGGCTGCATCTGCACAAGCACTCAGGCAGTGAGGTTCACATCCAAGAGTAATTTTTTTCTCATACTACTCTACCGATTAACAAGGAAGATGAAGAAGACAGTAAAGAAGGCCGCTAACATGGAAAAATGAAACGGAGGACATGGAAATGGAAAGGAAATCATTATATACATTTGTCAGAGATGAAAAATACAAAAAGGTTAATACATAAACTGTGAACAGAACTATTAAAATGTGTTAGAACATCTCTCTATCTGAAAATTGTGTCTGAGGTTTCCTTGTAGACATTGGTTAATTTGCTGGGAGGGCAATGCATACATGTGAAAAGCAGCAAGCAAGCATAATGTCAGCTGCTTTTCTATTTTTCATCACTGTAAACTGAATATCTTTCAGTGCACTATACTGAGGACTAAACTGGCAGTTTTGAGATGTCACCTCAAGCACTGATTTTAACATTAACTATTTTCTGGCATTTTATCCATTTACCATTTAATCAGTAATAATCTGAGGATGTTTGTAGCATCATACATGTAACTGATGTAAACAGATTTTAAATCTAGTTCTCGTATAAGGAGAGTGAACTCACCACAGCAGTGGTCAGTGTGATTGGACAGCTCTCTGATGATGAAAAAGCTGTCTGAGGGGCTGTTGCCATTGAGCAGGTGTCGATCTCTGATGAAGGGTCCTCCACAGGCCCCCTTCCTTGTTCAGATACCTGCCCACCCTCTGGCAAAACATTATGGGCATCTGTGAATGGAGCCTCCTCCACTTCAAGGAAAACGTCTGGCTCCAGAACGTCCTCCAAGTCCAGACCTGGCTCTCCCTCCGGGGCCACTTCTGCCCCAGGAGGAATGTCTTCTATCATAGCACCTGCACCCTCAACCTCCTCCTCCAGCACTGACTGCTCCAACTGCTCAGGCTCCTGCTGAATGTCAGGAAACAGGTCGTCTTCTTCAGGACCACTGACATTTGGAGGTACTCCATTCATTAGCAGCGGTGACAGTGGCACCGGAGTGATGTCATTGGCTCCGGATCTCTCGTCATCTTCATCTGAATCGATGTGTAACATGGCACTAAGCCTTGTGTGCGTGGGGAAACTTGAGCGCAATTTGGGTGAGGCAGCACCCAGGGGTCTTTCACCAGGGCCTTTAGGGGCCTCAATAGCATCCAGGCCCTCACTGAGTGACCTCTGCAGCATTTCATGACCTGAAAGGCTTTCAGGTTCCATATATCTGCCCTCTGCACCGACAAGAGACAGGTCTTTCTCAAGGCAGGCTGTGGCTCCGCCTTCCCACATGCCCTGGGAGCCCTGAGAACCAGTAGGGGAGGGACCAGCAGAGACCACACCTGGAAGGTGGTGGGGTAAGTCCTCGTCATCGGATGGAGTCCCTGGAGCTCCATTCAAGGATGTAATGCCAATGATAGAATCAGGAGAGGCACCTGCAGGCAGAAGAGGTAGCACATTGATGAAACCACATTTAAAGAAAATACACTGCGTAGAAATGGATATTTAAATAGAGCAGAACAGCAGATTTACCATCCGGCCCAGTCGAGGTGAGCTCAGCTTTGAACTGCAACTGCCCGCTTACATGTTCAGTGGGCAAGCGTCGACACAGAGAGAAACTCACTGGCTGGACCCTGCCCAGTTGTACAAAGAACACAGGATACACTATGATATATTATCATATAGGATCTGTGGCGTGGTGTGTATCCTGAAGGTTTGATATTGTGCTATTTCCCAGCAATTAATGAAAGTCTTGCACATGCTCAGAACATGTTTATCAGTTCAAAATACTGCAAAGACAGTTCATTTCATCATGGCTATATAACCCCAGTGCTAAATGTGCTGTTTCAGAGTCTACAGCTTTAAATGCAGCTGAGCTGCTGCTGTCCATGCCTCCTTCAGGAAGAACAAGAGCTCTATTTCTGTGATTGACATCTTGCAGCAAAACAGTTGACCGCACAACAACCGAAACAGACATGAATGAGTGTGTGAGACCAGGATTTTCTATTGTTCCCAACTTTCTATTTGAGTTACTGTCTTATATAATAGGTCCTGCCATCCCCTCCCCCCCAACCGGTCGAAGCAGATGGCTGCCTTCCCTGAGCCTGGTTCTGTCGAAGGTTTTTTTTTAAACTTTCAAAAGCAACTTTGGATTGTTGGGTTTTCTGTTTTCTGTTCGTCCTTACTATGTTAAGCACTACGAGATGACATATTTTGTAAATATGAGCTTTATAAATAAAACTGAATTGAACTGAATTAATACAGATGAATTCACAGCACAGCTCTTGTTTGTAACTCATGAGTATGGTGAGTTAGTCAGACAACAAAACGGTTATAAACTTTGTAGTTTAGTGGGGTGGAGCCACAGATAGGAAAATAGTTTTAAAGTCTTCATGGGCTGAGTTCAGTCACTATTGTACACTCGTTTTCTTGTCTGACAAGAGAAAAACTAAAATATGTAAATGAGAACAGCTTCATCGAGAATGACCTGTATTGAAATGCACTATATGTGATCACAGAGGGAAAGACAAAAGCAAACGGCAGCTGAAGTTGAAGCCCGACAGGTGACATGAAAACACATTAACCCACCAATGTCCTTGTTTATTGGTTTCAATTTGATCTAATTTTTTCAACCACCTTTAAATGTCACTGAACATTGCAGCTTCTACAGAGCTCTGACCTCTGGGCTAATAGTAACGTCAGCTAGTATAGCCATTATGTCCTAACACTAAGGCTTTTCCTGTACTTGTGAGGACATTTTCATCGAAAATAAAAGTAATCCACTGGATCTTCCATTCCTGAGATGTTTGTGTCCAGTCCTGTAGCCAACAACGGAACATCTAGGAGTTTATAGAGTTAGCAGAAACAGCTGTATAAAGTTAATAACCCTGGTGGACTGTGAGGCATCTGCTTATGCTGAATCAATCACCTGGAAGCAGACCGTTGGTTTGGTAGCTATTATGCAGCAGTTCAGTAAAATTCTTTTTGGCTTCTAATGCTGAGAGGCTACCTGGCTGTTGGGAGGCTTGATGAATGGCAAACGTAAACATCTTCCTATCTTAAGCTTTTAACACCCAGAAAACATAATAAAAATTGATTTTCACCACATAGGAAATTTAAACATTGTACACAGAGCATAAAAATATCCTGAATGAACTGACGCTGCAAAGAATTGTTAACATTAAGTATATATGAAGTATGTTCTGTCTGTGGGCTTGATTGTGAGTAAACTCATGTCTGCATGTGTCTGTATTTGTGGCACCTACCCAGGTATTTTTTCAATAAGTCGCTGGACAGGGATAGTGAGCTGACCAAGGAAGCGTTTGATGATCGGTCTGCTTTTTGCAAACTTGTCCTTCACCTCAATGTAGAGAATGTCTGTCATCAGCGCCACAAATGTGTATTTCTGTAGAGCGGCAAAAGCATATATACATACATTCTCAGTTGATAGTCATATTTCATAGTGTGAAAGAGGATGTGTATGTCCCTGCTAAAAGAGATTCTGCATGACAAAACGTAGAGATCACCTCTCCGTGCCAGATGGGGTTGGTGGTATTAGCGATGATGGCTGATCGGCGTTCCTGTCCGTGATGGCTGAAGATGGGGAAGACACTTCTCTTCCCTGGGTGGATGGACATCTTCAGGTATGGGTCAGGATTAAAAAACATGCCCTTCTTCAGGCCAGTAGCACGGAGATCTACAACGACACAATCCAAACCAGCAGTCATATAACTACAGAGCCAACTGTCTCAGCAAGAGAAGTGATGGTCTTTGTTCTTCATTTCCAATTCGTTCTTGGGTATAAAACTTGACCTGCAGATACATAATGGCTAGCAGAGGAAAGTGGTTTGGATGAGCAAGCTTGACATTCTGTTCTTGTAAACTCATTAAAATAATCCTGATACTGCCTGATTTCAGTGGAAAGCTAACAACATTTGTAGTTTTTCTCTGGCAGAGACATCTCTTTCAATTCCAAAGCCACTGTGTTTCCAGAAAACATTTTTTCAAGTTCACTCTAGTTTTTCCCAAAGGGACTGTAAGACAAAGATGGTGATAAGACGGCTTCTTTCTGCTAAAATCCAAATGTCTGGTCTGTTTTTGAAGGCTTTGCCAAATTGAATTGGAGTTACTGACTTCCCTTTACACATTTGTCCTGATCTGAAAACTGACACGAAAACGTCTCAACTCACCTGTCAATGTAAAGCTGATCAGTTTCCGAGGATGTTCAACGCCCACCTGCTCTGTCAGCCCCTCCACCTGAACGAGAAGAGACAGTGTCACACTCTGCACACCACAGGGGAAAAAAGCATAGGGCCAATTTGTATTCCAAGGACCACACACACCCACACACACATGCACACCGACACACCGACACACACACACACACACACACCTGCGTTTGTCCTGCTAAATTCACATAAATCGTGAATGGTAATAGAGGAGACATCTTAGGAGGTTCGGGGAATTAAATTACTAAAGCAGGCAGCGGTGTAGTAGTGAGGATGCACAGCTCTTCTTTGATGTAGCGGAGTGTTAGGGATTGATTGTGGTTATATACAACACAACATTTGGTTATCAATCAAGTGGACAGCATCCAACATGGCATACAAACAATGAATTACATGCCTGCCTGAACCACCACAAGGCTCCATTATGTACAAATCATGTGCACTTCACATGACTGCTGACCATTTTTCAAAGAATATCTCAGATTTTCAGATACAATGCTAGCCGACCATGCAGGATTTGTGTTTATGGATCAAGTTACAGAAACTTGAAATTTGCTTATTGGCAACAGCCCTGATAATTGCTGCATTTAAAAACACTGTGACCTCCAAAATATGAAGTTTCAAGCAGTAATGCAAAAGAATACACTGCTTTCAGTGGGTGACTCACACATCTAGTATGTCAACAAATACAAAGATCACAAGTAATCATAATTCTTTGATGTAATCTAAGCAAAAGCCTGAGACGCCGCATGTCTAAATGTCAGACTAATTTAACAGGAAATCTCTCTATCACATACAAAATCACACACCAGGACTGCTGGGTTCTTAACAGTGATGCAGGGGGTCGTGGCTCGCAGTGCTCCGCTTACTCCATGGTAGTACTTGAAACAGATTTTGGTTTCAGCTGTGGAGAAAGAAGAAAAGAGTTATGGGACTTGAAAACATTGTAAACATTCTCCGTCCATTGCTGACCACCCCTCAATTGTACTGTAGAAATACAAACAGTAGTAGAGGATAATTATGATTCACGGTATTATATGGTCACGATACTGGTTGTTTATATGAAATTTACATAAAATTTAAAACCCTTTTTTCCATTTATGTGGAAAAAACATTCATATTGTGATTAAATATCTTACAGTACTAAGTGACAGAATGGTATAACAGCCTGGAAACTTACGCTCCATAAAGTAGGGCCCAGGCTCCAGCCTCCAAACAATCTGACCCTTCTGGGTGCCATTCACCCCTCTGTTCTTACAGTCCCACACGTTGGAAGGACTAGTTTCATCTGCAGAAGAGGAAGACTGTTAGATACAGCAGATATAGGTGTTTGTTAACTTGAGTTAGACAAAACATGCTGTTGCTGTGGTGATCTCAGACCAAAGAACGTTAAATCAAACAGCAGATGCCAGTGTTTGAGCGCTGGATTGTGTTCTTGCAAAACTGCAAGCATGCTGCATCTGTTCCGCCTTTCAGTATGTTTAGTCTGCGGACTCTGTCTTCCAAAACACAAGTTTGCCTTTAATCAGTGAAATCCATTCCCAAAATAGCCTCCCTGCAACCTCCAACCAGAAGGACAAACTCCAAACTTCCTCTGAGTTAAAAACAGGGAGGGGGAATTCCGCTGTACGTAGCACTTTTGCACACAGATTAATGAAGCACCAAATGCAGCTGACTGGTGGAGAGAGTCCGGGGAGGAGTGTGTACCGTGTGTGCATGAGTGTGTGCATGAGCATGCGTGTGTGTGTGTGTAAGTTTGAAGGGGAGTTGGGGAGGGGAGGACAGGTTGCTTATCATTGAATGTCTGCTTAGTCAAGGAAAGTGGTAGCTCCTCTGGGGTATAAGACCCTGGAGCAGGTAATGAAGTCCTGGCGGCCTTATGATCGATATGAAGTGACCTGACGCCCTGCTCGGCACCAGCAGTTTACACTGTCTCCTCTTCTCAAACAGTATTCCTACCTACACGGCAAACGCCAGGAAAAGTTAATCAGCTAATCCAGGTGGGTTAAGTCCAGGAGGTCAACAGGACTGATACACATCATTTGGTAAATAAGTTAAAAACAAGTACACTCTTTATAGCACTAAGTGCATCGTGTTAGGAGTCGATTGCCTGTTGTATAGTAGGTGTGTTTGACCTTTTGGAAGTCAAAGGCACCCATTGTTTTCAAAAATCCATTTTCCATTACTAACACAATACATCATGCTGAACAGCTCACATGTTGGAATTGTCCCTGAACGTCACTGCATTATACCAGTAATTATCTGGTGTATAGAGGCAACTTTCATTTTTTGCTTCAGTGAACAATGAAAAGGCAAATATATGAACTTAGCAGGGATCATCACATGATTAACTTTGTTGGACTAGAGCAATATTTAAAAAATAATGTTAGAAAAAAACATGGTGTAAGGTGATAAATGGTCTGCACTTATATACTGCCTTTCAATCTTAGCTCAGTTCTACAAAGCAGTCATAAACCAGCGCTGCCATGCAAGGTGCTAGTCCGTCATCAGGAGCAACTTGGGTTCAGTAAATTGCTCAAGGACACTTCAGCATATGGAAGGGCCAGGGATTGAATCACCAACCTCAAAGGTCCCATAGTGTGGCCCTTTTCAGAAAGTTAATCAAAGTATCACGTGTACCCATAGTGTGTCTTTCAGTTTTTCAGCTTAAAATTCTGCAAAAGATGGTTCAGTTCATCATGACTTATAACCACTGGTTTTGTGGCTGTTCTAACCAAGCTGTTTTACTTTGAAAACCAAAGAACTGCTGCTGTTCCCACCCCCTTCAAAAAAAACACACTGTCTGTGACCTAAAGCTAGGGCTTTATAACAACCAAACGCAACAGAAATGGATTTTCACCATATGGTCAACCTGCTCCACCACCTGAGTCACGGCTACCCCGGAGGCTGGTGGTGGTGCAGCGGTTAGCCTCACAGCAAAACTGATACATACTTGCAGATCTGCTGATCTGGCAGATGTGTCCATGATGGTGAAAGGTGATTTGTGTTTATCCTGTACTTCGGTGGGTTTTCTCCAGGTGTTTCAACTTTCCCCAGTGATTCTGATGTTAGGATCACATCATCATCATCAGTAGAGTTTAAATTGAGCAAGTGTGTGAATATTTGTGTGCATAGTGAACTGGTGACCTGCCAAAGGTGTGTCCCGCCTCTCACATAATGTCAGCTGGGATAGATTCCAACCCCCCACAAGCCTCTACAAATTATAACTAATGGATGGATAAATGGATAGAAAAACATGCACAATTTAAAAATGATTTACTGTGTTCATCAGGCCAGCTATATAGCTCACGTTGTTTTGTATTTTTGATATGTATTTAGCTTGGGACCTTTACACATTCACGACAGACTTAGAAAATAACCCCACCATAGTGGTCAAAATCAAGCATAACCCTGGTTTGTGCTTTGAAAACATCGGACCCTGTTTTTCTCATAATGACACGAAGAGCATAATTTGATTATGACATCATTGGGCTTAGGTTTTCACAGAGGGATTTCCTCTAGGGAACACTTAAAGGCCCCTGCAGAAACTACAGGTCACATATTGATACTGTGTTTTTTGTGTTGATGAAGACACATCATCACTCAAATAAATGGTCAAGACCATCACCGAGAATTTCCACCTTGAAGCTGCAGTGGACTAGTGACAGTTTCAAAAACACAGATTCATACTGGCTAAATTACTCCAGTATTACAGCTTGAGATGTAATACCGAGACGGATGGAGATGGAGGTAAGGATGTCATAGATCTGCATATTCCAGTGTAATTTTTGGGTATTTCAGAGCAGGAAGGGATCATTTTAATGGAAAAAATCAAAATATGTATCTCTGATAAATAGAGATGAGTTTGTACAGTTTAATCAATGACTTGAACTGATTTCATAAGATAGATTGTACTCCTCATTGTGATTAAACTGATCTCTATGTGTCAAACTGATAGCGGGCATTTAACAATTTTTTTTGCAGCCTTAAATATACAACATTTCCCATAAGCCCCATAACAGTGTGTCAAAAGCTACTCAAGGGACTACAGCTAGTTCCAACAGATCTGTAATAACAGCAGGACAGAGGGGAGAGCAGAGGCTGCAGCAAAAGGCTGACTTTTGGAAGAGAGCATGAATGAAAATCATGGCTGTGGGAACGAAAAGTTACGATATGTAATGTACTACCACACTGAAAAAAAACAATTTAACAATATTAACCGTGCTAAGATCACAATAACTTGTAGTTGACTGTGATGTTGATCGTATGATAGAACGTGCAGAGTGAAGCACATGAACACACTTCAGTTTTCCAGAAAGACAATGAAAGCAATGCTGAATGAAAGACTGCTTCCAGAGGAGATAGTGGGACAGCATCAACCCCAGAGGACGCAGGACTGTAGCTCTTTCTTATGTGAGCAAAAACAGAGTAGAATTAATAGATTCTTAATAACAAATGCGCTGCTTGTACACTACGACTCCTGTATCACCTTTCACCATCATGGACACATCTGCCGGACAGTTTGAGCGTGATAGCCTTCTTCTGCACACAGGTCAATGTATTTCCCCCCTGTCAAATTCCTGTCTCTAAGCAGGATTAGCATTCATTATTGGAGACCACCCTGCTCACCTCAGAGACGTGCATGGTTTGTGATGGTGTGTGTGTTATCGTATACCGAGGCAGAGCTGTTACGTGTTGACTCAGCCTCCAGTCCTGTGTAAAGTCTCAACAGCTAATGTTTCAGTATTGACTCTGAGTTGGAAGCTCCTGCACAAGACTCTACCTGGCTATTGTCAGCTCCCAATAATAAAACACTAGGATCAGCTGAAAAGCTTTGAGGACAGGTAGGGTCAAGTCAGCTCTAGTCCTAAAAGCCTGGAAACTTTCAAAATACTTTAGCTATTACTATCAATACAACAAAAAGTGCAAATAAAAGTGTAGACAAAGTGAAAAATTCAGTCAGGTTGTATCTTTTGTTTCTTTTGTTTTGTTTACTCTGATCCAACCCTGTCTCCCAAAAATGACATCCTGATAAAAATAAAAACATTTACGTTTGGAAAGAAATATTAGTTTTTACACACACCTGTTTTATTGTCAAGAGATAAGACTGTGCTGTAGTAGGAAAAACGTGCAGTTTGAAAGAGTGACAAAGCCCTCTCAAGGAGGTAGGGAAGAAGGACGGCAGCATATGTCAGCTCTAGGACTTGAGTCCCATGTGCTGTCACAGACCAGGGCTTGAGTACATGTGAGCCCTTTACACTTAAACTTAGATGTCGTTTTCACTAACAGTTTGGTTAGAGTTTGGTACCAAAACTACTTGGTTAAGTTTTGGTAAATAGCACAGTTTTGGTTCAAATTTGACCTTTTGACAACATGCTTGATGTGTCTCCTCCATTTTCTGATGAGGCCCGCCCCATCTGATATATGATTAGTTGGCTGAAGATGAGAGACATTAAAGCATTAAAATAAATGGCAAAGGTACGTTGATTGGAAACATATTTCTGATACATCACAAATACATAACCTGGCAGAAAATGTTTCATTCTGAATGTAATTGAGAATGCAGTTTGGTTGGAACATACTTTTTGGGAGACTGTGCTGTTTTGATCAAATATGTGTGAAACAGGAAGCAGCCATTTCTTACTGTCATGTGAGTAACTAACGACCACACTTGTAGATTTGACATTTGGACATGAGTCAGATTTAAATCACAATCGTAAAGACCTGTGATTTTAACTTGGCCTTGGCTGCTGGTGAAAGTCAGAATGCAGCACACAGCTAATAACAGCTCATACCTGTGTTTTTCCTATTATGACACATCAAAATATCTACAGTGAAAAAAAGTCTACGGCACTGAACACACTGGCCAATGAAAGATGTCATAGTCATAGTCATAATAGTGCCAATTTTTAATAAGCATTTTTCAATGAAACTAATTTTCTTTATCTTGTAAATAATAATTTGATAAAATGATGTCAAGTCAGTGTCTACCTACTAGCTTTTTCTGTCCTTTTAAGTCTCATAACCAGATGGTGTTTGCTCTGTTGTCATGGAGATCACTTATTATATTATGCAAATATCATACTTAAGGCTTTTTTGAAGGTCAAGAGTGACTGTTAATGCTCTAAACCCAGATAGGATATGGATTACAGTAAACAATGACTGTCATGCAGTTGAATGAGATAAAAGCTAGAAAGTAAACCTTTGTGTGATTAGAAGTGTTGAGATTGATTTGTTTGCTGCACTTTCAAAGTACAGAGGGACGTGCACAAATAGCACAAGTTAAAGCTGTGTTTTTGCTTGCATATTCATGACTCCGCAATTCAGTAGGAATCTATCACAAAATCTCACATGCACCGAAATGTATCACTTACAATGGACAAGTACTGTGGCTAACATTTTATTTGACCCATCTTGAACAGTGGGTAATATTAATATAACGTGCAGTATTTTACATAAGTCTTGACTACTGGCTCCAAAGCAGAAACATTAAAGTCTCAAGGTCTGACCTATTAAAATCCCAGAGCATTAAAACATTTATAGAACAGCAACAGGCAGGCCTTACATAGCTGCACACATTGCATATTTATTATTAGGACCATGCATGAATTTCAGTTACGCAACAAGCACTAACAACACTGCTTTGAGGGAAACTGTTCCCACTCTGTATCGCTTTATTGGTCAATATTTAACTCACACTTGGCTTAGAAAGACTTGTGGCTTGACTTGATTTTGACCTTGACCTCCCTCTGTGGTTGCTGATTTATAAAATAATGATTTACTACAAAATAATCCCCTTCTGCTTTCAAAAGCTTTACATGTAACTGCGTAACATTGTTTCCTTTAGAATGTTCATGTACATGCAATCAAGTGGCAGATTGTAATATTGGAGCAATTCAGCCTCACATAATTCTGAAAAAGACCAATGTAAGTCCCACTCTGCAAGTTGATTGGCTCCTTAGGTATGTTACATATGAAACCCCGGATGTCTGAATCTGTGTTTTTGAGACTGTCCTCGGTACACTGCAGTTTCAGGGTGGAAACGTTGAGCCATAGCATGGACTGCTCGTTTCACTCATGATATATCTTTGAGTATATAAACAATACCCTATGGACACGTTAGCAAAGTAAAAAAAAACTTTTTGAAAAGTAGCTCTTCTAATGCCTACATATGTAAAATTATCATCTCACCGATATGGTACAGCCCAATCCAGTCAGTAGCATCCACCTCCTCCTTGATGTCCCAGGTTATGACGAGGTTCTGGCCACGGTTCAGCGTGTACTCCAGAGTGGACGCCGTTAGTGAAGAGCGACTCTGGGACGTCACCAGGTCTGTGTCGCTGTTAGCCCGCGGGAGGCCGATAGGACCGCTGACAACAGACACGGTATCGACAGCTGCTCCGCCCCTCTCCGCCAGGGTCCGCAGGTTCTCAGGGCTGAGGGTGTGGCGGAGGTGGGGGCTGCGCCTTCGTGGGGCTGACAAGTGTTCACGGCCCCCAACAGCCAGGTTGGGTGGATTGTGGGAACGGGTCCTAGGTGGCAGGACTGCTGTGGCAAGGGAAGGACGCATGTTGTGTCGCTGGTGAAGAGGCAACTACAAGGAGTGAAAACAGCTAAGGACGTGACCCAAGAAGAGGACGAGATGAGTTGGAGCTTCTTATTGAGCCGGCTGGTTGTCAAAGATGATGCATTTGGCTGATTTATCTGTGCTGACTCAACTTAAATTATCATGTTTGATCAGCCTGACTGGAAACACATGGGAGCCTTAGAAATCATGTGTTGATTCCTTTTCCACATAGGCTCTCATAATCAGCTGCTGGTCCTTTGTCAAAGCTGAAGATGTCCCACAACAGTCACAGTCTTAGTGCATGTTATCCAATGGAAATGAGAACCTAAAGATAGGGAAAGACAAGAAAGACAAACAGAAATCAGTGAGCTACAAAATTGCCCCCACAACAAAAGCAATGACTGCATGCCATGAGTTGCAATCAACAAATGGCTGAAGAAACATTTGTCACCAGAGGGGTTGTTTGCTGTCAAAGAACCTGTCACCAACACAAATAACCCAGCCCAACCATTACACTTCATCCTTCCTCCTCTGACAGCGCTTCTAATGAAAAAAGAAATCTATGTTAGCGAGGCTTCAACAATTTCTTTTAGTTTTGCAACTCATTTAGATTTATTTTTATTATCTTATTTGAATAATAGCATCAAGAGTTCAGGGGTCAGCACAGGCACTATTTACTTCTTTGAATGAATAATGAAACGTGTATATGCTCTCTCCTCTGGGTTTTATAAACAGTCATACCTCATGTGGAGAAGAGTGGACTGAAATAATCTCATTTGAAATCCATTATCTCTACAAAACCACTGGAAAAGAAAATCTTTAAATCATCCTAATAACCTACACACACACACACACACACACACACACACACACACACACACCTCAGCAAGCAGGTTTCTATGGTTTCTGTCAGTATAGGCTGCCTCAGTAAAAACAGAAAGAGGAGACAGGCAGCTGTATCTGCCTCCCAGGAAGCTGTTCAATCAGCAAATGCCAGTTTGGGAAGTGTCTGGGGAGCGCTGTCAGAGTCTCAACCAGTGCCATTTTGTTTTTAAAGGAACGATGGCAGGATGGCATGTGACTTCAGAATCTAGCCAGAGGGAGCTGGTTTTAGACAAACTAGGAAACAGAGTGTTGGTTTTTTAAGGGAGAAAAGATTTGGTAATATTCAGCTAATATATGCCTGGTGCAGTCACTGGAACACGATGTGGGCTGCAGTCTGAGCTAAGCCCTGATATCTTTGGTATTTGAAGTGTCTGTATGTCTCAAAAGCTGAGCTGTTAGTAATGCTTTGAAACTGTTGCCTTGTCTGCGGGTCTCAGAATGTGCTGTACACTGTATGTCTTTAAAAAATAAGACTGTAAACCTTTTAGTACTCAAATAAGCAAAACTGCTAACCAAAGACTCACTGACAGGTCTTACTCTGTCTTTTATTTTGATATTGACGGACCAGTTCGACAGATTGTTCTCTTTTGGCAGTTAGATGAAGTGATGCCTGTGCACCAAGCGTGAAAGTAGCACAAGCAGCCAGTTAACTTAGCTTGGCATGAAGACTGGAAACAGGGGGAGGGGATTATCCAAAGGTAACACCAGCTCTAAAACTCACTAATTACCATTTGTGTAATTTGTACCAAACCCAAGTAGAAAAGGACAGCAGGCAGTTAGTCAAAACCACAAATGGTACATCTCCCTGAACGTTGAAGTATGCCTTGAATGCTGACTTTGTTATTCTTCTTACTACGCCCTCTGACCTCCATTCTCTGCACCTACTAACATCTCCTGTTGCATCTATCAAAAATGACAAAAAGAATCGGATTGCAGCTGACATCAGTGCTCCATGATGGGTACAAACCTAACAGAAGTGCCGTTATGGATGTTTCCTCTCATCAGTGATATCATCTGTTCTCAATCTCTGGGCTTTCTGTCAGATGTGTAATTTGGATTGATTTTCAAGCACACACCAAACAGGTAGGCTGAAACTCTTTACCATGCAAAGATTGGAAATAATTCTGACGTCGATTCATACGCTGTAACCTGTATGAAGAATTGTCTAATAAACAGTATATATGGCTCTCGTGCTTCTGAATCAATTCGATTTGCATTTTGAACTGACTCAACAGAAATGATGAACTGGCCTCGGCACTGATGTATGTGGATTGGCTGTGTTTCTGGATAACCCAGGCCTGATATTGAAGTGAGGAAAGCCTGGACGTCCCTGACTCAACAAGATTACCAGAGCGCAGCCCCATCTCATACACACACGCAAACACACACACGAACACACACACACACACAAACCTCATACAGGGATTTATGACAGAATAAAACCTTCATCACAGATGCAGGAATACGTAAATCCAGCTCACGTGTGCACATGGCCTCATACACAGTCATATATAGCACCAGCAGGGAGCAGCCATATCCATAAACAAGCAGGAGCTTACTGAGTTGCAAAAGAAACAAAAATAAGTATATCTGTAACTGCTGAGTAGTTACATAAGTGCTCCTGTGGTCCAGTCGTCCCCCTCCTCCCATGTTTGCCAGGCATTCTCTAACCGTGATGTGGAGTGGGAGAAGCCGCCCGTCCCACTCGTAACAGAGGGGATGAGGAGTCTGTGTACCAGCCACAAACAGCACGCACCAAAACATGACCTCAAGAGAGGGCATTAAACAATCTGGACTTATTCCAGTGATTTTTTTTGTCTAAAAGACTCCTGTTTCCTATTTTAATCCCAATTCCTCTGCGCTGCAGGTTGACCTGGATTAGTGATTGATTGTCAGGAAGCGGACACTGATAAAGTGTTATATGAGAACCCCGAAATGAAATTGCTTTTCTGATTCAAACCATTCCCTGAGATGATGTTAAATTTGACACCTATCTTGCAAAGATTGTCATTTGAGTCCCGCTCTGTTATTGGGCACCAAATACTTTGTACTCTGCACCACTGTGCGGTGAATACTAAAAGGAAACACATCAGCAGCAGAGGATTCGATGGAGCATGCCAGACTGTGCGGGATTGTCGTTTTCTTATAGCTTGTCAAAAAGAGTTTTGTCAGAGAACATTCCAAGAACAGGAGGGCACTGAGGATTTCTATTATCCCATTCTTTGTGGCAGGTATGTTTTTTCGTCCTTTTCAGTTGCTGTTGTGAAAGCAGAGGCTGAGAAAGTCAGTCTTGTCTAATGTACCATGTGACAGGCTTGACTGACAGGCACCATGGTATCATTATGACTGAACACCTCCCCTCCTGCACTTTGTGTTAAAAGAAGACAACACACCGATACCTCACGATCTCAGGCATGTACACTGCCTGAGACGCGCACACACAAACACACACTAATAAAAGAGTTTTTGTCAATGCTGGACACTACTCCAGAAAATACTTCAGTGCCAAATTATGCTTGTAATAATTCACCACAGAAGGGGATTCTCTACAGCTGAAAAACTACTTTCTTGATCTTCAGTCGACTGAGTCTAACAGTCATACATTTAGTGAGATTTTATATTTTACTATTGTCAACAAATTCCATGAAAAACAGCAACAAATTAATAAAACAAATTAAACACTTGGAGAACATACATACATGAAAATTGTTATTGCAATATACTGTGAATGACTAAAGGCATATAACCTCTGCATAAGATGTCTCCTAACATCCCAGCTTCCTGTATGCTCAGAGGAGAAGGAAACTATCACATTGTGTTCAGTAACAACGGTAGATTGTTATCTTGGAAAGAAAAAGAAAATCATACATTGTCTTCCTCAGATGGTCAATAAAAAAAGTCCTGTGCTTTGCCAAACTTTGTATACTTGGAATTTACCCAGTTTTAAAGAGCATTTGGACTTCTTTAGGCCACAAAAGGGACTGGATTAATGCTGGAAAAGTATGACTCCTCCTTCGTTAAATAGATGGATAAAAGAACTGTCAGCTTGTGTTGTTCTGGAGAATCTGACATGTATTATAAAAGGAAACAGAAGGACTTTGCCCGTAACTGGATCTCTTAAATGGACTTTTTGGTAAATGCAAATACAAACACTACTTGAAGTGGAGGATGGTAATGAAGGGATTTACTGTATACACTATGCATCACTGTTCCAAATATAATTAGACCAAATGTTTTTGTGCCTACTTTTAGCTTCTTTTACTTGCTTGTTTTTGTGGGTAGTTACGTCAGCGTGACTGCTTAGTTCTTAAATCCATGATCATTTTGTAGTTTTAAAACCTCAATAAATGTATTTGAGAAAAAAACACATCAGTGACACTGTTCCACAAACTAACATGTTTCCTCACTGCCATACACACATGAGTCAAGTCAGAGTTTCAAACCACAACCAAAATTGTTGCATGTGTGATCTTTGTTTGAGAGTGTGCGAGTTCAGATTTTATGTGGCTGCATTTGAGTGGTTCATGTCCATGAGGCTGATCTGGTGCCCCTCAGGCTGGCATGGGCAGCTACTGCGCTAGCCATCATGGCTGAAAGTAGTACTTTCTCTTCAGTCTCTCACTGCCTGATGTATGAAACAATTCATTTTGCTGTTACCGTGTTCCACTGATTAAACAATCCATAGCTGCTTATTTCAAAAAAAAGAAGAGAGAGGAGAAGACTGGTGGAGAGGGAGAGTACCCAACCCATACATATCTGAAGATAAAGAGCCAATTTAGAAAATAAAGTGACCGAATGATGTGCTGCTGAAACCAATCCAGAAAGGTGGTACCTCCAGTGATACCAGTGGAAAGGTTTGTCTGGAGCCCTGCAACCAAATGCTGGGCTGCGGATTATCAGATATTAAGCACATTTACAACTATTGGTTTCAACATGTTCCTTAGCACATTCCCAGTCAAGCAACTTTATTTTAAAAATGTGTTATTTTGGCTCTGGTGCAGCTGCCTCTCTCTATCTGTAGACGCAAGAAATGTTCTACCCACACTGAGACAAATGTGTTAAGGTTCTCTTTTAATTGAACCTAAGCAAAACTTTACTTTAAATAAACAAAGGAGGCATTTCCATGAAGTTTTGTGTTGGAGTTAGTGTTGTTCTAAATTTTGACACCATTGATCTCACAAATGTATATCAGTTTCAAATACTGGTTATCAGTCCCTTTGATTACTAATGATTGCTAATCTGCATCGTCCCTGAAAGAAACGTATCAGTCAACCCCTAATAAAGACGCATGCTTCAGTATATTTTGAGTCTATACTACATAATGTACACTGTCCTGCTGCTGTAAATTATTAGCAATTGTTTTGTATCAATCCTCAGCTGCAAACAGTCCCCAGAAAAATGGGCTATTTACTCCTGCTGGAGTAACATTTGCTAGAATCTACAGTGGCCAGCTGTTACTGAGCAAATTATTAAGGCTTTTGTTGAGAGTAAGCAAAATATTGGAAGACCTCAGGCAAATTCATGGTTACTGCATCTGCACCCATGTTGGCTCTTGCACATTCGCAAGGGTGTACATGGGTGTATGTGACATATGTTTTGTCATCTGATGTACTGGGTCTAACGTCTGACTGCCTGCATATGAAGCACATCAACTGTGCGCATGCCAGGAAAGTGACCTGGACACTCTTCATATGTACTGCAGGTTTGTCATGATGCATGTACTCTACCCTTGATCCTAAACAGTGTTGTCTTCACTTTTTCATGTTGTTGTTAAGCCAAACAACAACAACATGTTGTTAGACATGTTAGACATACGCAACAAGTCGAAGGGCTCCAATGAAGATACTGCTTTGTTTAGAGGATGTATAGCTTGAAAGGACAGGAAGTACTGATTGAAAGGATTTTCTTAACCTGTAATGTATAAACTCTGCAGGTTTTTAGTTTTTGTCAATTAAAAAAAATATTGCTTTTGCTACTCTGACTGTTTTGTGATGTGTGGTATGAATATTATTGTGTTTTGGGCTGTTAACCTAACATAAGAGGCTATTTTTATGCATCATCTTGGGTCGCAGATTGTAATGGGCACACTAATTTGACAGATAAAACGGTGGTGAGAAAATCACTTGCTAAATCCGATACTGAGATGAATCAATAAATGAAACTGAGGATTTATGTCAAACCCTGTGTTTTTGCCATCTGGATATGTGTAGTGAGCTGTAGGTGCAGTGATGTCAGTGAAGGGATTCCTCCACCTCTCACGCTCTCCTGTCTGTTCCTCTCCTGTGTGTGTGTTGGTGTCAGCACAGGGACCCCTCTGTGCCCCCGTGGAGGTGACTGCAGCACTTTACAGCCTGACAGAACGGGCACCTTGGGGAGCTGGCACGCACATGCACACACACACACACACACACACACACACACACACACACACACAATGGCACTGAGGTCTTATTGTGCCTTACTGACACATAAAGTTAAGAACAAAACACGCAACCAGCACAAAGAAGTTTTACACACAAAAACACATAAACTGCCACTCAAAAAAACATGCTTCTCCATGCACACACAAACATACTACTGATTGAGAAGATGCAAACATGTGCTGAGGATAAATACATTGTCACTGAACTCCAACGTGAACTTAAAGGTGGTCCACCTGACTACAACTCGCTGCAGTGAAGACTCACTGGAGGATGCGGCTGTGTGAGCCACTCTGAAAGAACACAGGCTACGGCATTGGTGCCAGAGTGTTCCCACTTCCCAGAAAAAGTGCGTCTCTGTCCCGCTCAGGATACTTTTGTAAACACATCGCCCTGGGAGCACACGTCTGGGATGAGTCACTCCTCAGGAGGTATCCCTACATGACAGGCCTCGCCAATTCAAAAATGGCATTTACGCCAGAAGACTGATTGATATCACCCTCGCTGACTTTAAAACGCTGACCTGACTATAAAAGGGAATGTGGGTTGTGTATGGATTTATGAAAGGCATAAAAACTGTATACAGACGGATGTGCTGGAGGCATTTGACTATTTTTATTCTTTGTAACTGTGGCCCTTGCTTATTCTGTTTTTTTTTTAAGTTTCTTTAACTCATATGTAAGATGCATTCATATGTGGTTAACACTGACTACAGAGTCCATCATTACAAATTTATGTTGTGCAGCCAACCTTATTTTGAATTCAACTACAAATCCCAAAGTTCTCATGAGCATCAGGATGACACTTGGATGTCCAGAAATGCTACATTTAACAGAGCAGTGGAGCCATAAGATATATGAAAACTTCCCTCAATGTAACCTTTTCATTTCAATGAAGAGCCAGAAACTTTTTGTACACAATAAATGCGTGTAAACGTTGTTAAAATGATCTTATTAATGTTTACACTGCCGCAGGGGAAACAAAAGGATAAACGTGGATGTTAATGGGTTAGGCTAATCTTGGATAAATGACGACCTGTACATAAAGCAGTGAAGTGGTTGGTGACATCACTGCAGGCTGACACTGCATTTTGCCTTTATGACACCTGACCAAGTGACTAATTCTATTACTGCGCAACACTGTAAAGTCAGTGAAGCCTCACCAAATCACCTGAGACAATAAGGACTTTTGATTAATAACAATCAATGAGCACTAAACCATCAAATACCACAAACGTGCCAACACTGTCTTAACTCACTCTGTAATACAGCTCTTTGTGTATTAGGGCACTGATATGAACAAGTGAAGGTGTGAGGTCCAATATCCGGCCTATTTTGCCTATGAATGGTAAATATAGCGCTTTTCTCTACCTTAGTGGTATCCAAAGCACTTCACAATGTGTTTCTCATTCACCCATTCACACTCCAATGGCGACAGAGCTGCCATGCAAGGTGCTAATCTGCCATTGGGTTCAGTGTTCAGCCCAAGGACATTTTTGCAAGAGGCAGGGCTGGGGATCGAACCGTCAACCTTACGATCAGTGGACAACCCGCTCTACCACCTGAGCCACAGCCACCCCATCTGATCCATTTTCAACCTGGGATCAAACACTAGAATAGATCTTGCTTTAAGAGCTCTTGTGATAATGGCATAAACTTGTATACATGGTAGGATTTCTGACTGAAAAAAGCAAACACTTGAATTTGTCAAACTGACTACGCCGATGTCAGGCTGTAGTTTCACTACAGATCTAAAACATCTGACAACCACTGCAAAACTTCACAACAACTTTAACAACTGGCTTTTTTTCACAAAATCACTCTGACATGTCAAAGAAGTGTGATGAAAGGCTGAATTCTATTTTGCCACTTCAGTTTCAAAGTCCTGATATTGTGCATGCAGCTTACTGTCACAGTAGCATGGCTTACTGGGACAGGCCAAGAAAACTCTGTCATCATTAACCTTAATAATCAACACTTGTGCATAACCGTTTCAGACAGGAGGAAATGTCTGCTACAAAAAAAAACTGATTTAAAGGCTCTGTACAGTCAGGTAAAAAAAAAACTCATTACTGATGATAACATATTAGGAGTCGACTGATGTTTTTTTAAGGGCGGGTATTAATACCAGTTACTAGCAATCAAGGAGACTGATATTTGGAACGGACACATATTTGCATTCAAAATTAAGATCTTGGTGTTAAAATTTAGATGTAATACTATTTCAATGTTTTGGATGTTTATTTAAAGAAACTTTTCAACATTTATCATTCAGTGTTGATGTGCTGGTACCCCTCAGATAAGGCTGTGGGTGGGACACAGCTCAAGATCACAGAGCGATGACTACAGATAGAGGCGGCTGCATCACAGTCAAAATAGCACATTTTACATTTCATCACTAACGACAGTCAGAAAAAGAGTATAAAGTGTCTATTCAACATGGGTGGGCTAGTCTGTAGGTGCTTAAACAAATAATAACATCTATGACAGAATTACAGAACAGACCCTTTTTATTTTCCCAAACTGGTGTTGCAGCTGTATGAAACTATTATGACACATTCACTCCCCAGTCTAAAGCACACTGCACTATGATACAGTATGTTGGTGACACTGGGTAAACAATAGTGGTTCTTGTCATAAACATGAGTAGCAAACTAGGCTTTCTACATGTTTGGAGTGTAGTGACTGTGCAGTTTTCTTACCCAAATCCCTTAATTTAGGGGTATAAGCAAGTAATTATGGACTTTGTGCACACTAGGGTTTCTCTAATCCTCATATCTCTTCATGATATCTACCCTTCTGCAACCTAAAAAGTTCACATGGATATTTAAACATCAGCTATTAGACACACCTGCAGCTTACTTTATAGTTTCTGTGCTGGACAGCTGTCAAGACCAAACATTCACCCCTTGTCAAATTCTGTCAAGTGAGGACATTTGCTTTTTTTTTGCAGATGCAAAATTGTTTTTCTGCTGGTTCCAGTTCATCTCAGGTAACAGATTTGTTAATGTATCATATTTATAAGAAAGCTGAGCAAGTGTGCAGTTTTGCAGATTTCCCCAGAACCCTACCTTGAAAGCAGATCACAGTGGCAAAAGATATTTACACTGAAAGACCTCAAAGGAGAGTTCAGCAGAGACACTGCAGGCCCTACAGCTCCCCCTCTCATTATGACCACAACATGATTTGATTATGGATAACTGTCAGTGTGCTTTACAAGTGTGAGCGAGCTGACAACCGATCTTATCAGTGTAAACACAGGCCACTTCCAACATCTCAGAGCAAAACAGACGCGAAGGTAACCCCCGCTTATGGCGAAATCACGTCACCAAAATCACGTTACATAACAGTTTGTCTCCAAGTTTAATCATTTCGAGTCAAGCTGTGCGCTGCCGAAGCCGCGCACGGCCGCTTTGCGCACATGACTGAGCAGGCCAAACAGGGACCGCACTGGCGGAATGTGCAGGTGTCATCGCGCGCTATTGGATTACTGTGGGAATTCCCTACGTCATTTTCTTTTTATGCATCTCTTTCACAAGACGCGCGCATGAAACCGAAATCGATCAATTATCCTCTTCAGTGCAAAACAACAACAGAAGCAGAGCCCGATCCGTAAAAGACGGCGCTGCGGTGCTTTAATGACAGATTGAGCCGCTCTGAGCATCATCATCATCATTATCCCCATCACTGCTGGAAGCCATGAACACCTACACGCTCCCTCCATTCCTGACGGCGCACTGGGTGGCTGAGCTTACCTTTGGCGCAGAGGTGCGGGATGTAGGAAAACGGTGACAGCGCTGCCACCAACACCTGCTCGGTGGTTTCTGCGCGGGGATATCACGGTTTAGGTCGTTATCCCTGCAGTCCAAATGAGGCGAGACGGGCGGGGTGCCGCGCAAGGGCCCCCCCTCCCTCTCAGATCCAGAGCAGCTTTGGGCTCGGAGTCACGTATCGAGACGGTATCCCTCTGAAAAGCTGCGGCGCTGCAGAGGCACCTCGCTTCTCTTCTTGTGGCAGCGTCCAGAGGTGTGCGCATAAACTCCGCCACCACCTCCCTGCACTCTGTCCGCACGGCACGCTGCTGCTGCTGCTGCTGCTGCTGTGGGCTTCAAGCGTGCAGCTCACACAGGCATCCTATCCTTATCCCCCCTCTCTGCATCGCAATGCACTGCAGTCAGAGCCGACGTCCTCCCAGCAGTCCCGACAGATGCACAAAATCTGACTGGGCAGAGCATGCAACTGCTGTCAGTCCAAAAGAGAAAAAAACCCTAACCTACCGGAGGATGGCGTAATGTTTGGTTGTTCGCAGCGGAGTGGCTCCTCTTGCTTGGGGCGCGGAGGGATTTATCCAGAGGATCATAGCGCCTGAGATGTAGTTTTGGCTGTTGATAACATACAGTATATACACTGCATATTAATGTGGGAAAATGCCAGAGTGGGCGGTGACTCAAGACACGTCCTGTATAGAGAGAGAGAGAGAGAGAGAGAGAGAGAGAGAGAGAGAGAGACTGCACTGAATGCATTCAACCTGTAGAACTATCACACCACACAGATACACCCAATAAGCTCATGTACTGTGTTTAAGAGCAGTTTGGAGGCACAGCAGGCCTACTGGTACTTCAGCTATGTTCAGTTTTCATTTTGCGCTTCTTTACATCAACTAGTTATATCTGAAAACGTATCTCAGAGGTGGTGATCCCACTACTTTGCAGATTACCATTGTATGTGTCCAACATGTAATCCATATGGTGTGCTGTTAGAGATTTAACAGCACAACAATACACAAAGTGGTTACCTCTGTCTGGCTCCACATTATAATGCATGACGGTGCATAAATAATGCATCGCTTACAGTAATCCAAAGAAGCAATGTACTTAATATGTGACACTAAACTTGCATACCGAGTAGTTTTCAATTTTCTATACAGCTCACACTGTGCAGTGTTGCTAATCCAGATTTATGATTTCTGAACTAACAGTGTACTAATACATTACATAATACAGACTTGTAGGTATACAACAAGTAGGCTTCGGGGAACATGGGTGGAAGAGCTGCTGCTATCTGCAGTAACATGCAGTAACTCACTAAAAAATGTGAGTTGTTATATTCTCTGGTCCTCAGATGTAAATGAAGACAGATGAGCATGTTTCCCACTGCAGTGCAGAAGTGTTCAGATCTCTTAGTGAGGCAATGTAAAAATACTCTATTACAAGTTTAAAAAACCTTACTTAAGTAAAAGTACATAAGCATTAGCAGTAAGATGTAGTTAAAGTATTACAGTAAAAGTACTGGTTTGGCCCCTCTGACCAATATATTATTATAACTAACATCATTAGATTATTACTATTAAAGCACCAGTGTGTTAGCAGCATGTTACTGTTGTAGCTGCTGCAGGCCCAACTACTTGACATTTAGTTTTATGCACAGGGACAGTAAGTAAATCTGAGGGCTCAACACAACCACTGTAAAAGATCATAAACAAATGTACGTCACATGGTTTGATGGTTAAGTACGCAGCAGGTGATGCTGTCCTCTGAGGCCTTTGCTTGGTCCCAAAGTAACTTTTTCCAACCCTCTTTTTGTTGTCGTGTGTAGCCCTTTAAGTGTTGGTAAGTAAACTGTTACTTCATCTCATTGTCCTGCAACCATTCTGCCTGTGGCTTGCAGTAGCAGTTATATAGTATCCTGTGGTAACAGAACAGACACCCTGTTTAATACAGTATAAAATCCTTCCAAATGTAAGATTGTTGTTCTGTAGGTTTATGTGCACTGTATTATATGTGTGTGCGTGTGTGTGTGTGTGTGCGTGTCAGACAGAGGCCAGGTGTGAAGGTGTGAGCCCTTTTCATTTACCTGCAGCAGATCCCTGGGTATTCTCCTGTCAACAATGTCTCTATGAAAATATGACTTCCTTTGTTCCTCGGAAATTTGTTTGCAGAACCTTATTACTTGGGATATCTTATCAGAACCGTGTTACAATAGATTTATTGGAAGGTGTTAATGTATTGTATAGCAACACATATAGTACATGTTCTTCCACTTTGATTGGCGCTAGCATCCACTGCCCTTCAATATGTCTATGATTACAATGAATCAAAGCTGAATTACATAACTCTGGTGTTTCCTTGTGCCTAACTGCACAGCCATGGTGTATACCAGTGGTTCTCAACTGGTGGGTCGGGACCCAAAAGTGGGTCGCGAAGCCATTTTCAGAGGGTCGCAGAAGCATGTCCCCCCCCCCAAAAAAGTAGTGGTACAAAGGACGTGTTTCTTATGACACAGTTTGCTTTCAGTAGCAGGATATTTAGTGGTGGTGACACCAGTAGTTGCCCACTATTAACCTGTAGATTTGGCTCTGCCAGCTTATAGGAGAAATTTATGTTAAAATGTGCCAAAAATGAACCAAAATGTGCTCAGAATCTCTCAAAATGGGCCAAAATATGCCCCAAAACTTGGCAAAACGTCCAAATCTACCAAAATGAGCCAAAAAAACCCAACATTTTCCTAAATTGTATCAAAATGTGTTGAGACTACACCCAAATAAACCTTAATTTGTTAACAGGAACAGCAAACTTCAAAAATTTGGGTCACGACTGTTATTAATAGAGACATAGTGGGTCCTGAGGCTGGACCAGTTGAGAACCACTGGTGTATACCATACAACCTGGGAACCAGCATACACCCTCTGACAGTCCTAAATCAGCTAATGTTTTACACCCTGTCATTCCCTAAACTTTGGGTATTGTTTCCTTACATCCACACATAAATAACTCATGTTTAGATATTTCTCACTTATACTGACAAAGGAAAATATATTATTTCCTACATTTGTTGTATACTCATAGCTGCACAACCCAGTTCTCACAATTATCCCTTAGTGTACTGTAGTGGTAAAAGTATGGTATCAGGTATTGTACTGCACTATGATGTCACTTTATTCTGTGATGTAAGACAACTTGGTTTGAGTCTTGAGACACAATAAAAATAGGTTAGTGTGTTAAAAAAAAAGATCTCCATTTAGCTGCAGTGCTATTTAAAAGCAAATGTAAATTGCTACAGTATATTCAACTTTATAAATTAAAAAGACATGACAAATCAAGATTGTAATCCCATTAATAAAAAGACTCCTTGGGCCCCTTGTGCAAGCTGCTTTTTATAATCAGTAGTTCTGTGTTATTGCGACAGCACCTTCTACTGGCTGTAGTAATTATGAGGGGACCAGAAGAGAAGAGGGCTTCCGGTGTATTTATAGAGTCACAAAGTCTGCAAAAAAGAAGACTTCTGAGTGAACAGAACATTTGACTTTGACACAGGAGAGAGCTGTTCATTTCTTGTTTCAGACTTTTGATTCTTTTAATCCTGATCATCACAAAACCTTAAGTGTTTTTTTTGTTAAAATAACCATGACAGTTAAGTCCTCAAATTTTAAACAAACCTTAATTTTTCCCTAAACCAAGTTGTTTTGTGTCTAAATCTGATGAAAAACAAGGGGAAAATATCTGTGCTGAAGTATGCTGCTATGGGTCATATGTAGAGTGTAGGGAGAAGAGACTAATATGGCTGCTGAGGTTGGAGGAACTAATCGGAAAAACTCTTTTCTTTAAGTGTATGTAAGGTTGACAAACGAGGAAGGCATAAAAAAGAGAGAATTAACATCTTTTCTGTCTTCTGTCTCAACTCTGTTCCCCTCCTTTCACAACCTTAGCTGCCAACTCCCCCATCCTCTTACCCCTTCATCTTCCCCCTCTCATTCTTCCTCTCTTACCTCAAATCCTCCCATCATCTCAACTGCATCCAAATCATTTATCTCACCTCCTCAGACTCCTCATCCCTCCACCCCGATCTCCAGACCTACCATCATCTATCTGATCATCATCTGTCACGGCTCCACTCACCTCCTCTCTTTTCTTCCGGGGCAGTATCATTGTTTGCATGTGTCTGCAGACGGTACAGTTCCTTCCCAACAAAAACCTGCAAATCACTGAAAAAAATCAAGAAAAAAACATAAAATAAAATAAATCAATCATACCAGCACTTTGTCTGGTTGTGAAGTCTTAAATCATAAAAAATATACCTGCTCCTAAGAGAACATGAGGGCATAGTTTTCAGATGTTTATCTCCTCTGACTTCCTGTAAACTGAAATGATTCTTTGTCTTCACCTGAACATTTTTTGAAGCAACTGCAAAGTCTGCATGATTCACTGCAGCTTTTACACTGCAAAGAAATACCACCCTCTACTGTTTAAAGTTCAGTATTGCTGCTTCGTGTTTACACCCTCTGATTACTTAATCATTTCTAAATGATCTCCACTCATGTGAGGGGTAGGTAAAAATTACTATCCCAAGTTTACTAAAACGCTGCACTTTCACATTGATGAATTTGTCCAATCAACAGTCTAAACCTCAAAATTATTATAAATGCATTAGGATGAGGAAAATGCAGTAAATATTCACATACCTATAAGAGGCTAGAAGCATGACATGTTTAGGATTTATGCATCACGTGTTTTACATTTAACAACCTCAATAGGTAAAGTAACTAGTAACTAAAGATATCGAATAATTATAGTGGGTAACATCTACAATTTCCACTCTTAAATCTACTGGGGCAGAAGTAAAAGGTGGTATGAGAGGATCATACTCCTACTTCAAAATTGCACTTGATTGTTTGTTTGCTGGTGCTGGGATTATTAAAAACAACTCACACAGCGGCTGAATTAATTTCTTGTGGTGTTACCTTGTTGCTAAAGCCAAATTAATAACTGCAACACAACACTTGGGACACATTCTCCTTGCATGGTTTTAACTTGCTCCGTTTTTCTCTGCTAGCTCGTTACAGGTAGAGCTAGCTAGTTGGGTTGGGCACTGTTTACCTATGAGTTGAATACTAATATCACTATACTAAAGCCTCGACTGTTACAACCAATTGACAATGTCATTTAGTGACCTTTTAGGGCTATTGGGACACATTTTTCACCACAGGAGGAGAGAAAGACACCAAAGATAGTAATTTAGCTAGCTTATCAAACTGACAACCGTTAGCTAGCGCACGGCTGCTAATACCACTTCCTGCTAACTCAGTGCTAGCTCGTTGCTGTTGTATTCGTGGTCACCTGTTAAACATAACACTGTGTCCAATATGCACTTACCTCGAAGCTCTGGTGAGTAAAGGCCCTGTACTGTAAATATTATTTTGTTCAACAAGTTTTGGTCAGTTTTCACTTTGTTTTCCCTCGTTGGAGAGTTTGCTATAGTTAGCTTTAGCTCCTGTCCTGGAAGCAACTGTCCATTTTTCAGTGCTGTGCAAGTAGAAAGCCTTTTACATGTTTTTTATCCCGTTAATAATAATAAAAAAAAACTTTAAAAAATTTTCAATAACTGTATTTGGTGAGGGAATCTGACTAACTATCTCCTGAGCCCCATTTCAGAAAGCGAGTTAATCAAATGAGTCAGGCTTATTTCAGTTAGTCTTACTTACTGTCTGGTTGTTTCGGTCCTATAAGGTAAATTCATACTGGAGACTTGTGCTGGGAAGCTAACACAGGGCCTGTTCCGTAAGCCTGCTAAGAAAAGTTGGACTTAAAGTCACCTGACTCAGATGAACCTCACAAATCAGTCAGGGATAAACCGGTTTCACAAAGATCAGTTCAAGTTCACAACCAGGCTAATTTTATCTAGGTCCAGGTAGTCAGGATAAATGTGTGTGCCTGTTATTCTTAAGCTGATTTTCTGTCAACCTCAATTTTTGTACCAAATAATATAACAGCAGGCTGGAGTGTCCAGGGTTAAATCTTGGCTTTCCCATTGTGTGAGGATAATATAGAAACTCTGGTTGAGCAACAGCTCAGGGTTAGTCTGACTGTTTGCCAGCATACATTTCTGGACCAGGTGAGCTTGATCTACATTGAATTTGCTTTATGGAACAGAAATAACCTGAGACCAAGTGAGACTAGCTGAAATAAGTCTGGCTTATTTGGTAAACTTGCTTTATGAAACAGCGCACAGATTTAAAACCAAACTGATTTCATATCCCACCCACAGACTGTCTACAGTTTAGTCACACAGTCTTCTGGGAACAGATGTTTACAAGTAACCTGATCAGAATTCAAGCTGGATTCCAGTAATGAAATGTAATAAAACTTCAAAACTGGTCAAGTCATACAACATTTGTATGAACTAAAGCTGGCTGTTCTCTATGTATGTAGAAATTGTAGTTTAAATTGATTTATATTACAACAGGATAAACTGGCTTTTCAATTCTTCAATTTTAGGCTTGTGTCACCATTAAAGCTCCTTCAAGCCTTCTACACAGGTACAGTGTTTGACTGATGTCTGCTTTACTCTCTGAGAAGTTATCTTCATTTCTTGAAACTCAAGCAAGTCCAGATGCTACGACTGAAAGCACGAAGATAACCATGACCTGGATGACTGAGAATTTTCCTAGACATCTCTGGTAAGTTCTGTTGGACCTTCATTGGTAGGACAACTTACACTTTAGTCTTTCTTATTAGTATGTTTGACCTGACCACGGGTCAAACATACAAACATACATGTTGGTGGATCTCTGCTCCACCAACATCAACCTGAGCAGAGATCTCATCACCCACAGAAAGTGGAAGCGCCTGTGGTTCTATTTTAAAGTCATAACATAATAATCTAACAATAATAATAACAATAATCTATACTTTGGTAGGTTCCTTGGGATAATTTGTTCTCTGCATTTAACCCTTAAATACTCAGAGCAGTGGGCTGCAGCGGAAGCACCCAGGGAGCAGCCAGGGGTTAAGGGCCTTGCTCAAGGGCCTTGCTCAGGGGCCCACAGTGGTGATGACTTGGCCTCTTGCCATACACGAACCGGCGACCCACCAGTACGCTTACAAGTCCCTAGGCCACCACTACCCCTCCATAACATAACTGGGAAAAACAAACAAGCAATAAAACTCCAGTTATTTTCATCATTTTATTGAAACAACAATGGTGCCAAAAATTGCCCATTTGCAATGACATCAGATAAAAATGTGAGAAATATAAAAACATCAAAGCAACCAATTTGGACACAACGCAGAAACCTGAGGATTAAATACTCTTCCACACTAGAGCCTCGCCAGAAAATAGAAATGAAAGAAACTAGATGTGGTACATTGTCATGTGTCTCATCTAACTGCCTGGCATGTTAGCAATAGATAGAGGACTAACCAGTTCTGCACGACAAGGACCAGCTAGCAGGAGGTTACAGGTTTCAAAATCCCTCTAGGCAGAAGCAAGAGAAGGGAAACTACCAGACTTTAAAGCACTTATAGACAGTTCTAACATTTATTATTAATTCACTTCCATGTTACCAGATGAACACTGTTGAATGTGACTTCTTCATTACTTGGTGCAGAAAATGATATATAAATACAAACTACCAGCTGTCTCTCAATTTAAATGAATAAAAATAACTTTTTAGCAATAACCAGCCTTGTAACTGAATTTTATAGCTGTGTTAAATTTCACATTGCTTGCCATTTAATAGTATTTTCTCTCTAAGAGGCGACGGAACAAAAAAAGTCTGCACTGGTGAGACTGCTCAATTCCAAAAGGGAACTTTGTTTGGCAGTGCAAATTCTTAAACTAGGAACCTCTTTGTTGTTTTATTTGGTAAAAGCAGCATAAGGTTTTGGCAGCTGCACAGCCAGTTTTAAGTGGATGTTTGCAGGGATCTATCTGAGTCAGTGGAGGAGATGATGCCTTTTTACTAGTGTGCTTTGATTCAAATGCAAAGTCGTTTTAGAGAAAGAAAATTGAGCTCCAGAAAGATATTTATGGGACACTCAAGAGCTTAGGAAACTGCTACTGATTCTTCACCTTCCAAGTATTCTTTTTTTTCCCTCAAAGTAAAGATGCCATGACAGACCCTTCTGAAATGTGTGGGGTGCTGAAATATGTAATTTAGTTGTCAGTTAATTAAAAGTCTGAAATGAGTTTAAATGAAGGCTTCTTAATAAGGGGGTAATTTGGACAAATGATGTGGTCACTGGCTTCTTCCCTGTAAACATCCCTTAATCCAAATAGAAGCTAAATTGCCAAATGTTACACAAATTAACAGATATGAGACAGACATTGTTCACAGCTGTACAACAAGAAAGTAACAGTTTATTTAAGTGATTTTTAAACTGCAGTATTTAAGATTTTGCTTTTATTCAATTTGATTCCCTGATTATTTTTTTTGTTTTTAGCCCAGCTCTGAACATATTAAATGACTGTTGTTACATTTTTAGAAATGGCACAAAACACACGAGGTCTCAAGTCATTTCAAGTGTCAAATATTCCAAAACAACCAACTGGAAATTAAATATTGTGACTTCTTCTTTTTTCGGTGTGGATTTTTCAGTTTGGAGCGTTTGAGTGTAAATCTGAACATTTGGAAGGACATAATCACAGTGAACACCGATACAAATTACAAGTATATTTATATAAAACATAACTCTCATCTCTACTAATTTGTTCTACAAAGTAGTGTATGCCACCAATTCACGACGAGGCAGACAATGTGCATCTCAAAGCACTAAAACTGCACCAAACGGACAAGTGCACAGAAAAGCTGATCACTTCCACTACTAGTAATTGTACAAATTCAAACACACGTGGAGACATTCAGTGCAAGTACATTCACATTGGGAACAACAGCGGTGTCTTTGCGGAGCATGTTCACTTACGACTGTGTGCTTGCCTCAGGGGCGAGCATGATTGGTCCCGAATGAACTTATCTTTAGTGTCTAGTTATTGTAAAGTCACACAAGGTTTAAATCTTCCTAACATGTTGAGGAATTTAGTGAGTCGACTCATACACACAGAACCAGTGAAGTTCACTTACATTCACTGCAGGCCTTTGTCACTCAGCCAGCACATTGCTGCTGAGCACTGAATGGGTTTAAACCGACTGGCAGGTCTGAATGATGTGCACTGCTGCTTACATGAGAAAGCAGGAAGGCACAGCAGCTGCTTCACTGACATGAGGGGAAGGGAGTGAGAGCAAAAACAGGAGGACATAGGACAAAAGCAATAACAGTATAAGACAGTTTTCAACATAAAAAGGCATACAATGGGGGAAAAAAACTGCATTTGATGAGCAACACCAAAATCTGATGTTTTGATATCATCTCCCGATGCTTTTCAGAAATTAACCATCATAGGTAACTCTTGAGACATGGCAGCACATATAAATCACTGAGCATGTGTCTGAAATAATCCTTTAAGACTAAATATATTGCACACAGTTACTAAACTGATTTATAGGTAAAGAGTGTCATTCTGAGTGCAACTGATTAAAAAAATAAAAGTAATTGGCAACAAACTGAACTCAAAAAGCAACAAAAGGTCAGGCCTACATGAATGCCGTGACAACACACCATGCTGAAACACACACCATCACACAGACACCTGCTCTTTTCACAACAATCATGAGAACGGTTTGATGCAGATGTGACAGAAGAATTTCCCCCTTCCTGGTTTTATATATTCAAAGATCTCCATGAGATCAAATAACACCTTAATCTGAAGGACAAGTCTGGTGATGTTTTCTATTTGTCTGTCTGTAAACAAATCTGATCGCATTCTTACTGTTAATCAGTCACATTCAAAGACACAAACCAACAATGAGTGTATCCCATTAGGATGTATTGTGTATTCAAAGCCTGATATATTGTGTACCTCTGGGCCAAACAGCTTTGCTGTTGTCCAGAACACATCAGTGAGCCACACCGCTGGATGGTATTTTTTTTCATTACATACACTTTCCAGCTGTTGGAAATAGTCACTAAGATTAGTCCCCAACTGATGCTCTATTAACAATTCCTAAAACCTACAGTGACAAGTTGTTTTTGAATATTACTGGGGCCACAAACAGGACAGGGAAATCAGAATGTAGCAAGGAGAACAACAAGCTGTTGACTGTGTTTTAATGACTGACAGGATAACTCTGGCCTTGTCTTTTAAATGGCTCTGAAAATGTAAGAATCTGAAACCACAAGAAATCCACATGTACTTTTATATGGACAAATAACATTCAGAGGGTCACAAGATTATTTTGTTCCAAGACGTTGATATGCTGGTCCATGTGTAGTTGACTTCAGTTTGCATTTGTTTGATCAATTTAAGATATAAAAGGTATGTGAAAAAAAGGTTGTGGATTTCATGGTCTGAAATATTCAGCTACAAGTTCAACAAATAACCAAACCTCAATACACAGTTAAGAGATAGAACACAAGTCCTTCATTAACCCCAATACTGCACCAGCGAAAAGCACGTTTCATTATCGCTGTACAAAAAAAAATAATCTCAAATCATATTTTATATGTGCATCAGCTGCAATACTGTACAGACATCCCATCACTCCCCACTGAACATAAATCTAAAACTTAGAGAAAGTAAGTAGCTCAAAACTTCAAAAAGAACCATGCATTCATTTCAGTTACCTTAAGTAGACCATAGACTGTATGGGTAAACCATGTGACTGTGTGTCCATAATTAAAAATATCAATGAATATTGATTTGTTTTATCCCTTGATGCTAATTTGTCTATTTAGCATTTTTATCTCATGAACTTTTTGTGTAATTGCATTTAACCTGTCAGCCGTTCTGCATTGCAGCTATTCTGGCACATAAAGACACACTAAAAGGCTTGGGACATGGAGGTTTCTGGATCAAATATTAAAATGTTACAGCGGTGTCCATTAAGAACTCATTTCCGTTTGAACTTTTTCATGCAGAAATGTTTTAATTCAAACTCAAGCTCATCACAGTTAGGACTTTAACAGAAGAACTACTTCAGTGTGGAAATAACATCAGTTTCAGAAGCATCCAACACATTTCTATTTAGAATTCTTTAAGCGCTCAGTATGTCCCCTATCACATCTCTGGTATACTGTTGATTTCTATACCAATAATTTGTACGGATTTTATGAATGTATGTACGTATACAGTGGTCAATCACTTAAGAAACCTCCTTGCTGTTTTTTCCACCACAGTCTGCTACAGTCAATTAAACTAAATCCTTTCTGCACTGGTATTTCACATTAGAGCCTACAAGGAGTAAAGTAAAATTATACCCTATGGCCCACTGGGAAGCTTTTTTTTTTTTGAACGATCTGACCAGGGAGTTTTTAATTTCACTGATAAGTTTGAATTGATGGGTGAGAATAATATTCCTGATTTTTATTTATTTTTTTAAGTGTGTACGGGATCAGAGAGTAAGGCATGACTGTAAAGTTGGAATGAGCACTGTGAAAGAGAACAGGTAAACATGGAGGGCTCAGTTGGACTAGTTCTGAAATTCCCAGCTGCTTTTCTGCTTTTGGGTCATTTCTTTGCAACAGGGAAACGTGTGGCTATTATTTCTGCACACATGACTATTAGATGCTTATTTTAAATAAGCCCCAAGGCAATTAACAGTCACTGTTGCCAATAGTAAGTGAATGAATGCATGAGTGACCTCACATTGTGAGTATCTGGTACAAGACAAAATATTTTGTGCCACTTAAAAAATAAATACTGCTGTCAGTTTGACCACGCTCATGAAAGTGTTTAGCTACACCACTGTAGTGCAGAGATCATGGAATAAACCTTAATATCCACCTTCTGTCTACTGAGACATTTTAGAACCTGCACATATACTTAAGCCTTTTCCAGTGCAACCCTTCATTTTGCAGCAGCTGTGTGTCAAAAAATGAGGAGAATGTAAACATGATAGCTTTGGATTTCTCTTGCGGAATGAATGTACGACATTGCCATTGGTTTTGTGGCGGTGCTACGTGGACAACAAGTAACGGGTTCAGCTGTAAGTCATTGCTAAGCAGGAGGCAGTGTAGGATTTTACAGCATTGTGACCACAGTGAACAATGCCACTGTTGACACCAGAAACAAGAAAATTAAAAACAGCACACTTTAACAGTAACACCCTGTTAAAAATCTCTAATATCAGTAGCTTCACTGGTTGTGGAGTTCTTGCTCCCTGAAGGCAGAGCTATAGATATACAGAGTAAGGCAAACATGGTTTCAGGTCAATCCAACAGAGCCATATTTGCACCAAATGTTCCAAGGCCATTACATCGTCTCATTTTAAAACCTAGTGTAATTGCCATGGAGCGTTTAGTGCTAACATAGAGCAGGCAGTTCCCCAGGCTATGTATGTCTATGGCTCTGCTCCATGGCAGCTCAATACAGAAAGTCTTCTCCATACAAATCTGTCTCAACCAGCTTCACTGAGTCATGCTGTAAATTAGAGAGAGGCATGTTATGGTGGAGATGGAGACTGAAACCAGCCAGATACCGTCAGAGGAGACAACACAAGGCCAGAGGGACGAGTGCTGCCAACAAGAAGTAGGCGACTCTGTAGAGGTGAAGTGGAGAGAAGGTCACCATGGTGATGGCCAGAGGGAGAGGGAGGCAGGAGGCCAGAGGCAAGAGTTTACTGAAAAAACATTAAGAAACAGTTTGATGCTTGTTAAGATAAGAAAGCTCAAAGGGAATATGTGTGTGTGGGAGATGGTGTGTTCATACCTGTTGCTGAGTTTTAAAGTGTTGCAGTTAATAAGCAGCATGTAGACAATAATTAGAGGCACAATGTGTGGCCAACAAGGATCAAGATCCAGCTGGGTGGAGTACCTGCACAGGAGCATCACACAGGTTAAACAGCACCGCCAATTTCTAAATATACCTTATCTTAGCATATATTTATCACATTGTCATAAATTAAGCAGATCAATATCCTTTAATACAGGGAAACTGACTGAATCATAGGTGTTTTTAGGTAATCTAGAAAATCATGTAATAATTGACAACAGAGAAATGCCACTATGGTTGCAAGGAAAGTCCAGTTTTCAGTTCGACTCCAGAAACAAACCGGAGATTGGACACACAGCTGCAGCCCTGGAGCTGGTAGAGATTCAACAGCTGCATTTATCAAACATTTACACACATGAATACATTAAGGCTCATTCCATCTTAAATCATCAGGAGCCTTCTGCTCTCCATTGTTGAATTGCTTGGAACTTTTGAGATTCTATTAAAACTGCCCACCGACCTACTTCTGGCACATTTATTTGTGCATGGAAATTTGAAGCCAGGTTTGAACAACAACGTCTCAGGAACTATTAAAGATAAAAGCCTGAAATGTTATCCGTTATTTCTCATCGTGCAATTGATTCAGATTCTACAATATCTGACGAACAGATCAAATTATTTGTGGTTATGGACGAGTTGAAATATGAAAGAAAGTGAGGACATCATTAAAAAGCTGAATCTTTAAGCAAAATTTAACAAAAACATGGACAGTGCAGAAATCAATCTCTGCTATTTTTTTAACCATATGCAGTCACATGTCACAAAAGTACAAAACAAAATATATAGAATCCTTTTAAAATGAAATAGTTGGTCACAAAAATGAAAAAAAAAGTTTCATACTTTCATTATTGATTGAGCTGGTTTTGTAAGTTGTACCACAAAAACAAAAATGTTGCCAAATACCCTAATCAAAGCAGAACAGAAGAAACAGACCGAACCGTTACTTTACCTATTACACTTAGAGAATTAATAAACTTACTGGATTTGATGCTCGAAGGTGAACTCTTCAGCAGCTACTGTAATTATACATGTACTAACTAGTGCTGTCAATCGATTAAAATATTTAATCGCCATTAATCGCATGAATGTCATAGTTAACTCGTGATTAATCGCAAATTAATGGCACATTTTTATATCGATTCTAAATGTCCGTTTAATTATCATTTTAATACTCTTACCACCATTGTTGCCTGGTTTTGACAAGGAGGAGGTGGAGAATTCGCATCAGCTGTGTGTTTGGTCATCAAGTGGTATTTCAGGCTTGATGTGCTACGATGAGAACTCAGTTCACACTGATGATACACACAGATAACTTGGGTCTTGTCAATCGTAGGGCTGGACCCGAATATGTGAATATCCGAATATTTGGTTGTTGCGGTGGTATCCGGATAATAATTTTGACATCAGAATAGTCGTGCCCCCCCTCCCCTAGTCCACCGTCGCCTGGCTGATCATCTGCACCAGCAACATACGGTTTGGGAGGCGGAAAAGGAGCCGACAGAAAGTCATGCAGGGTGAGGACACTGCTGCTGTGACATCTTCAGCAGGATTACGACGGCAAACACCTCACCCTCGCCACCACCGCTGCCACCCCCCCCCACTGTAGTTTTTCTAACATTACTGGCTGTGGCCACAGCTTGTGAAAAAACCACAAGTTCAGTGGATCAAAAAGAGTTAATCTCGTGATAAAAAAAAATTTGACGCCATTAAAATTGATTTGCGTTAATAAAGTGATATTTTTGACAGCACTCGTACTAACATTAACTTTCTGCTTTGGTCTTAAAGGCCAAGTTTACACACAATGGAACACAAAGCAAGAGAATCCATTGTGTATAACTGTACAGGTATCATAGATAAAGTAACAGTTCATTTTATTCACTTCACTAATCTTTGCTTCACTCTTCATATTTTAACTGACTCATAATCAGAGATGATTTGATCTACTTGTCTGATACTGTAGATACTGAATTAGGCTTTGTTTTGTAGGTATTTTCTCAAAGCTGTTTCTAAGCCATACATCGTTGTTTTCTGCTTGATGAGCCAGAAGGTAAAAGTTTTCCGTATAAAAACAACAGGTACATTCCTCTTCATCTTTCAGCCTCTTCAGTGTATACTATAGAATCACAGCATGCTCCCCCCTGTCTGTTACAAGCTAAGGCTGCAGCTGTGAGATAACAGGTACACCTCACTGGAATTTGCAACGGTCTTGATTTAAAGCAGTGGTTCTGAAAAGTCAGATCCTTAATTGGACATAGTTTTGATCATTCTGCTTTTGTGCATGTAATAATTAGCATTTAAAAGAAAACATATGGCGCAATCAGCATTTTTCTGCTTTAAGAAAAATAAGCATAAGAAAGACAGACTTTGGCTCAGCAGAGCAGGTGTTTACTGTTTCCACCTCTTAATGCGACCACAGTACCTCAGGTTGCGGATCCAGTGGATAAGTGAGGGTGCGCTGAGCATGACAGGCAGCGTGAAGAGCGCTGATAGACAGAGGTGGAGATGGAGGTCATCCCTCACCTCCTGCAGAGCGCACTCAGACAGCAGGGGGGCGCCGCTACATTCTTTAGTCTTTCTCAAGGATTCAGAATCAACCGTGCCATTTTCAGCTTCTTTGTGCTTCTTGGGCGCCTGGAGTTGGAGGAGATGAATTATTTTGAGTGTAATATGACAAGCTGAAGTTGTAAAAATGTGTGAGGCTCTAAACGCTGACCTATAGAAACCACAACACCATCACACTGACTGTCAGACACTAGTAGTGTTAAAGCAATATGGCTAAACCTGGAAATCTTACCAGGTTCAGCATGTGACTCAAGGACCTTTCTGTCATCTGCAGCCTTAGTACCTAAGAGCAACAAAAATAGGCAGCACAACACTTTAAGACAAACTGCTTGCAACATTTTGGTGAGTAAATACTGTAACCATGTCATTTAGCTTCAACTTTAAAACAGGGAGAGTCAGAACATTTTCAGTTTGTACAATCTCACTGTGAAACAAACATCAAACACCTCCATTACTCTACCTACTGAGCAGCTGAGATGAGCTAGGGTCATAAATTCAATATAATGTATGAAAACCGGTTTAGTTATTGATGCCACTCTTCAAAATAACGGTATTTCAACAAGGTTTACCCTGTAAAGGTGGAACAGAAAGGAGACGAAGATTGACAACGCCCCACAGGACGTCCCACCCAAAACTGTCAGACCCACAGTGATGAGGATCTGGGTTCGCAGTCGCAAGGTACCACAATCTCTAGACACAGACGGTCTGCAGATAGAAATATAATGTAAACAAGTGTGAGTGACACACAATGCCAAAAGGCCATCCATTTGCATTTTCAAATCACACACTTCAATATTTAAATGTCTAACTTTACCTGTGCAGTGGAGCTAATATTAATGAGATCAGTCGTATAATGAGACGGAGCAGTGTGCTGCCCCAGTACGCCACAGCTGCCCCCAAGATGTAAAGCAGAGGGGAGAGAAGGTGGGGCCATTCTTCAACTGGAGGGGTTCCTCCATGAAATGTCCGATCAGGGAAAGTTGGGGTGAGTGTATCCATCGGTGGGAGGCAAAGGAAGGACCGCACCTCATGAAAACAGCTGCAGCTGAGGAGGAACAGGAGGATCAGCAAAGGAAAATAATCCTGTGTTGTTTGAGAACATCCAGCAGTTTTTATGATATTCCAGTTAAAGTAAGAGGGCCGTGTGATGTGATTGGAAACTGCTGAAAAAGGCTGTAACTGATGTCAAGTTCAGTTTCAAAAGTCAAGAATGTCTGAAAACCTTCATACTCACTTTCAACAATGAACTCCCAAATCATACCTGAGTAAGATGTGCAGAATATAAACAGATATGTTGACTTTGTGAGGCTGCAGGCCTTTGGCCACCACCAGGCTCATGGCTGCAGCTCTCCTCGATGTCCTGATGACGGACATCTGCCCCCCACAGGCCAGGAGGAGGGTTACAGCGGTGTACACCGGCACCATGGGACCACAGAACCTCAGTATCTGCCAGATAGGAAAGAGCTGATCAGACCAGGGCTTTCTCCTTTCTCAGTCACTGCTCATGAAGAACAATTAATGTATATAATGTTGGTATTTTTGTTGAAAGATAGTTTAAAATGTTTGAGCAGCAATGATTTAAAAGATCTTGTGCTGTTTGTCTGATATGCTACAAGAAAGTTATCATACCTGCCCCAGAACCTTAGGTAATGACGTTCTTATTGACACCTGAACCAGAGGACAAATCATTAACTTCAAATGTCTTTACTGATGATAAAAATGTCTGTCATAATAAACTGTCATTAGGATAGAGGAGGCTGGACTTAATTCAGTAACTGTTAAGCTGTACCTTATACTGGCAGTTGGGAGCAGTGTGGAGCTGCAGGAGGACGCCTGAGGTATTGTCTGGACGACTTGTATGTAGCATCCCTGAGATTTCTGTCACTGATGGTACACTGGCAAACAGATCACATCAAGTTATGTCAGATAAAGTAAATATGACATGTAAATGTGCCAACAGCTTGGAGACAAACATTTTTAAAACTCACCTGACTGTAGTTAAAGAGTCCTCTCGAAACCACGCTACTTTGATCCTGTACACATTTGGCAATCTATCTGCAGAGAGACACCAATATTTATTATTACTACATGTCAGCATGTGAACCTGTGTGTCTGTATCAGAAGACAAACTTACCTTTATTCACTTTGCACTGGCTTGCAACATTAATTCTGAAAGCCTGGTACACCTAGACACACAGAGATGGTTAACATTTAGTGGGACTGTAGGAACAGAGATACTGATCCTGGCAACAACATCAAGAAAAAGTGAAAGTTACTTGGTGAAAGTGTTGCAGCTCAATGGTGTGAAGAAGGCCAGAGGAGTTGACTGTAACCTCGGTGGCAGCCAGACCTGGAAAATCAACAGGTAGTGAGAAATAGCACATTTCTTTTAACTTACAAGTTTGTGAATCAGTGTGAAGAGTGAGACAACTCACCTAAGGACAGGACATGAGGCACCAGGACAGATAAAGTCTGAGATTCTTGTCTCTGCCACTCACACTCCACTGTGAACTGTAGACCAGAGAGGAAAACAGACTTTAACCAAGTACCATGGATAAATTAGTATTAGTGATAATTCCAAAGTAAAGACTAACTTAGCGCTTAGTTTCTTCACTTGTTCATTCTTCTGGCCACTTCTGCTAGGTGGTGTATTTTACATAAAAATGATTGTTACTGGTTAAAGTTTTGTTTTCTTTTAATTACTTGACTCTGTGTCTGAATCCTCTGGTTTTACTGGGGGCTGTGACCAACCCAAAGAATCTACACTGCGGACTTGTGTACACCAGAAACAATGATGGGTACACACTGCTGTCCTTGTAGAAGCTGTGGACAAAATCTACAGCAAGCACGCTGGTAAACTGCTGACAGCTGCTGAAAATCAGACACACCTGAATATTCGTATGTACAATGGTTATGTCAGTTACTGTCTGAGTAACAAATGAACAAATCTGAGTTCACTGCAGTGTCTTCATTTCAAATGCAGGCTATGGATAGCATTTTGACAGAATGGCATTTCCAGTGGTGCAAGGATAAGACATTACTACCATAATTTAATCTTCTTCCATAACCAGATGTTTGTACTGTGTCTCTTATAGTAGTCCTTAAAACCGTCACTGATTGAGAAGCACTTAGCCTAAAGGAAAGTCAAACTTGTGATACCACACAAGCTGAACAACAAAAAGCAGGTCTGTGTGCCCACCAGTTGCTTTGAATTGTCAGTTACACAGACCAGGAGTCACTCATTGAGAAAGACTTGTGCCCAGTACTGCATGACTGTGATGTTTAAACACTGATGCAAGCAGAAGCACTGGGTCTATGGGCAAGCTGCAGCAAACTAAAGGTACAGGTTTAGGATAGCATAAAATGCATGCATTGGACTCAATTACCTGGGAATAAAGAATAAAAAGAAGATAAATAACATTTATATTAAACATGTAATAAAGGAACTACTTAATGTCGCACTGGAGCACCAGCATCTCAGACCAAAACAAAGGGGTGTGTCAGCAACAGCGCCCCCCTTACAACCAGAAAGGTTGTGTACATGAGAACCAAAAAAGAATCCAGCCACAACCACTGGTCAGAGCTAGCACTGTAGGATACATTGAATGGCCGTAACGAGTTGTTGCTAACTTGTTTAACATTGTCTTCACTCCACCTGCCTCTTTACACTCCAGTCTGTGTGTAAGGAAGCCGTGGACCACAGTGGGCCCATGTGTGGAAACAGACACACAGTGCAGAGCAGAACAGACATGAGATGAGGAAAGGAGAAACAGAAGTGGAGCAAAATAGCAGTTGTACTGAACTAAAATCAAACAAACAACAAAAACAAAAGACTTTTTAAAATACTTTCAGTGGTTTTCAGTGTGGTGTTGGTGGTCACTACTGGTCTGTTTATGCATGCAGGGAGGGTCAACAGTTTCAAAGGGTGGGACTCATGCGCACCACCATGCATTAACATGGACTAATATGCACTAATTTATGCATATGATCCTATGACGCTCTGTACTGTTTCTACCCTCAGGATAACCAAGCAAAACAGATAGAGACAGACAGACAAAGCAGACACAGAGCATCATATACATTGTTATTTGAGAGACAAAAGCAAAGATGAGATCTGCAGCCTAACGTCAAAATGGTAAGTCCTCGTTTAGTCTCCAAGTACCTGTCTGCCATTGAGGTTGGAGGCCGAAACAACCAGATGAGTAACTGAAGACAAGTCACTGAGACTCAGAATCAGGACCTGAGGGGTATGACAGACATTTGTCAGCAACCAACAGGCAGCAGATCTGATTGGACGAGGTCTCTTCACAGGATAGCTACCTTGTATGGTGGCAGAAGCTCAGTTCCCATGGACAGATCCACTGCTTGCACACTGAAGATTAAAATACATAATTTTTCACATTGCAGACACATAATAACACTGATTGTGGTTAAAGATTGTGGTGAAAGAGATTAACTGTAATCATATTGTTACCATGAAGAACCGTTCTTGTGCACACAGCCATACACCCAGCTAGTCATCTCCTGCAGGACAACAATAAATCGGAATCATCTCTAAGTTTGATGATTTGCCTGAATTTTGCTAAAGTACAGAACAGACAAATTCCTCTTGTTTCTACTTAAGTATGTAGCTTTTGCATTTCAGTCTTATACAACAAAATGTTATCCTGATAATAAGACTGAACTACCATCTTATCCGTCAAACTTGATTCAGATATAAGCATCTATATTAATCACTGAGAAAATCAAAGATGTAGGTAGCCATGAAAAAAATCTGACAACAATCAAGCAAAATGAAGCACTGCAAAGGCTGCAGCTCAAACAATAAGGGATTACAACAGAATTATAAGAGTGCTGAAAACTCACCAGGTTGTTGCTCCGGCAGTAGAAATGACTGTAGGCTTTCCTGCGACTCGACAGAGCAAACAGAAAGTATTTGACTTGTCCTTCCTGCCATGAAGAGCAGAGCACTGTTCAGGAAACCTGCTACATTTATGTGTTTTCTTAGATCAGTAGTCAAAGAACTGGGTTGACACGGCTACACAGAAATCTGTATGACCGCATTTATTTGTATTAGATCAGACATTTGACAGTTTCCTCAGTAGATGGGCTTTGAGCGTGTGTGAGGAGTTGATGTGTTATAATTACACCAAGTCTGGTACCTTTGGAGTGCTGTAAGCCAGACGTAGTGTGTTAACTTCACTCCATGCCTCAGGAAAATCTGGAAAATGGAAATGAACAGGACATAGATAGAGTTAATGGAACTCCAAACACTTAAAAAAATACAAAGCACATAGACAGATATGGCTCAGCTAAGTACATGGGCATGATGGTGCTCTAAAACAACTAATGAAGTCTACATCAGGATTTTTGTGTTTAATTCAGCCCCTCCAGGTTCAAGTGCTTGTCTCTCACCTAGGATTGAGATGGAGGTGTCTTGGGTTTCTCCCAGCATCCTGACAGGGTGTCTGATGAAGTGATGGTTGAGCACAGTCATTTTCTTCTTGAGGTTTTCTGTGAACTTTTAAGAACAGATACACCAGGTGTGAAGCAAACAGAATGAACACTTGACAGAGTTGTAATGTTTCATGGGCTTTGACTATTTGCAAGGTGCAAACCTCCCACGAATCACTGATGTTTCTTTTTTCTCTATGAAAACACCCCTCCATAGATCTTCACATTACATTTTTCAAAGGAGGGTTCATTTGAAAACAAAACAAAAAAAACACCATGCTTGTTTTCCTGACCTGTCTGGTTTCAGGATCGATGAGGTCAAAAAATGCCCTGACAGTAGCAAGAACCAGCTCTTTGCACCTAAAACAAAAAGACATGGCATGTAAATAATCTCAACAACATTCAAATATGGCTCAAGATAAGTGAAATAGTATGGCCAAACTTAATGTAAAGCCTTTTACCAAACAATGGATAGATGATCTGTGGACACCCATGTCCTGGGAACTGCAGTTACCTTGGAAAAGAAAAGAAGAAATTGAAATAAGACACTCTTGTAGAGAGATTATTATGCTGTGTTCCACTACCCATGCAGCTATATTATTTAGTAAGCCAGAAAAAGTAAAAGCTAGAAAATACCAGGATGTCCTACTGCATCCAGTCTGATTTTGCAGTATGCAGGCCAGCATGCTTTTCTGGCCATTCAAACCCACATTCCTCCATGCAGTCATGTACGTTACAGTGTCTCGCACAAGTATAAACAAGGTTGAGTTGCCAAGATGGACAAACAGATAACAGCTCATTTCACACTATAGACTCTGACAGTGAAGGTTTAAGGGTGAAGTAGTATGTCCCATTAGTATGTACACTGCATGAAACAGTGTGTACTATGTGATTTGGAATGCAGCCTTAATCTCAATGAGACTTTCCCTGGTTGAACAAAATAAAAAGAAATAAATAAAACACATGTAATGTGAGGAAACCAGGATCAAATAGGAAGAAGGTACTACACCTGGAAGTAAGGACTGTTATGAGGCAGAAATTATGCAGCAGAAACTAAATCCTAGGTGATGGAAAAAGGCCAGATGATATGGTCAAGTTCAACTTAAACATTTCACCAATAAACCGTACCACCAGTGACAGCTTATTACGGTCTCCTCGGGGACAAGGAAGGGATGTCAGGCCGGAGCGGACCTGGTAGTCACGGTAACCACCTCCAACAGACAAAACTGTGACATTCCTGAGCTTGTTCGCCTGGTTCACCCACTTCTGTCTAACCGCAGAGTAGAAATCTACATACAGTGGGAGCAAAGAGGAGAAAGAAACAGTGCAAAAGTTAAGTAGTCACTGTAAACAGCTCTGTCTATATTTCCATCTATAAATGAGTCACCTTTCCAGACTAGCAGTGTGATAGCTTTTCTTACCCAGCAGGTATGGGTCCAGGGCCAACACTGGCGCCTGGTGAGGGGAGGCCTGGGTGATGATGAGGCTGACCAGATTAGTGTTGAAGCGAGGCAAAGTGAACAGCGCTCGGGCCACCACTCCCCCCATGGAGTGACCCACAAGCACGACGCTCTGAGGGGGGGTCTTCAGGTGCTGGAAGACAAGAAACTGGTTATACATTTGTGTCCTCTGCTGTTTGGAACTCTACCTTCTGTTTCTCCTCACTTTGTGTTTAGCATTTGTTGCTGTGATTTTTAATGGTTGCTCCTTCATAAATAAATTGCCTTTGCAGTTTGGTTTAAACATGCATCCACAGCTTGAGCATAAATGACAGACCTACTATCCAAGAGCTGCTTGCCAGGCGGCTTTTATTACCTGCAGAGTCACACACATGTAATGTACGGATAATCTCCTGAAGGTTAACGACACATGAATATTTAATGGACACTGAAATAGTTACTGTTTAGTTTGATTGCATTCTTTAATGTTTATGACGCAGTAATTTAGTTTATTGTACTGCTGTTTTGTCAACTTCTTCATGTGCAACTCAGCAGGATTAACTAAATGCCTATAAGCACATGTAGAAGGTGATGGAATAGGATATGCACGTGATATGTGTTCCCCTGAAATATCACTCCACAAGCAATATCCCTTATCTGGTGTAAGTAACCCCGTCTGACGAGCAGATGATATTTGAGGCCTGACCTTGTAGAGCCTCAGGATGGCTTTAATGCTCTCATGCAGGAAATGCGTCTGCCTGAGCAAGCTGCCGCCGTAAAGGGCCACCAGCTCCTCGTTGAAGTCCACGGTGAACACGTTGAAGTGGAGACCTCCTTCCATGTTTTCAGCCTTCCTCAAGGCGACGGAGCCCAGAGAGCGAGCTTCATAGAGAAAGAAGACATGCGATGGAGTCAAACAGAGTAATTACTGTGCAGTAGTGAATTTGTGTACACCAGAGAGCCGACACTGCAAAGCGTTGAGTGAAATCATGCAGATGTGGGGTCAGTACTAGCCTTTCATTAATGAGTGCCAGATGCTCAGCTGTGCTGCTCTGCCAAAGGACATGCTACAATAATTATTTATGCACAGCTCTTATGTGCAAATTATTCTTTTTATATTTTAAATTATTGATTAAAGTCATCGCGTCTTGAGCTTTCTCAGATCCTCAGGGCAGATAATCCTGACCTAAAAAGAAAACTTTCATTTTACCATCATTAAATTCACATAGATTATATCAGCTCAGTTGTTAACACCGTCACCTCACAGCTAGAAGATCCCCGGTTCGCGTCCCGGTTAGGACGCCTGGGATCTTTCTGTGTGGAGTTTGCATGTTCTCCCTGTGTGGGTTCTCCGGCTTCCTCCCACAGTCCAAAAACATGCTGAGGTTAACTGGTGATTCTAAATCGTCTGTAGGTGTGAATGAGAGTGTGCTTGTTTGTCTGTCTCTATGTGTAGCCCTGTGATAGGCTGGCGACCTGATCAGCTGAACCCTGCCTTCAGTCTAAGTCAGCTGGGATACACTCCAGCCCCCCCGCAACCTTACAGAGGATTAAGCGGTGTATAGATAATGGATTGATAGATGTGTGTTTTCTATAAGGAAAACCACTGAACAGCAGCAACACTCAGGTCTGATCTGACACTAGTACTTCACGTTTTTAAAAAAAGCTTTTCTTACAAATAAGTCATTTTAAAGAATGTGAATGCAGAAAAAGAAGTGCTGTGGAGCAGAGCACATGCACCATCTTCACACACAACACAGTGTAACAGCTAAACGTGTTTGTCTTCACATGAATAAAAGCGCGGGTGTTCTCCTCCTACACACAACTGATAGCAAGAACTGTGGACCAGCATCCTTTCTGGTGTCATTAAGGGCAACACTGAGTTACCAGTTAGAAAATACCAATATCATTAGATGGTCAACTGACAAAAAGACCAAAACTGACAATCACAACCTAACCAATCACTAACCCTAACCCTACAGTCTGATTGTATCTACATTACAATTTGCTCATACAGAGATCACCATGTTTTTAAAAAAGTCAAACACAAACACAGTTTTCACAAATGTAATTCCTACAAATAGCTGTGCCATTTTCTGAACCAGCTGGGCACCGTAGTATTAGCACGTTACTTAACAGGAGCAAATCGTGCATGTGTTGGGACTATTTTCAGCCTCAGATTAATACTTTATTTAGTGCTCTGCTGAGTATTTCTGGCAGTAGGGCAGTGTATGTAGGACTGAATCAAAATAAACCACAGTGTGTGTGTGTTCATGGTAATGATGGAACAAGCCGCCCTGTGCAACACTATGGCTCACTAATGCATTTTTTTAAAGTTTTTTGAAAAACAATGGAGCTCCTTGGCACAGAGGATTAAGAAATATCAGGCTTCGGATACACACACACACAGGTTTTGGTCTGTTCAATGGACTGAAAGACAGTAAGAAAAATATCGGACATCACACAAGCTCTACCCTTTAGTATCTATGAATGTAAATGATTGTTAAAGCAATGGCTATACACATCCTTAAAATCATACAAGAGCCTCCCCACAAACAAAAATACAACATCAAACACATGGATGGAAAATGGGTGCCAGTTTTTCATGCTGGATACTTATACATGCATACATCCCAGCACCCGAGACACAAAATACACTGAGGAAACCCAACGTCTGTGGTGTCACACAGGTCCAGCATTCACTGCCTTTAAACACCGTGAAGGACAGTGCAGTTTGCTTGTGAGTCAGGTAGAAAGTAATCAACAAGAAGTATGAAGCTGTCCTTACAGAATCCCACACAGATCCAATTATTTAAATAAATAAACAAACAAAAGCCGTCCTTTGACATATAAATGCTGTCCAAAGCTGTCCTGCAGGACTTTCACTTCTCCGGTTGGTAATTCAAATGCTAACACTGTATTCTATTTATGAGTGACCTTACTACCCGCAAATTCATATTGTGCTCTTACCTTGTTTATAACTTCCTGCATTTCCAGGCAGGAAAAGTACAGGGGCACCGGTGAGTTTCAGTGTTCGGGTCTCCTGGGCGTACAGACCCTCTCCGTACAGGTAGAGCCCGTATGCTGGGTACAGTCTGGCCACACGGCGAGGCAGAGCAACACGCTGTGAACCCAACATGGACCCCCACAGACAAGGATTAGGAAGTGAAGCCCCACACACTCACATTCAGTCTCACATAGTTCATCACCCTGTTGTAACCAAACATCACGCAACAGTCTCACTATAAAGCAACTACAGACGTGTGTACATCTACTCTACAGCTGGCTGACACCTCGCTGAAACCCCATTATTCCAAATACTTACAATTTCTTTTGGCTTTACATGAGAAACAGAGATGCCAAATTGGTATGTAGACCTTTGTTATAGGCAGTGGCATGTAGACAGTAACACTGCATTTGGACTGGGCAATCATGATGAGCTGAAATGAGTAGTCAGTTAATAACGTCAGGATAATTTTAAGGCAAGAAGTGAAAACTCTCTGATTCCAGCTTCTTATGGGAGATATTTTGTGGACGTCAGCTTGGGCTTTGGCCAAGACTGATCATCCATTTTCTAATTGATTAACGTGGAAAATAATTGACATAACAGTGAAAACCAGTCATTAGTTGCTGCCGTACACCTGAGCCATGAATGACCTACCTGTTACAGATTGTTTACTAAAAGGTCTCACTATTTTCTTATTGGAATTATTTTATTTGTAATGTTATTAGTTTATTTATTTGCCATAACACAGTGGCAGCTTTCGTGTCAACTGTCCCATCTCCTATGCCATTAAAAAAACATAAATACATGTTCGAAGCAACTGACATCTTCAATGTGTCACCCTTGCATTAGCATATAGAACAGCTGATATTTTGATAGTGTCTCTTGTGGAAATGATCTATCCCATGTTTTAAGTCTTCTACTCAATAAATATTTAAATATCAAAGCTTTTAAAAATACAGTTAGACAAATCGTTCCCTCTTAGGTTTTGATCTCTGACTTTTCTCGCCTTGCTCCAAATATCTGTCAGAAATATTCAGTGACTAATTATTTCCTTTCTTGTTGGCCCTGTATTCATCACAAGCACTTAGCCAGTCCCGATTCAAGAAACCATTTCCATTAACTATTATTTTTCCTACAAACGGGAGCCTTTTATTCATCTCCTCTCATACATAACAAAAAGGGGACACACTCCTGGATTGTCTGGAATGAGGCTGATGCCCACACAGAGCACTGCCTCCAGCTGTGCCCCACTTCTGGATAGATAAACACATTAGGAAGCACAGAGACCAAAGGAAGGCGACCACTACTGACATCCTAACAGCAATCCAGCCATCTTCACTTGGCTTATAGTAGGCGTAGTTATCACTCTGATCTAATGGTGACCGGCTGAGAGGATTCAAGGATCAGCAGTTACTTTATGGTTCCATAACCTGGCTAATTCTGGATAATCTGATGCTCGACAAACACGCAGCTCCAGCTACACAGGTGTGCTGTGGGAAAACACCGAGGAAACACGTGGGCCCGGTTGTGAGGCTAAACAGCCACACACCTGACGGTACTCTGGGTCCGGCAGCGTTAGCAGGGTTCAGGAAATAGCTCGAACACACCTGGCAGTCAGAATGAACGTTGTCCATTCAGGGTGAAACAAACATTTGTTCACGGTGTTGAAACAAAGGAACCAGTAAGTGAGATATACGTAGTCTCCGTCAGAAATGACTAGCCATTAGCCTAGCTCATCCAATAATAGTGTTTCAAGTGCAATAATTAGCCTGGTACTCACCCGATACTCCGGGTATTCAAACATATAGGTCATACTGCATCTGTTCTCCTCGAAGCCAGTTAGCAACTCTCGCAGGCCGACCGCCAGCAGCCCCAGAGCCACACCGTAAAAGGCCACAGTGGCGAGTTTCATGGTTCCAGTCTGAGAGTGGCTCTTAAATTTTACAGGTGTATAAGCTCCATGTTTCAATTCGCATTCTGTTTGCTTCCTGCCAGGCGAGACGCCACACGGGCTGTCAGACACACCGGCTGAAGCTCACCACAGGAACCACTCCACAACGGCAGTGACTGGCAGGCTGCACCGCCAATCAGAGGACAGCACCAAAGACAGCGGACCAATAGGAGAGCTGAAAGCAAATGACGTATTCTTTATCAGAAATTATTACGTTTAGCAGTTTTGCCGAGTTTGATGTTATTGTATTATTATAGAGCCCTTTTTTTTATTGTATATATATTTTTAGCCTTTTTTTTCAATCATTTAAAAGTACTCTGAAATATTACTCATCAAAACACAATATATCTGCAATAAGTTGCAATTCATACATAACAATAAATGTTCAGTGTCAAAAATACTCGATGAAACTTATGGCACATATTTAATTTCTCAAATCTTTAATAGAACAGTCAAAGGTCTGCTGCAGTTTCATGAAGCTGCCTTAACCACCACATACACATTTACATACAAGCATGTACAGTAGCCCAAAGTTGCATGACTGCAACAGGTCAAATACTCTGGTGTGGGGTGGAAAACATAAAAGATCCATTTAGTGTGTGTAGAAAAAACTGGTACACTGAAATGTAAGGTCTTTACAGCTCACAGTCCCACCAAGTGAAAACATGATTTCCCTAGTCAGAAATACAGAATCTGGCAACATACAGTCTTCTGTGAAATACAGAAGATGTGAGTTTCTGTGTAAAGTCACACACAATACATGAGTTTTTTTCTTTCTCAGGGCATGATTTCACATTTTAACCTGTTTTGAACACATTCGTCATAAGATCTAAGACTGATTTAAAAGAACAAAACCCATTGCAGACTTTAACCATTTCAGTCACATCATCAGACTTGGGTCAGATATCATCAGCAAATACTCCTCAGGGTTCGCTGGGAGAAATGTATCGCATCAGGACTATCGGAGAAAGTTCTTTTCTGGACAGTCAATCTCAGTGTTTGCTTGTCTGTTGATAAACCCAACCCACCTGGTACCACAGAACAGCTAAATAAGCAAGTTGGCCAGTTGAAAACACTATTCCGTTCCCCTGGCCCCATTCCAGAGAGTACCACACCTTCCAGAGCCAGAGTTCATAGATCGAGCCAAGTTATAATCACCAGTTTTCTCAGATATAAGAGAGAGTGAAGAGAAGAAACAGCAACACTGTTACAGTGGTCAGTGTGCTGCTGTGTTTGGCTCATGTGTATGTCTGTAGTGAATAGTGGATAATCCATCATTGTCCTGCTGCCTTCCTCTGACTTCTCAGTAGAAGCTGTGTCTCGATTCCTCTTTGCGGACAGAGTTGAGCTGCTTTGGCTCAATTTAATGAAAGTAAAACACTGAGGGGAATTTCATGTCTGTGACTAGCTTTCCACTGGAATCAAAGCCTCAAATCAAAACCACCTTAAAACAAAATCTTAGGGTGCTCTATTCTCGTAATGACCCAGTCTGGAGGCACTCCTTTAGTAAACTCCCTTTGGAATCTGTCAAAGATAAAGGGAAACATCAGAATGACTACTACAAGTCACAAAAATGCCTTCAATATTTCATACGCACAAGTGATTCTACTGCTAACAAGAAGATACTCACTCATAAATTGCAGCTAGCATTCTCCTGTCGTCTGGCTCACTTTCTGCATCTCCAAAGTACACCTCAAACCGATAAGTCTCCTCCATGAAGTCATCAGGAAACTGTACGTTTGTCATGTACCAGAAACACATCACAATACTGACAAACTTTCTCCCTGGAAAGAGAAATACCGACAACAATTAACACAGCACTTTCTTTTAAAATTAAATCACAACAAACTTTGTATAACAAGGTCTTATATTTTGCAGTATATGCCAATCTGAAAGCCGACTCTACCAGATAAATGCACTAAGACAATTTAAATAGCAGCTCAGAAGCTTCACTAAATGGTTCTGCAAGTTCACCTTTTCTCTTGATGAAAATAATTTCTGTGTTCATGACAACTGTACTGGGGTGATTTTAGATAACTCACCCATTAAAATTGTATCACGGCTTACAATTAGGCATAATTAAAGACGTAACCGCTATGAGTGACGGGGGGATGCCCTCACAGGGCAGTCTATAACCCAGAGACGTTTGCATGGCCACCTCAGCTGCACTCACACTCCACCTCTTTGCTCATTTTTTAATTAGCAAGGAGTTGGTAGGAGTCAGCACTGCCCAAAGCTACCACACTGAGTATCCAGTAACTGATTACAGCAGCAGGACAGTGTATTCAGGTGTGAGTCAACTTTAACAGTGTGTGTGTGTGTGCTCATTTTGATAAAGGATCATGTGGTTTCAATGGAGCTCTGTGGCACAGAAGAGCCATACATGCCAGACTACAGACAGACACAATAAGGGAATAAATTAATTGGTGGTTTTTAGATTTTTCATGGGATTTGTGACAGTGAACAGGAAGAGACAGAGTAGCACCAGCCTAGTCCTAAAACACTTCATTCTTACCATTATCATCATAGAAGATCCCCACATCTGTAAGGTTTGAATGCACGATGTGCTCAGAATCAGGGGAGAGGGCTCTCATGTATTGAGATGACAGCAAGCGGCACTTCTCCTCCAGCTTTCCAATTAGCTGCAAACAACAGAAAATAAGGCAAGGAAACATATCAGACATGATATATACAAGAAGCAGTTCGCAATACTGCAAGTGTATCCTCTGATTTAAGACTTGATATTCTGACTGTGCTATGTTACAATGGTATGTGTGTCTAAACAACAGCAGCAACGGTGAATCCACTCCTGTGCAATATCACCTCACTGTCAAATGGTTCCAATCATATCACCTGACAGTTATTTCTAATTTGAACAGTACAGTGTTGACAATACAAGCCCCAAAGTAGAAACTCAATACAACAAAAAAAAATGAATACGCTTGTGATCACTCACTAACATATTAGAAAACCTGGGATCATTGAATCAAATACTGAGTACATCAGTGATCCCCAGCTGGCTTAACTGCAAACTCAGCTTTGAATCTATGGGCTGTATTTATCTGTCTACATCATAGCTCCATATAGAAAATAATTACCAGACGAACTGAAAAATCTGATGGAAAAGGTTACAGGAAGATCAGTGAGTAACAAAAAATCAGAAATCAAGAAAGCTGCAGTGGTTGTCCTCCTAACATTACGCCACAGGCAGTGCGCTACTTTCACAATCTACCTCTGAAAAACGGTGCTTCACTTGGCACAGGGGTTATAAAGGGGGAAAACTGTATCATGTAACTTTGTTTAAAAAAATTAGAAGAAGCCTGACAAATGCTGGGAACACATTCTTTGGTTAAATGAGACCACGATAAACTTGTTAAGCTCAGATGGGGTCCAGAATCTAGCCAGGACTACCACAGTGGACCCATAGTTCTGACAGTGAAGCACGGAGGTGGTAGTGTGATGATATGAAGCCACATGAGTGCAAAAGCTGTTGGCGAAATAACATTTATAGATGAACCATGAACAGAACATCTGCGCTATACCAAAATCCAGGCTGACAAGATGACTCACAGTCAACAGAGGCTTGACAGAAAAGGAATATTCCAGTATGATAACAATGCACTGCGAACTCAGAAATCAAACCCACAAACCACACTAAAGAGTTTCTAAAAAGGTAAAAAGTGAAAACTGTGACCTGGTTTAGTAAGTCGCCTGACTGAAACCAATAGAAGAGCTTTGGGTTATTTCAAGGAGAAAGGAAAAGCTGCACAACTCCTCCAACAAAGAGAGGCTGAAAAATAATATCTGCGTCAGTCGGTGGCTCAATGAGTAAGGTGCTCGTCTCATATTTTGGGGGCAGTGATGGTCTAGTGTCTTGTGAAGTGATCTTGTAACTGGTGGGTCGCCGGTTCGAGGCCTCAGATTGGCAAAAGGCTGAGGTGGCCCAGTCACCACCACTGTGGGCCCTTGAGCAAGGCCCTTAACCCCTAACCACTCCCCAGGTGCTGCACCGCGGCAGCCCACTGCTCCTAGTATGTACAGTTAAGGTTAACTATGAACAGGATGGGTCAAATGCAGAGAAGGAATCCAAAGGGACCAATAAAAGTTAGATAGAACAACAGAATAGCTACTCAGAAAAGTGTGCAACACTGGAGTTCTCCAAGTTAGGGAGGATTGAGTCAAAAGTAAAGGTGGGCATATGAAGTATTGTGAAGTAGTAGATCTGAATAGCAGTAATTAGGTGACTTTTGTTGCACTGAGTTACTGTAGGGCCTCTGTTTAAATATGGTAGATCTAAACTCTGAGTTCTTTATTTTACATACGAGTAAATTCCCGACAGTTCTACATAGAAACAATGTAATTACTGTAAGGTGACATTTAAGTAGTATTGCACCGTGTACTTACTACTGTTGTCTCCTGTACATATTTCCTAGAACCAGTATGTAGTGTGGTACTAGGATCAGCTTGGGATTTGCGGCTACATTGTAGATAATGCAGGTTCTTATACTCACGTCTTTAGCTACGAAGCCCTCCAGAGCCTTAAACTGAGACTGGGACAGCAGTTTGGACACACGAGAAAAAGCCTGCAAGAGTCAACACAACGTCCTCATCAGGAACTAAACACAAACAGCACGCTCTGAGTTCAGGTTTAGGTCGTAGCTACAGCTGGCTGCTAACAACAGCACCACCCCGACACACCTGCTTCGCTCCCTCCGTGAACTCTTCAATCCTGAAGTCTTTGTCGAAGTAGGTTCTGATAAGAAAGTAGTACATCTTCCTGCGGAACCATTGGTAGGGGTCTGGTAAGTTGATCACCACCTTCTTCGGTGTGTCCTTGCCCTGCCCTGAGCTGTACGGTCGGACCGACACTGCCACGGCGGCAGCAGAGCAGGGAAAGAAGCCTCTTCTACCGGACCGGTTCAGGACGGGACGTTCATTTAAAAACAGACGGGTGAAGCCCAGTGTTGACGGCAGTCTGTAACAACCTCTTAACATGGGCAGCGCCATTTTTTTTGTCGGCTGAAGACTTCTTGTCCGTGCTCTTGTATGTTCCGGTTGGGAACAAGTACTTCGTTACAAACATACACGCAGATACACCGAAAACACGGACACAGTGACGCAGTTTTTATCAACCTTAAACCAAACACAGCAGCTCAGAATGAACTGAATAATAATCCTGCTTTTAACTCGACTTTTATGGACATTTGTTTGTTTCCATGGGGAGCACTAACAATGTAACACCCGCTGAAGATGTGAACTGTTGACTGGTTAGTGCATTTCTGCAGCAGGTCACGTTAAATGGAGCTCCAGGAAAACTTACAGGTAGCGGTGTTCACAGGAGTGGACAGGGACGTGTTTCTGCGTGACATTTATCCACAGGTGAGACACTGCTGACTACAGACACTACTGGTGCTCATGGCAGCAGGAAAATGTGACTCCGTATTTACTCAGACACCACAGTACTTAGTCTACTACTACTTTTTTTGTGGCAGCTTGGGTGCACAGTGTTCAACGACAGGCTGCTTTAATATGTCCAGCAGTTTAGCTTTAAGAGACTTTATGTATTTAATCCACTATACAGTGTACAGCAGAAGTGAGTCTGCCCCTGTGCATCATCACTTAAATGTTAGATACTTCAAAATTGTGTCTCAGAACTTTTAATATGTTTATGTGATACACAAAGATGAGTTTTTAAGCATGATTTGAATGACCTGAGAGAGCCTGTAATATGGATTACATAGATGTCTATTTGCCACCAGACAGGTCATACAGGTTGGGGTTGGAGCAAAGCCTCCCCACATCCACATCCTAACAGAGTGTTATTTTGCAGCGCAGACCGGCCGTGCTGAGAGGTGTGTGTCTGGGCTCCTGCCTGGACAAATGGACGGTTGAATATCTGGGACAGAAAGGAGGCGACAAGGAGGTGAAGATTCATGTATCCACCGTACCGCAGATGGATTTTCTTCACAAGAACTTTGTCTACAAGTGAGCTCACACGCATGCGTCTGTGCTCTGTGAGGATGTCTTGCATCCGTCACATGCATCCAAACTCTTCCCCTACCCTAAACGTTCAAAACCAAGTCTGAACCTCCAAGCAGCTTTCTGAAGACCTGTTCTAAAGTGTGGACCAGCAAAATGTCCTCACGTCTGAGCTTAAACTGCTACACGCATACATCATCAACTGTGCCTCTCATATTTACAGGACGCTGCCATTTAATGAATTTGTGAGAAGAGCATCTGAAACAAAACACTCAGACTTCTTTCTGTGTGAGGTAAGGATGATCACATACAGATGTTCTGTGTGCTTCTACTTTTACAGTGTGTTGTATTGTTTTAATGATACAAACTCCTCGGTGTGATTTTAGGAAGAGAGCTACTATCTCCGATCACTGGGAGAGGACGTCCGAAAGGTATCAAGAAGACTCAGTCATGATGGATGAAGCTGGATGAGATTTGTTCTAGATTTTTGGATTCATATGGCAAAACTGTCTTCTGTCGGACTCTCTTGTCCGATCATTGTAAGAAACACGTCCGTCCTCTCGTGTAGGAACCTGCTGATCTGAGCAAACAGTTCCCAGGCTTGGCGGAGGATTTTCGCATCCCGAACTTCTTTAACCCTGATCAGTTCTTCTCCAGTGTCTTCCGCATCAGCTCCTGTGGCCTGCAGCTGTGGACACACTATGATGTGAGTGCTGGAATATGTGGTTACAGATTAGGGCTGGAAAAAGAAGTCCACACAATATTAGAACCAAGCAGAGACCTATGCTTTATGCAGGCCAGCAGAAAGTCACTGTGAGGATTTACACACAGAGACCCCCACCTATAATTAGTCAGACTTGCTCTTAATAATCTTTTGCACTTTCATTCTCTGCATTTGGCGCTTGAGTATTAGATTTCATAGAGCAAGCACGCACCTTATTTCTGGGTTCATTCCTTCAGGTGATGGACAACCTGCTGGCTCAGGTGACAGGGAGGAAGAGAGTGGTCCTCTACAGCCCCCAGGATGCACTGCACCTCTACCTATCGGGTAAGTGGCTATAAAACATGAATACTGAAAACATCTGCTGTATAAGCATCTTCTCATTGTCTTGTAATCTTGTAACTGTTGATGTAACCCTTCAGGTGATAAGTCTGAGGTCCTGGACATTGACGCTCCAGATCTGGAACGGTTTCCTGACTTTGTGAAAGCAAAGAGATACGAGTGTGTGCTGGAGCCCGGAGATCTGCTTTATATCCCTGGTAAGGAGAGATTCCTGCAACTCTTTCACCAGATCTTAACTGTAGAAATGTGCTGTCATGAGAGCCCAGCAGTCCCTAGAAGCAATCGATGACATATTGTGGAATATGGTTTCCCTGTCTTCCTCAGCTCTGTGGTTCCACAACACCCTTGCTCTGCAGTTTGGAGTGGGTGTTAACGTGTTCTGGCGACATCTACCCACTGACAGCTACGACAAAAAGGACCCGTACGGCAACAAAGACCCGGTGGCCGCAACTCGAGCCCTTCAGGCCCTGGAGAGGGCGCTGCACACTCTGGATGAACTTCCAGCAGATTACCGGGACTTTTACGGCCGCCGCATGATTCAGCGCATCCAAAAGAGGACGTTCTGTGACGGCCCGTCGAGAACACATACACATGAGGATTCTGACGCTAAATTACCCAGCAGTCCCTCGACCAAACCTGGATGAGTCTGCAGAGAAATGTGAAGCAAACAGAACTTTTTGCTGCACATTATTCAGCCTGGACCCTGGATATGAGAAATGAAGTACTTACTACTTTGGCCTATGAGCGGCATGAAGATTAAAATGACACAAAAGAGTTTTTGGTGGAAAAATCCTAAACATCAGTGAGTTTCAATACAGGTCATAATCCTCTCCAGTATACTGTAATCCATGCCCTAAAGTCTTGTCGGTAGGGGAGACTTATAAAACAATTGCAATTTATGCTACAGTTAGTATTCACTGCAACTGTAATACTCTACATGTAATAGAATAACATGGCCATAAACACATTAGTGCTAGGATTCTGAAGTACTTTGTTCAAACAGTTCGATGCATTAGCACTTTGTCTGGTTTTGTATCGAAAAAAAATTCTCCACCCTTAAAGCCTAACTTTTCAGCAGACATGGAAGTATTTAGATTGTTTACCTCATTAAAATAATTAACACAGCAGAGTAAAAATACTCAATTACAAGTAAAAGTCCTGCATGAAAAAATCTAATAAATGGTACACAAGTAGCAGCAACAAAATGCAAAAAATGCAGTTTTAAATGTAAAGTCCTGGTTTGGTTTATCTGCCATAATCATCCTCAGCATGGTACTATTGTAGCTGCTGCAGGTTTCAACTACTTTATATCCAGAAACAGCAAATGCACCTGAAGGCTCCAACATGATTAATGAGAGTGGAGAAGTAAAAACAAAGTTTTGATAGCCAACACTTTTTAGACTTTTTTTTTTGGATTTTGGATCATTTGAATATTTATTTAAATGAAACTACGTAAGAAGTTTAAAGGAAAAAATCAGCCTGGGTATGTGAAATGTGGCTGTACAGGACCTTTAACGTCATGGTTGATTTATTCATTGAAAATCAATAAAATCATCGATCAAAGTTACATATTTGGAGTTTTTTTTCTATGAAATGTATCCTGTCCTGCTTTAAAATGTCTTACATGCAACTCTACACTCTCGCTTCCTCTCAAACAGGGGTCTCAAACTCCGGTCCTCGAGGGCCACAATCCAGCATGTTTTAGATGTTTCCCTCTTCCAGCACACCTGATTCAAATGATCAGGATCGTTATCAGGCTTCTGCAGAGCTTCAGGATGAGCTGATCATTTGAATCTGGTGTGTGAGAAGAGGGAAACATCTAAAACATGCTGGATAGTGGCCCTCGAGGACCGGAGTTTGAGACCCCTGCTCTAGAATGTGTAGTTCTATTTGGTTCTGATCTCCCTCTCCACCCACTGCAGCCCAAGCACTGCAGCTCACCTACAGCTCTGCTCAAACACTGTCAAACCGCTCTACACAGCACAAGTTGTAATACTGAATTCACATTCAGCCATTCATGTTTGAACCAAATACTGATTTCTGAATAATAAAGATTGATAAAGATACTTTTATCTATAAGGAGTAAACACAATTCAGTGGACTTGAATACCTTGCATCAACAGTTATTTATATTCTTCTTGTGTACTCTTGTGTACCACCATCATAGGGCTGGAGTCTATCCCAGCCGACTCATCCTGGACAGGTCACCACTCTATCACAGGGCCACACATAAAGACAGACAACCAAGCACACTCTCATTCACACCTACGGACAATTTAGAATCATCAATTAACCTCAGCATGTTTTTGGACTGTGGGAGGAAGCTGGAGAACCTGGTGAAAATCCACACAGGGAGAACATGCAAACTCCACACAGAAAGATCCCAGGCGTCCTAACTGGGACGCGAACCGGGGATCTTCTAGCTGTGAGGCGACGCTGCTAACAACCGAGCCACCGTGCAGCCCTGATCTGCACATTGGCATTAGATAATGTCATTGCATGTACATATGACAGGTAAATATCAAAAAGAGCAGCTCTTTATATTTAACAAGAAATTTATCAGCTATTTGTTGTGAGAGTGGCAGCAATAGTTTGCTGTACTTTACTAAGAGACTATTTAAAGGAATGGAAAATAGCCACAGTGGCACAACAGTCAGCATCTGCCTACTTGTTTGTTCTTTAGCTTTCCAAAATCCTATTCCAAGGTCAAGAACGAACTGCCAAGCTTCGCCTCCACTAAGGACCTGATGTGGAAAACAGCCAAACACATTTGAAGAATAACGCAGGGTATCTGCTGAAACAACCTCACAGTAAGTCTCGTGTCCAGGACTGAAATGCACAGGTAAAGAAATGGTACAGTTTGAAATTTTATTGCACAAAGAATACAGTTCTTTATGTTTCCTTACAAACATTTTAAAGCTTTGTAAACAGTGAAGCAGCATCTCCCCAGTGTGTTTAGTATCTCCTGCTAACACCGCTTTGAGTCCCTGTTGTCACATTTCTTCAGTAAGTCTCAGCGTTCATGAGGGGGAAAAGAGCCAACCAGTGATGGACTATGTAAAGCAGAAGAAGCTCTGAGAGTTGACTGTGTCTTAGTAGAGGGTGAAAACACACTGTGGGTTAAACCTGTTGGCTACTTAAAGGAACTACAGCTGAGAGTTGGAGAGTTTTTGTGCTGATTACTTTGTGTTGGGGTGCTCACCTATGTATCTGAGAAAGGTATTCTTCAGCTGACAAACACCCAAACACGGGAAACTTTAAAAATAGTTTGGCTTCGGAGGGTAACAGTCTTCACCACACTGACATCTGTCTTGAATTTCTGTCCTCCATGTGAGCGAGGCGAGGAAATATCTTGATGAGAGGCAGCAGAAAGAGAAGAAACAGTGCATCATTTTGTCTCTCACTATAGAAAAGCTTTGGTTCTCTCCATGTGGCTCATTCTCCTTCAGCAGGGCAGTGCTGAGGTGCAACCAAAGTCATGGTAGAGGCAAACAGCGGCTCCCTCGCCTCATGTACTCTCTGGGTGTGTGCGCGCCGCTACATAGACTTCTCATCAGACAGAAAACAGACAAAGAAATGGCACGTTGCTTGTTGGTGTTCTCTATTCTGTGGATACGATTACTAAGTTAGATTTTTTTTTTTGTTCTTTTTCTTAAGGTTGCTTTTAGGCAGAGGGAAGAGAAGCCCAGAAAGCAGGATGAGTCTCTTCCCAGTGATCAGCCAGTTGTGGATACAGAGCAGGTGGAGCGGTGTTTGGCGTCCCTGCTACGGAGTCTGTGCCATGCCCCGGCTGGACTTCATCTTCTCCAGTCTTTTAGATAGATGGCTGTTGTTTGACTCGAGTTCATCGATTTTGTCCAGCGCTGATCGCAGCTGTTAGGTCAAACAGGGACAAATAAAAGATTATCAGTTAGACAGAGCCTCTCATGTATAAGCCCCTTTGCAACTTCAGTGGAATACAACAACACTGTGCCTCTCTCTGCAGCTTCCGTTTCTCTGCCTTCAGCTCGTCCTCCACTTTCTCTGAATTCTCTGCTGCAGACTTGTAGCGCGTCACCTGACCCTCGAGTCTGGTCACCTGGATACCGCAGATATGAAAATCAAGATCATGGTCATGGTTTTAGTGTAGCATGTTGTGATCTCTGAGGATTGCTCTCTACTTACATTTTGTTCTAAAGCAGTCACTTCTTGTTCGGCCTTAACGAGTTTGAACTTCAAGTCACTCATTTGCCTGTTGGAGTCTCCTGGAACGATTTAGGAGCAAAGAGCAAACTATTTGTAGAAGACACCACAAATACCACCACCATTGTGTAAAAAGGGTTAGGGTTAGCAATTCTTTTTCACAGGGTTGATATAGGTTTTAGATAAATCTTCAATAAGCCATAATTCAAAAAGCATTTTGTGTTTTGTTAGTTATCTCTGTCTCATAGAAGATTTCTGTACGGGGGAAATTCTTTTGCAGGTCACTGTACCATCAACTACTACACTCTGTTCACACACATGTACACTCACTCTGTAATTCCATTATATTGGGGTCATTGCCGTTTTCGATTATTTCACCGTCTGGACTAGAGCCATCTGTGCCATTCTTCTGTGTCTTCTGTTCCAGCTGGGCTTTTAGTTTCTTTACCTGCAAATGGAGGCAAAACACATAATCTGATAGTCAGCACACTCAGCCACAACATGTGACAGTTCACATGGACTGTTTTACTGTCAACAAATCCCATGAGTTGACCTAAACCAAGAGCATGACAGCCGCTCGGGGATTTTTTTCACTGCGGATTCATTCCTCTTGTGCAGCTCTCTTTTGTGGGGTCCCTCAGGAGTCTATTTCGGGCCTTCTTCGGCTAATATTTACATGCTACCCCTAGGGGAAATGTTGCACCGTTTCAATATTGATTTCCACTTTTATGCAGACGACACGCAATTATATTTTCCTATAAAGCCTGGCTCCACGGACATTTCTTGAATTTTATCCTGCCTTGCCGAAATCAGAACTTGGATGTCCAAAACTTCCTGCAATTAAACCAAACAAAATCAGACATCATCTTGATTACCCCCCATGGACCCAGTTCTAGCAGTATTAATAACCTCTCCTCTAGTCTGGGTGCCTTATCTAACAAAAAAGAGGCCCGCAACTTAGGTGTTATCTTTGACTCTGACCTGTCCTTTGATTGTCAGGTGACTAAAGTAGTGCAGTCCTGCTTTGCTCAGCTTAGACAGCTAACAAAGATCAGGCCATTCCTCTCCCCAGCAGACTTAGAAACGACTTGACTATTGCAATGCACTTTATTCCAGCATCAGCAGGCGCAACATTCAAAGACTGCAGCTAGTACAGAATGCTGCTGCCAGGTTTTTAATACGCACCAAGCAGGAGTGACCACATTAAACCTATCCTTTCTGCCCTTCACTTGTTGCCTGTGAGTTTTAGAATTGATTTTAAGATTTTACTGCTTGTGTTCAAAGCCTTGAACGGCCTGGCTCCTGCTTATATCTGTGATCTGTTGACTCCGTATAATCCTGACTGATGCTTAAGATCCTCTGACAAGGGCCTACTAATGGTTCCAAAATCAAGACTTGTTACCAAAGACAACAGGGCCTTTGCTGTCCGGGCATCTCAGCTATGGAACTCCCTGCCTGAGGATCTTAGACAAGCAAACTCAGTATCCTCTTTTAAATCTCTTCTTAAAACTCATTTCTATCGCTCAGCTTTTCTTAGCTGATGTTCAGTTGTTTTTATTCTTATTTATTTATCCTATCTGTTTATATACCTATACATTTATTTTTATGTTCTTTATTTTATTTGCCATTAATTATTGTTGTTTATGATGTAAAGCACTTTGTAACTGTTTTGAAAAGTGCTATCCAAATAAAGTTATTATTATTAATATTACACATTAACTGTTCTATGGAGTTTTTACAGCTGCAGTCCATTTACATGCTTTTAATAGATTTGGAGCTCTTGACCTAGAGGACTCTCAGACACTATTCAGTAAAATTTATTCACCTTCATTCGTTTTATGTGGGAATCACCAATACAAAAATATGGAATATTGCCAGTTTTATTCACACAAACTCAATTGTGCAGCATATAAAAATTACATTTCAAGTATTTCAGTTTTCTTCTAGTAAAACAAACAAAAAATGTGTTTGTGTGCTGTAGCTCGTCAGCTTCTTCCTGGAGTGCATAAGCACTCTTGACTTACCACTTTCCATTTTTATTTTACTGAAGGCTACACATTTAAGGGCAGTATAATTTTTCAAGTCTGTCTGTGAGAGATGTAGAACTGTAACTTTATCCATTCATCAGGGTAAACAAAACTAGATAGAGTCTGGTGAGATAACTAAGAATCACTGACTCACCTGCTCTATCATTTTTTCGCGCTCATCCACCAGTTTCCTCAGGCGAATCTCTGAAAGATAAAGCACACGCTTGAGAAAAAGGAACAATTTACGTGAGAAAAGCTCACTACACATCTTCTGTCGCACATCATCGATTCAAATGGAGCATCAGGCATCACAGTACAACAAAATCACTTTTCACAACAATTACGACTGCTATGGTCCATCTTTTAAAGAAAAAAGAAGTTAACATACCAGGGGTGGGAGGAGCCAAGGAGGTGGGAGGAAGGGGACTGAGGATGATGCATGCAACAGAGCGGGCATCCATGGGGGGAGTGATGGAGTGTGAGGGGGGGTGTTAGCATGCACACTGTGGAGAGGAGGGTCAATGCAAGAGCACACGGCTTCTAGGACTACATCCACATTATATGACCACACACAGTAAGGTATAATAAGATATGGACACTGAAATGTGCATGTGAGAACTGTTTCAACATTTCTTGCAAGGAGCTTTATGTCATTACAGAAATGCATTTCGAGCAACCTTTCAGTTCGGTAACAGCAGGGAATTTATTGGCATTTCAATCTTTTCCATTTAGAGCAACAAAATGCAAACATCCATTTATATACATTTTCTGTGCTTAGAATTCAGTCAACACAACCCTCTGATTATCACTTTAAACTGCAACATTATGGCTAGAATGTGTAAAAGCTAGTTCGCTAGAGTCTTAATAAAAATTATGAGTTAACATGTTCTGTTGTTTATTGCGCACGTATGAAGTGAAAACATGAATGAAATCCTCAAATGGCATACAGAATAAGAAATCCTCCCTGATACTGTTGCAGAACCGTTGCAGAGCAGTCTTATCAATGACATTACTCGTTACAAGCAGCATTATAAATGTGCATCAGAAACTTAATAAATGTTAGGACAAGTCTAGTATAATTTACACTTAGCTAACACTTTAGATTCTCACCTCTCCACAAATAAAGGCCTTTTCCATTTTTGCACAAAGGACATCAAAGACAAGACTCTAATAATAGATATACTTGCACCAATGTTCATTTGGGTAAGAAAGTGCTGTGAAGTTTTGCGAATTTGTTACTGCTTTGTAAACGGCGAATCAAAGAACAGTGAATGGCAAATCAAATGATATATATCTATCGTATATGCCATCTGTAACTTAAGACATCTTACAGTCCTCTTTGCCCTTGCCTTTGCCTTTCTTACTACTCTTCTTCACATCACTCCCTGGCTGCGGTGCCTCTTTGTTGCTGCCCACTTGGTCTGTGCTCTTTGGTAAATCTACAACTTCACCCTGCAGCTCATTCCTGACAGCATCTAGTCCTTCCTCTACTAGAGAGCATACGGTTTGTTTAATGCTCTCTGCAACAGCACCCAACCCTCCAACATTCAACATCATTCCTTCCTCTGCAGTGTGTTTTGGATCCTCTGCAACACCAACTTCTTCCTTTGGTATGTTTTTCTCCTCTTCACAAACATTTTCCACCTCTTCAGATGTGGCTTCAACGTTAACCAAAGAGGTTTCTTGAGGTACAGTATTTGATTTTTCATCTTGAGCATCTGCCTGGCTATCCCCATCAACTGTACACTTATCATTGCTTTCAACTGGCTTGACTTGTGTGTTTTCATTTGACTGAGTATTACTTTGATGCAGCCCTAAACTACCACTGGTGTTTTCATCTGACATGACCTCAACTCCCTCCTCAACTTCTTCCTGGTCAGAATTGTTGGGAAGATTTGATACTATAGCTGCTTCCATATCCATGTCATCAAAATCAAAAGACATCCCTTCCTCATCTTCACCGTCCTCTTCATCGCTGAGCAGCTGGGTGGGTTGAGATAAATCATTATTCTCACATTCATCTTTGTTGTCATGTGGCTGCTCATCCAAAGGGCAAAGAGATGATTCACTTTCCTGAACATGCTGACTGTCTTTATGTTCTGGGTCTTCTGGAACATCTGTCTCCTGCTTGATGCCACAACCATTCTCAGCAGTTTCTTTTGGAGACTGTGGTGTATCGAACGTGGCATTAGTATCGATCTCCTCTGTTTTCTCCTCAGCATTTGACTCTTCAGCCTGATCCATGGACTCTAATATTTTGCTTTCTGCATCATCCAATTGTTCGTCCTGCACTATAGCCTGAAGACTCCTTCCAGAGTCCAATGCCTCTGTTGTATTTGTTAATGATGGGGTCGTGTTACTGTCACTTTTTTCATCATGCAACGAGCTGTCTGCTTCAACTGAATCTCCAGGTTCCTTCAAGTCACCATTCAGCTCCTCACTTCCTGTTTTGTCTTGATGAAAGTATTCTTGTTCGGTCTCTGCTCCTGCCTCTTCATCATCTGCAACTGCCTCAGTTGCCTCTTCAAGAGTTTGATCAGAATCCTTTATGGGAGGATCACCGCTGGCCAGGTTCATCGCTGCAGATGGCTCTGATTCAGACAAGCTCTTGAAATCATCATTGAAGTCCTCAGTAGATGGCAGTGAGACAAATGTGCTATCTTTACTCTCAGAACTGTTTATGGATTCAGATTCATGAGCAGCAACATCACTATTGCTTGAAATATGTGATTCAGCTTCAGTGTTTTCATTGCTGCATGTTTCCAGGCTGTTTTCAGGCTTTTCAGTTGTGCACTCAGATCTCATTTCATCAGCAGACTCAACTTCAGCTTCTACTTGATCAGCAATTTCTGACTCAGTATGGAGGACTTCGCTTTCAGAGTTATCTACACTGGAAGTAGTCTTTGTGTCAAGGCCATCAGTGGAGACCACTGATGCACTGTTAGAGTTGAAGTCAGATTTACTAAGGTTGGCTTCTGGATCAAGACTTGTTATAGATCCCCTTCCTTCTTCTTTCTCTGTTTCTGATGTTTGTTTGCCATCTTGTTCATCCTTTTCAGAATCTGTTCTGGATTCCTTGAGAGTTTCAGCAGTTGGTTCCACTGTCTCTACTGATTCTACCACCTCTGTTTCTAAGGTTTGTTCCTTGTCTTGCCCATTATTTGTTGAGTCTGTTCTGGATTCCTTGAGAGTTTCAACATGAGAAAAACTTTCAGCAGGCTCCACTGCCTCAACTGATTCTACTGTCTCTGTTTCCAAAGTTTGTTCCTCGATCTGTTTATCCATTACTTCCATTCTTACAACACTGAGATTCACTACTTCAACATCTTCTGATGTCTTGGTTTCCAAAGTTTGTTCCTCATCCTGTTCATTTGTCAAATGATCCTTTCTTGGTTCTTTGAGGGCTTCTGAGTTAGGAAAGGTTTCGGTTGGTTCACTTGGCTCCACTGCATCTGCTTCCTCTGTTTTTTGCCTGTCCTGCTCATTCTTGACTTGGTCCATCTTTGATTCCTTGAAGGTTTCAGTGACAGGACCATCAGATTTAGGTTCTGTTGGTGACTCATTATTTCTTGCTGCTGATTCTACATCTTTTTCTGTTTTGTTTTCTTTCTCTGTTCCATCTTTCTGTTGGCTCTTGCTATCCTGAGTCCCTCCTTTCTTTTTGCCTCTCTTCTTCTTTTTCTTCTTTTTTCCAGAGGCAGATTTACTTGGTGTGTCCTCTGCCTCAATGTTGTCTCCCTCTTCGGCATTCTCAGGCTCTTGTTGCGGTTCATTGTGTTCAGTGTTTGATACAGCAAGGACGGACTCATCGACTACACCGTCTTTCATAACATCTTGTGCAACTTTTTGCTGAGGACATGGTTCTGTATTTCTCAAATTACTTTCCTCAACACCTTCCTGTTTGTTGTCTTGCTTTTCATAAAGGTTGGTACATGTGTCTGTTACATCATCACTGTGTGTGTCAACACTGTTATTTTTGGTTTCTGTCTGCCCTAAGTCTGAGTAGCTCGTCTCTTTTACATTTCCCCCCTCAGATATTTCTGTTTCTGAAACACTTTCCTCAGGACTTGTTACAGGGTGAACATGTTGAAGTTCAGAGCTGCAAACGATTACATCTTTGGCTTCTGTGGTTGCGTTGTCATTAATCTTAACAGTGATGTCCTTGCTGAGACCACTTTGTCTAATGCCGTCTGCCTCTGTGGGTAAGTATGTCTGTTGTTCTTCTGACGGCTGTTTTTCACTAGACGTATCCTTTGTGGACACATCAGCAACATTACAGATCGTAGAGTTCAGAGAGTCAAGTTCAGAGCTCAAGTGATTCTCTCTGACGGCTGTTTTTCACTAGACGTATCCTTTGTGGACACATCAGCAACATTACAGATCGTAGAGTTCAGAGAGTCAAGTTCAGAGCTCAAGTGATTCTCTTTGACTTCCTGAAGCATTTCTTGTTGCTGCTCTGGATCCACCTCTTCCTCTCTGCTACTTCTTAACTCAGTCTCCTCTGTGTTGCCTGAGAGATCATGAAGAGCACATGATGATAGAAGGCCAAAAAGAAAGGCTGACTTAAAACATGACTTTCAACACTGTAAGAGGATTACAGTGGAAGAGCAGGAAGAGCATCAGCAGAAGTCAAAAATAAGGCAGAACACCTGGCTGATTAGGTGGCCAGAGAGAAAGGGAAGCAAAGAGCAAAGATGACCAAGAGTAGCACAAGTAGAAAAAGAAAGGCAGGAGGAACACCATGAAGTCCTTGATCCCCAGTACTTCAGCATGACAAGAAAAGAAGCCAGAGGCCATATACAAACAATAATCCAAAGAAATATTATCTACACAGTTGGCTTCTAAAAAGAACTCTTAGATGCTTAGGACCATTAACTCCTATTACTGAGATCTGTCAGCATTTACACACCAACCAATGTTGCATTAAGAGGTTAGTTGTGATTCAGAACAAATATGCGTTTGCTGAAAGGATGATAAAGGTGCAACAGCCAAAATATTAGTACCAGAAGACGAATCAAGTCCATAAATGGGATCTTAGTTTGTACAAAAAAGCAAGTTGTTAAATAGATGTTGCTGAAGGAATAAGACTGGTGAGTCTGAATATTTTTCTTGCTGTCCCTTTAACAATATGCCAGTCTGTCCCTCACTACCGACTGACTTCACAAAAGCTCATTGTTTCCTAATCCGGACATGCATCTTGAAAAGAGGTCACAAACATCAATATGTTTGATTTTTTTAAAACGGTTCAGTCATATCTTAAACCAAATGGCCACTCAGACGGGAGTATTTCAAATCTGGTAACTATTATCAACTATTATCAATGTCTGTTACTGTGTGTAACACAAGTTTGTCACTATACTGATTAAAAATGTTCATGGTAATGATGGTTCATGTCATCCAATCCAACAGTGTGGCTCAATGATGCTTCTTCAGAAGCTTTTTGGAGAACAATGGAGCTCTGTGGTAGTCTTTATGACTGGTTGATCATCAGCAAACAGAGTTTAAATAGATATTCAAATGACTGATTCTGACAACATCTCTATCACATCTCTATCATGCTGCTTTCAGAGCCACGACTAAATGAACCCTGTGTTGATGTGATTGGCCACCCGACTCGGTTTCCAAAGTCTGAGGTTCCACAAATGAACTTTCAGTTTCAAGAAAAATACAGAATATCACCAAGTCTTTTAAAAGTCAGTGCAACTTAGAGTTTAAGTAACACTTGACATTGCAGGTGCATAAAACGACACTGAAGAGTTCACTCCAAAATCAGACAATCGCTAAAAGGTCAGATTTCAATGGTGAAAATATGGGATCCCACTACTTAGTATTTGTATTATTAATGAGCAATTTTCAGTTTCAGGACTACTCTAAAGCATTTTGGAGTGAAAGTCTTCAATTAGTTTTTTGCTAAGCCATGCAGTAGGAAGGACAGCAGTTTTAACTGGATAGTGTGTTTTACCGAGCATGCTGTTCCCCTCTGTTGGGGAGATCTGTGAATCCTGAGCTGATCGGGAAGCAGGGTCTGCACCAGGGGACCCTTCGACTTCTGCATCACCGACATCCCCATTGATGTTCAGATCAGGTCCCAATACTATTCCATGTTTCTACAGAGTAAAAAGTCAAAGTTAGCGCTGGAGATTACACACAGAGATAACATCTGGTTGAGGTGAAAAAACATGGCTGACATAAAAGGAATTTCAAAACAGTTAAAGTATAATCAGGTTTTTCACACTGTGAGTACCTTCAGAATATCTTTCAGCTGCACCACCTCTTCTCTGAGCTCATCTCGCTCAATTCGGATTGCATCTGTGTATTCTTTCTGTCGTTCTAAGGCCTGAGCAGAGCCCCCAAGTGGCAGAGTGTGGAAGAAAGTGAAAACAAAGGTGTAGAAGAAGTGAAAGTGAAAACAGGAGTTTAGTGTCATGCAAAGAAGAAACTGAGTTCATGCAAGTAAAAGTTATTGTTGAATGTGATTAAATGAACAAAAAGCAAAAGTGCTGCATCACGGCTCATAGGCCATACCCCAATTTTTTTATCCTTCCACTCCACTGTCTCCTGCAGATCAGATATTTCTCTAACAAAACCATCCTGTTTCATACGCAGCTGGCGGATCTCCTAAACAGCAGGAAAAGGAATCAAAGGTGAAAGAAGAGAAAATGAAAGAAAAGTAGTGCAAGAATTTACTGTGTGAAAAGAAAACAAAGCAGGGAAATGCAGCCCAACATGCATCCTTCCTAAATGAAGAAAAAGGTCACACTTTTTTTTGTTTTCATTTTTGCAAATGTATGTCTTAACCTCGGATCTCTGCACTGTGCTTCACAGTCTGAATGTTCAGACTAAGGGACAAATACTCACATTTAACAGCTCTTCACTTTGTTTAAGCGTCTCTTTCATTTCATTGAACTGGAACTGAAGCACTCCGTGGGCATACTTCTCTCGCTCGTATTCCTGTGGGAAACAACAGACAGCTTGACAACCAATAACCCCACTTGTTTTCATTGCTAGGCATCAAAAGCATACATACAGAAACACATGACAGACCAGGCAAAAGTGCTACAGGAAAGCTGATTCTGTCACTGTCAAATGTGTCTCTTCATCTGGCCTATGTGCACCATGTCACTGAAGTGGAGTGAATGAAGAGTCAAAACAAAACATCGGCTTTAGGCTGAGTTAACAACATTAACTGAATAAACTCAGCTAAGACTTGAGTAAGCTCTACTTTGGTATGGGGATTATATTTCCTCCACATTAGCTTCTCCACTCTTCTCTAACATACAAAGCTCTTAATGATCAAGCTCCATCATGTCTTAAAGACCTCACTGTATTGTATTATACCAACAGAGCACTTCGCTTTCAGACTGCAGATTTACCTGTGGTTCTGAGACTCATCAAAAGCATCAGAGCCTTCAGCTGTCAGACTGCTCTTCTGTGGAATCAGCTACCAGTTTGGGCTCAGGAGGCAGACACCCTCTGTACTTTTAAGATTAGACTTAAAACTTTCCTCTTTGATAAAGCTTATAGTTACAGCTGGTTCAGATGAACCATCCCCGAGTCAGACTGTTACAGGTCTGAGCTGCCAGTAGATTTGCCCTGCATGATGCACTGAGCATCTCTCTTTTACTCTCTTTTTCACTCACCATGCAATTTATATACCATTTCATTAATTTTGTCTTCTCTCTCCTGTTGTTGGAGAATTCTCCTCTCTGTTCCTTCTTTCCCCAGGTACCTGTGGTTCAGAGTTGCATGTTTCTGATCTGTGATAAACTGGCCTGACCAACCTGCCCAGTATTAATTATTTGTTGTTTGTCACTGCTCATCTTTAATCTCTACACTCTCACCTCAACCCAACCCAACCAGTCGGGGCAGATGGTTGCCCTCCCTGAGCCAGCTTCTGTTGGAGGATTTGTCCTGTTAAAAAGGAGTTTTTCCTTCTCATCGTTACCCAGTTGTAGAGAAGACCACTTGCTCCACTGCAAAGGTGCTGCAGGCCCCATAATTACAGTCCACACCTTGTTCACGTGAACAGCCCGTGCCAGGCTCTCCCATTCTCCCTGTCCATCATCATTAACCATTCATCAGACACAGTCAGAGTGAAGCAGCTGGACGGAGCGTTCACCTCATCCACTCTCTCAGGACTTATTCCCTTTCCCAGATTATTTGTTCCTTTCTTAGAGTCTAAGTGGCTGTATTATATATTTATTCTATTCATATGATTCATTCTCTTTATTATTGCACTTACTGGTTAAATACTTTCTTTCTGTATATTGTCGTGCCGCTGGAGTTTAAGTTTTGGTCCTGTGCAGACGTTCATGTCTGTTAGGGACCGTCACACAGTTCCTTCAACAAACCTATGCATGTTTCAAGGAGTGTTAGTGTTGTCAGGTCACAGTAATTTATCAACCCTCCCTTAAAGTTGACCGCACCATTGGTTTTCATATATTTTTTCATGCTTAATATCATGTTTCACTGTGTTTATAATAATGGTTATTGCCTGTTTTCATGTTTATACAATCAATGCTTATGTTTTTGTGTATTTGATTTAGAAACCACACCATATATACATACACTAAAAGTGTGATCTGAAAAGTGAATAAGTGAGTGGCATCTCAAAGAGAGAGTGTGTCAAGTGTCATCCTGTTCTGACTGGACAACCTGTAGCGATTGCAAATCAATAGAGTCAGTAGCCATAGTCAATAATCGCAGAGATCACAAGTGAGGTAATCAACAAAACCACCACCTCCATTTCACCAGTGCTAATCAAGTGTGGATCATTAACTTTTTCTCTATATTGTAAGGTCCTGATCTCACTCTGTCCGACCATGGCATGACTTCCATTAGCATGCTGTGACAACATAATTCAGATATTCTGTTCACGGTGACTAATTAGCTCCCTCAGACCACTTTCTGTATGTTTATTTTCATTTCAGTGGCTTTGTACAAGGTAGGACAACAGTTAAAAGACTGCAATATAGGTCTTGTCTAGGTTTCCACTATATGCCGATAACACCTCATTCCTTAGGTTTAGGTTGTTGTGGGAAACTCAACAGACAGAAATCAACAATTGCAGAATTGTATCGGCTGGCATGGATTAATTAATTAATGAATTAATCCATAATTAATTACTGATGCTTGAAAATGTGTTATTTCTACTGTGCCAACAATGTTTACACACATTATTGGCAAGGATATGTTTTACCACATGGCCCCTGACATGGTAATTTTCACACTTAGAGATGGATACTTAAATATTTATCAACCAGAAAACATTCCTGATAGATTTTTCTGTTTTCTGTTTCCTGTTCTTTCTTACAATGTTAAGCGCTTTGTGACGACCTGTGTTGTAAATATGCGCTATATAAATAAAACTGAATTGAATTGAATTTAAGCAATTCATGTTTTCTGTCATATGTGTTGGGTCAAACAAACTGCATACTGCATTGCTGCATTCTATATTAAAGGCAGTTTAAAATAATATCCTGCTGTCTGCCTGCTGTACCTTGACTTTCTCCTCGTATTCCCGGCGTGACTCAGACAGCAGCTCCTCCAGCTCCATGAGTGAGTCTTTGAGTGTGTCCACCTGGTACATTAGATTGTTTTTCTCATTGTCCAGCTGAGCATTGGACACCATGGCCTTGCGATACTTCTCTTCCACTTCTGCTAATGCATCCTGATGGAATGACATGGACAAAACGTAACAGGTGTGAGCTCAGGCAAGTCATGTCCTCAAACAAAACTGCATAGGCCCACTTTCCTCTATTAGATAATAGTGACAAACAGGATGATGGAGGAATGGATGGGTGCAGCTGGCTGAGGGGCCAGATAAATAAAACCTGTTCTGGTAAGTGAAAATTTAAGTAAAGACACACGTGCTAACAAACATACATCAAAACCAAGACAGACAGGGACATGCAGATGCAGCTTTGAAAGTTTGATCAGCAGTCTGTATTTTTATACACGTTAGAAAGCAAATGCTCAGGGGAAAAATAAGAAATTAAGTCTTATGCTGGACTCAGACAAGTGGTTAAAAAAACTGGGTTGCATTAAACACGTAAGGAGAAACTTCAGATCTTATTCTCTCTGATTTCAGACATGCACACACTATAAGGTCTGAAATAATGGCATGTCACTAAGTACAGATATTATTAAGATTTTCATGTCAGAGGGAGCAGTCAGCAGTGCTTCACCCCCCCATGATCTCATGGGAAGGCAGATGGAAACAAAACAGAGTCTGTGGTGGAAAAACTTGCTGTAGCACCAATAATACTTTGCAATCAAAGAAATAAAAGCAGACGGTTAAACAAGTCTGGATGTGAGCAAACTGGAGAGGAGATTTAAATTATAAAATAAATCAGTTTTAACATCTGTATATGATATTAGCCTCCATGGATGTTTGGTGTTACTTGGCAACAGTGTTGATCTAAGCAGTAGCATGATAATTGTAATCATACTGGTTTAATTCCTAAATGTTAAATATGTGCCCTGACGAGTCTGTGACCAGTTTGGAATGGGGTGAAATGGGCAAATTGTCCTAAAACTCCTGTAGTATGAACACAGCATTACACAAGCACAGCGTCTGAGCCCCACAAAAGTATTGCAGTTCTATTAATATCAATGCATGTCAGTGTTTTCTGTGGTCTGGAGCACTACTATTAGTCCTAAAATACTGCAGATGAGGCAAATATTTCACAGTTAGGACAACAGAACAGTCACTTTTTTTACAGTTTCAATTTAGAATCCTTCAAATTATCCTAGGTTGTTTATTAATCTGTGGTGGAGGAAGTCTGTACCCTATGAGGAACAACAACAACAACAAACCCTGAAAAACTGCACAATAACCAGTTCTAGTTAAGGGCGGGAAACCTATTGGTTAATAGCGTAAATCTGGAAGTTCTGGGAGGGTCTCGGACATATACCTTTGCTTCTTTTAAGTTCTGCGTGTACTTGGATTCCACATCTTGGATTTGATCCTTCAGTTCATGAATCTCCTGGTAAAGAGTGCAGCAGCGGTGAGCAGAGAAGCACAGCGTGACATCAGCAGCAGAGGTGAAGCAGAAAGTTTGGTGACACACAATGAAAACAAAAGTGTTTTGTAGAAATGACAAAATGAATGGCAAAAGGGGGGCTGGAGTTTATCTCAGCTAACGTAGGACTGAGGCAAGATACACCCTGGACAGGTCCCCAGTCCACTAAAGGGCCTGTTTGACTGCACTTTAAAATTTGAAACTAAACCAAAAATAAATCCACAAATGATGATTGTTCTGCATAGCTGGAAGCTCATTTATCTGCCAGGGTGCTTAACTGGAGCAGGAGTTAAAAAGATAATCTTAAAGATTCCACTTAAGTTACTTAAATACTGATAAAGCTTAAGAAATATTGAAGATATGACATATGTTGGGAAGACAAACACCATTAAAGCATCTCCAAAACAAAATGTGATCCTAATTATAAAATCAGCAACTTGAATTTTAAAGTAAATGTGATGAAGTCAGATGAATGAGTCACAGTCACTAAATACATTAACTGGTGTTTTCATACTAATTTTATCTTTCAATGGGGTGTAACACTAATGCCACAGTGCACGATAGGGTCTTCTTTCTGTCCACAGGATCTTACCTTTATTTCTCTTATGGAGCTCTCTGCATCAACAGTCAGAGCTGTCTCTCCACTTCCTCTCCGGGAAGACGACCCGCCTAAAGAGGTGAGTGTTCCCGCTGTTAAGGCAGAAGCTGATCGAGATCCCTGACAAACAGAAAAATATATGATTAAAATACCTTGTTCCAGCACAAACACAAAATACATTCCAATTCACTGCAACACCCCAAGTCACTATTATTCAAAAACTGATGTCACTTTATGCATCTTGAGATCCAAAACAAAGACAGGATTTGGTGTTGTGATTTGCTCACCTTCTCAAGATAATCTCTGTCCTCCACCTGTTGAGACAAATAAACAGTCAGAGAAAGCAGAGGCTGGTGTAAAGGCCACAGGGCCAAGAGGATGAACTGAGGAAGAAAAGGCAAGTCCCACAATCCTCACTGCTACAAGCTCAGCAGTGATGGAAGCTTTATGTTCACATCACCTAATAATAAGGCAACACTCAAACCAAACTTTACTTCAAGTTTACTTCAGTATGTAACACCATGCAAATAATTAGTATGGGTGATGTCAAAACTCAGTTGATTCGACAACAGATCTTAAAACAAACGCTTTAAACAATACACCATCCTCAGTTGTTTCTACCCAACACACACGAGACAAGAGTGGCAGTCTCCACTTTTGTCAACACACAAATTAACCTCTGACACAAACCCAGTGTGCAGTCGCCCCTCTTTGTAGGGTAAAGTGCACAAACAAGGAAGGACGGGTGGCAAAACAAAGCAACCAAGCAGGAACTCAACTCACACCATGATCTCTGCTTCCTGCGCGTGCAAAGCGACTCACATCAGAAAAGTCAGGAATAGTAACATCGTCCAGGTCCCTGGGGAGGGCACTGCTACTGGCTGCACTTCTCAAAAAACTGGCAACAGAGCTGCAGTTGTCCTACGTTGGCCACCAGGGGGCGAAACACAACAACAAAGAAGCCAAATACTCAGAGGATGTCAACACTTCAGGAAACATCCACATCTTCATTGAAAAAGCATATGAGCAAGTGAGACAGTAGAATCTTCATAATTATTTACAAGACATCATTCATGCCCTAAAGGTCAAGAAGGTTAAACCTAATCTTCCCCAACTGAAAAGTCCTTATAATTAAGGACTTTTGCCAGAGAAAGAAAAGTTGGTTGCATGGATGAAATAAAGGCAGCTGCAGATGATACTTAGCTTCTATGGCTAAATTTGGCATATTACCAAAATTATAATCAAGTGTTCATGGTAATTAATGTGTATTGTCCCTTCTTTAATAAAATGACAATAAAAATAAAAAGGGAGAGCACTACAACATTGATGATTGTATTGTGTTGTCTATTTACAAGAATGTACAGAGGTAGATAATATAGTAGCAGTAGTGACAACTAAAATACTTTAGCAAGTTAAAAAAGAAAATGAAATATTTGGAACAAGAGTTACATATTTTACTTTAACACATTGCTTCATAAACTCATGACTGACTTTTTTTTTTTTTTTAAGCATTTTGGAGACTGCATCTGTGACTAATAAGCCTTAGTCTCTCTGTGGCTACAGGCTTGTGACAGATGGCTCCAATCAGCAACTGTACTGCAGCTAAACCAGAGCTCAGTGAACTACTCCCAAAGGCTGTGGACTTATCTTTCATAGTTACATTACATTAAAATGATGTCCTTAATCTTAACTTGCAGGGAGTTCAGCTTTAATTTATGATTCGCTAACATGACATGACATGAACTGTAAACAAGCTGTAACTACAGTGCAGTACAGGTTCACCAGGAAGTACCTGCTTGTACTCTCCTCATGGAACAAATAATGTTTTCATCTTGGAGAATTCTGCACACCATGCCAACTCTGAGTCACTAAACATGGACTCATTATGTATCTACTTTCTCCTATGGCAAACAGCAAATCATAAACTAAATGTTGCATGATGGTTTACAGTATATTCATGTGGTACCAAAGCATCATGTAGCCATGTCATTCAGTGTTGTCTACCCATAGCATGCGGGTTAATCTTTTTTAAACCTCGGGGTCAGGACCAGGATGTCTGGTGAAGGAATGCTCACCACTGGGCTAGCGCGGGCTGAACTGGCCCTGCTGGAGGCTCTGGAGCTGGAGCTGCGATAACTAGTATGTTCTAAAGGCTGCAGACAAAGAAATACTGTTATGTTTTTGTCATCAACAAGCATGCAAACACCCACACTGATGGCACTACAGCCTGAATATGGAATCTAAATCACTCCTTCTTTAGTGCATTATGTGCATTTAGTGTCCAACACATTAAAAAAGAGCTTTTTCCTTGAACTACAGTAACTTTAGACTTAAATTAAACCATACTAAGAGCCAAAAGAACTTCCACACAGCAGCTAAAAACAACAGCTGCTGTTCACAACAAAACAAAACAAACATGCAAGATCCACTGTAATATTTCACCACATATTTACATTCAGATTGAATGTATGTGTTCTATTCTTCTAGTTAACTGTGGTATCAATCCAGATGATGTTAATATGTGTAAGTTAACACTTTTTACACTTAACCAGGCCACACACATGTGCATCGCACCAAACTGCACCACAATTCCAACAAATTCTTACATGGGAGCTGGAGCCGAGGACTCGCCGGGACCCACTGCAGAGACTGTCTTCATACAAGGAGCTCTGCACATGTGGCATGTCACACACACACACACATAGAGGGTAAGTAGTGTGCTTACACTTCCACAAGTTGAAAAATGAGATTTCACTGATGTCAATTTTATTAAGTGCTTTTCTGCTCAAGTGAAAAATGTGACTGCCTGTCTTCAGTGCCTGATGTGTGTCTTCATTTAAAGCTCAAGTACATAGTATGATGCATGATGTCAGTGCTGAGTGAATTTAAAGTGATAATTCATCAAACTTAACTGTCAAATCCCCTGCTCTAGAGACAAACAAGGACAGTTTTAGTTAAACATGCTGGTGTAAATAAAGAACTGCAGTTAATGCTGAGTGGAAGGTATAGTGGGGTAACAGGTAAGCTGGAAATGAAGGGAACCAACCCTACGATAGAGCTGCTGGGTGATCTGACTGAGTGACCTGTAGAACTACAGAAAGGGATGGAGTGGAAAGATAGAATGATTTTTGCAGGAGAAATGACAGCAGGTGAATAAATAATAATTTTACTCTACTTTATTATATTCTGTTGACTTTTGACTCATCCAAAGAGCACAGATAATCAGGGCAAGCTGCAGATGCAGCATTTAAAGTGTTCCTCTAAATATCTGTTTGACTAGTGCTTATCTGTATACTGACCTGGTAACCATTGAAAGCTGAACCTGGGTTCCTGGAAGAACTGAGACTGTACATGTCAGAAGAGGCATAAGAGGCCTGAAATGAGGAGAGGGGAAGATGCAAGCGAGACTGATGAGGCAAGAACAGGAGGGAAATGAATGAGCAGAACAGATAGGAGGTTCAGAAAAATCTTTTTTTTAGAGAGTCCCCCAACATTTGACCAAAATGTGCAAGGCACAACTTTTAACATGTCGTTATACTGTGTAAGAGCAGAGAAGTGAGAGAGGAGCACTGCAGTGTAAGTCAGTAACTTTGGAGCAGCCTTACTAAGAAAAGTTCTATAAGTACACAGAATTATTCCTGAAAGTCACAAGTGTAGCTTGTTTTCAATACAAAGATGAAAAACAAGGCATCTGTATGCTTGACAAAATGTGTAAACAACAACAGAGAGAGCCAGACTTCAACACCACAATAAGAAATTCAAACCAGAAAAGAAACTACACTGCACTTACAATTATTCCATACATGATATGCAACACACTGCAAACCCCAATAAAAATACTTCAATAAAAACATGCTAAATCTTCACAGATTACAGAAACAGTTAATAATCCAATGCATTTTGCTAACAGAGATAACTTTAGACAGAGTGTGCTACAGGCTTTTAGTGGTATGACGGCTAACTAATTCCAGTTCAGTGCCACCCACCGGCTGCAGGTCTAGTCTGGATGCTCGAGACACCCGGCTGTCATCACCCAGTATGGAGCTCTGAGAGGCAGGGAGCACAGGTAACAACATCAAACACTACAGTACAAAACCTAAACTCATTATCCCTCTGAAAGCACACAGACGTGTTTTAACGTCACAGAGTTCAACTTTGTAGCACAGCACAAGCTGTTTTGTTGACATGTGGCTATTAATTTGAAAGTTATTGCTATAAATGTTAGGTCTAAATGAAAGCTAACATGTTGCTTACAGGGGTTTAGTTAAACACTTGTCAGAGGCAGAAACAATACGATCATCACTCAATAATCTTTCCAGCATGAGGTGAGTACAAAGTAAATGGAAAAAGCTGCTGACATTTATACATTTTATAATTTAACCAGGATTAAAAAGTTTAATGTTACCCATTCTTTTAATTGTTTAAATTCACATTTTCATCTATGGGTTATTGCTGCCTTCTACAGACTGTCAAAACCTAATCCCAGCCAGTTTTTATCTCATTAAATTAGACATCAACCAACTTGTCAAATATCAAATCGGATATTCAGCATTTTCCAATTATCAGCAACATTAGTTTTTACAATAAAATAAATTAATCAAAATAATCTACTATTTTGTTTCTGATTCTTTAACTGTGCTCACCACTCTGTGGTCCCTGCAATGTCCCACCCACTATCTGACTGATTACATGTCATAAGTAATGGCCTACCAACACTGAAGGATAAATGTTGTGAAGTTCTTTTCAATTAAATACATTTATAAACAAAAGCATACATTTATTGATCTCCTTGATTACTAAAAACGGGGGCTAGTATTGACCCTAAAAAACATATCAATCAAATACTAGATGAAATCTGTTTGTACAAACCAGTGCTTGAAAGAAATGGAAATTTGGAAATGCAGCTCCTTTAAAGATGTTTTTCAAGGACTAAGCAATCTCTTCCGATTCTAAATACAGACTATGATTGTCCCTTCTGATTTATAGTTTTTGTGTAACAGCAACATGTGATACCCTGCACTCAGCCTGGCCACAACATTAACATTGCCAGGTAACTAATGTCAGAACAAAACAAAGAGCTTTTTCTGCCTCCACGCTGCAGTTTTCCTTAAAACACTGGTGTCAACAGACCCTCAACTCATGGCAAGTGGATCTGGTTCATCAAGCCGAGATCAGTCATATACTGTAAACTAAAACAACATAAAGCTATATACAATGTGGATCAGAGGCGGCCAACACGCACCGTTAGGTCTAGCCTGGAGGAGCGAGACAGCCTGCTTTCATCGCTGAGTCTTGAGCTCTATAGCACGACAAAGACGAAAGTCATAAGAGACGGGGATGCAGCTTTTATAAAAACTTTCTTTCTCCTGGTGGTACCATGCTGTTAATGAATCCTAGTATTTCCATAATCTATAAAAGACCAAATGCAAATGCCTCTACAGTCAGTGTGACGCACAGCTACTAACCCTGCTGGACATGACACTGTAATCATCATCATAGCCGTTTCTCTGTGAATGAAGAACAAGAATGAGACATGCTAATGTCACTTCTATGCAGGCCACATGTGCAGTTACAGTTTGAGCTTTCACATACGTCTCTGTCTTTGTGCTTATGTTTCTTCTTTTTCTTTGACTTCTTATGTAAGGAGGAGCCCTTAGAGTGAGAGAAGGAGAAAGACGACAGTGAAGTATAAAACCATCTTGTCTGGAAAAATCTCTTCTCACCCCAAAACCAGAGTGCCAAAGCAAACCAAGCAACACAATACATGCACGTACACATTCAGCCAAATATCCAGATTTTGGTATTTTTCCACAGGAATGAAAAAGCAGCACTTGACACTGAGAGCCATAACAGAGCCTAAAATAGTGCAGACTGTGTTTTGGTTGGAGAAAGAAAGCCCTTAGACACAGTGTTCTTTTTGTCAAAATCAAGTAGTCAATGTTCCTTTACAAAAGCAAAAACAAGTCCTAACCTACTTGATACAAGTTAGTCTACATTTATGTACTGTGTCCTACACCTTGGCACAATGTATTCAAGTATCCGACCATAAACGCTCTTCTATAATGACAAATCATAACAGGCCTTGCTTCACTTGCATCTTACATATAGCAGATAGAATATAAAACTCAGTGTGTCTGATAATTAAAATCAACTATATTCATATATTTAGCACACAAACATGCTTGGTATGATACAGTGAGATGTACGATGTGATTCCCACTGTGTAAACCCCAAACCAGTTATTAGTTAAAAAACAGTCCATTCACAACAAATCTTTAGGAGGGGTTAAAAATGAATCCACAGTCTGTGTTTCAACAATATCGACCCTTACCCCTCCTCCATAAGCCCCGACTGCGTCAAGATCCGACTGTGCAAGAGACAACAACATCATCACCAAAAAGTACCACCCACACTGACAGCACCTTGCTAAGTTGCCAAGAACAGACACACTGCCTCCACATCAGCGAAGGATCAGGAGGACATGGTCTGTCTTTGTGAATCAAAAAGCATAAGGTATGTGATGACGACTGAAAAGGGTAAAAAAAACGGTTTAAAGAGAGGTTTTGTATTTTTATTCCATGTGCTGTTTGAGTGATACTGACCCTGACGCTGCCCCGGCTTCCCACCGACATCCGCTCATCTTCGTCTGAGAGCTGTATGAGAGGACGAGAGATTGAAATGGATGGTTAGGGTTTTGAGAATGGACACAATGTATGACTTGCGTCACTGAAGAGTGGATTCTGAAAGGAGGCCTCTTGCTGCAAAGACAAGTGGTTCCAGTGACTCATTCAGTCATTTTTCTGTAAGACCTTCCTTTTTTGGGGGGGATCATCTTCTTCTGGACAAATGATATTGACATAAAAATAACAAACCACACCTAAAATTTACTATGGCTTCATTCAGTGCTTTGCCACATGGCACATTCTCAAGTGAAACCTATGAACACTCGAAGACTGTCTGTGTGTTAGCTGGAAAGCAAAGGCTAATAACTAATAAAGGCTAGGATATAATATTACCTAAAGAAAATAAAGGTATATTTCTAAATGTACATTCACAAATGCAGCAGGGACCTTACTAAAATAAAATTTAAAAGGCATGCAAAAGGTCAAATGACTGACAAAAGCCTGTCTGTAGATAAGTAACGGCCACTAGTTCAACATTTGCAATAAACAGTGTATTGTCTCAGTACGGGGTTTTATGGTGCTGGATCTAGCAACTTGAATCTACATAGAAAACTCAACTGCTCCTTGCTGTAGTCTTTTAGGATTCATATCCTAATGTATTTCAATATTTCCCAAGTGACAGAAGACAAGATTACAGGGGAAATGCATGAGGAGATGGAAACAGAGGGAAGACTACAAACCGTGTGTATCCGTGAAGAACGTGAGTACCTCTCACTGTCCTCCTGGATGAGGGAGGGAGGGGTGAAGATGGAGACGAGAGGGGATGAAGGGTGTGAAGAGGAGAGAGGTGTCAAAGATCAACAGGACAGATGGATGAGGAATAAAGTTATCGCTTGTGTTACGCTTTTAAAGTCAGTCAGATTCATTGGTGTCCAGTCCATAAAGTCATTTTAGAAACAGCAGTTAAAATCTGTTGTCATTTAATTTTTAATTTTAGGGATATTATTAGGTGGCAATACCCATATGTATGGATTAGAGATGGTTCAGATATCAGTTCCCCTTTAAATGCTGTTTCAAGCTTGCAAAATTCTCACATTTGTTAAGCTCTGCTGCCAACATATTCCTTCACAAATCTTTAAATTGTGATCTTTTTGAGACTCTCTTTTGCCTCTATCTGGCTCTATGGGCATCGGCAAAGAGAAAAAACAACTCCTTTGCTCAAGTCTTTCTTCATAGTCCTTCATGTTAATGTAAGGATATCTGTGAGAACTCCAGAGGGATAAGACTTCTGCCTGAGCATACTGCTTGTGTTACAGTATATTGTCTTTTACAACCCATTAGATTCTTTAACCTGTAGCACTGCAGCAATTTTGGATAATGTTACGTGATTTATGCAGGTAGAATGATGGGGGATTCATCTAGGTAATATTTGCTGAGTGATGAAGTAGAATAAATAACATTTCTGCTTCTGCACCTGCAGCATGGCCCGTTTGTGCTGAGCAAAGGGTGTTTGCCACTGCAGCAAAAGTTAAGACCCTTCCTGTAATACTGGTGAAAAAAATAGTACATACTTATTTCACATGTCCTCATTCTAGAAGACACAAACCACCTAAAAAGATTTAATACAGGATTGATGTTGTATTAGACTAGACACCACAAGAGGAACAACCGTTTGAGCTGACAAGTTTATCTGAATCTATTTGTACAGTACATGCGCTTTCCCAGGACACTGACAAATCTTTCTCAACGTCGGGCGTAAAAGGACACTCGCTTAGAATCAGCCATGCATGCCTTTAAAACCACAGTTAACCAGTAATCCAGCAAACACACCAGCGACACACACAGTTAGCTTCAACCACATGCCAAGTGTCCAAATTGACTTATTGTCATTTAGACTAGTGTTGACACCACACAGTTTCATAAAATCTTCTCAGTTCCTATAGTGTAAGTATATCACCTCAGTTAAAACACATCATGGTTAATCAAACTGCAAGTCACACATACCAACTATCCTCATTGCTGACATTCTAATGATCAGGGACGACTCAAACTAAGTAACTTAAAGGGTGAATTCAACACAGCAAATCCCATGCAGTCTCACACCAACGGGGCAGATGGTCATGCTGATTCAAAGCCAAACGGCCACCCTGCTCCTTTGAATAAGTGGATTATCATTAATTCCAAGCTTTGATTCATTATAATCTGTGATTTTCCCAAAAAGGCTTAACATGAATTATCTGGAATTCAAGGGCAGACACTGTAAAAGCCTCCAGTCAACAGCTTCAAAATATGTACAGATGCAGAGTAACTCATGCACTGAATTTAATACACAATAGATATGTTTTTAGTGTTGTCATCACAGCACACAAACTGTACCATCCATTGCTCAATATCTCCCCATTTGTTGTCCGCTCGGTCGTCTATTTTGGTGTTCAAGCCATAGTATTTCTAAGGAGAGACAAGAAATGAGGGCAAGAAAAAAACAGGTAACGAGTTTCATAATTTTCCGCGGCGCAATTTGAAGCACATGTTGAAACTAATTACATAACCATGCTAAAATAAAATAATGTGCGTGGTGGAAATGAGGAAGAGCAGGCCTACCTTCTGCACCTGAAAGATCTACACAGCAACACCGATGAGCAGCAGAGGGCAAAGATCGGAAAATATCGAACATAAAAACAGGAAAAAAAATTATCAGTCTCAAAAAATGTGTGATGGCAACAGATATGGAATTGAAACACTGAGAAGTCAGCTGTTAAAGAAAGACTGCATGCTGAAAAAAACATGAGAGGCCCTCAGGAATGCAAAATACCTGCTGCTCAGCAGGGACCAATAGGAACTGACCCAAGAACACAAGGTCACTGGAGAATGAAAGCCCTATGAGAGTAGATTGGCAGACACTTTCCCATGGGTCTTTAGGGCAGGTGTCTGTGGCAGAAAGCTCTAGAAGACCAGGTCCACAGTGGAACTTCCATACAATCTTTTTTTATGAGTACAAATCTTCCAGTGAATTTATATCCTCCAATAGTTTCTGTCCACAACCTACATAAAGAACAAGCTCCCTCCTTTAAATCTGTGCTGGTTTTTCCTCAGGTGCACATGTAGATTGTATTTGTTGCAAGGTATAACAATGCATTTTCTTAGGAAACTTGTGTCATTTGAAGCAAACAGACACCCCATTACTGTTTTGCCATTCTATAATACCAAGTGTGCAGTGTGGAAGAGAGGACTGCATTGGGACACAACTCTTGCTGGAGCGGGCGGCTGCTGCAGATGGGAGCAGGCAGTCAAAAAATAAACTGTGGCATTCAGGATTTAGAGCTAACCAGAAGGATGGAGTCAACAAATGAAGCTGACAAGAAGATTAAAGTGGATTTTTACAATCTAAAAGCAAAACAAGGCAAGTCTGACATGTGAATACACTTCTCAGTTGTTACTGACAGAGACAGAAAAGAACTGGACTTTCTGCACAAACATGCAAATTACTACAAATTTGCATCTACATGAGGTAACACACCTGTGGCCTTCCTGAATGCAATCTTAAAAATAATGTTCTGGCTTAACAAAAAAATAACACAATAGTATGCATCAATCTTTTTGAGTTATGAAAACTTCTAATGAATTTATATTTAACCAACAAACCACACTGACTTAGGGGAATTCTTGCTTAATGCACAAAGTCTTTTTTAAATACCAGTTTTAATTGTCTAAAATTGTCCAAGTTTGTGAGGATAGAGGAGGGGACTTAAAATTCTGAGCTCCGTGTAAATAAAAACAAAGTTATCAAGTCAATTTCATTAAGTCACGTCAACTTGGATTTAAATCAAGTAATGCATAAACTTGCATTTAAATTACACACCATACTAAGTTAATTCAATTTCAAATATGCCGTCTCTGACAGACATTACCTCAACCATATTTTTTGGGAGAATTACAGCTTTGCCATAAAACTGTCCCAAAGGCTCAAATGAAGAGATTGCAGAGCTCTTTTAGCTTTCAGTCTGTCAAATGGTTGGGTTCTAGGTAGGCCTCACTATTCCTGTGTACTGAAGGTAGAGATTAAACTATTGCACTGCAACCACTTATTCAAAATCTTTTCATGTCTCATATATTGTAGTATTTGTTTTGTTTTTTTGGCTACATATAGTGTTTCATTATTTATGTGAAACAAGGCATACCTTGGGATGCAAGACAATTTTTTAGAATAAATGATACGGATTAAAGTCTGAAACATGTGACCTCTTATGGATCCTGGTCCAGAGGATTTCAAGATCCAGAATCAGTGAGTGGTTTAAAGCTATATGTTCTCCAAACATAAAGCATTGCCTGCTGAACAACACAAGGAGCCAGAGAAACCTTATAGTAACCAGAAAATTCCTTTTAACTGTCTGAATCCCAAAACCCACCAGAAAGTTTAATAGTCATGCTAATATTTTAAAATTGTCAAAGTCACATTATTAATCAGTGGAAGAAACTGTGAACAGAAACAATTGTCAGATTTTCAATTTTTGACAGTCCTTCAACTAATCATGCAGTACTTTTGGTTTCCTCTGAAAAAACAATCAAATCAAAGCTTAATTGTCATCATTTTATACTACAGGACTCCTTTAAAATGGGCCAAAAAGTAAAATGTTTCCAACCAGATTATTTAAAAAACAAAAAATTCTGCAAAACCATGAAAATAATAGTGACTCAGCTGCAACCAACAGTCACATGACAAAAATTCAGGGACTTTTCACCTAAACAGCAGGCTGGGTTTACACAGAGCAGACAGGAGACAAGTATAGAAACAAATGTAAAAATATAAGTTATAAAAACATCTGTAGTGGAGCAGAGTCACCAGTTCTCCCATAGTTGTAACACCTCTGAACTCTTACTGTATATTGTACAACTGATTTCAGTTTTTTTTTTTCATTTTGGGTCAAATCAAAAACATTTTGCTTTTTTAAGGATTTATGGCATTAAAACTGGACCATACTGCACAGAGGAGATTTTCTCTCAGATCTCTCTACTAGTCATGGCTGTGTTGTTTCCATAGAGATGCAGGACTTCTTATTGCAGTCCACAGTGACTAAAAACGTAACAGGAGCAAGAAACACCCAACAACTGCTTGGAGTTCACAGGGTTAATCGGACCAGTGAAGGAAGTTTGACATTTTGGAAATTAAACTTTGGTTTACACATCTGTTTTCTAGCGGAGAGTTAGATTGGCACAAATGTCATGTCAGTTTCCTTCAGCCAGCAGCTGATTAGCTTAACTTAGCAGGAAGACCAACCACAGAGGTAAACAGCTAGTCTGGTTCTATTCAAAGGTAACAAAATCTGCCTACCAGCAAATCCAAGCTCACTAGATTACAGAATGCATCTTGTTTATTTCAGCACCAAAACTAAAGTGCAAACAGGGGTTTACTTGCTAGATTATTTCTTTGCTTGGGTGCCATGCAGTCTTACCAAAATGTTCCCAGTCAAGGCAGGGAAGAGCTAATGGTGTGGTACAAAATCAAATCAAAAGTCAGTTTTATTTTTGTCAGTACTTATGGGGAAAGCTCAGGAGGAATACGTAAGGGACTGCCATCAGCTCTGTTCTCTCATTGTTATCATCCTCTCTCTAAAAACAGTTTCATCTAACGTTGTGGGAACAATGTCTCAGTGTCTTTGATTTTTGTTGCTGGTGTGCTTGCTGTCACTTGTGGGCATCGCTGTTTAAAAAGTGGAATGTTTAAGGAAGTACACAAATTACGGCCAATCAAAGGAGTTTCACTATTTGATAAATGTGTAAACCAGTTAATCTTGGCTATATCTGTTTGGATAAGAAGTGTTATTTGTCATGTTCTGTGTTTGTATACCCATTTAAATGTACAATCACCGACACAGATCTTTGCAGGCTCTGTCTAGCCCCTTCAAGCTTTGTTCAATCTACGGATGCAACTGTTAATAGATAGACAAACAGCCGTGATCACAATCAGCTTTTCTTAAACTTTTCACAGACATATTTCTGTCATCAGTGAGATCAACACACTTGCTGTTAAATTCAAAGCCGCCTATGCACTTCCCTTTTGAGCCTGGCTAAAATCCTCCACAGACCAAATCCACCACACTCTGAAAACACACCCCACCCTCACTGTTGCAATTCCCCCCACAATCGTTCCAGTACTTTAATCCAGATTTACAACCACTGTTTCCCTTGTATGCTTGCCCACTAAATGGATTGGTTGTTTTGTGCTTTTGACTTTCAAAAATCGATTTACACATGGCCTTTTTGTCCGCTACATCACCTCAATAACTACAGCACTCCTAGGTAATGAATGCCGTACAGCCTCCTGCCCTCACTTCATTTATAGTGCAGTTGAAATGGAAAGTCACATCCCTAAACTGGCAACCACAAAGATTTGCTGTCTAGCCCTGAAAACAAAGTCATCCTAAATTCCATGAAGGTAAAATGGAGTTGCAAAGGTCAGATTTATTCATTAAATCTCACACACACCATAAATGGTAAGGAGTGCCAGAGAGCTCTGATACATTACAACTGTTAGCAGTGCAGAAATCCATTACAGTGTCACAGTAAAGGCAAGAACAGCAATAATGTACTGCACACATTTTTCATAACTCCCTCTGTATAAAAACTTCATCTATTTCACCATCTATATGTGCTACATACGCTCTAGCTTTTCAAACTTTTTATTGACCTTTGACATCTTCCTGCAAAGTAATTAATTACAAGACTACAGTCAATGTATTATTAAAAATTAAAAAGTAAGTTCCATTTACACCAATAGCTCTGAAATGTGAAAGGTTAGGGTCTAAAAAACTAAATAATGTGGCCCAAAAATGATCTATGCACAATCCAAAAAAGATTAAAAACTGACAGGAAGGATCCTGTCTGCTTACTTATCTCTCTTTACGCGTCTGGACAGCGTATTAGCAAGTGAGCCACGCACCGTCATAAGCCCATTCATCAAATGAGTTACACAATCAGCCTACATGTTTGCTCCCATTTTATTCAACTCACCGAGCTCCCCTTCCTAATCGGAGGGGTTCTTGGGCGCCCGGTGAGGGCAGCCCTCAGCCCCCTCCCTGTCAGCCGACGCCCAGCCGTCCTGCCGTCCTCAGGGAACCAGGAAAGGTTGCATCCTTCGGCAGTCAGCAGGTAACACCACAGCCAGTCATGTAGGCAGGATCACGGCAAGATGGACACTGAGATTTGAGCTCAGAGCAACAGAGGCAACCACTCTGTTTTTGTTTGCTGCTATAAGACTTCTGCAAATAATCCACTTCTAAGTTCTGTCTTCAGTGTGTGAGGAAACATCCAAAAGTCTCGACAGTGGCTGTGAGCACACCAACCCATCGTTCATGTCAACAATACAGCAACAACAACAACTGCTACTGCAGGCTGGACCAGAGAACCCAACCTGCTAAGCTACTTTAGAACTCGGCTAAAAGGTTTAAGGGACACACACACACACACACACACACACACACACAGAGACCAGACTCAGCTTAACAATGACCCTTAATCCAGTACATATGACTGATGGAGCATTTAACTAAGTTTTTGAGGCACTAGTCCTTTGGACAAATAAATTTACCTTCCATTTGCTCAGGTAAAAAATTACATAATTAGCTTTTTCATTTTGTTTGCAAATTCCTAAAGAGTTGACAGGATCCAAACTGTGTCAACATGTAAATTATTTCATATTAAAAAGGCTGCACAGTATGTAGCATTTTCACCTGAACTTATTCATTTAGATAACAAGAGGGAATGCAGAGATGTAACCTCATAGTAAAACATCAGGTTGTCTACCAATCTCATTGACTGTGTTATTACTCCATCAACACGGAGCTCAGTAAAATGTCACTCAAAGACCTATCTACAAACCTAATTTCAAATTACTAATGAACTTAACTGTTTTATTTATATTGCAGCTATTAAATCAATGTTAATTATCTTTTCATTTGATTCTGATTTGTTATTATATACTAATAACTGATTATCCTTTATACATTTAAAATGTGTGTGCATGTGTGTGTGTGTATATATATATGTTTTATATATGGTTGTTTTATGTTTTATATATGTTTTTTTTTTTTTTTAAATACACACACACACACAGTGTTTGAAAAAAGTTTTTGGACACCCCATGGATTTGTGAAATATTGCATTAAGAATCACTATTAAGTCTTCAAGTGCAATTTCTTTTAGCCCAGTCACAGCCAAAATACCAAACAAATCCTTAAAAAGCCATTAAAAACTTCAAATTGATTGGTTCCATAAAATACATAAGAAATTTGGAGTATTGGGTAATTTTGGTACCATTGATCCACTAATGAAGGTTGTGCTTTTAATTAAAAGACACAATTTTTGTTGCTGGGCTTCGTCTGTATATGAAGCCAGCACATTTGAAAGTTCTTCTGAGACAAAAACGGCTAAAACAAGGAACCTAATGCAGAAAACACGCCTGAAGGATCCAGATTCTCAGCCAGGAAGGGTACAGCTGCAAACAGATAGCCAGGAAGTTCATATGCAGTCCTTCAGCAGTTAGATACACTGCAGAAATACAGACAAACCAACAGCTTGGAAGACAAACCAAGACCTGGGCATCCAAGAGTTTCTTCAGCAAGAAATGACTGCATCCTGATCCGCATGTGCAGGGGAAACCACCACATAACATGACAGGAACTTCAGCAGCAGTGGTCAAACCAAACTGGTGTCCAGTGTTCCACCCGCACTGTACATGGCCGACTTTCAGATCATGGCTTAAGGTCCTACAAGGCTGTCAAGAAGCCCCTGATCAGTGAGGGGCCGAGGTTAGCCCCACGTTGTTGGGCTCAAGCACACAAGAACTGGACAGCCTGGAACGGGAAGAAGATTATGTGGTCAGATGAGTCCAGTTTCCAGCTTTATCTTCCTCCTGCTAATGTGAGGGTACGCAGAAGACCAAGCAAAGCATTATCTCCAGCATGTACAGTACCTACTGTCAAGCATGGTGGAGGCAGTATCATGGTTTGGGGATGCATGAGTGCTGCTGGTGTTGGTCATCTCACTGTCTGTGATGGCACACTGAACTCTGCCAAGTATTGTGTCATTCTCAAAAGCCACATGCTCCCTTCTGCATGTGCACTGTTCTGTCGAGGTCAAAACTGGATGTTTCAACAAGATAATGCCCCTTGCCACACATCCAGGACCAGTAAAACTTGGCTGCAGGAGCACAGTATCCAGGTCTTAAAGTGGCCAGCTCAATCCCTGGACATGAGTCCCACTGAAAATCTGTGGTGAATTATCAAAAGGTCCGTTTCAAAACATAAACCTAACGTAATTTTAGAAGAATTAAAAGCAGCAATTGAACAAAATGGAACAAGATTTCCCCTCAGCAGTGTCAAGGACTTGTGGGGAAAATGGCAGCCAGGATTAGAGCTCTACTATGTGCTAATGGCAGGACAACGACATGTTAATTTGATGATGTGATGGTTTATTTATTTTTTGTTCAGAATTTAATATTTGAGACTGCATAAAATTTTAAGGGTGTCCGAAAACTTTTTCTCACCACTGCACACACGCACGCACACACACACACACACACACACACACACACACACACACACACACACGCTTACATGTATATTTGTGTCTTTTGGGTACACCGAGTCATGAATCTACACAGAGCTGTAAACATCTGGCTCCAAGTCTGCTCCCACAGTTTGTGAACCACTGGTCCAGTCTCATAGCTGGATTGTTTTGTCTGAGAGTATTTTCAACACTAACCACAGGACAGATGCACTGTGTTTAGGTAATGTCAAACTTGGCTAGCTAGCAAGCAAGCACGCTAGTGTGTGTGTGCTTCCGTGTGTGTACATTGCTGTTGTTTGGGCTCACCACCTGTTTTGACTGCTGAATAATTGAGTGCTACTGGACTGCTGATTATCCCAGTACACTTTAATGGGAAAAGGTTTTGCTGTAATGAGAAGGAACAAATCTCTTTTATTAAAGCAGGTGGACAGTGTGGTTGACAGTGGGACTATCGATGACAAGAGATGACCAAAATGTGTTGATTTGTGAAGAATTTGCTCTATAATAACACAGGTGCAATTACAGTAGCAGTTCCTTTTGCTATCTCTGGTTTGTTTAGGATATAGAGCGCAACATGTTAAATGTAGCACTACTTTACATTAGTATTTGATTTACAGTGTTTTTGCAATAATGCAGTCAAGTATGACATTTAATAAATTTTCATTATCAAAGTCCCATAAATTTACCATATATCAATATCATGTCATATAAATGTATTTATTATATTATATTATAGATGTAAGACTGTGAGCAGCTATTACTTTCATTGTCTCTTGTTCCGTTTTTCGCTTTATTTTGTTGATTATTCATCTGCTTAAATTGGATCTGACAAACAGTTCAAAATACAAAGAGACTAAAATCAAACACAAAAGACAAAGAAAGTCAGTAAATCCCAAATGATGAGCTGGAACTGGGGAAAGTTTGGAATTTTTGCTTGATAAATTACTTAAATGAATATTTGATCACAACAGCAGTCGTTAATTACAGTTGTTAATTATTTTTATGTTTACTGACTAATCAATTCACTAACTGTTGCAGGACTAGACAGATTATTTTATTTCCATTGTGTTGCTGAGTACAGATACTTTTTTGCCAAACCTAACACGAAGGAAGATCACAACACAACAAAGAAAAGCGGGGCTGAGAAAGTTCACGGCTATTGTTGTCCCAGGCCACCTGGGTTTCATGTAATTACAGGCTTAGAGGGTCTTAACTTTAAAACAAGCTTTGGACACATACTCTAAACAACTTTGTAGAGTTCAGTTTCAACAGGTGAGAGGCAGACGTCTGTTTGTGTGTTGAGGATTACTACAGGCTAAGAATAGTGGACTAGGAAAAGCGCGACTCCCCATGGTTCAGATCAGAGGTACTAAACCAGACAAAGAAAACCTCATGTAACACACCGCTGACCTGCAGTCAAAACACACAACTGCATAGCAACATTTCAGTGCTACATCTGATTCAACATAAGTTAGAATGTAGTGCCAAACAGTAACAATGGAGCTGCTGTAGGTCCAGTTCACAGGCTCCAGTGTCTCTTTAGTCACATTTATCTATGATATCAAACCTTTGCACTGTACATTTGTAAAGAGGGACATCTTAAATCAAAAAGTACCACAATTTTTACACTGCTGAAAAGCCCTACTGATTAAGGCCTACTAATTTCTGGAGTAAGTTATGTCCTGTTATACCATGTACTGTCTGTAGTTACCCAAAGAGGCAGAGCAACATAAAAACAAAATGACAAAACACATGTTCCAGGTGAACCTTCTGTCTCGACAACAAAAATCCTTCCAAAAGTGGACTATACAGAAAGCACAATGTGAATAACTGCTGCATTTTGCTTGGGGGAAAAAGCAATTAAATATAAAGGCTATAAAACTTACAGTAGCAGGTGTGATAGTGCTCCACAGTGCCCACAGAGAAGAGCTCTCAATAAATATATGTTTTGATAAGCTTCCACTAACAGCTTGGAATGTTTTTGTCAGTTTGGTCTGATAGGAACTGGAAAAGGTTCAAACCCTTCTTGAAAGAGTAATTAGTGAGCCACTTTAAGGACTTTCTCGTCCGTGTTAAACCTCACAGTGGGAAGATCCACTGCAAAAATATCCACATCGAACCACATTTTTAGCTCCTTGGTATTTCCCAAACTAGTAAAACCTTTTAACTGTAGGTTCACTAACTTACTACATGTTGCTGTACTGGCAGAAACACTGCTTTAACACATACTAAAATTCAGTTGGTGGAACAAAAACATCTACTTTAATACTTTGAAAAGGAAGCTGAGAAGGATTTTTGTTTGTACATTTGTGCATTTCTTTCCATTTTACACACTTACTTTCGATTAACAACAAAGACTGTGCTCCTGAGCGATGCAGTTACAGGACACTGCTACCCTTTGACCCACAGGATCAAAGAGTCACGGCTTAAGTGCATAAAGTAACGTTGACAGGAAATGCTTTAGGTCCAACTTGAAAGTGTTGTACCAACAAGACTGATGAAATCCTGTTGTTATTTAGGGCACTGCATTATTAGGACATGTGGCAAACAACAGCATCGAGTGTGACAGAGTTTAATGTTCAAGAACACAACTTTATTTTAAAATGTGTCCTAATTAAAGAGATGTTTTTTGCCCACAGTTCCACAACGGAAAATAGTCAGTTTTCCACTCAGGTATAATGTGCTCGGTAACCTGGTTCTAAATGTGAAAGTGTTTTTTTAACTTATATACCTCTTTCTGTTGTCGCTCCAGCTCTTTCATCCGGATTTCTCTGGCTTCTGCTCTGGCTGCCCTCTTTGCTGCCAGCCTGGCCTCGGCCTGAGGGGCAGAAGAAGAAAGAAATAGACACACAGAGTGAGAAAATAGAAAAAGGAGAAGCGAGAGAAGTCAGTTTGGTTCAACATCTACAGAGCTAAAAATGTTGACCACACGTGTGTTCCTCGACAGTGTTCTTCTGAGACATTGAAAAGTTCTCACACATTGTACAAAATAATTTAGACATTCAACTAAAGAGTCTTATCTCAGGCAGCCATTTTCCATGTTTACACACTGTGGTATGTCACACTCAAACAATGCTGTATGAATTATAAGCCATGTAAAAACAGACTATCAGGTATCATTTAAACTCTGAATAGATCTAGTGAACTTTATTTAGTAGAACACAATCTTATGTCCTGAAGACACATTTACACACAACAGTGTGTAAATATGTGTATGTATTTATATTTCTGTATTTGAGGGACTTGCCTTTGCTCCACTCAGCACTCAGGCAAGACCAGGACCTTTTCCTTAAAAGGATCTCTCTCAGAGTGTGTACTGTGTGTGTGTGTGCCTTACAGAGAGTGTGTAAGCATTTCCTTCCTCTAACTTTGTGGTAGACACTATGTAGCTGCAGCCTCTAGGCTGGGTCACTCCCACTGCACTAATGCATTTCCCCAATGTCAGTCACCATGACTGAGTAACAGGAAAACACAGAGAAAAGAGTTGCTTTCAAAAGAAAAGAATGTTCACACTCATGCACAAACTTGGTTAACCATGTCTGCCTTCATTTACAAGCTTCATGACTTTTTGATCTGTATTCTAATATGTTGCACTGTACCTTCTTTTTTTAAAAACCATCTGCAATGTTCATGTCTACTGTGTTCTTTTGGTCCAACTGTTCAGTAGCTACAGTTTTGCACAAACATTTACAGACACTTGTAAAGACCATGTATATTATGACAGCCTTGAGTTTCCAATGATTCTTATAACTCTTAATATTCTATGGTGGAATCTTTGAAACACATGCATCTTTTGTCACAAAAAACTTGTCACAAAAAAATTTTGGTTCTTTCATACATTTATTATAGATTTTCTGGAAATATGACTAAATCTGCTGGGTCAAAAATATACACACAGCAATACTAACATTTGGTTAATGCTCCTTGGCCATTTTCACATCAATCAGGCACTTTTGGTAGCTGTCCACAAGCTTCTGGTGTATCTTTGACAGAATGTGTGATGATTGCATCTTAGACAACACTCTGAATGGGTTCATGTTTTCATGGAAAATGTTATGACAACTATGATAAGTTTATCAAACTTTATTTTAAGTTCTACTTTGTTCAACTTATTTTCTGTGCATAGAATGTATGTAAAGCTCACAGAACTGTCTGTGACATCACCCACAGGTTTAATGAACAGAGGTTTTGAAGCTCAGTATGAATTATGGTACACTAAAACCCAACTTTTTAGCCTACACATTTATTGTGCTCATTTGCGAGGGCCCACTTTCAATTTTGCATGGCATCTTGGTCTTCTTGCTGGGTGTGAACACTGATGCTATGAACAAGAGAGACCACAATGTAATGCAACCACTGACTGTACATAAATATGTCCTCTGTGACCTCACCCATATGTACATGAGCAGAGTCTGAAATTCAGTGTAATGGCTCTGGCTATTACACTGAATTGTAATAGCCTCTTGATAGTTCTTAACTCCTCTTGGAGGTGAACTGCTGGCTAATCCAAACTGAGCAGAAGAGTAGAGCGTTAGTGAGAGCAGGGATAGGCCATGCAATCATCTCTGGGCCACTGGCTGTCCTTTTGACAGCACCCACCTGTCACCCCAAGCGACCACATCCTTAAATATACATAACTTTATGCCTGAATACAATTTGAATAGGTGAGCTATATAAAAATTGACCCACCTTACAGCTGTCACAAAAGGGAAACCAGCTATAGAGACAGAAGCTGTTTTTGTACCACGCAGTAAACATATTTATTTCTGCTGTAAAGTTGGACAGTTTAACATGAGGTCTGTAGGGACTGAATCGCTTTTGGAGGCAGCCTCAAGTGAACATTTGAGGACCAGTTTTTCACACTTCTGGGTTAGCCTAATTTTTCTGCCATGGAGGTTGCGGCTTGGCTTTCATGCCATCAACATCATTGTTAGTATACAGACCAGCGGGTCTTAAGTATTATCCTGGTTTGAACCATACTCAGGATATGACACAGAACAGAATTTGTCATTTATTTATAACCCTGTATGATTCTAATATTATCCAGATTAATGTGTCTTTGATGTCTTCAGATTATAAACAGTCTCTTTTATTTTTGTAGTGATAAACAGGTGTTATAAATGAAACTTTTGAGTGTGGTTCCTGACTATGTTTAAAAATCCATTGTTTACTTTAATTCTATTTGTTTATCAATCATCTCGTCTTTAGTTAGCTCCTTATGCCTGCACCATCTGGACATGATTTACACAGCTATTAACCTCAGCATTAACAAACACAAACTAACATTTCAGAGACGTGTTCCCTGCTAAATATGCTAAACAGAGGCTAAGCAACCACTTGCTTGCTTTGTCCACTGCTGTGCTACTGAAACTAACCACTATTTATAGTCTGTCAGCAGCTCATTCACTCTCAAAGCCTTCAGCGTTTTATTGGAGCATAGCAGGGTTGATTTTTACAGCTGTCATTTTGGAAGCAAACATCTGGATATGTAGTTGATGTTTCTTTTACATCATTAAGGGCCTTTAGAAGGAGACAGACTCTTGAAAGTACACGAAGAGCAAAATATACAATATTTCTTTCTCTTCTTTGGTACCCCTCCAGCTGGGCACTAGGCAGCTGCCTCGGCCAGCCTATGCCAACAACATACTCCAAGAACGAACTCCCCAAAATGACCAAGAAGTAGAAACAGCATCTCCTTTTAAAATGACGTATATACCAGTTGACCATTAAGAAGACGCTTTAGTATGTAAAAAGCAAGTTTATTGTCACTACAAACCTCCACACTAAGTAGATATCTTAATCAGATGTTGAAAGCACTACCTTCTGCTGTGTGTTCATGTACAAAAACTAAAATCTGCCGATATATCAACACCAGATATTTTAAAAGTCTGTATTGCTGATTGCACCTGATGTTTTATTTTTGAGGCTGATACCAATACTGATATTTGGGAAGTGCAACCAACATACTTCGTTAACATTACATTGTACAGTTGAAAAACAAACTTGTCTGTTCCCCCATGGACAAACTCAGTAATGTTGATAATACATTGGAGTATCACTCTTAAACCAGTTTGGCCATGTCTGTACTTTTATTTCTTGTTTATCCTTCAATGCTACTGACAATTAATATCACACCACTATGAATTTAAATACATTTAAGATGTATATTGTCCTAACAATATGTTATGCCCCTAAACACGTGCTGCCATCTAGTGGTTGCTGCCTTCTCTCGCCCAGCACTTTACAATGCAGTATTGTGCGAAGTTGCATGTCAAGTTGTGATCTCAAGCACAAGAAACCACACCTAACTGTAGCAATGTGTGCATTCAGATCTGCAACAGACTTGTAGAGTGACAGGCACCACTGTAGCAATGTTCTTTCCACAAGATCTAGCATGTACTTTTTCTTTAAGGTATAGTTATGCAACTTAAGCTCTGATATCTGCACATCTGCAGGATGATTTAATCCAAAGATGTTAGAACAGCAGGCTTGTTGCTGCTTCAGTAGAGATGCTTTTCGCCCTGCAGTAATTTGTATGTGTACTTAGCACCTCCTGCACATGGATGTCTGTGAATGCACATGAGGACCTTCCCATAAAAAAGAATGCTGTCCTGAGAAAACCTTGCGACATTATATAAAACACCTCAATTACAAATTTCAAAAACAGTCACAAAAATCTCTGCAAAACAGCTGATGCTATAGAAACAGTCCTGCCTGATTATAGTTCTCTGTGTGGCTCATTCACTCTGTATGTACCGTAAGTTAAAGATTGCTCATTGTTCTTGGGATTCTTAACATTTCTGCCCATGGCTTTGATACACACAAAAAAACAAATAATACTGTCTTTGTGCTTACTCAGTTATACTGAAGTATATGTACACAGAGTCTCTCTCTTAAAACATTTTATCTCCCATGACCTTAGGGGTGACAAAAGTGCAGTGTCAGAAGAATAATATGACATCAGGCTTTTTGCCTCCAGCAGCATAAATACAGCTCTTGAAAAGCTCCATTACCATGAGGAGCGCCGAGCACTGGTACTTACTCGCTCCATCTAATAACAAGCTCCGAGGTTAAGAGCTTTTTACTCGTACAGACTTCATTCAGATGAAAAACAAGAGCAAAAATAGTTTTACAGGTAGATTAGTAGGCATCAGTCAATCTGGGGAGGAAAAATTCTACAAATACTCCCAAGGGTTGGTTACACAGTACCACATACAATGTAACAGAACAAAATCAAATACAATGAGAGGCACTAATATAGAAACAATTGTATGCTCCATTAGACTTTCCTGTGAGCCAACCAAAGAGTTATTTCCAAGTCTGGTACCTACCAACCACACATGAAGTTTGCACTGCTGTACTTATACATTTTTTGTCCTAGATTATTAAATTAATTATAAAATGTCTGGGAAAATAAAAGACAGATCAAGTGCAGCCAACCACAGAAATGACCAAAACCCTCATATGTAAAACATTTAAACTTTACTACTATACAGTACAGCTGTCTTTAGTTCTTAAATTTGTCATTTTATTTGGTAGTTATGTCAGGTGTTATCATTCGGACATGTCCCCTCCAAATGAATTGTAGCCTGTGTGTCATGGTTTGAAGCGAGTAAGCCACTGTACATTAGCAGTTATCAAGACGCAACGAAATGACCGAACCTATGACGACTGTATCTGCTTCTAGCCAGAAAAATGCACCTAACTAGGCCAAAAGACAGAATCATACAGCCTCTCTCCCTCCTCCTTTACAGCTATTTATACCGACCTACATGGACTTGGGTTCTATCAAAACTGTTCTAATTCAGCACAATTTCAATGGGATGACTTGCCCTCCTGAGAGAAAATGAGCTAGTTCATTGCAAATATGGAATGCTCCAACAAGGCTTATGACTGGGATATATTACAAAAGATGCAAAGAAAAATAGAATAGCTTCAGGGAAGGTAATTTTGAGACATATTGTAGAAAGGAAGATTATGTAACATGCTGTAGGTTTTCCTTCCTCCGAGTCATGACTTGCTTGCTTGTATTATTAAGCTAACGCTATAAGGCCAGAATGCATTTTATTAGCATTTTATTTTCCATTGTAAAATTCTAAAGGTGGTGCCTTTAGTCACATTAATAAGCCACTATAAGAATTTAGAAATTTCCAACTTTATGCAAACAAAACCTTACTAATTTACAATTATTAGAAAAAATGTTTTATTCACATTAAAAAGTTTTCCACATATGGGTTTTACACTGCAATTCTTAACCCTGCACTGTACTTCTAAATACTAAAGTGCCTGCAGAGGTCTGATTTATTAGCCTGGCATCTGTCAACCTAGTCCCTTGTGTCTACTGACAATCTCTAAGGGCACCAAGACTTGAAGTGCCACCAGAACTAAATGCCAGCCTGGTCAGATTGTCTCTACTGAGCTCAATTCCCACGGCCTGAATGCCAGTCTTGAGAAACCAAAATGGATGGGTATTTTAATGACCGTGAGTGCTGACAGGCTACACAAAGAGCGCATACAGAAATAACTTTGATTTCTGACCAAGTAGAGGTTTGCTGCGCTTAAAATGAGGTGGGACCATTAAGTGGATTCACACCCACAGCTTGCGTATTATTCAGTTGTGGATGATGATGATGATGACTAAGTGGGGGAAAAAAGTTGTTTCCTCTTTGCAAAACCTTATAAACCTCCCAGATGTTTCCTAAAAGGGAGTGGCTGCAAAAAAGCTCCACTCATTCTATAGCCACAGACATGAGTCAACTGAGTGAACGTCTTTTTCCTCACATGGACAGCACAAATGGATAAATCAAACCCTTGTTTCCAAACACCGTCAAACTCTTGCAAAAATGATTTAACGTACACTCACTGAGGAAAATACCACCACGAAAAAAACATGAAAAACAACAGCACAAAAAAGTTAAATATGCATTTGGGAACTGATTAATCATACAACTAATGTGGTTCTTTTTAGATCTTGAGAAAAGCTAGACAGCATTACAACAAAGTAGTGCCATAAAGATTTCTATACATTATTTTACAGCTGAGATTAATATCGTTAAATCCCAGCCCAACTGCTTGTGGATTTTTGAGGCCAATTACAAATTGATAATTCATGATCATAAAAATCTAACATCAATTGTTAAAGTTGTTCTTATTGGAAACATCTCTCGATCAATGCACCCAAGCTCATTCCTGGCCTTGGAAATACATTGACAACAAAATCTCTTTACAAAGTCCATTTTCAGCTATTACATGCGTCTTTATTAGTGGATGGAATTTGTTCAGTTGTCATGGAGATAGATCTGCTAACTTGCAAGTCAGGAGTTCTAGTAGCAGTATATGATAACTGGACAGAATTTTTATAGCATTTCTCTGACTAGCGGCGGAGTTGCCACGTAAGGTTTTTGCCTGCGATCAGAAACAACTTGAGACTCAGTTTCTTGCCCAAGGACACTTCGGCATGTGGAGAGGCTGGGAAATCAAACAGCCAACCTTGCAATTAGTGGTTGGTAAAGTTATGATCCAACCTAATGGAGACTGCTAGGTCTAACTTATTTAACATTTGCTAAATGTTTCATCAAAGTAGGCTTCAAACTGAAACACTATGTTAAAGAAGTTCCTGCATTTTTTTCAAACAGATAATTAAAAAGTTGAGTGTAATTGTTGCCACTGGCAAGTTGCATATCAACAACCACCATGGCAGATCATCTCAATAGTTGTCTGTGTTTCATTTCTCATTAGTTCTTGTGCTGGGGTCACCAGTTTATGTACTTCTATTTTTGAAAATCACATCATTATTATCAGGTGCATACTGGTCTGCTCTGAGTCTGTTCTTATCATTTCAGTATAAAGTATCCAGGCTCAAACTACTTCATAGGCTGTAACTACTTGCTTTTTATGTCAATTTATTTTTCATTTAGGCTAATGAGGCTAGCTGGTAAACTGCCCTCAGCACTGTGCCCAATTCATTTAATCTAAAGATACTGTGCATATTTTTCCTCTCCTGCAAACAACTGATTGATTGAAGAGAACGTGCCTTTTACGTCAACCAAGATTTTCTTTAGTGAACTACTGTCACACAACAGATACAAATATGTTCAAGTCTACAATAGCTTTCCCTTTCACCTTCTGAAGTATGACCAACATTATCATTTACCCCTTAATGATTGTGGTATTTGTTGATAGGCTGTATCTACAAACCTTATAGTAGTAAAACTGAAGGGGCTATTGTCGAGTCTAGTGTACACGATGCAATGCTAACTTGTTAAAAACAAAGCAGGTAGTTGGAGGTCAAATGCTCTATTTCAATGTGATTAACATTTGAGCACCTGTCTGACTTTCCTCATACTCTGAGATATGTACAATCTACTACACCCAACTGTGCCATCATAAAGCCTACTTTTATGATGTCTGTAATGTTTTTGTTGACACTATCATTGAGGTGTCAATTACATGTTTAAACAATGAGGTCTCAATTAGCGGCTGTGCTGTATGTCCTCATAATATTCAGCCCCACTTACATGTGTAAAATTAAAGTGCAAAGAATAAGAAAAGCCTCTTAATATCATGTAGTCCAGTACAACATCACCTAAGGTTGTAGTCATAAACACGTACTTGAATTTTCACATTTTTAGCAATGTCAACAATAAATGAACATTATAAACTTGATAGTGTTGTACTGTGGTGCAGGTGTAATAAAAGTCTGCACAGAGTTCATTTATAGTAAAGTGGCAGCAAAATGTTTGGAGCCTGACACAGATCCATGACGTATCAGTAAAGACCCATCCTAATCCTGCAAGTTCATGAAATGCCTTTAACTACAGGTTATTTAAGGAAAAGGGAAAAACTCCTGCCTGCCTCTGCTCACACAGCCATACAACTCAAACCCCTGGCTGTACCACAAACACACTAAACAGCTGCAGAGGTCTCAACACTGCAAACAAACTGGTTAGTAACTGCGCAAGCTACTTCAGGCCAGGAATAAAATAAATAGTATGCTTCAGACATTTCTAAAAATAAAACAAGGGAGGCAGCTGGGTTTGAACAGCAAAGATATCCGATGCAACCGGCACAGCTACATTACAATGTCAGAGGAAGCGTCATCCGCATGCTTTAAGATTTTCCTGATACACAGACATGGAAGGACAAACAAAATGTTTCACACCCAGATCATTAATCTTGTTCCCAATCAAGACATTAAATTAGACGATAGGAAATCCTCAACAATCCAAACAAACATGACACCTGGCCACTGTTGATTACAACCAGACTGTGATCTATTGTATACGACTGTCTTGAAAGATATTTTGGTATGTTACTCATGTGTTTCCAGTTGCTTATACACTGTGGCCCCTCCATGTTTTGATGTAATAGGAAGCTTCTTGTTGCCTGTACAGGGTGCTTTAGGCAGCAGCAGTCTATGTTGCAACTCTCAGTGGTACTACAGCATGATGGGAGTTAGCAGTGCCTCGCAGGAAGTTACACAATGTTGTTCTGTGAGTGCTGTGAATAACATAAGAACAGTTGGAGGAATTTCAGTGACATGTTTATTTCCAAAGGATGATTTACTTCCTAAGGCCACTTTTTTGGGATGACTCCTTGCCTCTGGCCAGTGACACCCAAAGAGGGAAGGGATACGTCGCTTGCACAAGGACCCAGTAACAGGGTTGATATATCAAGGGGCACTATAGCAATTGTACTCATGAAGTTGAATTTCTTTTTACAGGGAATACTCTGGTAATAGAGAAAGATCTTTTCCCTCACCGTTTTTCACGTCTAATCACCACACAGGATACCAGTTTAAGACTGCCTTACAGGGCTGCTCTGCCTCCATGCAGTTGACCATGATGTTACAAGGAGCTGAGGTGGGCTATGCAAACATCTCGGGGGCATTTATGTTCAATGATGACACCCCCTTTTCCTCTGGCAATGTTATTGGCAGCACTGCCCCACACATTTACATGCTGGTAGGTGTAGAGGACCAACTATTTTCTAGCTTATTTCCTCGTATTTCCTCTGTGACAGTAAACTGAATATCAATGGGTTGTGGAGAAAACAAGACATGTGAGGACATCATCTTGGGCTTGGAAAAAAATTGATAGACATTTTTCACACATTTTATAGCACCAACAACTAATTAATTAATTGAGAAAATAATTGACAGAGTAATTGACAATGAAAAATATTAATTGCAGTCTTTATTAGCAGTTCATAAACAGCAGATAATTTTTCGAATGACTCCAACTACTACTTAATCTAAGAGTTTCTTTGTTTTCAGACTACAAATGAACAGCAACAGACAACTTGTAACCAAAAAAGGGACTATATTTTCAAACCATTCTATTTTAAGCTTTCTCCGCTGGGACAAAGGAACTGCACTAACTGGGCAAACAAAACAGCCTTCATTTTACTTGAACCATGCAGATTACCGGTGAAACAACCTGTAAATGCAAATTTTGGGAGGCTTAAACCAGCATAAATACAATTACTATTTTAAGCAGTCAATTTCTCAAAGCACTCATGTGGGAAAGGATGATAAATTCTAAAAAATGATTAACTTTTGAATAACTACTGCATGCCTGCTGGTACTGGATCATTGCAACTTAAGGATCTTTTTACTTCCACATAGATCTTACAGCGTCTGAAATGTTTGTAGCAACACCATTGCTTGGACAATCTGCTTTGTTATAAAGTGTCATTAGTGCATTGCCACCGTCATTGTCTCTGATTTGATAAAATGTAATATCTGCACTTAGTGCCCTGCCGAGCCCTACCCCCCACTGTTCCCTTAGCTTTGGAAGAAACTCAGGCGTGCTGAATAAACAGGAAGGAGTTTGTGATAACAATCTGCATTGGCTGTGCATGTAGTGATGTCATCACAAGGAAATGACACACAGAGACTCCACTTCCTTTTAAGGAGACATGAGTCAGGCAAGCCGAGCTGAACTAAAGCCAGTCCTGTATATACACACACATCAGGAAGTGCATGAGTAGCTGTTTGGACCATTAAAGTTTCAGTACATCATGACATAATGGGAGTTCACTGGAAAATGGCAATCTGCTCCAGACAAATTCTGGGTGACACAACTGTTTGATTAACCTAAACTGAAATACAGAAAACTCTAAATTGCTTGTTTTAAAGGAAAAGCACATTTAGGCATCCAAATGAAATTGGGTATTTGTATTAGACAGAGACAGAGTTATAAAAGGTCACTGTTTATTCAGAGTGGATTTTGACTGTTGGCTGTCATTGTGTAAATGTGTGTTGCTTGTTCTCAGCATTAAAGATTAACCTAGCTGTGACTGCATGAGGGACTGTGGCTTTCTGACTTGTTCCCTAGATGACTGTAAGAATGAAGAGGAGATTGCATGGTGGGCTTCCTCTTCTTCGCCATCCAGACTCAGACTAATCCGCTCTAAATACTCAATTCTCTTCAACGCTTCACTGAGCTTCTGACAGCTATGCAGCACCAACCTGGCAAGTTAATCCCCAGTTTAGATTGTTTCCTCAAATTCACGTAGACAAAACAGACTATCAACAGAAATCTGAACAGCTGCTGTCAAGTGAGTACCACTAATACAAGATCATAGGTCTGGTAGTGATCACTGGTGAAAATGTAGAGAAACTCTCGAATTTAACTGATTTTCTGGGAACATTATCATAGCCATTTTTCATTAACACTATGGTTTAAACCAAATCCTCAACCATTCTGGAATTAAACACACATTAAACCCATTTTTCTTCTAGTATGTAATAAATTCCTCCAACTACTAAATCTTATCTTTGTAAAGCAAATTCTGGCAAATTCTGTTAATGTTATATCTGTGAAAGGTCAAATCTGATAATATCAACACTGTCCAACAGATTGAAGCATGGGCATCACCTGCAACTTCTTATTAAGAGAAATGTCTTCCATGTCAATCCAGGGTGAGCTTTCACCCTGTAGGTGTGTGTGTGTCAGTGTGTACTTATCATACAAGATTTAGGCTGTCCCGCTAACAGAGAAACATCTCTCATCAGTCAGTTGTACATGTGAGATTAGGACTTGACTTACAATAAAGGCAACATACTAAGCATGATTCATGTAAGCACAGAATTGCAGATCCTTTAACTGAGGTAAAGTTGATTTCACATGCTGGTGTGATCTGGAGTGCTCTAGTGCAGCTCAACACCTCCTTCAGGCAGATTTCCTCCGTCTGTCATACGTGACTCTTTGAAAGGAACACATCGCAGCAATAGTGCTTGTTTTATTTTTTATTTCTTCGGTGGAAGAAGTAAAGCAATACACATTCCTCCATGGCCACTCTGTTTGTTTTCTACTGTGGTCTTGGAAACAATCTGGGGTTGGCATTTGCTCTGGCTGGTCCAGGCACTGCTAGCTGTATTCACATACTTGCGTGGACTATGCATTGGGAATGACAGTCTACAGCCATAAAAGCAGCTGTGTGAGGCTGTGTTTAGGTGTTTCCATCATTTAATATGCCCATTAACTTTATTCTGACAAAGTACAAGTCAGTCAAGTGTAAAAAGCGTTCTGCAAAGTTAGGGTTCATTTTTTTTAATTGTGCCATTTCCTTCAACTCTTTTGAATGATGCAAAATGCACAGGAAAATGTTGAGGAAACAACGGTAAAGATGCTTACTTTAAATATTAACAACAGCATTCCAAAATGTTTACGAAGTCAGTGTTGAAATACTGACTCTCTGCACAATCACATCTTTCCTGCCCTCATCCCACTTCTAATGACACTGACCTACACTGAGATATTAATTGTATTTACTGATGGCTGGGCTGTTAGAATGCATCCAGCTGTTTAAACTAAGTTTAATAGGGCAGTTGTGACAGCTGGCAGACCTGGTGCAAACAAAGCATCAGAAATGGACAAGGCTTTATCAAATTATAATGTGGATAATAGTTTTGATCTTAACAGTGCTTGTGCATGAGACAGAGAGTGTTAATGATCCACATAATATGGGCCACGTTTCAAAAGGTACATTTGTAATATAACAAAATTTGAAGCTGCTCAATTAATAACACAAGCAGAGTTTCTATTCTGTAAAGAGTGTGTCAGAGAAGTAAAAGACCTTGAATGCAATCTACTGTTTGTCTTGAAGCACCTCTGTTTTGACTCTCCAACACATGGTTGACATTACATACATGGAGTACAACTTTTAAACTACTTTTCAATGTTACTATTAAAGTTGCCGTCTAGTCAAATTGAACATTCACAGACCAACTAAGTTCCCACAAACAGATTCAGCTGCATTAATACTGTGCCACAAAAAGCTGGGTGTGACTGGGTGTAATGGACACTACGACAGAATCTCTACCACAAGCTTTGAAGAAAGACGGTTTGCCTCCAGCCAAATTCCAAGACTGTGGTCATTACTGTGACAATCGATATGCAAGACCAAACTGAGGGGAACAACTGACAGACTGTGCTTTAAAGGTAACAAACGATAACTAACTGCAACAGCTGACAGTAAAAAGCCATAAAATAAAAAAATTCATGGTGTGCAAAAGCAGAGGATTTCATGTTACTCAATTCATTTGGTTGTTTTAAAAGAAACATTTGTGTTTTTTTATATACTGTATCATGTGAAGTTGAGGGCTGAGTGAAACTTAGATAACAAACCAATGTGTTTATGTCAATCTCAGCTTGTTCCCAAAAAACATTATTACAGTCTGGGCATGACTGTAATACTCTATACACCAGTCAGTCATTACATTAAAACCACTGACAGATTAAGTGTATAGTATTGACTGTATTGTTAGAATGCAATGTTTTGCTGGGTTGGGTTGCTGGGTTGGGTCATGGCATTCATGCGATTATTACTTTGACATGTACCACCCACCTCAACATTGTTCCAGATTATGCACACCCCCCTCCCCCCTTGGCAACAGCACTTCCTGACACCAGCACCCCAGCAGGACAATGTGCCCCGCCATACCACAAAAATGCTCAGGGATGGCTCAAGTAACATAACAAAGATGCCCAAGGCATTAACCCAACACTCACCAATCCAAGTAGGCATCTATGAGACACACTGAATCAAGCTAGATCCACAGGGGCCCCTTCACCAGACCCACGGGACCTAAAAGCTCTGCTGCTAATATCCCATGTCCACTGTCCGATGGGTCAGAGCTATTGTGGCAGCACGATGGAGATCATCATGTTAGGCTGGTGGTTTTAATGGTGTGGCTGATCAGTGCACATTACACACTACATAAACTGTTATCTAGTGTTGGCTACTCACTCAAACCAAGAGAATAATTTTCAGATATCCTTTTCTTTTTGTAGCCCATATATTGGATGATTCAACTCAGTGTTGGTTGGTATTACCTTAAATCATTAACATGTATAACTGTCTAAATAACCTCAATAACAATTAGTGTAACAAGCATTTATTACATGCACTTGTGCACAAAACCTGTCTTTAACCCAGCTTTTAAAAATATTTGTACTGTGTGATGAACAGAAAACCATAGACTGGGGCCCCAAGTAGCATCTGTTTAACATTTACTTGTAAGAACATTTTTAAAATGCTGCAGGTCTTTGCATTTCCTTAGAGGAAAATGTAGTGTGGGAGTAGAACACTGTAAGTTCACAGTGTATAATGGACTGCAGTGCCTGAATAGTCACCAGGTTAGGATGTTCTGCTGGTACCTTTTTGCCTGGACACTCAGCATATTACTGTGACATAGTGATGTGTAAGATGTTCACAATAACGGGCTCTTGCTTCCTGTTTTGAGAAAATAAAAAAAAATATTTATAAATTGTTGGTAAATTTGATATTTCCAGTGCAAAGCAAGTGCAAATGTAGCTGATGGTGAACTGACAAGACAGTTCTCCATATACATGCTGAAATCCCCTACAGCTAGATGTGCATGTGGGGATTTGAATAATCCTTTTTACTGCATTGTCTCATTCTCAGAGCATTATGTTCAACTGACTAGTAAGTAATCACCCAACCCAAAAGCTGCAGTGGGATGCTTATCACAGCTGACTGGTCAAACAAAAACAATCATAATTTTCCTTGGACCAAAAGACTCTACAAGCAAAGAAGCACTGAAGGTGACTGCCTGTTAGAAAAGAATGCTGAGCATGCATTTGTCATGTAAGAAGGAAGAAAGCTTTATCACCACCTTTGCTGGCTATCACCTGTTGGTCTTGCAGGTCTCTAACAGCAGGCACTCCTCTTAAGCTCTGGCACATACTTCTTAACAAGCATTTTCCTGTTTTTCACATTAACTTTTGTCTAGAATTAGAATGGCTGGTGGCTCTCAGCAGAGGTATCCATTAGGAGTCTACAACTGTAAATGTACTGCAGTGGTGTGTTTATCTAAATGTTTATGAACATTTAGCCAGCATATTGTGTACCACATTTATTATCTAGCTTTAGTATACTAACATTTGCTAACTGGTGCTTGACACAAAGTACAGCTGGGGTTGTTTCACAAGTTTAAGATACCAAAGTGATCAAATAGAAATTGTGGCCCAGTGAGTGACTGGGAAAAATTCATGTCTAAAGCCAAATTTGACTGGCAAAACTGACAGCAGAGAAATAAAACTAGAAAAAACAAAAGTCACCTTCACTATGGAAAAGTTGTGACATCAGAAAGTAAGTAGAATGTGTCTTCTAGTTATCACAGGGAAATTTAATGATAATCAATCCAATAGTTGCTTAGCTTGGGCAAAAATTGTGGAATGAAATGTCACAAACATCCTTAAAACGAGGAAGAGTCTAAAGTTGAAGACTATAAATCACCATTAGCTGTAGGGACTCACTTTGCTGGATTTTTGCCGATGTCCGAGATGCCAATATTTTTCCAAGTCATTTTGAGTAGGAAATATGCACATATTTTTTGATGGAGGTCATGCTTAATTTGTAGCTACTATGGTGGTGTTGCTACTGCTGACAGTTGACAGTTCCTGCATGCGATGGAGCCATTAATCCAGACATATGATTTTAGTTTGTCCGATTAGACCTCCTCTCACAACTGTGTGGGTGTGTGCAGACTGTGCTTAACTGATATGTCCTTGACTGTTATCTGGGCAGGATAAAATAAATCTTTCCCATAGCAGAAATATGGACTTGTCATCGGCTACTACGAAAAACACAGGTGTTACTAATAACATTAACAACATGACTGTTCAATTCAAGTGTCCCAGAAATGCATGCGTGTGGACAGTGAGCCAGCATGTAAATATCATGGCCCTGACACTGAATAAATGACATGGAAATCATTCATCTTGTTATGCACACCTGTTTTTCCTGCTGTGACATGTCAAAATGACTTTGGAGAAAGAAGGCCATTACACTTTTATCAAGCTTGTTAGTTCATGAAATCTGGTGAATTCTTATGAATTCGTAGCTTAGTTTATTCAGCCTGAATGATTGAAAACACCTGTGAGGATGTGCAAGAAAATTTAACACTCACATGTACTCTTTTCTGATATTCTAAATTCGATCATCCAGTTAAAAGCTATTTAGAGCCACGGTGTTTCTTTGACATGTTACTCTATGCACTTGTTTTTAGCTTCTACAGCTTACATAATATTTTTAGTATGCATAATTCTTCACAAAATCAACCAATGGTAATCCATTACCTCCATTTGTCAAAATGGTTTGTAAATAGCTTCTAAGATGAATATTCATTATTATACTACAGTGAATCTGGGTAATGAAATTACACGTTAAATACGAACACAGCCCTGCACACTTTAATCATATTTACATACAAAGTAGTGAACGTCAGCTACAGAAGGCCATCCTTAAGCTACAGCACAAATTCATGTTTACAGCTGGATTCAAATTGTTTGACAGAGGCAGGGAACCAACTCCCCTAAAGTACAGAATAACTAACGCCCTGGTATCCAGCGTGGACATTCTTTCCTGCTGTGTGGTCTTCTTCCATTTGTTCCATGACTAGTCAGGTTTACATTACTGGCAGTTTCTCAGAACCTTGTAATCCTAAGAAGACTTGAGAAATATACAGCCAAATTACACTGACTGACCACAACTTCCACAACATAAAGCAGGAACCTACACTATCTGCATCTCCAATCTGCTGTACTACACTTTACAGACAAAAATCTGCAACAGTGCCTAACAGAAACATGCTGTTTCTATGCTGGTGGGTTGGCCAGTTGGAGAGCCACATCCATCCTCCTCCGTGCCCATCCCCCACCCATAGATTCAATCTAAAACTAGGGTGCTGCAACAGCTGATCTTTCAGGAGAATCTATTTTTAAAACTCTTTTGCAGAATGGGCCAACTCATCAGGGCTGGCATACCATCCTGTCAGAGGACTGCCAGTGAGGGACTTGACCCATCTGCTACTTAAAGGCACAGACTTTCTCTTTGCTGCACAGAGGTAACAGAAAACTGGCCACAATTAAGTTTTTATTGCTGGAGCTGTGCCTCTCTATCCCTTGAAACAGATGAGGAGTCAGTCATCTCAGGCTGTCTCCTGTTTGGATAATGTGTATAAGTTGTGGCTGGCTACTGTGCATGAGCTCTGTCAAACTCCTCATCTCCTCAAACCTCAGCTGAGTTAACATTCCTGCCACTGCAAATAGACTACAACAAGAAACAATTACTAGCTACAGGAATGTGCAACCTCAGACAGCCTACTCCAGCGTAAATAGTCGAAGCAGCTAAGCTGTGGTAGATAACCTTCAAACAGCCAACCCTCTGCAGGATTCAGCCATTCACAGCTAAAAAAAAACACTCTAGAGCGTGAGTATGTCAGTTAAAAGCGATATGCAAATTTGCTGAAACATCCGGGTTGGGTTAGCACAGACCCGACTTCCTCCCAGCTGAAGAAAGCAGCCCTAAATCAGGCGATGGCTGCAAGTTCAGGTTTTCATGCTCACCACCTCACTACAGTACACCCAATGTTTAATGCTAAGTATTTCATATATATTCACATTCTGCTGCACAGTGTTTCTGAATAACAATTAAAGTAAGGGTTTTTTTGTAGATTTTTTTAATGCAACAGAAATATTGATATCTAGTTTGTTGTCCACCCCAGTGACACTCGTGCAGAAAAAGACTTCAGGGTATCACACTTCAAACAGGGCGAGTTAAGCCCCAAAGACACTCTGACTACTATAAAACATCAATTTACACTTCACTAGACTCATAATAATAGTAGGGATTAGACACTTTGAAACAGAGTAAACCTGTTGTGACATGACTTCAGCCTCTGTTAGAAACAAACTACATGCAACTGCTGCCAACTCCAGTTTTGTAATATTGAGAGGCAGCCCAACAATTCATGCAGGTCAGCACATGAACAGCTTATTCCAAAGTACAGTAAACCAATTCAATCAGCTGTGGGATATGTTTATCAGATCTGCCACTGCAGTGAGCTTCATGCAGCCTAAAGCACAGACTTTTCTGCAGAGATTATAATGCATAATTACATTAAAGGGCTGTTTAGACCGCATTAACACTGTGTGACAGACTGATGTATCAGTTTGACAATGTATCAGCCAACACTGGCCCTGGATAGTGTCCACCTACTAGCAGATAGACATCTTTGCAGCTATTAGGACCTGCAATAAAAGGTAATTAAATGTGGGGTTATGTTCATAGAAATTATAGTACTAATGCATTTGCATGTATACTCGAAAGCTTAAGTACTTCTATATGTGTTGTTCTTCAGCTTGTGAGTTAAAGGCTTCTCTACATGTATAATCGGAGAACAAGTGGACCAACAAAACAAGAGATTTTTAAACACACTCTACATTTGGCTGCAACTACCTAGTTATTTTAATTGTTGACTAATCTGTCAAGTGTTGTCTTGATTAATCAACTAGCTGTTTGGTCAGAAATGTCAGGAAACAGTGGACAATGTCAGTCAGTGTTTTCTAAAGTCCAAGATGACGTCCTCAAATGTCCTGTTTTGTCCACAACCCCAAGATATTTACTATCATAGAGGAAAGACACCAGAAAATGTTCACATTTAAGAAGTTTTACTAAGAGAATTTTTACTTTTCTTCTTTAAAACTACCCAAAATAACCCAGATGACTTCATAGTTGACAGCTAATCAATTAATTGTTGCAGCTGCTGTGGTATCCACTACTGTATGCTATCAGGCATCAATGATATCACTTTGCCATATAGTAAAAAAGAAATGTGTATATCTTGTAGCCTATATGATCTCTGAAATATATGCAATTCACCGTGTAATGACACAAAGGCCTGCTTTGACAAATGATCAGCAATATGTTGTCAAATGCATAGTTACTTCAAAACAACAATGGACAAACAACAAAGGTTAACTGGAGATGGATGGATGGATAAATAGATAGATAATTTTAGGGGGCAAAAAAATCTAGACCCTCTGATTCTTAAGCGTGAATGTTTCCTGGTTTCTTTCCTCCTCTCTGACAGTAAATTGAATATCTTTGGGTCGTGGACAAAACGAGACATCTGTCATCGTGGGTTTTGAGAAACACTGAGATTTTTCACCATTTTCTGACGTTTTGCAGACCAAACAACTAATCCATAAGTTGAGACAGTGACCGACAAACTGGTCGACACCGTAAGTACTGCCTGGTAGCTTTGTGTGAACTTCTGGATGCACTGTGAGTCTGAACATGACAAACGTAGCGCTACTGAATATCAGCAGCTACCAGCCTCTCTAACAAGCACAGTCAGGAGGTTTGGGGTCACACAGTGTTAAAATTAAAGTTGTGTCGCGGCTCTTCAAAGTTGTGTCTCGCTTTTGAAAGGTGCTAATGAGGACTTGTGGCCGTCTGACAGACCCCCCACTCACCTCTCTCGCTATGAGATTCAGGGCATCGTCCTCTGCCGTCGACCTCTCCTTCTTGGTGGACCTTTTCCGTCCTGTTCCCTGGGTGCCCATGGTCTCTCAAACACTCATCCACTCTCGGCTGATAAATTCACACTCGGGGTCCAGCGATAATCCACACGGAGCGGGTTCTGTGGCTGACGGCTCTCATGCGCGGCTAAAACGTCGAGTTAAAGGCGGCGGGGCGCTGAGACGGACCGGGGCTGGCGGCTCACGGCGTGGGTCATCGTCAGACATCCGTTAGTGCGCCTCTTCCTGTGCTCGTGAGCGACTCAGCCTGCCGAGCATCTGCAGCACGTGCGCTTCTGCTCTGTTTGCTAGGAAAGTCCGAACCGTAACTTCACACTGTTCCGTTAAACCGGGTCCCTACCTGTCCGTGTCGGTAAAACTAACACCGACTTAAACAAACAAACAAAAAGCCCGGCTACCTGTGGCTAAACTACGACTAAAAATGCTGTCTAATGGTGCGGCGTTAATGTAGCAGCAGTGCGCCTCCACCACCTGTCGGAGTCTCAGACCTGTCACACTGATCAGTTTCAAAGACTGAACTCTATCAAGCTGCCTTCGCGGGCTGTCGGATATTTGGCTTTCTGTAGTAACGCTCTTGTTGTTGTGCCAGAAACGGATTTTAATCCACAAAAGCAATTGTCCGCATGTATCTGGATAATTTCACCTCCTCTGTGTTCTGCATGAACCAATTCAGTATTATTTTACCAGTTGAAATAGCTTTAAAGGACCAGTTCAACCTATTTAATGCCATTTTCCACTTGCCAAAAAATGACTGTGGCACCTACATGGTAGCTGAAATGTTGTTATTGCATCAAAATGGCTTTAATTTCATTGGTGATAATTCTGTTGATTATTGTCTTGGATTTTTTAGCCCTTTAGTTTGTAAAATCTGGTGAAATATGTCGATCAGAGCCTCTCAAAGCTCAAGATGACGTCCTTATGTGTCTTGTTTCCTCAACAACCCAAAGAGATTCTGATTACTGTCATAAGGAATGAAAGAAACTACAGAATATTCACATTTAAAAAGGTGGAATCAAAGAATTATGATTTTTTTTCTCAAAAAATACATGTTTAGGCTGTTTGATCCACATACAAGCAGCTGTAGATGGATGTAATCTGGGTGGTGATCACATTGGCAAAGCACCACAATGGAAAAAGCAACGGATCCAGACAGTTTATAGGAGTGACCAGGCTGAGACCACTGCCTGGACCTGGGTGGCACAATGGCTCATTTTTTGTTTGTCAAACAAACCAGGACTGCCCTGTAGAAGTGCATGAGAACTCATATACAGTATAACAAGTATAAGTATAGTTTTTATGTAACCCTAAACTGAATCAAACCTGGAACAGTTATTAAAGTTACATATTTTCAACTATTGATAAGATAATTATAATTTAAATGGTTTAAGATAAGTACATGTGAGACATTTGTGTCAAAGGTGTTCCTGTTCTGCTCAGGACACCCACCTATTTGGCATCACACAGTGTCCATCTATCTTTTTGCCTCTTTCTTTTGGCTTCAGGTTTTGTGTCAGTCTTGGGGGACCACTTGTTTTCAGAGTTATTCAAAGCAGGACTGTGTTCCAGTACCCGTACTGCCAGAATAAGATGTAATGCATCCCAATACAAAGTATGTCAAATGAAGTTTGCCAAAAGTACCACGATGTGCCACTGCATTCAGTCTCATTTTGCAGTGTGCAGGCCGACCCGTTTTACTGGCAGTTCTGACCACCAGTCCTCTGCATATGTCACAGTGTTTTGCTGGAATAGATATGGATCTATGAGCAGAATAATCAAAGTTTTAAACAAAGTAGAAGGTCACAGTTGTGTGCAAACTGCATGCAACAGTACGTACTTTGTAAGAGCAGCTAGAGTACGCAGTTTTAAAATGCATCTGTATGGAACCAGCAGCCGTAGAGAAATGGTTCCACAAAAAGTTCTGTCAGAAAGAAAGGCATTACTGATGTGATTCCAGTTCTGTGACTATATACAGAGCCTCTAAGGAACTTCAGTATTGGTTGTGTGGTTTGGACAGACTTTAGTCCATGGGCCCCCCTTGACTCCTCTGCTGAATGGATGAACAGTAATACTAGTCTATAAATTATGCTGAAATAAAACTAATTAATGTTAAACCCACGAACAGTAAAAGTTGATTCAAGTGCACCTGTATGGTGTTATGTATAACCGCTGCAAGACAATGGAATGTTTTTCAATACCTTCTGGCAATTCAGGTAACAAAGTGTATTTGCGTGTGCATTAGTTTATTTATTAAAAGCTGCGGTAGCCATATCTTGAGTCTGTAACTCTGACCCAAAAAGAAGAACGAGACACTAATAAAAATGTATATATTTTTTTGTTTGTTTCTCAACTTCTGAATTACAATTAAACTCTTTTTGTTAGGTGTGCAGGTTCAGATTCCAGGAAGTGTAGTTTCCACACAGTCATTGAACGCAACTTCAACCTCTGGACAGGGCCATCATACATGTTCAGGGGCTCAGTTTCAGGCAGAAATGCAGCTCCTGTATGGACTATCGCACTCTCTCACACCCCCTCTGCTATTTTTAATGATGACCAGCCTGCTCTAAAAACAGCTTGGTGTTTCTTAAAGAGATAGACGTGGCCTCCAGTCTGACCGGCTTTCTGCTGCCACTCAAACACAGTCTAGACCCCATAATGTAGATGTAACAGCTCAGTATAGTGGGATAGCTGTTCACACTGTGTCACTTGGAACTACAAAATGTAGAAACACTTCATAGTGGGGTATTTTTTTAGTCTTCCTGCAAGCCTAGTGTCATGTCAGTACTGTCATGTTAAGGAATGTGAGATTTAGGTGCACACACACTTTACCTGCAGGTTGTTGAACTTGTAATTTTTTTTAAATTTAAATATTTATATTTTCAGAATATTCTCATGTGAACCTCTGTGGAAATATTCAGAGCTTAAGGATTTGGAAACATTTTAAAACACAAAAAGCTCTGACATGTAACACCAAGAAGGACTATTTCAGAGACTGCTCTGTTTCTAGATCAGCAATCGATTGAATGAACCAAAGCAACTAGTCAAACAAATGCTGTCTGGCAGTGTCTCAGGATGAGTAGCATCTCATGTCTGTTTCTCTGGAGGAGAAACAAAACTTTGGATGGGCTAAGACATGGCAGCATTTCACAGTAGATGATAGAAAAAAGTCCTATTTACTGCTGAATCAGACTGAGGTATTAGTGGTAGTAATATAAGGATGTATGTAAGAAGAGCAACAGCAGAGAGAGCTACACCACAGTGGGCTGACTGACCTCCTCCACAGTCACCTGACCACAACCACTCTGAACATTTATGAGGCATTAAAGACTGACTGACATCCCTGATAGGACAAGAAGCTGTGATATGGGGATTATCAGTTTTGACCAAACTGCAGTTCCAGTGCTGCTGTCAGTCACCAAAGCAGATATGGGACAAACAAATATGAAGATTTTCTGAAATTCACTGATATTTTTCACTGAATCAACTTCTCTATGCCAAAAAAAACCTGTTTGAAAGTCTAAATATAATGCAACAAACATTTACAAGAGAATATTAAAGGATATAGCCACTGTAGAAATAACCACAGACTGGGATGATGACACTTTACCATCACAGCAAGTCTATAACATATGCAATGCTGCCCTCCTGTGTTGATACAGCATCATGCAAGGAGACTCAGAGGAAGAAACAGGCTGGCTGCAGCCTGCACAGAACCTCTGACATACTGTATGAACACAAAGCTAGACAGCTCACTGTGTGTTTGTGTGTACTTTGGAATGAGTAGTTATTTTTCTATGTAGTGTGGATTGCTGAGGTAAGGAAAAGCAACAGTGAAGTCTGAGGAAAGGTCAGATTTTTTCCATAACCCTCTCAGTTTCTGTTTGCACGCACTAGAAATTCATCAAACATTCATAAACATGACCATAAACTGTACCACTGGAATCATCCTGAATGAGGTCAAACCACTGAGACTGCATGTGATGGTTTACTTATGTTGGACTGGGTTTTATAGGTCAGTAGGTGTGCACAAGGAAGTACAGTGATGTTGCTGGCTTTTACAAGGTGAGACTGGACTTCGGTTTTATTTTTATTTTTGAAGTGAAGCTGGCACATTCACAGAGTCTTGAAACAAAGCAAGCAAAAACAGATAGAATTCCTCTTGGCGGTTTCTGGAAAAAGACAGCCGGATCAGGACTTGAGGACCCTGCTTGACTTTTGATGTCTTGTTCATCAGTGCTATCTGGTGGTTCTGGAGTTAAATACAATTTTAAATGGGGGAAAGTCTTCCAAGGGTGCCAAGAGGAGCCCAGGACCACAGTGACACTTTGAGGAGACCATTGCAGACCCTCAGGGTCAAGATGGCACTTCTGGGAAGCTCTGGTGTGGGAAAGTCCAGTCTGGCTTTACGATTTGGCAAGAATCACTTCAGTAGTACGTCACCTACTGTGGGCTGTGAGTTCATGACACTCTGAGCTGTGGGCAGCAGCGGTGAAATGAGATTTTATAGCATTAACTGACACTCAAAAGTTTTTTTAAGTTGATTTATCATGATGGAATACTTTGACATTTGACATTCTGCTTTTTTCAGACTTAGATGAGAAGACTGATGCAGCTCTGTTGTCTGTATATTACATGAAGCTATAGGAAGGAGATGTTAGCTTAGCATAAAGACTGGAAGCAGGGTGAACAGCTGGCATGGCTGTCATTAAAATGGAGAATTAACTGAAATGAACTCACAGCACTGCACAAATCTAACCTTCAGCTAAAGGCTGACCAGAGGTTGTTCTTTCTTGTAGTAAAAGTATTTTGAAAAACAGTATAGATAGCAGAGGGGAAATGAAATCTCCAGTTACAAGCTTTTTATTTATATTATTTATCATAAATTAAAGGTCCCATACTGGAGAAGTCAGCTCGGGACAGTGATTATCCTGCTGTGATATCACTACAGGCTGAAATCTACACACTTTCAGACACTTTCAGATCTATGGAGAAAGAAAGGAAACATGACCGTTCCCTTATTCTGTTTGTGTCTACACACACTGAGGACATGTATTTATGATAAAAACAATGAAAAACTGCATTTAGGGTGGTATGGCCTCTTTAAGTTTATATTGTGCTGATTTGTTTTTAAGTTGTGTTTATTAAGTTTCCTTAACTTTTTTGAGCAGTCGTATATTCAGTCAAGTAGAAACAGATCTGAAAATTATTTTCCTCATAATCTATTGACTATTTAGTATCTTAAAAAGAGTGACATAGAGACAAATACCAATCATTATTCAGTGAGGCATATTCAGTTTTTTATTTATTTTTTCATCGTATGATCAACAGTCAGCATATATACATGTTAAATCTAGAAATCTAGAAAAACAGAGAATTATTTAAATTTTGAATAATGAGACCATGGGGCTCAACAGGACCTTAAGGTTAAGACTGTGGTAGTGTTTATCTTCTCATTGAGCTCTACTCATAAATACTTATTTTACAAAATTTTATTTGGTCATGTTTTGACTTTGTGGTGATGTCTAATAGCAACACTGCTAATACTTGTTTTTTCATGTTCATACACATGTTGTGGTCTACTGCTACACAGATATGATCCATCCTCTCTTAAGACCTATTGGAGAGCAAATTAATCCCCTCTGGTGTCTGCTCCTCCAGGTGCCTACCTGACCCAGGTCGTGCATCTGAGCAACGTCACTTTTCGATTTGAAATATGGGACACTGCAGGGCAGGAGAAGTACCACAGCATCACCCCACTGTACTACAGAGGAGCCCACGCTGCACTTTTGGTCTATGACATCAGCAAAAGGGTAAAAAGCGCAGGCACCTGGCAGTGGACATGATTTATCTTAGCTCATCTTGGTTAGTGAATGCCATTGTGTGTTCTTCTGTGCTTGTGTCACTGTAGGAGACATTTATCAGAGCTCAAATGTGGCTCAAAGAGCTTGAGAAGCAATACATTCCAGGATCTGCTGTCATATGGCTGGTAGGCAACAAGACAGATCTAGCTAAAGACCGGCAAGTGTCAGCACAGGTATATGGACACTGAAAAGAATCAGAGTCTAATGAATTACTACCTAATATACAGTGTCACATTTACAGTATTTCCTGATCAGTGACAAGCAGTTCTGGTGTCTTTTTTTCATCCTACAGGAAGGACAGAGTCTAGCCACTGACAGGGGCTTGTTCTTCACAGAGACCTCGGCCCTGTCAGGAGATCAAGTCAGTGAGCTGCTGTTAGCTGTAGGTAAGTTACAGAAAATCGAATTGGGGCTTTCATATCTGAGTTCATCTTCCCAGGTTTTCTGCTGAACTGGCACAACAACTTTCACTAATACAGTCCTTTAAAATGTAGACTTTTAGGGTGAAGGTGTCCTAATCTTACTAAGAGGGCTTGATTTGTACAGTCTGAAAAGAGTTTCTGCCTGACAAGCTTAAGTGTCCAAAGCAATTCAGTTCATGTGCCACCAGAGAGCAGTAGACACCAACAGAAGCAACAGGATCCACTTCATCACCATCAGTGTAAACAACATAACTGGCAATTTGAAAACTATAAAATCCTGTCTAAGTCTAGGTCTGACGTGCCAGTTTTCTTTTACAGCCCCAAACTCCCGGCCTTTCAAATGCCTGCATGCTCTTGTGTAACGCAGCTGTGAGCGTGACGTCTCTGGTAACGGAGCTCTGGTTCAGCCCACAGAGTGAACGAGTGCATTGGAGTGCAGCAGGGAGGTCTGTCAGAGTGGCAGGAGCCATCCCTCGTGGATCTGCGCCATCGAAACAGATTCAATCCGTTTGGATCCTGCTGCAAAGTTGGGCCCTAATCTGTGTGACTGTCAGCCGTATGGCTGCCTGTGTTTGGTTCTGTCTGTTTGTTGAAGGCTGGAATGTGTAACACATAAGCTGATTTTTAAAAAAAAATCTAGTTCAATGACAAGATTGTAGATTCTGAATTTGTGGTTCTGCCTTTCTGAGTCCTTACTAACCATTGCACACCATGGTATGTATCCTGATATGCGTTAGATGAGCCAAGGAATGCATTTTCAGTTTGGTTTATTTCACTGTCACATTCTGTATAGTGGCTTGTTGAGTTTTTCATCATAGCTTTACCCAACAGAGCTCTATCCACTTTTATTTGTTTATGGACTCAAACTGTTTGTACTGTTTCCCTCAGTGGGTTTAGGATCAGCCTCCAGCAGGCAGCAAACCCCCACTGTCCCTGCCAAATGTTGAACTGCTACCAATTACCTCCACTGTTTCTCCTGCCTGCCTGTTATTTGCATGCAATTAAACTCAGAAGGAGATCCCCCTTGCGGAGTTCACATGAGTGTTGTTCTCCAGGTTTCTAGAGACCCTTGTAAATATAATAATTCCACTATTAAAAAGGACATCCATCCATCCATCCATCCATCCATCCATCCATCCATCCATCCATCCATCCATCCATCCATCCATCCATCCATCCATCCATCCATCCATCCATCCACCGCTTAATCCTCTGTAAGGTCATGGGGGGCTGGAGTCTATCCCAGCCAAGTCAGGGCGAAGGCAGGGGACACCCTGGACAGGTCACCAGTCTATCATGGGGCTACACATAGAGACAGACAACCAAGCACACTCTCATTCACACCTATGGACAATTTAGAATCATCAATTAACCTCAGCATGTTTTTGGACTGTGGAAGGAAGCCAGAGTACCCAGAGAAAATCCACGCTGCACAGGGAGAACATGCAAACTCCACACAGAAAGATCCCAGGCGTCTTAACCGGGACGTGAACCGGGGATCTTCTAGCTGTGAGGCGACAGTGCTGACTTAAAAAGGACAGCGTTTTAGAATTGTAAATGATTTTGCTGTGCTGCAGTTGGAAAAGATTTTATGAAGGCATTTAAGTCCCAGACAAACTGAAGGTGAAACAGTAAAGAAATCATTCTAAAAGCATCACATATTTATTGTTTTCACTGGGTGTCACTCTTGGTCTTAGTCTCTGCTTCAGTGGTAAACTAACCAGTGACAGAAAGTCTTTGGTTCAACTCAGAACTGAGATGAGAAGATAGAAGATTTGGTCAGTAATTGAAACAGATTTAATCAAGCAAAATGAAAACTGAAGTCAGTCTTATTCTCAGGCTACTTTGATAGCGGACAAGCCTTGAAGCAACAGGGTAATGATTGGCATGTTCTCACCTTGTTTTTACATTTTTAATTGTGACTAGATTAAACAACCAGGACACCGTATATTCATTTTACTTTAGGGATGTTTTATGGTTTCTTTTTTTGGATTAGTATATTATTTGAATTTCAAAAACTCTTGTTTAAGCTAAGCTAGGCTGAACAGATCCTGACTCCAGTTACTTAAAGGCCAATTTATTGTCTCCACAACCCCATAAATTGTCTGATGCAGAATCTGAGAGTGTGTGCTGGGAGGACGGTTGTATTACCCATCATATTAAACAGAAAAACACACGTGTCTCTCATTTCTGAAAGTCTGGCCGTGACTTTACACTTTGACCATGTCAGTTCATATTCCTAAGGGGTGCCAAGCACAGTGGCTCGACATATCACAGGATTTATGGAGAATTTAGGACATCTTACTGTATTTGAGCACCAATAATGGAAAGCATGAAGCAAAGCATCTTGACTTATGACCAAAAACTAGCAGGTCATCTGTCAACCTTACAGTCATTACCTATCGTCCTGGCTCCTTTGGTCAAATTCCGCTTTGGTCTCTTTGTTTCTGCCATGTAGAACCTCTCCTTCTTATTGTTTCCATTTTAGGGTGGTTGGCAATTGGCATTAAGATAATATCTGTGCTGAGCTGGCTTCTAGTTAGCATTAGCTCCATAGCTGGTGGTGTGTGATGTAGTGTTGTGAAGTGTTACACACCCAAGTTGACAGAACAGAGACATTCTCCCTATGATAAGTCAGTTAACCATGTCAGTGATTCTGAAACTGTTATTTTGAGATAAAAACTTTGTGCTAAGGCTTTAACACAAAATCACAAGATATTTTCTGGGTATGCTCTGTCCTGGCATAATGATTGGTGAAAGCTCTGCATTGGCCTAAACTTTGCAAGACAAGATCATCATAAATAACACAATAAAAACTAAAAAGACTCCCCTGGCAGTGGATGAAAAATGTCTGTTTGCACTGGGACAGCTGAAGCCCCCATACAACACAAAGCAACCCTTCTCCCCTGCAGTCAGTCACAGGCTCTTTACACAATATTCTCCATACAAACCCCTTTCTCTGCAGGATGTGCAGACTTCTTGATGCTTAGTGATTTAAAACATTGCTGAGGTCTTAGATGATAAATCACCGCTGAAATGAGGCTTTATTATGCTGATTGAAACCAATCTTGCTTTGGGCCAGAGGGGCTGCTGGCCCCCTTTGGTTTGGAATCCTCACAGTCACAAAGGAACACCTCACACTGAGCAGATGAAGCAATAAAAGTAAAATAGGGGTGATTTGGTTTTCATTATGAGTGTATAAATCTTTTTCTCAGAGTTTCTTTTTTCAGATTTTGCAGATGTTATGCAAAGCAACAAGTGATCTCAGTGATCATTTCTCCACTTTGAACTATTCATCTATAAATATTAGCAAAGTGGAGATAAACAGTGAATAACTGGAGCCTTTGAATTATCCAAAATATGGCAAAAACGTTCACTAATGCTAAATTCTTAATTGCATTTAATTGAACAGTTGTTGTGTACACAAAGGTTATGAAATGCTGTACTGAAATAGCACAAGAAGTCTTAGTTGCACCCTGTAACTAAGTAGTGTCATGGCCTCTTGATGATATGATGATGAGTGATAACAATTGACTACAGTTGCTGACTCCTCTGGGCCAATTTAATTAGGGCCCATACGCTCATTAGACTCAGCCATAAACACTACAGCTGGAAGGTCTAAAGAGCTCAGCACAGATCAGAAAAAGCAAATCATTGGCTTGAACAAGTCAGGTAAGTCACTTGGAGGCATTTTAAAGCAGCTACAGATCCCAAAATTCAAACCATCACTTGCTGCTGAGAGACATTTAGTCAGGATGGTCAAGAGTCAACCAAGAATGACCAAAAAGCAGTGAATTAGAACGCCCTGAAGAAGGAAGCCCTTCCTCTAGAAGTGACACCTTAAAGTTGAAGCTTGCTGCTGATGACAAAGACAAAGATAAGTCCTTCTGGAGGAAAGTTCTGTGGTCACATGAAACAAAAAATGAACAATTTAGCCACAGTGATCAGAAATGTGTTTGGCGAAGTGAAGGTGAGGCCATTAACCCCAAGAATACTGTAATATGTTGAGTCTCTGCCTGGTTTTCATCAGAACACATGCTGCTGTATTTTATGCGAGGTGTAACTGACCAATAGCCTTCTTAGACACACCAGACAGAAGAACACCACAATCGTCCAGCAAACTGGATATAGAAGCATGTCTTAATAGTCTTGCTCAGGCAATATCTGTCAATAGTAGAAGAATGCTTTAGTCACTTTTTTAATGGGGCATTCATAATTAAGATCAAAATCAATGACAACATCAGTGTTCCTGGGTCTTTAGTGTCAATAATTTGAGTTGGTCAGACGGATTCTCTGTGTGCCCATGACTAAGACTTCCGGTTTTATGTTAATTTAACAGGAAGAAGTTCTGAGCCATCCACTGCCTAATGTCATGAATGCATGAAATTAATTTGTTGGTGGAACTGCTGTCATTTGAGCTTACAGGTATTATCTGCATAGCTATATAAATAGATATGGACCCATTTTTAGCTAATAGTAGTGCTGATTGGTAATATATAGAGACTAAAAAGAATCATTACAGGTGTTTTTTACTGGATGACTGGTCATCGAGGACCAAAGATGTGTGTGTTCAAGTCTGACCAGCAGAGTCTGAGCTATCGTACTGAATGCAGCACTGAGATCTAACAGGACAAGCACAGAAAGCTTTGTCTCTTCAGTGTTCATTCTGGGGTCATTCACAACTCTGATCACAGTGGTTTCTGTCCTGTGCTGGGTGCTGAAGCCAGACTGGAGTTTGCCAAATACAGAGAGAGGAGATAAATCATCTGTTTAAAAAAAAGATTTCCCAAAAATAAAAGGCAGATTGGAGATTGGTCTGCTGTCTTCTTTTAACCGTAATTTAATTCAAAGAGTTTTAACATTTGAACTTTATTTTAACTTTAAAGTTTTGAACTTTTTCACCATATGTGGTTGATGGGCAGCTGTCACTGGAGCTAGTTCACAGTGCAGTGCTACATGCTGGAGTCACACCTGCAATAAACTTGAACCTTCTCACCCTCAGAAGTCAGAGCAGAAATGTTTTTCCTCTCACTACATCCACTGAGGATTTGACCTTAAATCAATACAAAACCCCACATGACATTGAATTCTAACTTTATTACTTCACGCTGTTCATTCAGGCAGTTTGTTTCCACACCAAACCCTTTCCAGGACTTTCTGAAGCACAAGCTGACAGATTTTCATGGATTTTCATATTTTGATTGCCACATATCATGAAAATACTTTTATTACCTCTCTGCCTGAACTCTTAAAACCTCCCGTATTTTAACTCACCAAGCTCTTGTAAAGAAAACAACACAAATCATTTATTAAGATTTTTACAGAAAATAACTCACGCAATGTTTGATAACTACTGAACCTAAGTCCAAATCTCTAACGTAACACTGACAAATGAAAACACAGGAGATATTCAGTCATCCACAACATTTTTCACTGTGGGATCCAAGCATTGCTGCCAGCTTTTGGTCTATAAACTCTGGCTGTGATGAAACCCAGGCGCTCACTTCTCCTTGGGACTTTACGTCCAAATCTCCCAACCGGTCTGATCCCTCTGCCTGTGTACCAGGAGGCATCGATAGCTGGATCTGAGCAAGGTGGATGAAAAAACAACATGTAAAGCAAACACAGGTTGATTCAGATATCACAAGTCTCCTAACCCACCATCTCTGACAGTCCAAAAGAATTATTTATTAATAATAATCTAACCTTTATTGATCCCTTTAGGGAAATTCCTTCTCTGTTTTTGACCCATTCATAGTTATAGTTAACCTTAACTATACATACTAGGAGCAGTGGGCTGCTGCAGTGCAGCACCCAGGGAGCAGTCAGGGGTTAAGGTGGGCTTAAGGGCCCACAGTGGTGGTGACTGGGACAAGCGGTCGCTCTTAATTTCCCACCTCAACATCTTGCCAGTCCGGGGACGCTCTTAGTTTCCCACCTCAACCTCTTGCCAGTCCGGGGACTTGAACCAGCGACCCACCAGTTACATGTTTGCTTCATAAACTGCTAGGCCACCCACTGCCACCCTTGGACCATGTTACATGTTGCCGTACAGTGACAGCAAGCTTTAAACAAGTAAATTGGGCATTTGGAAAAATCTTTTGTCACCTATGTCTAACGGTATCAAGGCATGCAGAGAGTTCTGCTTTAGGATTTGTGATATCTAGCATTTCAGCTTCCTCTGCAAAAGTATCCAGGTGAATAAAACAGCTTTCAAAGTGCATTCAAAACACAAAAGCAAAGCCATCTCTATTATCCTCATTGTTGCTTTAACAATTAAAGGATAGGCTTAACTCTATGGAGTCGCAAAATATTCAGAATAAAATACTGTTAAAGTCTGTTTGTGTTTAAACAAAGTGTTTAGGCTGCAGCAATATGTTTATCATTACATCTTCATCTGTCTATGGCGACCAAAACAGGACACATGCAGTTCTAAAAATGGCTAATAAGCTGAGTTTAAGAAAATATATTGGATTATTTCCCAGTCTCTTGTTTACATTCTACATTTTGTATTGATTTATAGATATTTAGCATCTATAAGCAGCAACTAAATATTAAATCAAGGGTTTGTACGAGTCATAATACCATAATTTGTAAACACATGTAAGTGTAATTTAAAGTATTTGTCAGTGGAGGTTACTATATAAACTGATAATGACAATACAATACAGTTGTAATAACATAAATACTGTCCATATATCCTTACAGCTGCCTCTAACAATATCAGAGTGTGTTGTAACCCATCCATGTATGTTTTATATGCTGTTTAAAAAGCTAAAGAGGATACTGATTTTATCATGTTGCACTTTATTTTCTTGGATACTCTGAGTGCCCGTATAGATGGACAGTCAGGGAACTCCTTACTTTTGATAATCATGGAACCACCTGCTCGAGATCCACTTAGAGCTTGACTCAGCAACAGCAAGACAGCCCAGAGCACCGCACACAGCCTCATTGCAGCTCGACCTGGAACGTGAAAACAACGTAAAATCAATCACATTTAAATCCAGCATTATGTCAGGCTGGTTGGGTCTGCCAGTTTGCAGCTGATACAGAGAACCATCAGAGGTAACAGACAGAGTTAATGCCATTCCCAGACTGATCGGAACTCCTCAGATGAGGGAGAATTTCAGAAAATCTCCACAGCAGACTTTAGAGTCATTCCAATTCAGTGTAATTTACACCACACTGCTGACACAACACGGCCTCAAAACGAATGCCAGGGAATGTGTTGGTTGAAAGACAGAACAAGCAGCAGGGTCAAAGCAGAAAGCACATCATGTAATCATCATTTTGCATCATTCTTTCAAAAACTCGTTTTGGACGTATCATCTCTCAGCATGAGTTTATTTCTCTGCTGACTGTTTAAACTGGATTCCTGGCTCTTCTCCGTCTTCATTACATGGTTGTACTACTTCTGATCCAAACAATACTCAGTCTGGTTTTGCAACTCACTGAGCAGCATCACTGGGATGCTGAACAGATATGAGGACTTACCGTTGCCTGAGGGATGGTTGAGCTGCAGGACCAAACTCTGCTGGTTGCCTCACTGTCTTCAAGTAAAAGTCAAAGGAGCTGAACAGGTGCAGGAACAATGGCTTGGCCGGTCAGTCTTCCTCTAGGTGAAATGACAGCACACTAGTGACTGGATAAAAGCAACTATTAACTGTAATGAGGATAACAGATCCAACAAGGTGGCGTCTCACCTGTAGTATAAGGAGGATGCACTCCTGAGACTGTGGTCTGTGGGTGTTGGCTTCGGGTTATTGTTCCTGCATCTCTTTATACCCCGGCAGGAGGGGCAGCAATGTGTTGATACGCTGATGTCACCCACCTCTCAGGAGGAATATGTACTATATATGTTCACCAGACTTATGACGATGAGATTAGGATATGCAACACAGTCAAATTTCAAGTTGATATAAACGGTGAACCACAATGATATGCTTTATTTGGAGATCAGTTACATGCGACAACCTTGACAATCTGCAGTATCCTGACTGCAATATTAAGAGCCGCCACTGCTGGGTTGATTCTGCATCTCACACCAAACTTATCAAAAGTCTTCATAAGCTTACCATGGTTAAGAGAAAACTTCCATAAGTCTGATGCATGTTGCGAGTCTGTAAATGTATATCTCTACTTGAATCACTGGATCTGTTGGGTTTCTTTCTTTGTAAAGCGTCCTCAGATAACTCATGTCGTGAATCTGTGCTGCATAAATCACACTGAAACGAACTGAAACATTGTGGATTAGTCCTCTTGAAACACCTCATCTCCTAACACCTTAAATGTTGGACCTTGAACGCATCTCTCCACTGGACACAAATGAAATCCCTCCTGTGAATTCGAGCAACCAGAACGCCGCCTTTTGTCATAACTGTTAGAAGAAGCAGCTGGAGGTCAGTCAACAACAAAAGCATGATTTGCTGAGGTTATGGCGAGATGATGCAGATTCGTCACGGAAGCTGCCGTTTGATGTTACATTTATTTCCTCCGTCACTGCCTCAAACAGGAAAAAAGTAAAAACAGCAGTTTAGCTTGTAGATAACTGAATAAGACTAATAAGGGAAAATGCACTAATAGAATTGAACAAATAATTTAATAGCAAGAGAGGCCGGTTGGATTGCTGACGTGGTGCCGCTCGGGTGGTTAATTTCTCTATGCAGTGGCTTCAACGTGATCTCAGACTGTATCATTGAAAATAAATCAGAAGCTAGTTCCTCAGATGGATGACTAATTCAGTAACAATCTGTGACTGTGGCTCTTTGTGGCTGTGATCAAAGCATCTGCATCTGTCTTGTTATTCCACTGTCACCTCATGTGTGTGTGCATGTAGCTCAAAAGTCTTTTTCACGTTGCTACCATAACAAAGTAGTTGTATGCATAGTTTTGGCAGTTTAAATTCACTATCTTCTTGATTACTGGAGTAAAAATGTTGTTTTTCTTTAGATGTTGTTGCACTCTTCATTTATATTTCAGAAACTCAAAAACAGTAATTGTGTCCCTGTCTAGTGTACCTGTAAAGTCAGAGAGCTTCAGCAACTCATTCGGCTTTAATTGTCTTCAGAGAAATGCTAAGACAGGTCAGGAATCGTCGTTAGGAGTTGTGCGTTGGTAACATTTCCAGAGCTTGATAAATTCTCTGACTCAAAAAAAGATCTGAAGGGTGAAGTAAACTGTTCTCCTGGGCAGAAGCTAAAGGAAGGGTTAGATGACACTGATTCACTGTGCAGCACTAAAGCACAAACAGTGTTTACATGGAGGTGAACATCACTTGCCTCTTCACCACTAAAGACAGCTCCTAAAGGAGGCAAAGCAACACCTGGAAAAGCCTGAGTCCTGTAGGAAACAAGCGCTGTGAACCGATGATGTTCAAACTGAACTGTTAGGTATGTTCAGAGAAAAGAAGGAGAATTATTGTTAACAAACACTTTGACAGTTGAGTTGCAACTGTTTTTTAAAAGTATTTTTTGGGGGGAGTTTTTCCCATTTTTACTGATAGAGCGAGAGACAGGGTGATAAGGGGGTAGGGGGAGTAACATGCAGCAAAGGGTCACGAGCCAGACTTGAACTCACGACTGACTGCTGGAGACCTGTGCCCACATGGTAACACCTTACTTCAGTGAGCTATATGGCAGTCTGGTTGCAACTATTTATTTTTTTACCTGTCAGCTGATAAATGACGGCTTTATTTTAAAGTTGAACTTCCTAAATGCAAATATCCATCCATCCATCATCTACACACCGCCTAATCCTCTGTAGGGTCACTGGGGGCTGGAGTCTATCCCAGCCGACTCGGGCGAAGGCAGGGGACACCCTGGACAGGTCACCAGTCTATCACAGGACAACACAGAGACAGACAACCAAGCACACTCTCATTCACACCTACGGACAATTTAGAATCACCAATTAACCAGAGGCCAGAGGTGAAAACCCACGCGTGCACATGCCAACTCCACACAGAAAGATCCCAGGCGTCCTAACCGGGACGTGAACCGGAGATCTTCTAGCTGTGAGGCGACACTGCTAACCACGGAGCCAGAGTGCAGCCCTAAATGTGAATATTTTCTTTTTTATTTCTCTATGACAGTACACTGAGTATCTTTAGATGGACATTGCTCACCATTTCAGCCCTGTTTCCCAGCACAGAGATGGAAATATTCTGCCTTGAGGCTGTGGGGCAGTCAGTGCCACAGGGAACAGCATGGATAGAGGAAAAAATGCCACTAAATATCCTAAACTTCTGGATGCAAATGTCCTACAGTCAGTCACAAAAGTGTCATCTACTGCAGACAGTGATGCAAAGCAGACTTGAACTATGAACTACTTTCAGAAAAAACAAACCGAAGCCTTTGGAAAGGCATTTTTGGGAATCTGTGAGGGGATTTTAAACATGTGGTGTGTGCAAGACGGTCATAAAATATCTCACAGCTCAAACTGATCTGCAAGGAAGAGAGGCAGAAAATCCCAAATTTACAGAGACGCTGTCAGCTTCCAACAAAAACCGTGCGCAGACTGAGATGTCTGCCAAGGGGCCGACACTAACTCACTTACTGTTTAACATTTGTTCTTACCACGGTTTGTTCTTAATGAAATAAAAACTGACAATGCTTTAACGTGAAGAAAGGCTCATCTAATGTCGGTTTACCGCAGTGCTTGTAGTCTTTTAAAATGTATAATTCACCCAGGGGTGCCCAAATTTTCGCCTTCAACTGTATATATAACAAATATATACACAAATATATGCCTGATGTGAGCAAGACTGTTTCTGCTGTGGCAAAACCTCAAGCAAGCAAACAAATAAACAAACAAACAGACAGACATGTTGTATGTCAGATGAATACAGATTTTACTAGAATATTCAATTGAATGTTTCAGTTTCATATTTAATTGATGCTTACATGCAAGAAGTGAACAGAAAAGTACTGACTGTGCAGGTATAACAGGATTTTGTTCAAGCTGATGCATTCATGGATGTGTATATTTAGCTGCTAATTTACAAATGTAATATAAATATCTTAGATCTCATATTTGAATCATGTCCATCACAAAACAGAAACCTCAAGGTTGACGTTTTAGACCTGCTGGACTCACAGTTTTAATATTCTTTACATTGCCAGTATCAGCTGTTATTAAAGATATCAACAGAACGTCACAAACAAAATAAACAGATTTTACAAATGTCAAATTGTTGCAGACTGGCTTACAGTCTGTTATTGCACTGGTTTAGGACTGCACTGAAGCAGACAACAGTAGTGAGGATACTTCTGCAATATCATTTGACAAATAGTCAGATTATTCAAAACTGTATCACTTTTCAGGAATTGTATTATTTCTATATTGAACAGTAAGGTATTGCCTCTAGCGTAAATTAAAAATAGCAGTTTAGATTTACTGTTTTATTACTTTGTGTGTCCTTTATCTCTGATGACAGACTCAGTATTAGGGGTTGTGTTGCTCTACCTTTACCTTAAAAATACCTTAAATGTGTTCTATTTGATTCAAGCCATGTAACATACTTGTCTGGCTCGTGTTACATTTTCCTTCTCTAGAAACTCTTGTGTGATACTTGCATTGTGCTTCGGATAGTTATTGTGCTGGAATATTCCTCTTCTGCCAAGTTTCTACAGACTGGGAGTCATCCTGTCAGCCAGGATTTGGGTATTTCTATAAGTGTCATCTACCCGGCAGCTTTTGCACTCATGCAGCCCCATAACATCACACTCAGACGTGTGCTTCACTGTCAGGAGTATTCATTCACTGTGGGAGTCCTGGCCAGGTTAATGCCAAACACATTTAACCCTGTTCTTGATCTCATTTGACCAAAGAGCATGCTCCCAGTATTCAACAGCTTGTTTTTAGCAAAGTCTAATCTTTCTTTTTTGTGCCAAAGAGCAAGCAAGGGTTTTTCTTAAATGCCATCCATAGAGGTTGATGTCATGCATTGTCCTTCTCACTGCCTCAGCTGGAACAGAAACTCTAATGTTCACTGATAACCTCAGTGCTCGGAGCTCAGCTGTGCAGATATTTCACTGCTCCCGTGTCCTTCTAGGACAGGGGTGTCAACATCCGGTCCTCGAGGGCCACAATCCAGCATGTTTTAGATGTGTCCCTCTTCCAACACACCTGATTCACATGATCAGCTCATCATCAAGCTCTGCAGAAGCCTGATAACGATCCTGATCATGTGAATCAGGCGTGTTGGAACAGGGAGACATCTAAAACATGCTGGATTGTGGCCCTCGAGGACCGCAGTTTGACACCCCTGTTCTAGGAGGACGAGCACAGCAGCTCTGATTAATGGCACTTTGGCTCATCCTATACCTCCTGACTACGGCTGCATCTGTGTTTCTGTTGCTTTTCTGTTGGCCACTGATCTTTCTGCATCCTTTTCCATCTTTATGAAGTTTGACAGTCAGATTCTTCTGGGGATTCTTTTCGTTCCAAAACTGAGAAAGATCCCATGCTGGTCATTTTAGAGCCATGTTCATGCAATCTGATTAGAGATCACAGGTGCACTAAGTTTGGTTCCAGTGATCACAGTTTTTTTAAAAACTTGTGTGTAAGTAAACACAGCTGTTGCATCGAGTTTCTACTTTAGAGCCTTTATTTTCAATATAGTCTGTCTAAAGAATTAATTTTTGACTGTTCCTTTGAGAAAATACTGTTCAACTTAGAAATAATGCAATTATTAAGAGGTGACAGACTGTTGAATAATTTGACGTTTAAGTGATATTGAATAGGAATGTAGCCCCTTCTGTTGTATACTGTAAGTTTTCATTTGGTGTTTTTTTTCTGTGTAACCACTGAATTAACCAGTTAAAGATTACAGATCAACACAGTGAATACTGCACATTAAGGTAAACGCATTAACTTGCTTGGTAACATATGCAAAAAAGCTTACTCTAAGAAGCATGTCCAGCAGAGTTAGTGTATATCATGTGTCAGAGTAACTCCATCATATATATTGTGGATAAAATCTGGATCCATCCCAGTAAAATAACAGCAACATGGAAAGGACACATTTTAAATACAATGGTAAGCAGTCCCGCCCCAGCAGAGGAAACTCTTTGAGTAGACTTAAATACACCCCTGTTAAGTTCCAGTGTGTTACAAACTGTATAAAATAATAAATGTGGAACAAGAACAACTACTCAGTCACACAATGCTCAGCCTCCTCCTCACAAGCCCTGTGTCATGACTGGTTTCTGCAAGAAGAGAGAGACAGAAAGAGACAGAGAATGACTTCCTGTTTAATTATTAAGTCAGATAATCAACCATCTCATGCTTTGATTGGGTAAATAAAATCATCGTTTCATAGCAAGTGAGACAAAAGATCAAAAACAGGTCTGCAATAACCTTTTACAAATCTATTTAGAACACTCGAGTCATCATGTCAGATGTGAGGCTGGTGAATGATTACTGAGGTTGAAGAAAAGTAACTAACAGGAAGCTGACACCGTGTTTATGGCACATGAAAGAGACAATCAGCACATTTCAGCAGGATTTTTCTCATTGTTTCTAAAGAGTTCACTAGAGTTCTGGGAATGGTGAGCACTAGCATGAAGCGATAATCAAAGGAAAGGGAAAGCTGTTGACCTGAGGGACGAACTTGGAAGCGACCTGTTAGTTGGCAACTGATGCTGCACAGCTCCTGCTCAGAGCTTAGTGAGCTGTAGAAGCAGTTCTTTTCCTGACGTTCCTGTATGAGCGACGCAGATTCTCAGTGGAGGGAGTACGTTTTGTTTGAAGACCCTTTGGAGCTGTACGTTAGCATAGGATCTGCATATTTGACCAAATCAGAGGCAGAAAATATGAAAGGAAACAGCCCACCACAAAGCCAGTTTGTAAACCGACCACCAGGAGATCCGTCAGAAAAAGAAGTCAAAGCCCAGTGTGATCAGAAGGCTGCATGAAGAGTTCAGTTCTATCCTCACCTATCGGGAATAATCATTGGCACTTTGGGACCTACATAGTTTCACTTGCTTGCTGAACGTTAGATGAGGAGACTGAGACCACTCTCAGGTCTACATGTGAAACTTTAAGCTCCATCTGGTCAGACTGGAATGACAGAAACAGTTAACCTGGCTCTGCCCAAGGGAAACAAAATCTAACTATCACTAAGGCTCATCAGTTAACATGTTAGAATGGGACAATAGGTAATGTGTGGGACTATTTCTTGGGTGGGAGCAGCTGGACGTCCTAATGTGCTAGAGGTGCTGTAGGTACCTCAGTGCAGAATTAGAATTTGAGCGATAGTAAACACACACACAGGTAACATTATGTCACCGTCTACTGCTGTGTTATCGCTCTATTTATGCACATTCATAATAAGCAGTTATGGTGGTGAGCAGAAGGTTTGGAGTACAACTGCTTGTATGGATGTGAAGATGAGATAACTACTGACGGCCTTCCTTTAGCGTCCTCAGGGTTACCTCTGCTGACACCCTGACAACAACTTGTGTTTACATTTTCAAAGATGTGCACATCTGTAGCCTACAGCGTCATCTCTGGGACTGTGCACAGCTTAAATCAAGCTTTTACCTCCTGGCTCTAGCTCTCTGCTGCTCTACTGTAACAAACAATATGAGAGTGGAATCAGTCTTTTCATACAGCTGAAGGCAAGAAAGCAAATGGTTACTTTCCAGAATGTAAGTACCGTATCCCTTAAGGTTAGCACTCAAGATTAAAAGCAGGCTAGCCAGATTATTCAACCTGCCAATGAATGATTTATTAATTTATTTTTTTGTCCGGAATTCTTTTTGTCAAAGCACGTGTTGCATTTTTCCAAATGGCAGCTCTGTAACTTTGGAAGTGAACTCTTCACTGCACCCAGCACCATGGAGTGGGTCATACCGCACTGGTAGCCCTGGTCTTTGGCTTTGCCACTGGATTCCTCTGAGTCAGGGAGCCCCTGTAGAGGGAGTTCCTCACAAACCTGTCCGCCTGGTCTGGAAACATACAGCAACTGCATTGTACAAACATATTCTACTCGCTCTATTGCTCAAAGCACAGTTAGGATGTAAGATCACAGCTGTCTCTGGAATTCTGGTACAAACCTAAAAACTGGAAGCAAATTTGGTACCTGGGGATATTTAGAATTAACAGCTGTGGGACTCTGATAATAAGTCTATAATGCAACAATGAGAAAGTGAATTAGAAACACTCTACACCTTCTTATCCTAGGAGTCTAGGTCACATTAGCATTTGGCTCCAGATTGTCCCAGAAGAACTTCTCAGTGGCCGAGAAGGATGAAAAACGACATGATACCCACAAAAGTTATAAATGATAACTATTCTGTCAAGAAATATCCTACTGTTTACAATACAACACAGCTGTGGAAAATCTCTGCATAAAAATCTGAGCATGTGTTATCAAGCTGGAGAATTAAAGTTATTATGCAACAGGACACAGTGTTCACTGGTTCACGAAGCAGATCGTCGTGTTCTTTGAGTTTAACAAGGTTAAGATGTTTTGAGTCACTCAGGAGACCCTGGGGATCATGCTCAGGGGCAGCAGTGTCGGCTCTTACTTGTGGGAAAGTTGTGGGAAAGTCTTCTCCCTTGGATTGGGATTGCAGACTGTAAAACACCAAAGCAGCAGAAAGCAGAAAGACAAAACACAAAGAAATATCAGAATATGGGAAAATATCTGGCCTAGCAGGTGTTTCGGCACCTTAACACTTTATTAATTACTAATTCATCAAAGGCAGACCTGTTCAGAAGATAAAATGATCTGATAGGTTCACTTGAATCAGACAAGGTGGGGCCATGAAACTAAGAACCCTATCCAAGAACACTGGGCGACGTTAAGTCAAGGCAGTAGGATATCTGCCTACTGGATTTTTAGATATTAATTTTAAACAGCTCTGACTCTAATTAAAATGAAAGCAAAAATTAATTGTCATTACCTTCCTTCTTTTATCCACAGGCATGCCAGCAGCATTCAGGGCAGCAATCCTGTTCTCTATGTAAGAGACCTTAAAGGGAAAGGACAAAACTGATCACATCTTTTTTAAAACATACCAGCTGAGCCTAACTCAGCCTCTGGTTTTCCTTACTTCACTCTGGGCGTTCTGGACGCTGGCGGCGGCCTTAGCTACCTTGTCCTCCAGCTCACTGAGTAAAGCTGTGGAACCTTTGAAGCTGGCCTTCGATCCGTCCTCCAGGGGGAGCTCCTGCCTCTCAGAACTATCTGAAAAATGGTTCGTCTGCGAGGGAAATGTTAAAGTAAAAGAACATTTGGATGAGAAAGCCTAAGTGTTAATTTTAAAGTAAGTTTGGATTAAAGTGAAAATTAAAGTTAAACTGAAGTCATATTAAGACATTTTACCATTGTATGGACCTCTTATAAGACATAAGCTTTGCTGCAGTTGAGGATATTGTGGTAAATCTTTAATTAAAAGGTGTGGTTGTAACTCAGGGCTAATGTGAGGTGAAAAACATTGGACTGACACTGACCACTGGTCAGATATTGGCTTTAAAATGTAGTGTATCTGGTCATACTGGGCAATAAGGATGCACATCTCTCAACAAAACAATAATAACCAATCATGTACCTGAGCCATGGTATAAACAGTATTTATATTTGAAAACGTATAAAAGGAAATCTGGGAATGATAAACTTAGTGAGAGTATTGCTATCTACTTATTCTTATACCGACAGGTGGAGCCCTGTTTTAAGGGAAGGAGGACTGTAGTGGGAGCAGTTGGGTGCCAGGTGTGACTGTGGGGCAAAACAAAGTTTTACATCACTCACAGGTCAGGTAGGAGGGCCTCTGAGCAGAATTTTGCTCAGGGCTCCAGAGGCTCAGGAGCAGCTCTGATTTATCACTTCAACAACAGGCAGTTGCTTATTTTACGAAGTACATGTCCTGCAGTAGCACGTTGTCATTTAGAGCTCAAAGAGCTAATGGAGCAGAACCAGGTTGAAGAGCAGAACTGAAAATAAAGACTATCAGGTAATCAGGGGGCCATAACAAGTGACCTCTGACCCCTTCAGGCACCATGTTGAACATGGCAGTTAGACTTCACATGCTTGCTCCTTGGTTTGTCTCCCAGCTATTACAAGCTAGTGCTATGTGATACTTAAAGTCGAGCGATGTCAAAAACACAATATGATGACTCATCAGAGCCCTGTAGCTGAAACGGAAGGAACTGCCAGTGAAAACAATTCAGGCAACCAAGCCCAGCAGCCTTTTGGAAGCAATTTCTCTAATCCATTCTCTGTTTCAGAAAATGTGCGCGAGATAGTTGCAAAGGAAAAATAAACGCTAAGGCCGGATGACTTGATTTACGACTGCAGCGTGTGCTTGAACTGGGTTCCAGCAGAGGTGGTATGGAATTTCATGGGCCACGCTGCTTTTAGTACCTACAGAACGTGCTGCTAGCCAGATGTTCACCAGCACATCTCTAGTGAACTTTCTGCCAGTAAACAAGTATGAACGCTTGTGTGTGAACTATTTTTATTTAATTCTGCCACAAATATCTCTACCTTCTGAGGATCAGTCTGCTGAGGCAGCTCCTCCCCAAGTATGGAGGCCACAGTGTTTGCTGTGGATGTGGGTCTGGTAGGGAGTCTGGAGGGCTTAGGATCCCGCTGTGGGCTCTTCCATACTGGACTCTCTTGGGAGAACTCTGGCCTGTTGGACTCGTCCTCATCAGAGGACAGACTATGGTCGCTGATGTTGTCCGTCATCGCATGAAGCTTCTGTCTGAGCTGCTGCTCTTCTAGATCCACTTCCTCCCACTGAGGAGGAGGAGATGAGCTGTTTGGAGTTGGAGGAGCCTGGTTGGTGTGTAGAAACAGAGTAAATACAATGTGTGGGAGAAAAATGTAAGACAGCTGAGGTGAAAGCTTATACTCTGGATCTTTAATGACTGATGGAAATGATTACAGATCTATAAAGTACTGCTGGAATGAAGGAGCGTGGTGCCTCAGTGGATGAACACTAAGTGCATTTTTGCTGGTTTCCTCTGTGTCCCAAACAGTTGAAAAGCAAACAGATCATAATGTGCTTTGGCGGCTGAGAGCACAGACCAAATAATTACACCATACTGTACCGTATGTTTGGTAAGTGTGCATGTTGCCTACTGTATCCAGGCATGAGTCGTACAGAACATTAATGTATGAAGGCTTGAGAACTCTCCTGGTGCTATACTAATCACATGGACGTTAACAGAGACGTATCGCGTGCAGACTCTATCTGACAAAACCACTGGGGCATGTGTTATAATGCAAATTGATTTAAGCTGTGTGTTGCCCTCAGAGAAAGGAAAATCTAAAGTTTATAAATAATGCTCTCATTTGAAGCTGGGTAGTTACTAATTAGTGGGTGAGCTTAAGTTCTGTGTTCATTTACGGTTGGCTGTTTTTTGTGGCTTGGCTCAATCTGTGATGATACTGGTGTGGATTTAAGAGCTCAGGTCCCACTTAAAAACAGACACCAAACCTACATGAGACACCACTGCTGATGAGGGCAGGACTGAAATAGGTAACATGTGTCCATTTTCATCACCAGACTGCAAGAACAATGAGCTGCAAATAAAACATCTCATTATCAGTAAAGCAACATGTCCAAAATTTTAATAATCAAATAAATGTTTGTCTTTATCAGCAGATCTGAAGACAGATTACATGTGTTCACAAGTTTGAACCATTGACCATTATTTTATGGAAGGTGGAATGTGCCAAAATGAAATAAATTAAATACACAATTAATTAATTAAAAAAATCTTTCATTAATTATTTCAAATTGGAAATAAATAAATAAATATTTCATTAAATACACAATTAATTAATTTACTGTACCATCAATTATTTAAAACTGGAAATAACTAATTAAATATTTAATTAAATATATAATTATTTAATGAATAAATTAAATGTTTCATTAAATGACAGATAAAATAAATTCATCATGGTCACACCACTGCGACCATGAAATAATTAAATAAATAGTGATATAAATGTAAATGTATGTTTTTAAAAGAAAAGAATTTATATTTTAATTAATTAATAAAACATTTAATTAATCAATTAATTAAGTGAATCATTATGTATTTTTTTAAATAATTAATTATTTATTCCAAATTTTAAATAATTAAGGAAACACTTATTTAATTAATTAATTGTATATTTAATTTATTTTATTTTGGCACATTTCACCCTCTATATTACTTGGCTACATTGGAACAGTTGGTGTGGAAAGGTGCATTGAATTCCATATTTAAAAAAACATAATATTGTGTATCAGTTTGCACTGACGACAATCATTTCTCTGTATGAGGGTATATATTATATTTATACCTACTGCTAAAACCACCTGACATCGACTCTTCTGTTAATTCCTTAAACAGTTATTTGGCAAATATTAAACCAACAAATTTTCACAGCCACAAAACAAGTAAAGACATTTTAGTACGTAATCCTTGGACAGTACTGCATCACATTTTGGTTTAATTTATTGAAAATCTCATGTGAAGAACCTTGTTTTTTTTTTAAAATCTTCTTTCTAAATTATAATTAGTCAGTAGTCAAAGAATGTTATCTAAAGTCAGGCTCTTCCTTTCCTGTGAAGCTGGAATAGGCAGTTTTGGGGGGTTTTTTTTGCCACCACTGGGGAAAAAATTCCACACACAATCCAGTCCATGAGATTTCAGCCAATCGTGGGTCTTTTCACTCAGAGCTGTAAAATAAATAAATAGCAACAAAGTCCATGTTGAGAGCAGGATGTGGTGGCCCCATGGGTTAGATGGAGATGGAAATCTTGAGTTAGGCCACAAATTAATGTTGACCATGTTTGCATGTATGAAGAATGTGTTTGTCTGGTTGAGAAGCTGAGACCAGACGGGGGAGGGGGGCGTGCTGCAGGAGGAGGACTGTACATGTTCATATGATGGTGTTTGCTTGTTTTTCGCCTTTTCATTATTTCTGTCTACTGGAGCTTAGAATGTCTCATACTTTTATTACTTGTAGGTTGGACTTCTGTGTTGGATGTTGGAATGGGACAAGCAGTAACATCCAGCTTGCACTTGGTTCAGAATGTAGTGTAATATAATGCAACATGTAAAAGGAGCATACTCTGTCTTTCCTGGCATCATAAGATTAACTAGAAAATGATGTTGCTCGTTTATAAGTGCTTGAATTGACCAGCTCCAGCTTATCTGTCAGACCTGCTGTAACTTTTATGTTCCACAACGCTTAGGTCATTAGACCAGCACCTCTTACACTCTGATTATACTCTAGTGCAGATGGGCACATGGACAGCTGCACACAGACTACGTATGTGTAGTTGTTGCTATTACAGGGTCTATAAAAAGTAGTCACAACCCTTTGGAAGTTTCCTCCTTTTATTGCTATTAAATACTGAATCGTGGTCAATATAATTTGGCTTTTCTAATAGGTATTCACCCCAGTAAAGTGAGTCACATAATTTAACACAGGTGCAGCCAGTTGATGCTAAAAGTCACAGAATTAGTGAAAAAAGATGATCTGAGTGCAGCGAATGTGTCTCAGATTATAGTAATATATAAGACAGTGAGGGAGGCCACCAAGACACCTATGACTTCTAAAAGCTTCAGTGGCTGAGATGGGGGAGACTGTGTATACAGGGAAAGTGAAAAGAGAAAGCCACTATTGACAAAAGCTCATATTAAATCTCAAGTAGAGTTCACCAGAACACACGTGGGAGATGTTGGTGGCAGCATCATGATGTGGAGATGCTTCTCAGCATCAGGCCCTGGAAGGTTTGTAAAGGTAGAGGGTAAAATGAATGCATCAAAGCATAAAGAAATCTTGGAAGACAAACTGATGCAGTTTGCAAGAAAACCTCTAAGGAGGTTTATTTTCCAGCAACACAATGAGTCGAAGCATAAAGCCAAAGCTACACAGAAATAGTAAAAGACAACAAGGTGAATGTTCTGGAGAACCCAGACCTCAATCCAAATCAGAGTTTGTAGCTGGACTTGAACAGAGCTGTTCCCTGTAGATTCCCATGCCACCTGACAAAGCTGGAGCAGTTTTGCAAAGAAGAGCGGGGTAAAATTGCAGTGTCCAGATGTGCGAGGCTGATTGAGTCTCAACACACAGGATCAATGCTGTAATTGTGGCCACAGGTGCATCTACTAGATACTGACTTGAAGGGGGTGAATACTGATGCAATTACTTATTTAACATTTTCTTTTTAATTAATTGACATTACTTAGGCAAAATCTGCTTTCACTTTGACATAAGGACTCTCTTTTCGCAAATTCTTGACAAATTAAAATTAAATTGACCACGACTGAAAGTTGAAAAATCAGTACAGGAGAAAACTTCCAAGGGAAAAAGTACATTTCACAGGCACTGCACACTGCTTTCCTAGTCCATGGGAGTTTGCTTGGAAGACTCTGTTGCATACATATGCAGCAGGTTGTATCCACGTGTTCCACATATGTGCACCATTGCTTTTGTAACGTAATCACTGTGTGGACACAAACTTTAGGCTGAAATGCTACTACACACTTGCTGCATTTGGTATTCCACCAACAGCGATGAGACTGAACCAAAACAGTCTCATCGCAGCCTCATGACCAAAACAGTGAGCTGAAAGATGCTACAATGCTTAAACTGAAGGGACCTATGGAACTGGATGTTTTCTCTGTGTGGTCCTCACTATGATCCACCCCATTACCAATAGAAAAACTCATTTGCTCCTTTGTTAATATAAAAATATAGTTTAGTATTTAGTAGTAGTAGTATATGGCTGGCATTTTATTATGATTTTATTACTAGTAACAATCCTTCTGCAGGGACCAGAACTGATAATGATTTAATCCTGCTAATGTCTGCACTAACTAACTTGAACTTACTAGCAAATCTTGTGTTTCTATGCCACTTTTTTAAATATCAGTTACAGCCAAACCCTCTGCATATGTATGGACATGTACCAGTCACTCACATGTTGCTTGTATATGTACTTTTCTGTGGCCAGATTTTATCTGTGTTTTGATCAAACTTATTATAGCCTCTGTTGCTATGTTTTTTTTTTATTTCACTCTCCTTCTTGTGCAAGTGTCTTTCTGCACAGCTGGCCTGAGGTATGAAGGTGAATCTGTGATCAGATGTGACATTTCCTGGATTCACCTGGTCGTACGTCGTGCTGACCCTCTCCTCAAGGTGGCTCAAGAATGTCTCAATGGCGGACATGCGTCTGTTAATGTCAGTGATCTGGAGATGGAGAGGGAATTAAGGCAGACTACAATTAGACAAAAACAATGTGAATGTGGAAATTGACAGTATAGAGGAGCATGTATTGGAGAACTCAAGAAACCATATTAAAACAGTTAATATGGTCAAAACAAGTTGTACAATACACTTAACATCTTACATGATACTGCTGAAATGACTAAGCTATCTAAGTAACAGCCTGTCATATGGTATTACTTTCAGTCATGCTGAGACAGTCAAGACATATTGGCACTGAAATGTATCACTCACTTGAGGGGTTCCTCTCTAAAAGGACTTGCATGAAACAGTCCAGAAACACATGTGGAATCTTTATAAAAAGCCAAGAAAGTATTTAACTTATTCAGAAAATGACACCTCATTCCATCCTCATTTTTCTTCATGCGCAACGGGAAAGAAGAAATGTTCCTCTGGGTAATGGGTCATAATTCCATAATGGTTATTTTCTAATGGGGTCACTGGGTGCAGAGGTAACCATATTCAGATGAGGAAGTCAAGCAGACAGTCATCTGATGGATGTTTGATGTTTTGCCCAACAGTACAACAGTTCCTCTCAGACTACATCCAAATCCAGCCTCCTAAAACCACCACATTGCCTGGATTCCCAGTCTCAAACCTGATCCTGTTTCTAACTTTAGACACAGGTGTTGCTTGTTGTGGATGGTACACAGCACAGGGCTGCCAAGGTCACATAATTCTGTTGTGACTGACCGTTTATAATTTCACAAGTTTAAAAACCTTGAAATCCCACTGTATGTTTGAATGGGTTTATTAGCTGTGTACAATTAAGGGATTTCTGTTTCATTTTATTCTGATAAGTGCATGATCTCCTCTGTTGCCGTGTCACTGTCAGCTAGAATTTATGAGCAGGAGCTGTCATCGCTGTCTGACACAGAGGCGGGTGCTGTTGACGCATCCGCAACAAGCACATAGGACGGCTGCTGTAGACAATAAAACACAGGAAAAGCCACATGTGATGACTATTTGTCAAAACTCCTTTAACACTGATCAGTGTATTTATACATACAAGATTTATGCGATTGTGTGCAGTCGGTGAGGCTGCAGACCTTCCAGGAGGCACGTGATAGGTCCAGCTGCCATTACATGATTGATTGCAGTCATGGGCAAATGTTTAAAGAAAAGTGTGAATGTTTGTTGCTCAGTCTCACCCTGTAAGAAATAAGTTTTTAAGTGTTGAACTCTTGATAAATATTGCCTAAATTTTAAATTTTGAGTGTTGGTCGTTCTTTCCTTATATTTAATGCTGTGAAGAAATATCTCTGATTTGAAAACAAGTATTTAGAGGCTATAAAATCATTTGGAGTTTCTGTAGAACAGACTGATCACACTGATTGACATGGTAGTGCTCTCTTAAATCTTACATAGGTGGACAGAGATCTGGTGACTGTAGAGGTCACAGTGTTATTCTCATCATTTTCAGCAAGCCACTCACTGAGCCCTTGCTTTGGATCCACATTTGCTATGTTTCTCTATTTATCCAGGCTCGTCCTTTCATTTCTCTCTCTTCTGTATTATAAACTTGTAAACCTTCCGTAACTTGGCGCTGCACCAGTATTGCCCCACACGTACCCTGGGCCTATACACAGTCTGGCTTGTTGACTCATCTTGATGTCTTGTTCCACAAACATAATCAAACTGCTCACATCTCTTGGGTCTGTTGCTGGCTTGAATGGTCTCCAAGTCAACATCAAACCAACAGAGAAGAGCAGACGCATGTGGGATGAGTAATTGTCATCTGAGGAAATCTGAACCTGGCAACCAATGAGAAGTGTCGCGCCTGTGCTTGACGTCTGACAGGCACATGTCTGTATATTTTCCCCTGTATCCTGTTTGTGTCTCTGGTGTGCTGCCCAGCTGTGAGACAAATATGCCATGATACATGATATCAAAGGTATAAATCAACACAGGGAGGACCAGTTAGTGCTGATAACACTGGGCCCTCTGTTGTCATAACCGCCCTCCACCACAGAGCTTAATCACTTCCTTTGTTTTCATATTTCTTATCTTTCACAGCTACAAAGGGAAGATCTTGCTTCAGATGGTCTGAGTTATACCTCAGGATAAGTTCCAGACCGTGTCTGAATCCACTCAAAGACATGAAAACCCACAACAGGAGGACACATGAGGACACATTATCACTTATTGATTTCTGACATGGGTTAAAAAAAAAGAAGCAGCCTCCTCAAAGCCAGTCAAACGAATGGTAAACAAGATCTGTTTTTTATCGACTCCTCTGCAGAACAGCAACAGTTGCAGCGATCCTTTCCAGGGACTGACTTGTATGCTAACACATAAATAGACAGTGATGTAATGTATGTAACCTCTCTCTGATCTAGCAGCTGTCGCCTCTTCATCACTCAGCATGTCAGCCTGATGAACTTGTGTGAGTGTATATGAGGGCGTTAGAGTTCGAACATGCGCTCCTTGAAAAGTCTGGAATATCAGGAGGAAAACTGGGGAAGTCACTTTGTTTGCTGTTTTCTGTCATAAACGTGTCTCCACAGTTAATTACTGTGCAGATCATGTGATATACAGAGCTGGTGCTGTATCGGAAACTACTTCCCTTTCATACAACCCAAGCAGAACAAGTTTATAGTATGAAGAGTGTTGTATATTATCCCATTCTCTTCTGTTCCTACTAATAATTAATAAATTCCATCTGATACTCCATTTCGTAGTGATCCAGTAGGTGAACCATGTTGCTGAATTTCTTATCGTCTCATTGTTTAGTCTCTGTGCCGAAGAAAAAAAATCTTGACGCTTTTATTAACAGTGATTAAAAGCCATATGGCTTTTATATACATCAATAAAGTTGACTGATCATCAGACAGACATCTGTGCAGCAGTGGGATTTGACTGTGTGAAAAGGACTCAACATTCTAAACTATGAATGTCACCGTTTTAATTCTTATTGTGTTTCAATTAATAAGTGCAGAATGTAAACAAAATATGGAGCAACTTTTCTCAACCCGCAGAATGCCAGAAGTTAACTGATGTATTACAACATAAAAGAGGATTCATGGCTTTCACAAGCCAGCTGCCAAATGAAAGTAATGTCATGAGGATTTTATGTGTTGTCTGAAAAAGAGTATTAATATGAAGCATGCTGAAGACCTGTGGTGGAGGGATCGCTGAGTTCAGGCTCTCCTGAGAAGCGTGGCTGTAGGTGCCTGGATGACACTGGTAGAGCGGGTAATGCTGGCACTGTTTATTGTCTTCCTCGGAGTCATCGGGGCCCGGCAGGAAGCTGCTGCATCGGGGGCCTCCAGCGCTGCCGCTGCCACATGAGGAATAGCTGAGCTGGGAGACGGAGCAAGACGGGTTGGTCTGGTTCTCCAAGTACACAAGGTCATCTGGAAAAGAGACACAATAGGTAAGTGTATGATATATAACGTGAGCAATATTGTTTGTTCTTTTTCTTCCTGTTTGAACCGTTTCTTTTAATGATATCCACAATGCTACTTGACAAAGAAACAAAGCTTCTGGATAATGTAAAAACCCAGTAAGTTTATATTAGCCCCAGGTATTGCAGGTCCTGCGCAGCATCGACGTCAGAAAAGCACCAGGACCAGATGGAGTATCAGGGATGGTGCTGAAGTCATGTGCTCAACAGTTTGCTGCAGTTCTCACTAACAGCCTCAACCGCTCGCTGCAGCAGGTCATAGTCCCCACCTGCCTGAAAACTGCCACCATAATCCTCGTGCCCAAAACTTCTGCCATTACAGGGTTGAATGGCTACCAATCCGTGGCCCTGACGCTGGTGATCAGAAAATGCATGGAGAGACTTGTGATGCAGCATATCAATGCCAACATCCCACCTGTCCTTGACCAACAGGTCCAACAGATCCAACAGGTCCACAGACGACGCCATCTCCATAACCCTCCACACCGCCCTTAATCATCTGGAAAGCCCCAAAACATACATAAGGATGCTGTTTGCTGACCTCAGCTCGGCATTCAACTCCATCAGCCCCAGCTGACTGATCATCAAACTACAGATGCGGGGCGCTCCGATAGCCTAGCGGTTCTGACGCGTGACCCATGTGCAGAAGCATAGCGGCTGTGCCGGGTTCGAGTCCGACCTCGGCCGTTTACCGCATGTCCTTCCCCACTCTCTACCGTTTCCTGATCTATCCACTGTCCTGTCAAATAAAGGCATGAAAAAGCCAAAAATAAATCTTTAAAAAATACCCCAAAAAACTACAGATGCTAAAACTTGGAACCCCACTTTCTCTTGGATCAAGGACTTCCTAATGAACAGACCCCAGCACGTCAAGATAGGCACCTCCACATCCTCCACCATCATCCTCAACGCTGGTGTTCCTCAGGGTTGTGTCCTGAGTTCAGTCCTGTTCACCTTGGACACCCACGACTGAGTCGCCACCCATGGCTCCAGCACCATCACCAATGACACAACTGTCGTGGCACTGATCAGCAACAGCAACGGGTCACCATACAGAGAGGAGGTCCAGGCACTTGCTGCCTGGTGCTGTGACAACCATCTCATCCTTAACACCAGGAAGACCAAAGAAGTCGTCATTGAGTTCCGGAAGTGGAGGATCATGTAGGCCTCAGGCCTGAGCATCAACGGGGAGGAGGTGGAAGTTGTCATGGACTTCAAGTTTCTAGGACTGTACATCTCGGAGGGCCTGGGCTGGACTGTGAATACCACCCACATCATCAAAAAAGCCCAGCAACATCTTCTCTTCCTGAAAACGCTGAGGAGGAACAAACTCCCTCCACCTCTGCTGAGGAACTTCTACTGCTGCATAATAGAGAGAGTGGCAGCCCAGCTTCACTGCAGCAGAGAGGAAACAGCTGCAGCGGGTCATCAAGATGACTTTGATTAACATCAGAGGATGTTAAATGTAAATAAAGTAAATGACAGCTGAACCTTGTCATTTATTCAAACAACATCAGGTCCATTGCAGCTCAGGTATCTAAATGTCATTTAAAAAATCTATTTAAAAAAAATGCAAATACAATGTAGTGCAAAAATATTTACCTCTGTACAAAAATCTTCTATTTTTTGCATATTTGTCACATGTAAATGTTTCAGATCATCTAACAAATTTTATTGTAAGACAAAAAAGAGGCTTGCTGAATCTAAACATCACTAAATAGAACCTGTCTGGTATTGTGAAGCAGCTAAAGGCTCTTAAAAAGCAGCACATGATGCCACGTTCTAAAGAGATCCAAGAACAGATGAGAAACAAAGTCATTGACATTCATCAGTCTGGAGGGTTACAAAGTCATTGATGAGGCTCTGGGACTCCAGAGAAGCACAGTGAGAGACTTTATCCACTAATGGAGGAACATGGAACAGTGGTGGACCTTCCCAGGAGTGGACCAACCACCAACATTTCTCCAAGAGCACATCAATATCTAATCCAGGAGGTCACAAAAAAACCAAGAACAAACATCAAAAGATCAATTAAGGTTTGTCTACATGATTCCACAATCAGGAAGACACTGGGTGAAAATGGCATCACTGGAGAGCTGCAAGGATCAAACCACTACTGACCAAAAAGAACATAAAGGGTCGTCTGGCATTTACAAAAAAATATCTAGATAAGCCCCAGGACTTTTGGGATAACATCTTGTGGACTGATGAGTCAAAGGTGTAACTTTTTGGAAGACATGGGTTACATCTGGTGTAAAGCTAATACTGCATTCTATAAGAAGAACATCAGACCAACAGTGAAACATGGTGGTGGTAGTGTGATGGGTTAGGGACCTGGACAACTTGTCATTATTGATGGAGCCATGAATTCTGCTCTCTATCAGAAAATCCTCCTAGAGAATATTCACCATCAGTTCATGACCTAAAGCTCAACATAAATGCGTTATGCAGCGAAGACAAAGACCCAAAGCACACAATCAAGTCCACCTCTGAGTGGCTGAAAAAGAACAAAATTAAGGTTCTGGAGTGGCCGAGTCAAAGTCTGGACTTCAATCCAACTCAGATGCTGTGGCAAGACTACATAAACCATCATAAACCATCTAATGTGACCAAATTAAAACTATTCTGCAGAGAAGAGTGGACCAAAATCTCTCCATGGTGATGTAAAAGACTGATCACAAGCTGGAACAAACATTTAACTACAGTTGTTGCTGCCAAGGGACCAACCAGTTGTTAGGTTTAGGGGGGCAATTACTTTTTCACAAGGATGATATAGGTTTCAGAAATTCTTTGTGTTTTGTGGGTTGTCTCTGTCTAATATTCAATAAATACAAACATTAGTTTGATGATCTGGAACATTTAAGTGTGAAAAATATGGAACAACAGAAGATCTCACAGCACTGTGCATGAACTGTCCAGTATGTTTGTTACCATGTCACTTGTATGTGTTCTGTCTCTACTAGAGGGACTTTGTGTCCATGCTGTGCATAACTGTTCTTATCCACATCCACTGAAGCTAAGATTCTACCTTGTTGTGGAGCCATTTCCAGGTCTAGACCTTTGCGTTGCTCCTCTAAAATCTGGTGGAAAACTGAGGCAACATCTGTCTCAGGAAGCATCGACTCCCTCGCAGCTACATCCATGACCACAATGTCGTGGGCACCAGGGGCCTGGGAGAGACGATGGAGAGGAGCACAAATGAGGCATTTTCAGGTTTAGATTGAAACTTAGAAAAGGTGCAGGTATAGCGGTTGTCACAAAGGAAATAGAATGGAAAATTCCTGTTTTCTGCTGATTTTCATTTATTCCAAGCTCCATATTTTTTTAGATTATGAGGGAACCTCTCTGCTGCATTTACATGCAAATGGGAGAGAAATCTGAGGGTAAAACCACCATCAAGTCTCTTAGTAAGATGCTGAGCTACCATATGCCACTTGTGCATTTTTGATTCACTTTGGGATTGATGCTAAAACCTCTACTGGAGGGATGAACACCATTCTTTCAAGAGATATTCCCTGATTTTGAGTTTAGGTGTTCAGTTGAGTTGAGATCTGGTGACTGTGAAGACCCCAGCAAATGATTCACATCACATCATCAAACCAGTCAGTGATTGCTTGTCCCCAATGGATGGATGGAAATGTTTTATAACAGGATAAAGGTGATTACTTAAGTATAAACGTTACTACACAGACTCTTGCAGACTTAGGACGTGGATCCCAGCAGACCCTCACATATTCTCAGACATGAAGGCTGGCCTAATAGCAACAACTACACATCCATGGGGTCCACAGCTGTCTACTTGTGCGTCTGCAAGGGATTATAAGGTTGGCGTTATACTTTTCGTGTTTGTAAATACAAAAGGTTTCGCTAGGATCCTCGTGATGAAAATTTCTGCAAGCCCAAAGTTCGTGTCTGTGCAGTTACCACACTACAAGAGGCTTATGCTAGATGGTAGCATGTATGTGCAGAATACGTAAATATGACTGTACATGTCTGGAATGGAGTCCTCTTTTCAGATTTCAGCAAACTAGAAAAGTAGTATAATAGCAGCAACTATGTGTCCATTTTGTCTCCAGCTGTCCATGTTCACATCCACAAGGGACTATAATCAGTGCTTTATGCTATTTTTCTAGTTTGCTGGAGTCAGCATGAAGGATCACATCACAGTGTCTCAGATTTATGTAAATACTGGAGAGATGAGAGTCTAATAAAAAGAAACATCCTCCTTACATTTGTTATAATGCTGTGTTGACAGGGCACTGAGGTAATGAACTTACAGTGTCTTGGTTGTGCACAGAGTCTATTGTGGCCAGATATGAGAATAAATAACATCAGTGCTACTATAACACTGTCTAGCCAAACAAGACGAGCCTTGGCGAAGATGGAAAACAAACAGATGAAACTGACAGATGGCCCCTTGTGTGTATAATGACATGCAGATTGGTCTGGTTTGGGGAAGTGCTGGTTGAAGACAGTTGTCCAGCTTCTACCTGATTCGATCCTCCTCTTGATTTGTTGGAGTAGTCACCATCCGGTTTGAAATCAAAGGGATCAACAGTTAACCGCCTTTTGGTTTTTTTCATCTTTGGAAAGCAGAAAGGGAAAACACCATCACCAGCAGAGACAAAAGAGTAAAAAGAGAAAGCCTCCTCACTGCAAAAGACATGTAACACTGACACACTGTTTAATCCTGATAGGAGTTGACACAGTTTTACCAACTAACCAACAACCATTATGTGCACCAATAAAAGCAAATATTACTGAAAATCACTAATTTTGCAAAGCTTTAGCTAAAGTTTATGGAATAATCATATTATTTATCATATTATAATCAATTTCCCATTTCATGTCATTATTCAGGTTGTAATTACAACCAGGACAGTCACATTTTCCTAAGAGCTGCAACACGGTATCTGTAACCTGGTAATGAAAGTAGCAGCTAAGTGCTGGTAAAAGTAAGCAAACATGGTTGTCCCATAAGTCTGTGGTTCATTGCTGAAATTTATTAGACATTTCAACATTTATTAGATATTTGCTTTACTGCATAAGCAATATAATTATCTGTATAGTAGCCAACAGTGTTGTTTTTGCCAGCTACAGTCTCCAGTAATGAGTGAGAAGCAAAACACAAGAAGACTGACAGCTGCCAGATAAACTCCTTCAGACGCTCCTCTAACCCTTTGAATCACAGCCTGTTTTTGTAAAACAAAAACAAAAAAGAATGCATTGCATCATATGAATATGTAAAATACCAGTATATAAGCCAGTAAAACTGATACTTCAGTTTTCACTGGCTATGTTACAGTTTTTAAAACAGGAAGCAAAATTTTCATCCAGATGGTTCTTAGACCTTTTTAAGGACTGATGAAATACATTTGAAATGGAGGTGTGTGTATTAAACATGACAGGGTGTATATTTCTAGGGGAAAGTCTGGATGCTTTGAGTCAAATGTGATATTAACACATGAGATGCTCAGACTGGGGCTCAGAGAACATCTCTTTTGTTATTTGGCTGCGTGGCTTAGGAAGACACATGTGCATGTTTGTGTGCTGACAGAGCCTCCACGCTATCCAAGGAGCATTGAGCAAGACATTGAATCCCTACCTAACACCATCCAAGTTGCATTGTAACTGCTGTGAGTAGGTGAAATGTGAGGAAGGTTTCCTTGCAGGAGCCAATGAAGTGTCAAGAGGCTCTCTACACTACTCCTTACGGAACAGTAGAGGTCACTCTGTCTAAAAGAAACTCAGAGGAGGGATACAGTACGCACCGCTTGGCCTTCTTAAAGTCTGATTTTTATAACACCGTTTAGAAGTCCAGTCATTTAAAATATAAATAAAACCGGAAGTGTTTCTTGCATTGGAAACAAAGAAAAAGCACAGAGACCCAGCAGAGCCCAGTAGTCCAGTCATTTTTCAACATAACAGCCGATACAGTGATTAAAATAAACAAAGCTGAGCTTCTACATTACACAGAGACTGCAGGATAAACAATAGTAGGCTTAGTTTTACGATGAATTCCAGTGGACTCAGTGAACATTTTTTACAATCTCAGAACTTGGACCAGAGGCTCTTTGCTCTGCTTGGACTCTGTTGTGTGCGATTATGTATGACAGTCTGGTATTTACCCACAATGCACTCGGACCAGTGCCGGTTTGACCGTGCCTAACCTCAGACATCAACAGCTGTCAAGGCATTCCAGTTGTTCAGGAGAGCTGGCCTTGATCACTTAGATAACCCGCGCAGAAAACACCTCTGCTTTTCAACAGGGGAGGGACCCGTCAGCGTGACGAATGTCAGCGCTGCCCACAACAGAGTCCTGCAAACCCTCAGTTGTTTCAAATAAACACATGCATGCAAAATGCTGATTTGAACTGGAATAGGAGTGTCTGGTTTGCAGATGAGCTTTGATCATCTCTCACTAAAATAGCTTTTAATTACCAAACAGGACATTGTTTCTTAATTAAAAGACACTGATGTTATTCTGGGTGTTGTTTGAATTTCCATGTGTCAAGGTCTCAGCACACTGGCAGTGAAAAACTCCAGAACGTGTCATGTTCTGCTGTTGGACTACAAATTACTATCAGCTTCTTGATTTATGATGCATATCACTGGTATGTTTTTGGCTGGACACAAACTCACTAAAACTCCAGTACCCCCAAAATATCTGCAAAATGCTGTTTATTTAATGTGCTCTACAAGCAAACATAATCAGGCAAATAAAAGGAAAGCACACACATGAGAAAGAACCACGTGTACAACCAGTTCTTCAACCATAAGGGAAGGTTGTTAAAAATGAGTTGCCATACCCCTTTGTATTGGTGTGAGTCTGTTGCATCCATACTGTGCTCTTCATATCCATCTGCTGATACAGTAGGCAGACATGTCAGGGTAACAGAATGACAATATACTGCACAATAAAACACATGATTTCTGGAAACAAATGCAGCATCCAAAGGAAAAGATCTTACATTTCTCAGTGTCCATGCATTTGCAAATGTCCCAGAGCCACCTTATGAAAACCAACTCCATGCTGAGGAGTTACGCCTCTTTCAGCTATGACCTTTGTCTTTAACGTGAGATTTTTGCAAGGAAGTTTTTTCTTTTTAAAAAAAAAAAATTTCCATTTGACAGAGAAAGTACAGCACAAGGAGCAAAAGAATGAATACTGTGCGTTTTGGTTGCTCTTTATGAGGGTGTTTATAAGTGTGTTGCATTTCTACAACACTTAACCATTCCCTCTTGAGTACAGAGGGAAAAGAAAGAGAGACTGGGAACAACAAAAGCAGCAAAGAGAAGCAGATGTTCGAGACTGAGTGTTTACACAGACAAAGTAATAAAGCTGTGTCTAATAACAATACATTAGATACACATTACAGGTAACAAATGATTGATTTTATGAACTTTTGCTACATCTCTTAAAAGAAGACTGCAGAAAGAAGCACAACTACTAAACTAATGATTCTGCAACTTCCACTGATACATGCATTGAACAGCTTTTGAATCTTCTTGACTCTTTCTGACTAAGACTTCCCTGCCTCTACCACTGTACACTTGAAGTGTGTGCCAGATGACTGTGCCAACCTAACCACCAGATTGATTCTTTTTCCAAACCACTGTACTCACTGTATGTGTGAGACATTCACAGCTGCAAAGTCTAAATGGATCATTATAATAGGCTAATGACAATATTCCAACCTGAAGGCATTTCATTTAAAGTACCATGAATGTTCTAATGCAGTTTCATGTTAAGTTAACTAGACAGCTTACCAGTAATTAAACATTAATGTGACTCCAGGCTGGATAAAGAAAGACCACACACATGGCTGGATTAACTCCCCAGGGGCTCCCACAGGGAACCTTTGTTTGAAGTAATTTGGCAAAACACACATTTATTTAGAAATATGTGTCGGATCAATTTGGACTATTTATATGGTTCCTTACCTTGACAGATAACAGGTAATAATGCCTAATCCCAGTTAATCAAATTACCACAAACCTGCTAACAGATGTAGCTCACAGTCAGCCTTGATCACACAGCCTCTGGAGTCCAAAACATCTAAACATCAGTGCACTGTTACTAAGTGTCAGTGAAGTCTTAGTGTCGTTGGACCACAGAACAAGGCAATGATCCTGTGACCCCCTGCAAATTTTAGGAAAATAATAATAAAAGCCTTGGGTCATGTAAAAAATACTTCCACTACATTTATCAGCTGTTAAACTAAAAGACTCTGTGCCCTGCCGCACTGCAAAAACTGCTCAGGAATGGTTCAAAGAGCACGACAAAGAGCTCAGAGTGTGAGCCAGCCTCCACACTCCCCAGATTCCAATTCACCCAAGCATCCACGGGATTAACTGAAACAAGCCTGATCCATCCCGAATCCACCCTGCAGCCTACAGAACCCTTAAGGATCTGCTGCCAGCGTCCCAGTGCCAGGCACCACAGGACATGACCAGAGATCCTGTGTCCGAGCTCCAGTGGGTCAGAGCTGTTTAGGCAGCATGAGGTGGAACTACGCCTTATTAGACAGGTGGTTTTAATATTGTAATATTGCGGCTGATTGTGGTGTTTAAATTCTTTTGTCATGCTTGTAGGATGGATCTAGGAAGGGCAACATCAGCCAGTCCCTCATTTTAATCACTGCCAAAATATTTTAATCACTATTGTTTGTTGAGACCATGAAACTATAACATTAATATAGACATTAATGTTCCTCAGTGGAAAACCTCAAATCAAATGCCAAGTTTTAATATAAATGTATGCAATACTTCAGTTTATTGCCAAATATCTGCAAAAGTAATTACATTTTTTTTATCAGTCTCAGCTGCACTATGCTTGCTAATTATCAAATGTTAGCAGCTAAAATGCTACACCAAGATGGTGAACATGGTAAACAATATACCTGCTAATCAGCACCTAAGCATTGCCATTGTGAGCCATGCAGGTTACATTAAATGGATGCTAGACTTAACAACGATTGTCATTACATTTCACATTAAGACAGTCATGTTTATATAAAAGTGCTTTCTAAGGCTCCTTGGGTTGTAGTGACATGGTTTGACCACTACTCACTAAAATTGCTGCCACAGACTGTACACAAAAGACAGTTGTAACCCCTGGTCTGAAAAAAGAAGCCGATGCATAATGATCTAAACCTGTGTTCTGTCTGACAGCCAGCCAGGGGCGACTCCTCTGCTTGTAAAAAGACGTCATACAGTAAAAGTCTATGAAAACATGACCTACTCACTGGATCTGTTACCTCATTTTCCTGAGAAGTGCATGGTCTCAACTGCTAGTGCCAAGTCTTTTTTCATACAGCATGATGTTGTTTTTATAAATTATGTACCTGTTTAGAATAAAATAAGCAATAAAGCTTTAGGGATTAATCTTGGGATGACATAGAATAGAACAGAACAGAACAGAATAGAATAGAATAGAATAGAATAGAATAGAATAGAATAGAATAGAATAGAATAGAATAGAATAGAATAGAACAGAACAGAACAGAACAGAACAGAACAGAATAGAATAGAATAGAATAGAATAGAATAGAATAGAATCTACTTCATTCATCCCTGAAGGGAAGTTCAGGACATGTCACTACTATCTGGGTTGTATCATATCTTCAGGTTCTCCTCAAATCAGCATCTCATTCGTTATGTCTGGTTTCAAAATAGCTAGATGTTGCTTGCCAAAATGTTGTGCTGAAGGCTTTAAAACAGTAGTACACAAGCTAACGGGTGACATAATGGTCACTTGTGCATGCAGTCTGCGACTGCTGCCAGCCCAGTGCCAGGAGCTTCATGTTAATAAATCTTTTGATTTAATTAAGTTTTTGAAAATCAAAAGAATCATCTATCTATGAAACAAACCCTGAGCTTTGATCATGATTAGGATCAGTCATTGTGTTCAGTCTACTTACTGTGGACCTCTGGCATGCTCTGTGTGTCATATTCATGGGGCTCTGCAGAACAGAAAAGAGCAGAGAAGATATGACTTATTTAATGACAGTTTCACATAGAATATCCAAGAACCTGACTTTATTCCATTAAGTACCTTCTCACTTTGATTCTCTGCAATGAAAATGAATGAAGTTAGGTTTGCAATTTTGCCATCCAAATAGCTCAGCAAATTTAGATAATGTTATATGGTTAGATAATGGAGGTAATAGACTAGACGGTAGTCCCTATTTTCCATATAAAACAATAATCAGAAGCAGAAGCAGCTGTAGCAGCAGAGTTAGCCAGCTAACTGAATAAAACTTCTGTGCACGAACAAAAGGCCGTTGTGAGCATCAGCAAAGAGATTGTGCATATAGGATGACACCCTCTGAGCTCTGAGGGCCCAACGGACCACAGCAGAATATTTACAGTATGACAGATTTTACGTATGTGTGTGTACGTGTGTGTGTGTGTGTGTGTGTGTGTGTGTGTGTGTGTAGTCATGCACGCTGAATTTAATCTAGGTAGTCACATGATCTCTACATGTGATGAGCTAATCATTTCAAACACAATGCGTCTGTTAACATGCATATTTATGACAGCGTGTCATGGCCGCAGCTTTCATCTGTGCACAGTCTGCGCACTGGATTCCACATAAATACATGACAAACAAAAGTTTTGCTCTCCCTCCTTCTCTGCTTCTGGTAGTTGGAGCCCTGCAGGACTGGATCCTTTAATTCCAGGCACAGAATGGGAGACATGTGAGTGACTGATCACAAGGCCCGCTGGGCTCAGCCAACTAACCAACTTGCTCTGTATTCCTTCCCAACGATCCTTGAGGGTGACTCAGCGTAAGCAATACCAGGAGTCCTGGCTGTGTCCTCATAATTCATCCTCTCCATTGATCTTCCGATGCTGTGATCTCACTTGGAGATCTGCTGTGTATAATATTGCTTAAAGCTGATATAAAGTTGCTCTGGGTTTAGCCAGAAGATTTTGGCAATGCTGCATGAGTAATTTTTATAGGGAGTTTCAGAAAGAAAGGTTGTGATGAGGCTTCATTGTGTCACTGTATTAGACTTTAAACATAAGCAGCACACACTAACACACTGGTATCTCCGGTGGTGATGTCTCCAGAGGTACAGTTGACAGTGTATGTATCCCACACAGTTTAAACAAGCATACTGGTCGGTTAAGGACAAATGGCCTGAGACGCTATTCTGTGACAACGCTCTGCACAGCTGTCAGGAGCCAGAGCTGGAAAAACAGGAAAGATGGAAGATTAAATCCCTGTGACAGATTTGGCAGCCTGCTGATGAAAGCGTACTATCTGAAAAAAAGAGCGGAAACTTCATTGTGGTGACTCAGTGTTACAAAAATGAAGGATCTCATGGACAGATGGATGACAAAGGTGACATAATACATCCCGGTAAGGTGTTGGGCCATCGGGGTGCTATTGTTCCAGATCCTCCAAGTCTGTGAACTCTACTATAAGAAGTAAACATGATTTCTCTCTAAAATGTTCTCTGGTTTGGTGGTTTTATGATGATGGAGATGATCTGGTGACTGCACAGTTTGAAAACGTCCGTGCACAAACAAGCCAAACCTGCATTTTGTTGCTCTTTTGGATCATGGAGTTATCTCAACAACAAAACATTACAGTGCCAACTCTTGTACTCAGGCTTGACACTGCTCACTCATGAGATAATTGTCATGGTGATGTTTTACCAATTAGGCTGCAGCGAGATTGAAAAGGGTGACGCACATTTTCCATTCAGCTGCAGTACAGCATGCAGCTGTTGAATCTCAGTGAAGCCTTTCATTTACTGGGGATTTCTCATGGTAAGCTCAAGCAGACTTCCATGACTTCAAGTCAGCGCTCTCTGACTCTGGCGGCCTGAACTTTTGACCGGCAACCACTCCTCAGGGCTTGTAAAGAGAGGAGTGGAACAGATGGAAATTTGTTAGGGTTGCCCCTTTAACGTAGCGCTGACCTGGGACCTGACATTCTACCATGTTTGTATCTTCTGATTTGCAATTCTTTGCACATTCATACAGACACCAGGCAGCCTCCCAGAGCAACCACGCTGTTTGACTGTTGACCACTAAACAGTTCCAAATCAGCCAGCGGGGTTAAACTCTTTGCTGAAAGCCCACAATGACACTATTTTTCAAGTAAAGAGGTCGTTACTCATTTACTTATAAAGATTTTACAAGAAGATGAAGGACTGAAACAATCCAAACATAATCTTTCGCTCTAAAAAAGCTGTAAAAGTCAACTGAGTGACAAACAAACGAAATAGAAGTTGGACTACTCACCTCCATGATCACTCTGAGAGCATCTGTGTTCTCCGTTCAGCCTCTTGAAGAGTGATCGCATCACCTTGGCACTGCCGAAGCGCTTGAAGCGGGCGCGGACGTTCTCATGGTACCACTCCAAAGTGCCAATCCTCAAGACCCTTTTAGAGGAAGTAGAAGGGACAAAAAAAGACACTGCAAACCTCAAACACAGAGCAACTTCATTAGGGAAATACATCTGGGGATACAAACATGCCAAAAACAAGGGCTGGATATGCCTCTTTTGTCACAAATAGCCTTAATGGATAAACAAAACTGCAGTGTGCAGGCTAGAGCATGGGACGCATAGCTTGATATTTTCCAGATACCGGCTGAGCTCCGTTAAAGAACCTTCCAGCATACAGCTTCATCTGAGCAAACAATGGTATAAGGGTTACATATGGAGCTGGAACGAACTGGATGTATTAATTCTATTGCTGCAACCAGCAGAGCTTAGAGCAGTAAAAGAGATCTTTGCTATGTGTGTTGAAATGGCAGCTGCCAAAACATCCATCAAATTCTATGTGTGCTGTCAGACTTGTGCAAGACACTGAACTTTAACAGTTCATATAGTGTGTATAGTGTGGGCTGCTCTGGTCAAGACAACTATTAAAATGTAAATATTTTACATGTGTGCAAGGACTGAAAAGGTACTTGTGTAGCCAGTATTTGTTATTCATTTTTCCCAGACTGAACATGTTTTGGATACTCCAGAGACACTTCAAGTGCACTCTAACAAATATTCAAACCCCAGCTGAACTGCTTCGTCAAGTGCTACTTTGCTCACAAACATACCTATCAAGTACTTTCATGCTTGCATACACATCCAAGTGTGTTGCTCGCAGTAGTCAAACCAACAGCTTTTGCCTTGAAAGATCTAGATAGTGGAACATTAAAGCTAAGTTTTAATGTTCCACTGTGACTCTGACTTAGACTGTGTTCTTATTGACAACATAAAACTTCCATCAAGAAGCTTAAGTCTGAACAATGTGGTGAAATGAATTTAATAGTTTTTAAAAGAACCTTTGATTACAGTACAAGGGAACAAAGTGTACTATAAAAAACTAGGAGAATTAGGCAAGGTTGAGGTATTTTACTGAGTCCTGATGAATCAATAACTCCCTGAATTCAGTTTTTGTCACCAAGCATACATTTTTATTTACTAGCCTTAAAGACTATCTAAAGAATCAATGTCCAAATTTTAAACATGCCTAAACCCTGTTTTTTCTATGCTAGAAGACACATAATTTGACATGCACCACCTACCAAAACACAGTACAAATATATTTTTTAAAAACATAATATTTCCACTTTGAAACTGTAGGGCACCAATGATAAACTCAAAAATGCGGACCGGAATTTCCAGGTTTCATACAAAATAAATAGTCAGCTTGCAGGATGGGGCTTTCTCTCTCATTATTAGTCTTGAGAATCAGTGTTTGGTTCAAACATGTATGGCTAAATTACTCCAGCATTACAAGTTGCAGTTACATAGTTCAGTAGCTGAGCAGTTGTGGGTAAGCTGGTGTGCTCCTGCTGCAGTGAGTGGCAGAGGTGAGGATCAAAGACTTCACCTAAGCCATTTTAAGGCAGTAAAAGAAAAAACAACAACTTCTAAATATATAGTTTTGATAAATGGAAATGAGTTCTCAAGAGTTAAATAAATGACTGCAGAGGGACTTAAGAACACTCAGATTATTTTATGGTTAAAGGCACGTTAACACAGAATGACAATAAGGTTCTTAGGCCACAGCCAAGGCAGCATCACAACAGCATAATAACCCAAATGACTAGATTATAACTGGAACATACGGATGTGTCTCATCATGTAGTGAATATGGGACAACCTTTAGGACTGGAAGCCAACATGAGGTCAGGAAACTGAATCATGTCATGTGAATCTTAAGAGTGCCCTTGTACATTATGTTGAAAATTAGGCAAGCTAGTAAGTGTTTCAGTGAACTCTGATGATTCTGCCACCATTAGAGGCTACACAGCTCTCTGATCTGAAGTGTGCAGTGATGTAAGGCTGAGTCAGTGTAACCAGTAACTTGAGATGAGGGACCTAGACAAGTCTGAGTCTGTGTCAAGGGTGTGAAGAGGGGAGACGGAGGTAGATTTGCTGCCTCTGTCTTACCTCTGGAAAACGTCTTCTTGGATTGGTGAGATTTTTCAGTTCCCAGCCAGCATGCTGACCTGACTTTGAATTACGACATGTTTCATTTTTAAATTTGTCATTTCCTACCTGGCCATGTGACAGGGGTCACACACCCAGCCATGCTCCTTCTTGTTGTAGCGGCTGCAGGACTTGCAGATGTAGAGCTGGCAGTCCAGACACTGATGCTTGCTGTTGACCAGGAACTTGAAGGGCTGGAGACAACGAATACAGTGAGACTCAGTCAGGCTGGTCTCGTTCCCCAACAGCTCTCTCTTAGTGTCTTCTCTCTCAATCTTTGTCTTTAGCTCCCTGAAAAAAGACAAAACAACAACATAGAAATTTAATAAATCTACACAATTGTCCTGTCTGTGGAATTTTACGTAGAAAAAAATACAAAAGATATAAACTTTGTAAAAGACCTCTGTCACTCAGCACTTAACAAATCGACAGTATGAGTTGAATAGCCTTGGGTCAAAAATATACATATATACTGTTTTCATGCATTTCTAAGGAGTCAGGTCAAAAGATGAAACCAAACCCAGCTGCTCACTTCATATAGTAAAAGAGATTATTGTCTTTTTCAAGGAAAGTGGCCTCACATTTTCATACATACAGTAGCAGAGAAATGTGGCTGATACTGAATTAGGATTTGATACTCCTAATAAACACAGCTTTGTTGCACTGTAACACACATCTGGTAGCGAAGACAGATAAACAAGACCTCCTGATGGTGTGTGTTTGACACTGAAATATGACTGACAACCAATATGGACTAGATTTGTTCTATTTTTGGCATGTGTGGGATGCTGCTACAGTTACTGACCACTATTAATGTCACTTAAAAGTAAGGAGTAAGCCCAGGCTAAATTAACACTAAAACCAAAACTTTATCTGGATGGATAAACTGTTTTTCCAATGCATGGCTCCCTTAAAGTCACAAATTTTCATTTTTACATATGAGCTACAAAGAGTAGTGGAGGAAACGTTCAGATCCTTTGCCTAAATAAAAACATTAATAGGACACCAGCCTTTAAAAATCCTCTGTTACAAGTAATATTCCTTGAGTAAGAATTTATGTGAGTATAATAGGGAGAATATTCTCTTTTTTATTTTTTGGGGGCTGTTTTTTCATTTTTTTCATTTATAGCGGGAGAGAGACAGGGTGAAACAGCAGAAAAATGCCCCCTGTGACTGTATAAAACATTACATTGCATCATCAGATTAGTATAACTCATGCATTGATGTGAAAGCAGGATGTCAGTGGTGTAGCTGAGGTGGAGCTCATTTGTACTATTTTGCATCCAACTGCAATAAATTATTATCTTTATTAAGGATTAAGCTCATGATTATTTGTTTATTTGTATAAATTCTGAAAAGTAGCCACATCTTAACATTATTAAAAACACATTCAACTATTTAAATCTTTGCTTTGTGAGGCTACAACCATGACGAGTGTTTCCAATAAAAATGACTGATCAACTAATCATCTCAGTTGTAGAAACGTCATGTGTGCAAAAGCCATAATTTGTAAAGTAATTATTCTAATAACTCAAATGAAATACCTCAATTTTAAGTATAGAACTTGATTACATTGCACCACTGCTTAAAAAACCAAGACTCAGTGTGACTAAGCCAACTTAAGCTGTGCTACGTGTATTTCTGACCTTGGACGGTGCCACACTAGCTGTTTCCTGACTCCAGTGTTTATGCTAAGCTAAGCTAACCATATTTTACACTACTCGTCTCAAAACAAAGCAAAAAAAAAAAAAATCACATTTCCCCCAAAATGTTAAACTAATAACCATTGAGCTGACATGGAATACATTGGAAGGTAAATTTCAAACTTATTACTCACAGCTACAAAAACAAACCTTATACCAGTGCATCATACGGAGGTTTAATGAGTCAGAATGCTGGCTGACAAACATGAGTGAAGAGGTGGTTGTCAGCACACACATGGCAACACATGGCTTCATTTGGTCAGCTCTGTATAAATATTATGTCAGCCTTGGTACATGGAAAAGATGGTAAAGACAGAAAATGCTGGCATGTTTCTGCAGCAGCATTTAGTGCAATGGATAGAAATAGGAAAAACATTAGGAAAGATGAGATGAAGTTTAACCCTACATTGTTATAATGAAAGTCAGATTAAATAATCTTGTGAAAAAACACGTGCTACTACTGTATCTGTACAGTAACGTAGCTCATGTATGTTTCTATCCATAGGCCTGTTCCTGCAGTTTTATCTCCCTCTGCTCAGGCACCATGGTTCTGTCAGTCTAACCTGAGACACTGGATTAAAAACAGGCATGGTATCACTCAGTCTGAGTTAAACACTAGTTTTATTGTAACATTTGAAAACACTCTTTCTTCAGCTAATAATTATAGCTGCACGTTATAAAAGTGCAGCCCCATCTTTTTAAAATCAAACCCTGTTTAAACACATCTTTCCTCTCCTCTGTGGACTTGGCAGCTGCTTACATGTGTGTTATGAATGACTTCATTGCTTCAAGTCAGACCATTTTCTCCAGCAAAGCTTGAAGCAAACTTGTGCTGATTGTTGGAAAAGTAACAGCCGTGCTCAGCGCTGCGAGACGCTGACAGTAGTGGAGAGGAAAAATTCAGATAACAAGTCCCAAATGTCACACAGCGTGGGTGGAGTCTGGCAAAACAGCCAGCGAGGATGAGAGGATGCTTATTGTTTATTAAAGCGTTTTTGAATGCCATGCTTTTCAAATTATAGAACAGAGCATTGGGATAAATGGGATACTTTGTAAGTATCCCTTAACCTTTTGCAGATGCAGCTGCTGGCCATTAGGCCTGATTTAAAAGTAATATCTGTTAAATCTGCCCTCCTCTGAAACATCAAATCCCACAAATCTGGTATACAAGATGCCCCTCTATGATTTCAACTATATATGTGTGCTGTCGGCAACTTCCAAGCACTGATACACAGCCGGAAAAGTCCAGTATCAAGACAAGTGCAGTAGGTTACCAAGAGTGAGAGCACTGCCCTCTGCAGGGGCTGCCAGCAGTTTACAGTGGAGCTGATAGAAGAGCTGAGATGAGGGCCATGAAAAACTGTCTAAAAACACCAGAGAATTTACTGATATTTTCTAGATCTGTCAATCATGGTGATGTTGCTTTTCTATTTATGGGCAGCACACACAAGTCAAAAAAACAATATGCACAACGGTAAACTTGACAAAGAGAATTTGATTGCAAAATCTACAAGACACAATTCTACAATTGTACAATTTCATTTAGCAGACGCATTTATCCAAAGCGACGTACATCTGACAGTAGATACAACACAAGAAAGGATCTAGTTAGCAGGAAACAACCTGGATAAAAGCCATAAAACAAGTTCAAGTGTGACAGGACCTTGGTGCCTACAGGCTGTGTGGGCGGCAATAGGATTTTTTATTTTGCACTTTTTTGCTTTTTGCAGTCTGTTCAGTGCAAAGGTGTTCAGTAAAGAGCTGGGTCCTTAGTCACAAAGAAGAAGAATCTAGCCATCGACCTTGGGCCCTGTTGTGGTGGTTGTATCAGGTGCCTTTTGTTAGCCGAATGCATTGAGTGGGAGGGAGTGTAGACCCGGATGAGAGAGTTCAGGTAGGAGGGAGCTGGTTTCAATGTAGTTTTGTAGACAAGTGTCACAGTTTTGAATTTTATGTGGGCAGCAACTGGAAGCCAGTGAAGCGATCTGAACAGAGGGGTGACATGTGCTGTTTTAGGCTGGTTGAAAACCAGACATGCTGCTGCATTCTGGATCATCTGCAGCGGTTTAACCGTGCGTGCGGGGAGGACTGCCAGTAAGGAGTTGCAGTAGTCGATGCGTGATATTAGGAGAGCCTGTACCAGGAGTTGTGCTGCATGTTCAGACAGGAAGGGTCTGATCTTCCTGATGTTGTACAGGGAGAATTGACAGGACCGAGCAACAGAGGCCACATGAGCCTTGACGGTTAGTTGGTCATCAGTCATGGCACCCAAGTTTCTGGCAGACTTTGTAGATCTGAGTTGGGTTGAGTCAAGCTGGATGTTGATTTTTTGTTGTATAGAGAGACTGGTTAGGATGACAAAGAGCTCAGTCTTGGAGAGGCTGAGTTGAGAGTGGGGTTTTTTCATTCATGCAGAGATATCGGCAAGGCATGATGAGATCTGGGCAGAGATCTTGTGCTCATTTAGGGGGAATGACAGGAAGCGCTGGATATCATCAGCATAGCAATGGTATGAGAAACCATGGGAGTGGACCAAATGAGGTTGTGTATACTGAGAAGAGGAGGGGGCCGAGCACGGACCCTTGAGGAACCCCTGTGGATAGGCTGTGCAGTTCGGACACTTCTCCTCTCTATGATACTCTGAAGCATCTCCCTGAGAGGTAGGACAGGAACTGGCAGAGGGCGGATCCTGAGATGCCAAAGAGGAAAGTAGAGACTTGGTATAAGACAGTTCGCTCAAGCACTTTAGACAGGAAGGGCAGGAGAAAAACTGGTTTGTAGCTTTTGATCTGGGCTGGGTCTAGTATAGGTTTTTTGAGTATTGGAGTGACTCGAGCTGGCCTAAATGCAGGGAGGAACACGCCTATAGCAAGTGAGGAGTCGATGATGTGTGTTACTGCAGGGTTCAGTACAGGGGAAATGGTTTGTAAGAAGTTGCATGGTGTCGGGTCCAGTGGATGGGTAGTGGGACAAGAGTCAAGCAATAGTTTGGAGACTTCCTCCTCAGTCAGAGGGAAGAACGAGGAGAGTGTGGCCCTATTAGCTGGCGGGTGCACAGTGAGTTGGCCAGGCTCACAGAACTTGTTAATGATTGCAGAGACTTTGTCTGTGAAGAATGAGGCGAGTGGAGGGTGGGGGAGGAGGTGGGTGGAGGAGTGAGTTAAAAGCAGAGAATATTGTTTGAGCATCTGATATGTGAATGTTAGACATACAGCACCACACTTGGCTTCAGTTGGATTCATTGAGGTGCCCTTTAGTTCTTCACCAACTAATGACAAAAACTTCAGCTGTTTAATGCCTCACAGTGCTTACAAGAGGTCACTAGCTTTCTCTAACTGCAGTGTGATGCTGGACACACAGTGAACAGTACATTTACTCAGTTATTTACTTTTGCTAAAAGTAGCTGCTACTTGAAGTTTCATCAGAACACTGAGACTGAAACAAAACACTTAAACTGTCGGCTGCAAAACAAAACAGTGAGCTGAAAGAGACACAAATGCTCAGTAGAACTGGGAGGGATTGTACAGCTGCATGATCTTTCTATGTTGATTTGTCACTACACACAACACCGGTAACTCTACAGACTTATAGAACTTGATAAAGTTATCTAAAATACTGACCAGTGCAGCTTCACATACAGACTGGTGCCTCTCCATTTCATGTACCTCTTTATCTAAATCTAAAACTGCTCTTGTTGCAACTTTAAATGTGAAACCACTGCACGGCAGAGGATTTTTACAGTATATATTCAATATTTAACAGCTATTATTATCACAGTTAAAGAGTCCATATTATGCAGGATCATATTACACACGGTAAAAATGTTATTTGGGGGGTCTAGTAAAATGTGTTTACAAGGTGTTTCATGTTTGCAAAACATTTCTTCTCATACTGCACAATGCTGCAGCACATCTCACGTCTCAAACATTCCGTTTTAGCTCCTGTCTCTTTAACCCTCTGAACCTGAGCAGTTTCTGGGGGGTTTCTTTTTGCTCCATTTTCACCCACTCTGGTCTTATTTTTATCTGCGATGTAAATTCCTACACCTCTATGGAACAACACAGTGGGGCCAGAAGTAGAGAGAACTCAAGCTATAATGTCAGCGATCATAACAAAACACAAAAGTCAAATTTCTTTAATTACTTAATTTACAAAACTTGAAAAAAACTGAAATCAACAGATGCAACATTTTTACAAGTGCCTGCAGATTCTAGCAACACTGGAAAACAAAATGTTTCCATGCTTCTTGCCTATCTGCTGTACACAGCCTGCAGTTCAGCTGAGAAGTTACTGGGTTTTTGTCACATGACTATTGGTCACAGCTGGTTGAATCATGGCTTCCCAGGTGCTCTGAGGGGCACAGTTTCCCAGCAGCTGCTATTCAAGTGTTATACAAATGTGTTACATGGTGACATAGATGAGTAAAGAAAGAGATATCAGAAATTCAGACAGGGTGTTTGAGGCAGGTAAGGAGCAGTGTTCTCTGTGAGAAAACTTCATTTGGTGTGGACTTTGTGACTCTGCAGACCTTTTACATGCTTAAAAAAGCTTTAACACACCAATGGAATGAGAAAGAGCACAATATGTGTTCTTTAAGGTAACGAAAAGAGGAACAGCGCTTTGACTGAGATTTCAAAAGACAGAGTTTCTAAACAAAGATTATTTTCTCTTCGTCTTCCTTCTTTCATTATAAAACACTGGAGGCCATAAAGTTGAAATCAAACAGCTGATATAACTCTGTTCCTTTTCTAAATGTTTTAGCACTTTTACACTTTACACACTTTAATATGTCCCTGCTTTACTTTCTTCTGCGTTTGATTAAAAGCAGGTACTGCCGAGTTTTTGCTTAACTGGCAAGGCTCAGGAATCCGGGTGCGGCAGCCAGGATTCACTTAGTTAGTTTGGTCTTCTTAGCTGTCTGAGTCTGTTCCCATACATGGTGATCCTCTCTCCATGTCCGACCGCACAAATCAAAGCCTCCAGAGTTTAACCAACCCGCTGTCTGAGGCGCTCTAATAGCAAGTTCAAGCAGGTTTGCTCATCTCTCAGTCTTTTATCTTCACATCATAATCTTATATTATCCTAACTGCCTGTAAATAACAGGCAATAAACTACATTCAGGCAAATGGAAGCAAGGAAAAGGCTGAGCCTGACAACCACACACACACACACACACACACACAACACACACACACACACACACACACACACACACACACACACACACACACACACAGAAGATTAGGGCTAAAGCACCAACTGCACATTAGATTTGACAAAGCAACTTTCAATCAGTCCATTTAGATTCGACTGTGGTGTCACTACATGAGAAAATCTACTACTGATATGACAAGTATCACATTTATGTGAATCTTACTCAAATGGCCATTGTGCTATTATGTTCTATAAAACCGTAGCCTACATTACTCATACAACTGAACAAATTACATGTAGCTTTAACATTATGTACAGGGTGCATCATGATAAAATAAAAGGTAGGCATTTTTTTTTTACCATGATAGCATGGAAGCTACACATTTTAGAATGTGCTATTCAGTAGATTGGACACACAGTAAGTTCAAATATTTAACATTTTAATTTGCATTGTGGCTTATGACAGAAAATGTTTCAAACACAACAATAATCCATTTTCTTTCCAAAAGTTACAGAGAAGCACTAGCATTTATTTTTGTCCACTTGATTCATTCACAAAAAGTTCAGTATTCACTTTTCATTAAGCTCCTTTTTGGTCTCCAGGAACTCCAGAGAAAAATCTGTGGCTCTTTAGCTGCCAAATGCTCGCCTATGTCTCCCAGATATAACTGCCAACTTATTGAACTTAGATAGTGTTTTTGCTTCCAAGCTGATGTTAAATTTAGTGGAGATTGTTAATATGTCTATAGCACATATAATAGATATAAAGGTGTAATGCAACAGGCATTAATGGTAACATTTTGTTACTGATGCCACAAATGCCACTCCAACCAGTCCTAAGAGAAGCCAGTGCTTGCAAAAGGTTCCTAAGTATGCACTGAATATGCATGAACTGGCACTGGGGGAATGCATACGCTATCTCCGCTGCAGCAACATGTTGCGAATTCGCGACAATCGGTGTTAAGGGCTTAAACACAGCTGCCTGTTTTAGCCAAACATAGTGCTTAAAAACTAAACTGGTAGACCACAAAATCAAACCTCTGAGCTGTGCAGCTTTAAAGTCCAATTCACCTGTTTTGTTTAAATACGTTTCCCACACACAGGAGTGGTGTGGAAGTCTTTTTGAGATTTACACATCACAGATTTGAGGTTTTTACTTTTGCAGACGCTACGTTCGCTTCAAGTGGGATCATGTGACGATTTTCAAGTTCATGCAGCAAAAAACAAAAAATTGTGTCAACATTATTTTGAGCAATGACTTCAATTTTATTTTAAAGTAACTGTTGTAAGTGCTGGTAGAAGAAATCTGCAAAACACATTTAAAAATATAAAAAAAAATCCATCTGTAAATGAGACGGCTTCTGTTATTGTAGTGGAAAAACAAAACAAAGTTGAAATCTTTGCCAAAATATTTCATTTTGCGATCCAGCGTGTGGTTTTTACAAGATTTAGCGGTGGAGAGTTTTATATGTGAACCACATGAAAATCTGCTCCTATTTATAGATCCAGAGGCCTTGCACGAAAACAACAGTTGCCTGAGCTGCAAACAACGGCTCATTTGAATGGAAAACAAATAGCTGAAGAAGAACCTTGGAAAGGACAGCCTGACTCTGTTCATCCACTGCCATCCATTCCCACCTATTTTGAGCAGCGCTGAGTGGAGACATGAAGGTTCCAGTGGTAATGCAATGTAAGTAAATCAGCGTTAAAGGACTCTTTCATCAGGAGCATGTAGACAGGCGATAGCTCTGTAATTAACAGGATAGACTATTCAGCTTTCTCTGGCGGAAATAACTAAATTAGGAATGACGGAAAATGCTTTGATTGAATTCAGAAAGTGGCCCAGATCTGGGAAATTAGCGAGTGAGTCAGATGAGCTGTGTGACCCAGAAACAAAGACAATTCAATTTGTAAACTGTCAGTGTCGGAAATTAACTTGCTAGAATAGATTTGTTGTCTTCTGATATCTGACCTTAGGTTTTTCTGCCTATTTTTTTGTAGTCCCTGGCACCCACACGGGAGTTTTCACTTCTTGTGGCTTAAAAGTCTTCTCAGGTGAAGTCATGCAGAGAACTGAGCGATGTCAGCCAACACTACTGGCTGAGGAGACGTCAGTCCAGAACAGTTTCTGTGTTCATCCCATAAAGAGCTCTCATCAGGCAAAGCGAGTGAAAACACCTGTCTGGGTGGATTATAGATGTGCAGAGGCTTTAAAAGTTCAAACTCAAAGTATTGACTTGGCAAAACTGGTAGCTGCCTTCCCAGACTACTTTACAAAGACACAAGGAGTAGAGGGGTTTCTTGAAACAATTACTCCTATTACATTTTTAAAAAACATATTCTTTTACACCCAGATTGGCTCGTTGTCAGTTGCACTTTTTGGGTCGCAGAAATACACAATAAAAGGTCAAATATAATGAAAACCATTTGTATTGTGTTTCTCTGGTTGGTATAAACAGGTGTGAAAGGAGGTTAAAATAAAAGCTTTTAAGACTGAAAGATGTTTCCTTTTTCCATTCCTTCAGTCACCACAGCTAGTTGTCCTCCCAGCTTTCAAAGCCAGTAAGAATTAAACCCAGTTGCTCCCTCACACCTGACTAACCAATAGTCGCCCAGCTCAAACTTTGACAGACAGATCCAGCTGTCAGTCTTGGACTCAGATCTAATGTGCTTCCTGAAGCGGGCGGAAACAGCAGCAGCTCATTGGTTTTCACAGCAAAAGGGCTCATTTAGAACAGCCCTAAAAATAACCCAGAGGTTATACAGTCATGGTGAAATGATCATCATTTTATTATTTCAAGCTAAAAAAAAGGTCACACTGGTGGGATGTGAGAGATTTTAAATATTGTTGTACAGCGGCACAATATGGAAACACTAAAGCAGATTTTAAGCTGAGATGATAAAGGTCTAATGGTGATTCCCAAATGTTTCTATTATTCAAAATTGGTGTGGTCTTGGGCTATATGGTGACTCAGTGGTTAGCAGCGTCGCCTCACAGCTAGAAGATTCCTGGTTCCCATCCCGGTTAGGACACCTGGGATCTTTCTGTGTGGAGTTTGCATGTTCTCCCTGTGCAGCGTGGGTTTTCACTGGGTACTCCAGCTTCCTCCCACAGTCCAACAACATGCTGAGGTTAACTGATGACTCTAAATTGCCTGTCGGTGTGAATGAGAGTGTGCTTGGTTGTCCATCTCTATATGTAGCCCTGTGATAGGCTGGTGACCTGTCCAGGGTGTCCCCTGCCTTCGACCGAGTCGGCTGGGAGAGACTCCAGCTCCCCCGTGACCCTACAGAGGATTAAGCGGTGTATAGATAATGGATGGATGGTGTGGTCTTGGGCGTCCGACATCTTATTCTTTGCCTTAAATCAGGTCCAGATTGCACTATGCAGCCTTCAGCATCACTTGTTTTGTAATTTTAGACAATGAAGATTAGAGATACACAGCAAGTTTAATTACTGAAAAAATGTATCACTGAGTGGTTTTTTCCATTTTGTGGACAACCTTTACAATCCTACAGGACTGCTGCTGCTCTGCTCTGCACAAGTCGTCCACACAGAAGAAGGGGAAATTCCCTCTAAATCTCTTCCTCCACGGCCTGATTTATAAACCATCCATCAGTCACTGTTGCCAAGGAGATGTGAGCGGTAGTTCAGGGAATTAAGAGCAAATGACTGAATCAGCTGCTGGTGATGTGGAACAAAGTTAGTCCGCTCTGTTTTCCTCAAAGTCTGTCACTTCTGCTCAATTTACATCAAACAAACTGGCTGCTCATCCATCCTCTCTCAAACTATTGTATGAAACCGTTACCTGGCATCATGTGATTTACAGGCAGAACATGTGACTCCTGGTTCACAGAGAAGTGTCAGTGCTCTGTCTAGATGGAAAAGTGCAGTGACACATACACAGTGTGTGTGAACTGTCCAGTGTATGTGAGACATACATGTGAAACATACATTAGACAGTGCCTCCTGTCAGGTGATACTTTTGAATGAAAAAGTCACACATTCTTCCTTTTCCAAATGACATTAGTAGGCATTAAAACATACCGCTGCTGTAGCAGGAGCAGCATGTTTGTTATGATCACACCAGACCCATCACCATATCCTCTACATGCTCAAATATTTGTTTGATGTTCGGTGATCAACACAAAATGCAATGGATGCATGGTGCTCACTGAACTCCTGCTTGGTTGTTGGTGTTCATGTCAACCAGCAACAGTGAAGGCAGCAGCTGTGTGCAGGACATGACTAAATGCTGAACTTTATGCTTGTACTGCATCCTCCCATACACAGATCTCTGATACAGCAGGTGATCCAAGTTCAACAGTCCAGTTATCTCTATGCAACAGCAGCCATGAATTAATTTATTCTCCAGACTACATAGGAAAGGTGCCCATGGGAACAGAATAAGCACAGCCTGTTGGGAGATTTCTTAAACCTGATTACAAAGGCAAGATTATACAAAGTTTAATTCCATAGAGTACATTTATTGATCTGTAACCGACTTCAATTATGTTAAAATGCTTAGAGATTGAATGATAAACACATTTGATCACACACAGCACTTACATACCTTTAAATGTATCGAGAATGTTTAAAATCAAAGCGATACATGTGATCTTTTCTACTTACCCAAGTCTGTCCTCCTCCTTCTTCCTCAGGTTGAAATCTCTCAGGACAACCTCCCACACATGCTTGGCCTCCTCATCTGTGAGCTTGGAAAGATCAAGCTTCTTGGCTGCAGTGGTGCCAGGCATGATTGTGAACCTGATGCCTGTGAGCTGGCTGGCTGCCTGGTGCTGGGCTGTGAAAAATTAAGACTACTTTATTGCTAATAAAGCCAAATTAAGCCATTAGTCAGGATCATTAGCATTCAGAGAGATGTAAGCAATACATGACAGATATAAATACCAATATTTAATAAGAACTGCAATGGAAACACAACAGATTGTCAATCTCTGAAGTGGTTCACCTGCAATCTTTCAACAAATAATCAATTAGTATCACATTAGCAAGGATTGTGTACACACAACATGACATGAGTGTTAATCGACTGGGCAGAGAAAATTACGTCAGGTTATTGGTACAACTTCATGAATCATGAGAAGTGCTGAAAATGGATTTCCCAGGTAAAGTTTGCACAGGAATTCCCTATGAGTCAAACGTAGCGGTGGGAGCTCAGAGACTGGATGTGATAAACAACTTCATAACTGTCACTGAGTTACTGAACTCAGTTCACTAACACCTAGACACACGTTAACAGTCACAAAAGGCCTTGTTTGCACTGGAAAACGAAATGCTCGAAAATGAAAGGACAACTTCAGTGTTTTAAAGTCTTTCTTGTTCATGCCTGTAAGTTTGGAAAGTGATCTGTTCCTAATCTGTGAGAGGTAGGAGGTTAAATCCAGAGTCCTAGTTCTGTGCAAAAATGCAATCTAAAGCCAGCCAGATCAGACAGGTATCTCTTGGCATCCCTGTGACCCAGGAAGAAAAGCAGCATGCAGATGCCAGAGAGTATCTCTGCACAGCTGAGAAAGGAGGCAAACGCAAAAAGAGAATCTCATACTATAAAGATAAGAATACATTTTACTCCCCAACACCAGCTTTAGCTTTAGAATGCACTTTTTCACAAGTCAAAGGGTAGGCTGCTTTTGGTCTTGTCCAATGCAGATAGGACGAATGATTACTGTTTTTACAATTATGATGACTTTTAAAGATGTGAATGGAATATATTTCTATTATGTCAGGGCAGGACAGATTTTTTCTAAATCAAAATAAAGAAGCAAATTCTTTGTTCCACAATTATGGATTTAAAGCACTTTGGTCATATTTTGAATGACAGAGACAGGAAGGAGGGCCCAAGTGCAGACATAAACCCAAGCAGACAGCGATCATTCAGTGGTTTGTACAGACTGATGGTGATAAAGCTGCAGCACAGGTAAGCAGGCAGGCAGGAGAAACAGGGTTGCAAAGGTAACCAGATGTTAAGAGCAGAACCAGAAACAAAAAGGGCATGACAATCTGACAAAACACTAGGGCAAACGGCTGATTAAGGAACAAGGAGTAACAACTGGGACTAAAGCTGCAGATCTCTGAATGGCTATTTGAGGCAAACTCCAAAAGAGAACCAGTCACCATGAGAAGCCCCTGACTGCAGTGTGCAGTTCCGGGCCGAGTGTTTGACTCAAAACATCTCAATGTTCCATAAACCAATCGCGTTCAGTCTTATTACATACAACTTTACTACATTTTGCAACAGTTTGGTGGCAACCTACCCCTCACCCTAACCCTTCAGGAATGTGAGTATCTAATGCAATTCAGAGTGGAACCACATACAGGGCCAAATACAGGTTTGTGACTATGCTAGGAGCAAACGTTTTACATGCAGGCAATGTCCCCGTGGGCGGAGTCAAATGTTAAATTCAGCCAATAGCATGTCAATGTTGAGCAACGTTGAGCTCAGCCCTGACTTGCACACTGCAGGCAGGGGTACTTGGTCACCATAGACCCTCATGTTAAAATGTTCAACTTACCAGCAGAAATAAAAAAGTTTCCAGCTGATGAAAACTAACAAACAGCTTTGGTTTCTACAGCATTTATAGAGAAATAAACTAGAGACAAATCTGTGCCATCACAGGACAATCCCTGACCTAGAGATGTTTGCATGGCCCAGCTCAGCTTGTATACGTAATGGTCATTTTCGGATTGAAGCTAGGAGAGGTCAGGCACTGCCAAGATGCCGACAGCCAGAGTCACCAAACTAAGATTCAAAACTGCTACAGGAAACCTACTGGTGATGTCACAAATGGTGTACGGATAGAAAGAGACAGGAAGCAGGAGTGAGAAAATGAAAGCAAACAGGGCTGAGACAAAAAAATTGGAAACTTTTATGGCTTCATTGTTATGACTTTACAACTAGAAAATAGCTTCTGACAAGCTGTTAAATCAGATTTAGTGAATCCAAGGTTATGGTCTTTCTTCCTTTCTTGACAACAAGGAGAATTCTTTGGATGTTTGTTGCAAACCTGGAAAGCTTCATTAGCACTTTCATTAAACCTGTAGCACCTGTTTTGTTGGGGGTTTTTAACCACATGTTGGCAGTTGAATATTGCTGTAAACAGAACACAGGATGCCATTACTGTCGTTCAAGTTGACATGGCAAACATAGTAGAAAACAGTGGCTTAGTTTCTTATTATTCATATGCTGTTGTGTTTCTGTCTACCTGATAAATGTAAGTTTAATATTCACTCCCTTTTAGCTCTAATTTTGGTCTCTACAAACTCCGACAGGAATAGCTTACTGTTTACTTGCACTATGTTTTTTATCATCGATCATTTTCTTCTTAAACAACTTGAGATGATGTTACTTAAATGCTTTATATGACTGCTGTGTGACCTGCCACACCTGTTTTTAAGGCCCAGCCAGGTTTACAGAAGTAAATATACTTGGTGATATTAAGGGAGAGGCCTTAGGTGGCACAGTAACTATTTGCACAGCTACAAGTGGCCACTGTTTAGCAAAACTAAAGCATAAGTCATGCAAAGCATTTGAAAAAAAAGGTGCAACATGCAAGATTTTAAACATCAATATAGCATTAATTATTTAATACTGCAGCAAACAACTGTCTGTAATGTAAAGATATTTCAGAGGTAATCTTAGCGGAGAATGACGTCACACCCTCTCTGAGCCAGTACAGTCATGTAAGTGCATGTGAGTCCCTCCCTTTGAAACTCTTGGCCTCACAAATAAAGCACAAGTGGCCTCACACACTGCACTGGAAAAGCAAAAGTGGAGTCCAGCATTCAGCTGGTGCCCTAAGAAAGTAAGAATCCAAAAACTTTCATTTATGTTATTCACCTTATTTAATTCAATTTTATTTATATAGCGCAGTGCTTACCATAGTAAGGTACAGATATTTAAGTGCACTAATTTCATTTAAGCTCAGTCTCTACTCTGTTACTCCTTCTCAGTTTGTGTCTGTTTCCTCACACAGGTCTGCTCATGGACAAACCGGAGCAGACACGTGAATGTTCGTCCATAGATCCACTCTGGTCCGACAGGCAGATACTCAAGTTGATAGCAAATCGTTATAACCATTTAAGGTATTGTACAGTGATAGCATTGGCTCATATTTATAACTGGATTATGTTTTGGTTGCTCTTGTGCATACAATCTTTCTGGTTGTTAATAAAAGGTGAAGGGAGTTGGTGGAGTGTTGGTGCCTTCTGTGGTTCTGACCATTGCACAAAGAGCCTTTAATGCTGCTGTATTTGTTTCATGACGGCACTTTTTTCTAACAGAGTTTACCTTTTCCAGCTGTCTTTATAAAGAAGATTTCTTGTGTTTAGAAGTCACTCCCAAGATGTCAGCTGCGAGCCAAAGATGTCTAAATTTTACTCCTCACAATGAGGAATCTGCTGTCAATATTGTTTTCTGCTGTTTTGTCCAAACAAATCAGAGCAGAATGATAGTATTTACCAGGGGTCAGGGACTTGGACCGTTGCACTAGACTGAGTGCTTAAAATCTCTCAGCCACATGCATGTGTCCTGTGATCTGGGAAGGTCTGGCTCAGTTCAACCATCACATTGCCGCAGGATTTTAATCAAGTCTGTTCAATGGAGCCCAGCCAAATATTTCACATGGTCCAGTTTCATAATGCATTGGTTTCAGAGGATGAGGTAAGTCAGCTCAAGCTGACAGAGTGACACACACACCTTCACAAACACAACTAATACCAATGAATTGCATGTGAAGAGTTTAACAAAATCAGGGAGGAGTAAATGAACGTTCAGGAGCATCACCTAATTGTCTTGTTTTCCACAGGCCATGTCAAAAAGACTCAAATCACTGAGGAGCCTAATCGAATTTCTGCTTCTGCAAGTGGACACTAATGGTAAAAACAAGCATGCCTGTTTGACAGAGAAGCATGTTCTCATCTAATTGGTTAAATGTGAGTAGGACATTGCACTCATCCGGCTACATAAAGACTGGCTTCTAACTTTCCCACAGTTAAATTCTTACACTTTAACAGCCAAGCAGTATACACAGCATGTATACATATTTGCTTAGTGGGTGTGTACATGTCCTCTGTTGTATTAACGGAACAATAAGAAAACAATCTAAAATTTTATTAAAATATTCCTGACATCACTTTAGGCTTTATTCATTAGACAACAAAATTGAAATCAAAAAGCCAATGATGTCTAAAATATATATTTTTCAAATAAAATTCACTGTTGATGCACAGGATTCAACAGGTGCACATTAGCAGGACTCCCTGTGTTTGCAAAAGGAAGGTTTGACTTGATAACAGGAGTGGAGCCACACAAACCTGGAATAGTTTCACCACCACAAGAACAAGCACAGACAAAGCACAAATTCTAAATTCATTAAAACCACGTATTTCTTATGTGGAGATTTAAACATGACAGCCTTGACTACTGTGTGATAAGCAAAAACAAGTTCATAAAAATTAATTGGTATTTGCTTCAGAAACTCCTAAACATGTGAAGTGTGTCTCTAATAACAAGTTGGAACCCTTTCAAACATGAGTGTGGCCCAGAGAAATAGGACCAACCCTTGCAAATTTCAACAAAGAAGCAGGGTTCAACATACAGCAACACCTCTGAGATACAAACACATGCAGGCATGAACATGAACAGCTTTAGCATGACACTGACTTACCTTGCTGTAGACTGAGTAGCCTGCAGACCGTGTTTCCCCTTAAGGCAGACCAGCCTGACTGCAGGGCAAACTAAGTAGCAGACAGCAATGCTAATCACATGTCTAGTTAACCAGGAGGAAGAAAAGGCTGGGAGACAGCCTCCTCTCCGCCTTCCTTGACTGTGCTTCAAAGTGTCAGGCTGTGTGCTTTGGCCCCCCCGATCTCCTTCACAGCTATTTACATACAGCGGAACAGCTAATATGCCAGGAAAGTATCTGATTAATAGGTAATCGGTCAGTTTGGAAGAAGTTACTTGGGACAGTTGATTGCTTGGACAGTCCAAATGTACAGTGATCATGAGGTTATAGAGAGGCCAACAGAGCTTAAGTCCCCAGTCACATGCTGTAGATCCTATGTTATATGAGAGATGCATGACTTCAGAGCCTTCAACTAAGGCCTCTTTATTAATACCTGACATACTGTAGTCAAGAGTTTTCACAAGAAACGTTTGGGGGGTGTTCTAATGTGCAAAAGAGTTCAAACCTTTTTCTTGATAATAACTGATGCAATACTGCATTTAAAGGGTACCCAGAGAGAGAATGTAGTTGTAGGACTGCTGTTAACACAGTGGGTGGGTCGACTTTCTTTCTCAAAGAGAAATCAGGTTCCACTGACATAGCCAAACATTTACACTTGGAACTACAACTTGTGTTTTTACTTTTAATACTGAGATGATTACAATTACTCGTACGTCATGTTAAAGTTAGTTGGATAAAGTAAGCACAGCCTTCACACAAGAAGCTCCTCATCCGTCATGACAGGAATGTACACTCAGAAAAACGATTAAGGCCAAGCTGAAGACGTCCAACTGAATGCGAAAATCAACAGTGTCTGAACTGAGATGACCTTTCTTTGTTAATTTGTCTCGTTCTCCTCTCATAAACATAAGTATTGGCTCCCATGCCTTCCCCCACTGGTGTGTGCTTTCCAAAGGAGTTGATTTAAGCCATGTGACTAGTTCAGCAATCCAATTTTCTTATTTGTTCAACCACCAGGCCCTGTCATCTTCCTGTGGATTAAATAAACATGAATACAGCCTCGAGAACATTAGTCGCTCACTTTATTTTTAGACTTTACATTTTTGGAATTTCATTACATTGTGACGGATGAATCTATACATAGACATGCACAGGAGTTATTTTATTCCACACAAATGTTTGCTGTATACAGTGTGAGAAAAATCACCACATCACAGTATTGTCTTTCCATTCAGCTGCACGCATACTGAACTAGCATCAAGGTACTCTGCAGAGTTCCTCTTTTGTCATTGATTTAACTTCTCATAAATCTGAAAACGTCTGTGTATCAAAGTTGCATATTTATTTCTGTATTTTTGCATTAAAATAATTCTTTCCTACCTTACAAGGGCTTAGATATCATTCTACACTTGCTTTGGAATGTGCAGCTCCAGCTACTCTGCCTCTCTCTTCACACACCCCTTCCCCGCAGTCATGCCAGCTCACCTGTGATGATGAAGAATAATGATACAGAGAGCCTCACTTTGTACGTTTACAGGATTGGTTTCTAGGATTTTGTTGCGTATGAAACCCTGGAAGTCTGAATCTGTCTTTTTTGAGACTGTCATCACTACACTTTAAGCTGGAAATACTCAGCCATGGAGTTGACTGCTTACTTTGCTCACAATGTTTTATCCCCAGCATATAAAAAACAGCACATTGACGTGTTAACAAGGTACAAAACTTGACTTTTACTGGATAGGTTCTTTAAGTTAAAGTTATCCTTCACTGAGCCCCACAGGGAAATGTGTTTTTTGCACTGAACCCATCCAAAGTACAAGCGCCAGTGGGTGGTGTGAAAGTAAAATCAATCATGAGCTTTCAGGTTCTCATTTACGATCTGTGTCTTCACTTTATGTAAATGTAGTTTAATTATGGAAAAGTTACCTTAGGGGTCAAAAGGTTACGGTTTGAGGCCAACCAAAAAAGATATGTTTACACCCCTAAAAGGTTTTTGTCTTTGGTAGGTGGGCTCAGCATCTCATACATAGTCTAAAACACTGTACCATGAGGTTTAAACTAACAACTTATTTACAACGAGCCAACAGGAAAAGAGTTTGTGTTCCCTATAAAAGCTGTTCCATAGGAGAACTGAGATCTCTTCCCCAATGGTGAGTAAAGTCTTTCCCACTGCAATGATATAATTTCATTCTCCATACTGTTAACGAGAATAAATTTCCAGAGAACCCAGCAATGTGTTTGTCATCTTATTCAACGGTAGAATCCGGGTACGTTAAATATCCTCGACAGTGACCACCATGTGACACCTTGGATCCAGCTTTAAGACAGCACCTTGACAGAGGGCACTATGGAAAAATCATCTCATCATGTTTATGATTGCAGGAGAAACTCTTGCAAACTGCTTACAGAAAGGCCCTGTAAGAACCCAGGACCTTTTTGCAGTGAGGTGCTAACCACTGAACCACTCTCCTGCCTACAGCTAGCACCACTATCAGTATTATGGACACACATGAAACGTGATACACGCCCCTGCTGCCGATTCATGTTAGCCATGGATTAGCAGTCTGTCAACACTGGTATTTGAAAATAAGGGCAATTTTTTGGCACCCTGCCTTGAACCATCCCATCTCCTTCACCACTGTCCATATAGCTGTTACTTTCAGACAAACATACACACAGTAAATCCTAAAACCAACTCCATGTGCTTTTAAACAGCGTAACAAAGATGACGTTAACTTCCCTCCTAATGAACCTGTGAGCCATGGAAACCATTTGCTATTGGCAAACCTGACACCCCTCCATCCCACTACAATCCTTCTCCTTTAAAGCAGTTTGCCCGATCTCTTGGTTTCATAATAAGTAGACAATGGACTGATGATGTCAACCCATTGATTTCCAGCTTACATTACTTCAGAATGTTAACTGATCCTTGACTGAGATAATAGATGCCTGTAAGGAGTGCCATCACACCCATTTATGATGTGGACTGGTCTCCACAGTAGTAGCTGTTGGAAAGTGTGAGTTTCAGCTTGTGCATATGGATGTTAACATGAGGTGTGGTTATGTCTTCTGGGCTGCAATTTCTAAACCCTGTTGCTGGTTAATAGCTGTATAGAACACAGACCCTGAGATGCACCAAGAGATGCACTGCACAGCTGGTTAAAGAGACAGAGATTAGAAAGAGACGCACCACAAGACAGCACATCGGCTTAATGCTATTTAGTGGCATCGAACTTGGAGAGGGAGAAAAATGCAATTAAATTCAGAATATGTCCCCAGTGACGCCCAATGTAAGCACACATTTACCTAATTCTATTATTTTCGCAGTTCACTCTCTTGATGTTTTTTTTCTCTTTTGTGTAGGATAGTTCCAATTCATTCTCCCATCAAAGTTGTAAACCTTGATCGTCATTGCAAGATGGTTTCTTGATAAAATATGTGAGAAAGAAAGTGCAGTCAAAGGGATAAACAGACCTAAATAACACACAGAATGTGTTTCACAAAATGCAATTTAAAAAAATTCGATGTATCACCGTCAAATAATTTATCTAAATGCATTATGGATTTATTGTAAAATAATTAAAAAATAATTCTGAAATGTTTGTGACAGCTGTTACTGTTGTCACATCCATGTAGTACCTCACCAGTCTATACAACACAATCTGAACTGTTTAAAACAATAAGAAATGTAGCATGACCTTTCAGTTGCACTCATATCATGGTATATATGTTCTCTTCTGCACGTTTTTGTTGTCTTCTACCTCATCAACCCTTATTTTTTGTATTATAAATACAATATTTCCAGCACATTATGTACATTAACATTTATTGTTCATGTTCCATACGTGTGTCACATGTCAAACTGTGTGTACTCTAACATGTGATGTAATATTACTGCAACTGTGTCCTTTGACTTGACTACACATGAGCTCATATTAATAAAGGTATTAGTGATTTAAAGCATTTGGTTTACTCTTACCAAGTTATTTAAACCATCCATTACATACAGCTTTGCTTATATTCCAGCCAGAGAGACGGGGTAACTAACAGGTCACTGATTTTTGAAGTCATTCATATCATTTAAGGATTGGTGGTCATGATAGAAACTGTTAAAACAGCGGAACTCCCTGTGCAGCAGGAACTTTAGGGTCTTTGAATCTGATGGGAATAAACCCAACAACAAAGGATTGGCTTCAGCACAGTCAGTTCCTGCAGCTACAGTATCTCTCAGTGAACCATAGCATTAAATTCCTCCAATCTTGGATAACACCCAGTGCAAACAACCAGTGTTTATAAAAATCCTGGACAATACATGATTGACCGGTTCACATGTTTGATTTTTACTCACTGGCTGCCGGCCTGCAGACTCCCTAGCAGAGCTATTTAAGGAAACTTGAGCCAGAGTGTCCTCCATATGTTATATATCACAGAGTGCTTCAATACAAATAAGGGTGTCAGTTTAAAGAGAAATCATTCCCCAAATTTCCACACAGTATTAAAAATTCTTATATTGATAAAAGCACTCTCCCCCAGTAGGACAGGCCCTACCACACCACACAAGCTGCTCATCAACAGCTCAAGGAACATGACAAAGAGCCCAAGGTGTTGACACGGCCTCCAAACTCCAGAGATCCTAGTCCAATCAAATATCTCGAGGATCTGCTGGAACAAGCCTGATCCACAGAGACTCTGCGACCATACAGACCCAACGGTTCTTAATGACCAGACTCCATCTTATCCTAAAACCTTATTGTTCCATATCATCCTAACAGAGCCCTTCACTCTCAGACTGCAGGTTTACTTGTGGTTCCCAGAGTTTCCAGAAGTTGAATGGGAGGCAGAGCCTTCAGTTATCAGGTTTCTTTGCTGTGAAATCAGTTCCCAGTTTGGATTTGGGAGAAGGACACCCTCTCTTCTTTTAAGATTAGGCTTAAAACTTCCCTCTTTGATAAAGCTTATAGTTAGGGCTGCTCAGGATTTCCTGAGCTGTCCCTTAGTTATGCTGCTATAGGTTTAGACTGCTGGGGGACTCACATGATGCACTGAGCTCCTCTCCTCTCCTCTCCTCTGTCTCTCTTCCATACGGTTATATATCACCATTACATGTCACTAATGTTATGTTTTCCCCAAAGTTCTGTGTTTGTTCTCTCTGTGGGTGTCTCTGGATCTGGAGCTACACTTCTCTGATCAGCAGTTTCTGGCTTCATGACCTTCAAAATGTTCCTTGTTCTGTTTGTTTGTCTGTTCTCCATCTGTCCCGCTATCCTCTCCCCAACCTCTCCTGGTATCTCTTCCCCCCCATTTTTTTGTTCCACCTCTTTAAAATGGGAGTTTTTGGTTCCTTCCTACTGTTGCCAGCTGCTTGCTCATAGGGAATCTAAAGGGAACTTTGGATTGTTGGGTTTTCTGTTTAAAACTCACAAGGACTTCACAGTGCTAGGTGCTACGAGATGATATATGTTGTGAATTGGCATAATAAACTCAGCATTAAGTTGAGCTTGCTTTGTGAAATTTTCATCAATTTTCTTTATTTTAAATTTTTTGCAGTGAATCTAAAGACCAGTTACAGCTAACTTTGTCCATACCTCAATGATCCTGTGGATGAACAGGTTCAGTAGGTACAACATAACATCCTTGTGCTCTGCTAGAACATCCATTAGAAAGCACATCCACTACAGCCAAGCCTGGACCAGTGTTCAGTCTGTTCTGCATGTGTAACAATCTTTTACACTGTTGGTGATGCCCAAGGTCTTTCAAAGGCAGCCGTATGCTGCAAAATAAAAGGGTGTACTTTGTTTTAATACCTTAATATTTTCATCACTTTCCCTGGTCATCTTGAAACACAAGAATCAAGGATGATGTTTTATTTAATGGCAGTTAAGTGATTGTTAAAATAAATGTGAAGAAGCCTACAGGCTGACAAGCCACTGTATTAATTTCATTCTCTCCCTCACATTTCCCCAATTCTATAGGTACAATAGACCGTATCCATGTGCGTATCCAGACCCCATCTGGACCCGTGGAGAGAGACTGTGTCAATCAGAAATCTTTCCATAGCTTAAATGTACTGGAAACAGCTGTTCATACAGTATCAAGCGGAACAGCAAGAATTGGATTTGGATGAAATGTGCACATCTGTGATGACAGATCTGATTAGTTTTTATGTCAACATTTCTTTGGATTGAAACCCTGTTACCCACAGTGTTCACAGAAAGCCTTGCATAAAGAAGCAACTGTACCGTACAGAGATATACAGCATGCAGCTGTAAAACCAGATAGTAAATCTTAATTAAAGTCAGAACCAAACTTTAACATATTAATTTGTAATGTGAGATAAATATACAGATAATTCTGAAATAGATTAACACAGTGACACACCACTAGAAAGGGTGAGCAAATTTAAATTAATGCTCTGGCAAGCAAAGCGTGCCACATCATTGAAGGTCACCCTGAGTGCTATCAGATGATCTGTGAGGGGAGTTGCCTGATGTCCAATATTGAGGAAAAATAGCTAGGCTAATGATAAGGCCTGATTCTAAAACTGTTCAAGCATAATCACTGTCACAGAGGTTTGTACTACAGCCCTACGCAGGACTAGGTTTTCTTAATTCCTCCTGCATTACCGCAATGTGTGTGTTCCACTCTCGCCACCCACATGCAAACCTTCAGGCCTGCAAAATCAGATCCAATGATTTCTTCTCAATGTCTTCTCCCATCCTACAGTGGAATCATGTTATTATTCTGTGTAGTATTAACAAAGAATTCCACAACTGTTGGTAATAATATAGTGAAATTACAATTATGCAACATGCACAAAAACATCCCACATTAAAAGTAGCTGCTGATTGCCTTTCAGCAGCACACTGGATATAAAATAAAAAAACTTCAAACCTGTTTAAATCCCTTATTTTTGCCTGTAAACCTCATTCATCACTGGTAATGCTTGAGTCCATCAGGGTTAGGGTCTAAAGTCTGCGTGGAACACATTGATTGACAGCAATAGTTTAGTTATTGGCTAGCAGCCTGCCATAAAAGACACTAAGTCAATACAGACATGATCCTTCTGATGGGAGTTTTGTCCTGTTTGTTTTAAAAATAAATGAGTTGCAACATACTGACTTTATTAACGGTTCATAAAGTCAGTCTGGTGTGTGGTCACCTGTCACTGTCGCCTGTCACTGTACGAACAGTGATTACATAATATTTGAAAAGAGCCACACTCAACTGTGCATGTGTCAAAGGTGTGCACCTGTACTTGACTAAAGTCTCGTCTGATGTGTGAAGAGTAGCAAAAGTCTCTTCATTTCCATCTCTGTCAGTAACAGGTGGGAAATTTTTCCAAATGGCAGATTTGCCTTACTCAGCTGTTGTCTTGTAAAACCCACTTTAACCTGCATTTTTAGGGCCCGAAGCACTACAGTGCGTAGGACCCTATTGTTCCTGTAGTGTTTATTTGGTGGTTTGGGGGGATGGCGGTTTCTTTTTCTTACGCCACTTTGAACCCTAATTTGACCCCCTAAACATGCTCAAAAACTCCCCAAATTTGGCACACACATCAGGACTGGTGAAAAATTTGATATTTTGGGGGAATTACACATATGAATGGCAAAATGACTCAATAGCGCCACCTTGAAAATTGGGCTTTAATGAAGTTAATACGGCTAGTTTCACATAAACTCATGAAATTTGGTACACAGGTACAGTAGCCCAAGACAAAAATATTCCTGCTTTTAAAATTTCAAAAAAGCTCAACGGCGCCCCCTAGAGCACGTGGTGCGCAGGCATTGGAATTTAACGAACTCCTCCCAGGATTTTTGTCCGATCTTCACCAAATTCGCTGTGTGGCATCTAGACCCATCCAGGATGAAAAGTTATTAAAATCACACGGTGTGGGCGTGGCATGAGCAGTGCGGTGAGGTGAAGCGAGGTTCAATATACAATTCAGGAGTGGACGTGTTCAAACGGCTCCACAGCGCCCCTAGAAATATTAAAATACTCATATAAAATCACTGCTTTATCCTACAAACATGAAATTTGGTGCATACATATAGTATCCCAAGACCAATAGATTTGCATGGTCAAAATTCCAATCGGCTCTACGGCGCCCCCTAGACAAGGTCATGTGGAGAGCAGCGCGGTGAGGAGCGAGGGCCCGTCCGACGCTGCTTGCAGCTTTAATTTTTTGTCTTCATCCCTCTGGTTGTGGTACATATAGACAGCTGGATTTTTTGGTTTTTGGATTGTTTTGCTTCCCTCAGCAGCAACTGCCCACTCATGTGAAACTGACACTCAATAGTGCCACTGTAGCAGTGGCCATCAGTTCAGACTCATGGCTGCATGTCATACCTCCTCTCTTCTTCCCTACCTTTCCTATGACCTTTCAACTTGTTACATAATAAAGGTTCAAAATGGACAAAAAATATCTTTAAAACAAAAAAGCTGTGTCCTACTGCAGATCTGTAGTTCAGACAAGTCAAGAGATGTTGTCACTTAATGTAGTTGTAAGTTACCATAAGAATCTCATGCATGTTTTATGCTTTTATTCTGAAGGAGAGTTTAATGAAATATTGCTCAGAGACAGACGCTGTCCAAATACTATCTGCTGTACTTGACTGCTCTTAGAACCAGCAGCAGAAGCAGAAAGGGCCGTCAAAGCAGAACACAAGTTGAGGTGGTTTCAACTGATTAAAATGGGTTTCATTCCTGAAAAGCTTTACAGTTACTCCAGGTGTAACCAGACCTGTCTCTGCAGCTTTGTGTCAGCACTGGAGATTTTATGTGTCATTATCATTCTACTGTAGGGAAAAAATACACTCTGGATTGTTAGTGCTTCTTTAAACCAATCATATCTTGGGTGCTGCTAAGTCCGGCATACAGCAATAATACCTTGCAATATAGTCAGGAGGTCTTTGCTTTGGTGGAACACTTGCATGCAGGGAGTTGAGAACTGTCACTGACATGGATTATTACACCGGCCTGCCTTATGTTCGATCCAAATCTTTGTCAAAACTTGCTGTTTTCAGTGTGTAGGTGCTGCATGGAGGTTGCTGTTATTCTTATCTGCAGCTAAAGGGATTTTGAAAATGGTAACACAGAGATTATAGAAGAAGGAGAAAAAGTCATGTTAAAAAAAATGACAGACGGAAATGGCTGCTTGTTTTGCTAACGGTGGCATTGTCCTCTTTGTTGATGATTTCTTTTTCATAAAGTCTCCCTGTATATTGCTCTGCTACTTATTTTATTCCGTGACAGTGTATCTTCTTTTTGACAACTGTTTCCTGTGAACTGCTGATGTGTGCAAGTAATGCAAGATTGTTCAAGGCTGGTTTAAGTTAACGTTGATGCAATACAGCTAAACTGTGTTCATGGAATGGCTCGAGCCCCAAGTGACAGTGATGTGAAGTGTCATTGTACCATTAATGGAATACCCCCGTGGTTTATGAGGACACTTCAATGTATAACTGCCCAAGCAGAGCATTGATTAGCTGCAGTCAGAAATGTTAGCACAGCCTAGAATGGTGGAACACACAGTGATGGGGGAGCATGATAAAGTTAGGTTTACTCTTTAATTTAAGCACAGTGGAACCAAACCGGAATCAAATAAGAATCAAGATTAAACAATTCTGAGAGTCAGTGAGATGAACTGATAATAACAAAGGTGGGTCTGAATCAAGATTAAACAATTCTGAGAGTCAGTGAGATGAACTGATAATAACAAAGGTGGGTCTGTGAGTCAGGTGACTGGAAACAGAATGAAAGTCTGTTCTGGAAACAGAACACACTTACATATATATAAACTGGGAAAGATATATAAACCTTCCCAGTTTATATATCCTTTATATTCCTTTCCTAGAGTCCTTTCCTCGAGGAAACAGACATTTAATTGAAATGAATAAATATGACATGTGGCCCAGCAGCATCATGTGACCATCGTTTTGTTACAGGCCTGTTGTGTTTTATCTCTGTCAAATGAACTCAGCAGTGTTCATGATAACTTGACATATATGTTTATTTATACTTAAATTCACAACTTGGCAGAATGTGACATGAATGTAAGGATGCCATATGTTTTGCATACAGGCTAGGCAACTGACTGCGGCTACAATAGCGGCAACAGAAGACTGTTCTTTTAAAGGAGCCTGGATTGTGAATGAAAACAAGTGATTCAGTAGTGCAGTTTAAGTTGTATGTATTAGGAAAGTATTAACAACTACGTACGCAAAACGATCAATGCACCATCCAGATATTCAAGAATGGACTACCCAAAATCAAAAATCAAGCAATGTCAAATAACATAAATGTTCAAACGTTCAAAATAAAGCTCTTGAAAAAGAAAAAAGTTCAGTCCTTGTAAACAGGAAAAAAAAACTAAAATCCCAAAGGGTTTGTCCAGATCGGTAGGTGTGATATAGCTTTTGTCCTACCAGGTCGTTGTTCTAGCTCGCCAATGTGTGTTGAGATGAGCTGCTCAATCCAGAGTTGGTCCAAAAAAAACACCTGACCTAAAAGGCCAAAAACACACATAAGTACCATTTATAATACCCAAGTCAGTCTCTAAATGTAACCAAAATAAAATCAGTGTACACATAACATATATGACAAATGTAAATGCACTAATTAATTATTCAATTAATTAATCAAATATTAATTTCAAGCAATTAATTAGTAATTAATAAATCAAAGTTGCCATAGTAACCAAAAACTTTAATCCCAGCACCCCAGTACTATGTTAATATTCAAAGTTCAAGTCAAAATCAAAATCAAAGTACACTTTCTACAATTCATTACTCAAAAACATTCATTCAACAAACATTCAAACTGCTCAAGCAGAGTTCAGGATTCAGGTGTGTTGAGTGTTCAAAGTATTTCAGTGTTGATTCAATTAAATTCGTAGCTACGTTCAATTTAAATCAGTGAATGTCAATGCTAACCAAACCTCATCGCCGTTTTGGCGTCAATCAGAAAAGTGGCAAAAACTGTACAAAACAAGAATAAAGCTCCAAATTACCGAGCGGGTGAATAAATTAAAATGTTGCCTACAATTCGGCTTTCTTATTTTACTTAAGGATCATTATTTACCTTTGAAATGAGTGGTTACAACTTGGCCTCCATGAGCGGTCCGACAGGAAATCAGTGGAGATTATGTGGTGTAGTACTGAACGGTACAGGTTCAATACAGGTTCTGTAGAAATCAGCGCTTCAGTGAGTGATCACACGGACATTTACAACATTACACGATTTTAAACATGTCGGGAAACAACTCACCAGTACGTGACAGTTGTGAGCGCAAGATTCAAAGAGCTCCAGGCAAAAGTTTGAAACGCCAACTTGACCATACCACAGCCACAGGGGAGACGGAGGAGGAAGTGAACTCTTTGACCCGCAACTTGAAGGAGGTCAGGAGGTTAGGCTGCACAAATTAATAACTAAATGCGGGTTACACATACATGCGTGTAACTCCTGTATCAAGCCTCCTGTCTCCTCAGCCCTCCAGAAGCTTTTTACGAAGTGATACATCCTTCAACAGCAACAAGATTGATTTCTAAGGACAGAGGCTTAGAATAGAGAGAAGAGATGAAACTCTGTTGGGTGGATGGATTGTGACAGGAGACAGGGAAGAAACAGGGAACACAAAACAGTGTTCAGAGCCAATCCCAGTCGACTCAGTGTGAAGGCAGGGGACACCCTGGACAGGTCGCCAGCTTATCACAGGGCTACACATAGAGACAGACAACCAAGCCCACTCTCATTCACACCTAAGGGCAATTTAGAATAATCAATTAACCTCAGCATGTTTTTGGACTGTGGGAGGAAGCTGGAGTACCTGGTGAGAACCCACACTGCACAGGGAGAACATGCAAACTTCACAAAGAAAGATCCCAGGCGTCCTAACCCGGATGCGAAGCAGGGATCTTCTGGCTGTGAGGCGACGCTGCTAACCACCGAGCCACCGTGAAGCCCTGCAATCAAACAATTTTGAGATATTTTACAAAAAATAGCAAATGTCAATGTCACAATAACACAAGAGACACATCCGAGTTCACTAAAGTGTTCTAAAATGTCATGGCATGATATTCTGTACCAGTTTACAGCAAATGAACTCCAGAGAAATAAATGTCCAAGTTGTTTCTATGATAGCAGTATGAATACGGCACTTTGCAAGTGCAATTTTTAGAACACTCACTTGGGGCCATGTGTTCAGGAAGACTTTGTCCTCTGGTTTAAATCTCTTCACACTTGTGTACAAACTGTCCAGATCTAAACACACTGACCACACCGAGGTTCTCAGCAGTTAAAAAATGTCAGTCTTCGGTCATGATCACCATCCAGACCTGGTTTAAACTGGATCTGGGTCCTAAAGTGAAACCAAACAATTAGAAAGGGCCGGTGAAAGAATTTAACTCCACCACAAATTTTGTCAACATTTTTTTTTCTCTTGACCAGTCTTCATTATGTGGTTTTGGAATCTCCTTCTCTTTCCTGCCTTTCCCCCTGCTGTGAGATAGGCCCGTTTAAAATAAGCATTCATTTTGATATAGGCCTTTTGATTATCTTTTCCTGTTCTGTCACAGTAATCATTGGAAAGCAGGATGAGGTCCTGTTTTCAGTGCTGTAACTAAGCCATAACAGCAGGAAATGCCCCCCTCCTCCCCCGCACTGCAGAAACCACTACAGAGAGTCGCACCCTCATGCAAGGATTTTCTCTCTACACAGTCAAAGTATCATCCCAGCATTCATTTTTCATCCTGAGTGCCAGAAAAGTTTTGGGTTTTGTTATAAACCTGCTTCCAGAATCTAGTAGGTGGAAACTGCTTTCATCATTAATCCGCGGTAATGTTGTGGTTACTGACCTTTTAAATCACTGCAGGGTAACTGGATCTCACTTCACAAAAGTGAAGTGAGACTGAGAACCAGAATGGAGATATCAATTTAATATTCAAAGCTTCTTTGTGTGTTCTGTAATGGGGATTACAGTGCCAGCAGTGTTATGGGAATCCCCCATTTTAAAGCTCTGGCAGCTTTTGCTGGAAAAGTTTCCTTTCACACATCCAGCTGGGCACTGCTGGCTGTCAGTACATTTTTTATGTGAATTCTGCTTGGACCAACTGACAAAGGCTTATTATAGACAGCTTTAGCACTGCAGCACACCCGAGTCTTTTACATGGTGTCACATGTTCCATACAATAGAGAAAAGTGCCACTATTTCCTCTATAGAGCGAAGGTTTTTGTACTTCTGTGTTAAGTCTTCTGAGCATGAAAGAGAAACACACAGACTGAAAAAAGTTCAGTATAGTTGCTTTTCCACATTTCTTATTATACATTGACTCGCCTTTATAACCTGAGACTGTAATCCCAGAAAAAGCAACAGCAGAAATCATTGAAGAAACAGCCCAGCAAGAACAAAGCCTCATAGCAGCCATGTGTAAATAAATCTTGTTTATCTGAAGCTTAGCATCGGCTTTTAACACGTGAGACTGCTGTCTGACTGCTGTTTCCAACAAACAGTCACTGTTGGCTTCTTTTAACCATGACCACAATTGTTTCCTTACCCTAACCAAGTTGTTTTTCTGTCTCAATCCAACCAAACCTTAACCAGAGTGATGTCACATTCGAAAACATTTTCATTTTTGCTGACATGTGACTGAGAAATGAAAGCCATTGTGCCAAGCCAATAGGAACGTGTGGTTGCCATGTAATTCCATGAAAATAATGTATTTCTGCTTTAAAAAGCCTCAGCTGTAACGTTACACCATTGCTCCCTCTAGAATGCATGGATCTGTGAAGTCCCTGCCTCTCTCTTCAGTCACAGCAACTCATGCACACCAGTTCACTTACAGCTCCACTCAAACTACTCTGCAGTACACAATGGCAAGTTGTAATATTGGAGCACTTCAGTCACATATGTTTGCATTGGAAAATGATCAGTTTTGTTGTTGGCTCTTAAATTAATAATAAGTGACAGCACTTGGATTGGTGAATTAACCTCCTGAGACCCTGCGTCCACATGCATGGACATCATATTTTGGCTTCCGTTCACCATTACCTTAACTCTGGAAGTCTGAAAAACTTTGAAAACTCTGCCTATTGTGCTAGCCAGTCCGTGACTCTCCAGGAGCTGTGGGCTGAACCTGGCGGTGAACACAGTGCATGGCCGCAATCTGCTATTACTTATTACTATTCATGTTACTACTACTACTAATGACTATTTATTATTCAAAGACAAAGCTTGTTTTTTATATTTATTCGGTCCTGCTAATCCCAAATAACTAGGGTAAATCAAAAATGCAAGGCCCAGAAAAGGTTGTGTCCCAAGAGGCTACTCAGATAACAAGGCATATAGTCTTGTGTGAGACAACGGATCTCCAAGAATTAGTCCCAAGTACCACACAGTTGCATGAGTTCAAAGATGGAGGGACACTTCCAGTATGAATGTAAACTAGAATGTTGTTCTATGGAGGGAATGCTCTAATGTAGTAAAATACACTTATTTTATGTCTCTCCGAGAGATGGATCCCTGTCAGATAGTTTAGCATGCTTAACAAGCTAACAGCAGGACTTTACTGGCTACTTGTATGTAAGGGTCACACAATGTCAGGGACAGAATTTAAAAGAAGACTGAGCAGCACAGGTACTGAGAGGTCAAAAAGTCTGTGCAGTAGTCATGAAAACAAAAACTCAGCTGTAGGAAGAGTTTGAGGAGGCTATGCAGAAGGACTTTCAGTTAGCCTCAAGGAAGTTCTCAGAGCAGAGCTTGGCCCAGACTGTGTTCAGTCAGGGAGGGAAACCACCTGGTTGTTATGAGCCATCCGGTCCTTGTATAACCAAACCCAGAGCTCTGTCCGTATTCTCAACACAGTCCAGCATGTTTCCAGTAGGTGAAGGACTCCACTAGGGTTGCAACTACGGTCTCCAATCCTGTCTGTGATACTCATGAACAGGATGTCAAGGCACAGCCGGGGGAGAGGGTGCCCAGGTTCAGAATCTCAGAGGAGCAACTCTGCTTTTTGCAGATGATGTGGTTCTGCTGGCCTCATGGCTGTGAATGTGACGGTTTGCTGCTGAGTGTGACGTGGTCAGGATGAGAGTCAGCACCTTCAGGTTTGTGGTCGTAGTTCCCTGCTGGAAACCAATGGATTGCTCCCTCTGGGTTGGAGGTGAGCTGCTGCCCCAGCTACTGCTGCATACAGAAAACAAAAAGCAAATAGATAAACAAAAACTAATACACAAAAAACATTTGAACATAGTCAGAGATAACTGACTATACTACCATTTGTCTGTTGAAAATGATGGGGTGTAAGAAACAGTTACATATTGTTATCGCAGTCAAACTGAATTAATCTTTTAAAAGTAAAAAGCTCCCTCTACACTCTGTAACAGTGAGCACCCTCAGGGTCTGCTGTTACTTCCTCCAAAAACATTTGGTTACTAAGGGCACCAGCTGTGTGCAGCATCAAGTTCTTTCCAAGTTATCTGGCAACAGGATCTAGCCAGAAAATCTTTAGCAATGATCGGTCTGTGTGCCATTAAAATTCTACAACTGATAAAAAAAACAACAGTGAAGGTTCGCAAGGATGGTAGGGAGGAAAAGTAGTAAGGTCTCATCGTCTAGAGAGTGTGAAGCTGGCACTAGCATTCTGCACTGGCTGCAGAAGGAAGATATTTATCTTACTGAGTCATGAATACAGGGAGTTGCTATAATTGAGCAATTACAGCAAAAATAAACTTCTCCATGTTTGCAAATAAAAGAAAATCCCACATGCTGATAATGGCTTAAACTGATACAAAGCATGAAAGGAAGACTGTAGGCCCCAGGCAAAGACAACTGGGTTTATTTGGAACTTATTTTCAAATGTCTGATCCACATTTTCCATCACTCATATGACTCTACTCTAATCTACTATACTGTACTGTACTGTACTGTATTATACTGTACTGTACTGTATTATACTGTACAGTGCCATACTATACTATACTATACTATACTATACTATACTATACTATACTGTACTGTACTGTACAGTATAATACAGTACAGTATAGTATAGTACTGTACAGTATTATAATATACTATACTGTACTGTACTGTATTATACTGTACAGTGCCATACTATACTATACTATACTATACTATACTATACTATACTATACTATACTATACTATACTATACTATACTGCTATACTACACTGCTATGCTGCTTTACTATAATATAATACACTGCTATACTATACTATGCTATGCTATAATATACTATATTATACTATACTGTTATACTGCTATACTAAACTATACTGTACTATATTATACTATACTATACTATACTATACTATACTATACTATACTATACTATACTATACTATACTATACTATACTAAACTGCTATACTGTACTATACTGTAATATACTGTACTGCTATACTATACTATACTATACTATACTATACTATACTATACTATACTATACTATACTATAGTATATTATAAAATGTCAACCAGACTGAGAAATTAGATGATTAGCAGGTTTTACACAAACCTCCAAGTTAACCAAACTTAGCTGGAAGAAAAACACAGTTTAACTGTTAAACCATGACACAAACTCGTTAACATCCGTCTTAGTTTATAGACCAAGTTCTTGTTTCAGTTTTATCAACTTGCACTGTGCAGTTTTTAGGCACACAGAGGGATTGCTGGATGCTTTACTGGCTGAAGAGCAGATCTTTTTGCTCACGTCTTAGCAATTAATTAATTAACAAAGTGACTGTTGAAACCAGATGTAAAATGACTAATAGTGCTTGTGCTGGCCTTGGATTTGTAGAACATATTATTAAGAAGACAGAGTAAGATAAAGTTAGGGCTGGATTCACCTGAGTTTTAGATTTTCACTTTTGAACTACTGCAGTTATTAGTTTAAAAAAGGTATTTGGGGCAGCCCTAGTAAACAAGTACTGTAAGAGCATGAATTACATTTAACAGCTGTGTCCATAAACATGGGCTCAATGGACATACAAGTTCATACTGAGTCAGTGAAATATCTGAGCTTTATGAGTACTCAGCGTCATATGGATAAAGAGCAGGCACTTACCTACACAGCTAACTAGAAGCAACAGGAACACCGATTTGGAGCATAATCTTCCTCAGTGTTTTACCTCTGCCTGGTTTCCTCTGCCACCTCTTTAGAAAAATAGCATGGTCTCCTCACCCAGATAACCAGAGCAGGGAGATGAGAGCTGCTGTGAAGAATGTAAAGCTGCACAGTAGGGTGTTAATTCTCAGCACTATCAGACCATAACTGCAGTTAACTGTTTTACTGTGTCTTTATGCATCCTTGAAGTCTGGGAAAAGTGGGATGTATGAGATATAAGAGTAATTGTTTAAAAATACAAAGAGAACCCTGTGAGAACATAAAACTGTCTGAACTGGTTTCTACTTGGTTAACCTGGAAAATGGCAGCACAAACATTCCTTAAGAGAAGAGAGGAAGATGGTTTTTGAAAGTAATAGAATACATCTGGAATTAGAGAGGCGAGGAAACATAAGGTAGAGAGCACAAATAGAATACACCATGTGGAGTGACACATCTAAGCCTCACAATTAGAATAAATCAGAGTGTCCAAGGTTCTGTCACTGAACTGCAGCTATTCAAGCTGAGCTGTGCCCTGCTGGGACGGTCCAACATCATCCTGCAGGGGCTGTTCTCTGTTAAACACAGTGCAAAGTCAAGTACTGCCTTGGAATACGGCAAGTTATTCTTTCAAAGTGGTGTTTGCTTTGCTCCCATGTTGAAGCGTTTGTCGTGCCTGTACCATTATGTAACAGCTGCTCCCCGAAGTGAACCTGTAAAGCAGAAAATTCACAGACTTAAGCAGTATTCCACTCTGTCAGATGCTTGGCTTTACCCCCTCTACCACACTGTGCACCCTGCTACATAGTTATGGCTTTTCGTGATTACATGGTACAGATTGTAAGATACCTTTTGTGTCATGGTAGTGAGTTGGACGCTCATTAACAATGAGTCATGTTTGGCTGTAACTTTCATCCAGTTGCAAACAGCTGCTTTCATATCCATGGTGCAACAACTTAAGTTTGATTTAGAGCAAGAGTGGAAAACAGCACATTTTCCACATTAACAAAATGACACATGGCTTTAAATGCAGCAGATTTGCGTAACTGTCAGCTTGAAACATGTCAGCACTCATGTCTTGTTATCTAATTCTCAGCCTCCATAGTGTGAAACAATGTTTGCACCGCACAGGACATTAAGGGAGACGACAGAACCCAAGTGTGAGCCTGATGAGCAAAAATTAGTCCCAGATGTCAAGCAAGCCAACTCATTTATCCAAATCAAGGAAATTATAACTTCTTAAGGTAAATACCACTCATGGACCAGGGGTGGAAAAGGCGACAGTATAGTGAGTCAGCTCCTAAACATCTGCAACCCTGAAGGGCCTTTTCAGGACAACTAAGGACTGTGGGACAGAGTTGCACCATGTTTCCATCTTAAATCTGCCTGAAAATGTATTTTCATTCATGAATATGTACGTACGTGATTTATTGTGGTGTAGCCATGGCTACTGGCTACTGCATTAATAGATTCCATCTGTCAATTAAAAACACTCATTGAGAATTCAATGGTGGGCATTGTTCAGCTGAATTGGTGAGTCAAAGAAGCACCGGAGGAGGGGGGACTGTGGCTGCACTTGGCAGCGTGAGAGGGAGATGTGATACACCAGAAGCAAGTTACAGCAACAGTTAAGTGTTGGAAAGACATTCAGTCCCTGCCTCTTTTGTGGGTACGAGCGGCAGCCAGAGAAACTGCTTTTTTGCAGAATAGACATGTGCCGAAAGAGCGTCTGAAGCTACAACTAGGTAGGTCCATGAGTTATTAGAAAGATTAGTCAAATTTTCCTTAAATATCTTAACTGAAAACATTCCATAAATCTTCAGAGCATAAGCAGCCCGCAGTGTAATTTAGCAGCGTGATTACAAAATGACAGCTTTGGGCCTTATTTTTGAGTTTACCTCCCTGTGAGTTTGAGTGGGTGGCGTGGGCAGAAGGTGTGGTCGGTTACTCCGCCGTTGTCATGTAGGAAGAGGTACAACAGCGGCCTGAGGTTGGCCATGGGAAAACGAAGGGAGGAATATTCCAGAGTGGCTTTCCAAAACCAAAATGGGTATGGAAATATGTGTGCATCACGTGACTGGCCATGTTACTGAGCTCTTTTACTCAGAGTGGCTTGTTAAAAAATACTGTGGAGCCATGTGAACACATTTCAAAGAGAAATAACTGAGTAATGACCGTTGGACGGAGATGACTTGTTCCATCAAAATGAGCATCAGAAAGCTTCTCATCCAAATAAAAGCCCAAACAAGAGACACATTAAAATATTTCATTCTTTCGATAATGATTTCACTTTTACTCTTACTGTTGTTCTGTTTTACATATATGCTATCTTTTACTGTTGTAGTGAGGGTTAGATAAGTGTAAATGTTTAACATGGCTTTGGTTTCATAAATCAGCTCTAGTAAAATGCAAATTCATTAGGTTACTTTATATTCACAATAAAACGTGTTTGCAATTTATAACAGATTGCTTTTCTTGCTCCGCTAAATCTCTGGCACCATAATCTCTATAAAACATTCTTGCATATGCACATTATTACAGAGCTCAGCATTAATAGCAGCCAGAAGTCATGCACACAAGACAGATCAGAGTTGCTGTAGTGCTGCTTTAATACATCGCACTCACTACTCTAATAAAGCATACGAGAGCTGCAATTAAACCTGTGACCTTCTGTTGCTCCGATCCTTTCGTGTGGATGACTGTGAATACTCATCAAAACAGATGCTACCTCTGTTTAGCTGTCCTACTCATGGAGATGGAGCTTGGTGAATACACCTTCTAAATACCAGCATTTTTATCATCATTCATGATCTGCTTTTCTACCTCCTTGCAGAACTGCAGACTCCTAGTCCTTTTTTTGCTCTAAAACATACTCACTGCATTACTTGGAGCTTTGACCAAAAGCTTAGTGATCATACTTGAGCTTGTGACTATGACATAACGTTGTTTTGTCTGGCGTCTACACAACCAGAGGTGGAAGAAGCGACTTTTTGCCTGAGCTTTGATGTTTTCATTTAGAGTCTGACCATAATGTTTGCAGGGTTAACACCAGAGCTCCAACTCCATCCTTTACTAATTCTTCACTTTATAATCTGTAATACTGGAAGCTTATATGTACCTGTCAACATTCTGATTGGAAAATAAAGGAAATTTATGGTGCCCCACCTGGGCCTCCTACCAACTTCACCCCTGTTCATGCAACCTTTACATTTAGACAAGAGTAACACAGTGAATCTTAAAATCACCGCTGGACAACTACTTGCTTTGAGATATCAATACAATAAGTTGATCCTGACCCCCTGGAGCCCTAGATTTCTGCAAAGGGGCCTCCCTACTTAGCCTGTGAGCCATGTAAACCATTTGCACTTACCATACCTGACACCCCAGTGCTCCCACTACAGTCCCTCCTTCTTTAAAAAAGTCTGCCCCATCTGTTGGCCTCGGAATAAGTAGAGCTATAATGTCAACCAATTGTTTTATTGAGTTACAGTTGACTGAAATAATAAATAATCATAGCCCTGTGATAGACTGGCAACCTGTCCAGGGTGTTTCCTGCTGAGTCGGCTGAGATAGGCTCCAGGCCCCCCACAACCCTACAGAGGATTAAGCGGTGTATAGATAATGGATGGATGGATGGATGGATGGAATAAATAATCACTGTGTTGTTTAAAAGTTATGTGTGCCTGTGAAAAGCGCCACATATCATCTGGACTGGTCTCCAAAGAGGTTGCTGTCGGAAAGCGCAAGTTTCAATTTGTGCATGTCCATATTGTGTCATGTTCATGCATTTTTGCCAAGCTGCAGTTTATAAACACAGTTGCCAGCTAGTGCTCAATGGGCATAATATAGATAGTTATAGTTCACTGTCACTTTGGTCAGCCACAAGGCAACAGAACAGCCCAGGAAGTGGCTGCAAACAAGCTACAGACAGACTGAAATGCACTGTGCTGCTACGTTAGATAGTCAGGCAGACTACAGAGAGCTGCACTGCAAGCTGGCACATCAACTGTACATCACTGCTGTTTGCTGACATCAAACAAAGTTCACCTGATTGCTGTTCTTTTGATTCAGTCTTCTCTCTCTGTCTCTCTCTGCAGGAAGTTTATAGGAAATTATCTAAAAGGCATAGTGGGAGAAAGGAGTAAAATATGAGGGAATCCCAGGAAAAATGGATGTCTGACCATGACACATGGAAAAGGAACAGGACACTAAAGTTCTAAGTACAACTAAAATGCTACGATACAGTTTTTATCTGATTTATTCTAACTTCATTTACAGTGTCTCCATAAATACACCATATCGGATGAAGATCCCGGTACGAGAGTGAAAGGGCCACATCAGTGTGATATCCATCAGTGTGGATCATCTGGACTGCCTGGTGTCATTCCAGCATATCAGTGTTTAATTCCGATAAGAGTGAGGAAATCAAAGGAAATGGGATCACTGAAGGATGGTACACAGCTGTGCTCCTCATGTGTGCAGCACATTTCCATTTTATAACTCCTCGTGGGCCTAAGACATTTTTTCTTCTCTTTCTTTTCTTTTTTCCTTTTGGCCAGCTGTTAGGCCTGTCTGCTTCCTATTTAGCTTTTGTTTTTCAGATTCCTCTATTTCTTATTGACCCCATAGATCGTGTCAAAAATAATCGCAAAAAATCATTAACATCTCAGGTCAGATCATATGGCAGACACGCGGTCATTCCTCTGCATCGTATGTAGAATATTCTGCTCAGAGCTAAAATGTTCACATATAGAACAGAGTAATGACACTGGCTTCTTTTCAAATGTGCTTTTCATTTGAGGGTCACTTAATAAAACAATGACATTTTATAACATGCTTTTCCAGTTATGGTTACCTTTGTTTATTTCACAAACAACACAACATGCCTAAATAAAAGACATTACAATGCCAAAGCAGAGGTAGGTGGGAGCCTCCCACTGTGCAGAAACAGCTAAATAAAAGGCTGTTTATGCCTGCCTCCTACTTTAGTAATGATTACATATGCCAGTGTTTATCCATAACTTCCTCACATGTTGAAATGCTGAGTTTTGAAGCTCGAGATGATGAAGCAGAAAAAAGACCACGAGGCCACAAGCTTCTCTCCCTCTCCCTAATTGTCCCTATGGATCTGAAGTAGAACAGATAACAGATAGAGCTTTTGAAGGATGCAAGATAAAACAGATGCACAATGTAATTGGTATGGCTACAGCAGAAAGTTAAGTCTTTTGGCAGATGACTCAAGGGGCTGGGTTCATCTCTGCAGAGGAAATAGCTTGTATAAATAGTTTTTGGACTCGTTTCTGGGATTGTCCCTAAGCAACGCCTCGCAAACACAAACTGACACAAACACAAGCACATGGCAAGGCAAAAAACGCTTATCTTCACATCTTCACATATATTTGCCCTTCTATGCATTTGTGTGATGTCTATACACAAAATCTAAAGCTACCACCAGTAACCTGTTAGCGTGGCTTCACACAAAGACTGGAAACAAGGGGAAAAAAGAAGCCCGGCTCAGTCTGGAGATAACAAAGTCCATGTAGAAATTTATTTTAGATTAGTTCACAAATGAGACTCCACATCACCTGCACATGAATATAAAGCCTGGTCCAAATTCCAGCTAGGATTCAAATCCAGGCTATCAAGTCTGATTGACTGCAGGACCTCATAAACCAATGTATTCTGTTTAAAGCAAAACTGGGGAAAAAGTTCTTTAGAAGTATTTGTATTGATCCAAAGTTAACATTTCAATACTGGGACATCAGTGCGACTTTGGAACCAGTCTTATTATAATTATATTTTAAATCACAAGACAAAATCAAGACCCGATGTCTGGAAAAAAAATGACTTCACATGACAATAATGTCCAAATACTCAAATTGGTTTACACAAAAATAGCACCGTGCTCACATGCTCAAGTAGTTTCAACCACACACATACACACTCAGTCAAAAGAGCATGCTACAATACGTGTTACAGAGAAAACACAACTTTTCAAGGAGAGTTAAGTTTCTGTTTCCTCATTCAGGGAGGACTGGCATGTTCCCATCACCACCTCCACCCCTCTCCTCAGCCTCCACTCTGCTCTGCCTACGAATGTCATCTGTAAGCAGTTTACAATTTACTTTAACACCTGAACACACACATACACACACACACACACACAGAGTGCACATCTGGTGCATCTGTCAGAGTTACAAGCTGAGTCCGGTTCTGTATCTGCTGCCTAATGGAGACTGCAGCTCCAAAGCTAATGGCATGCAAAAGGTTTGAGGTGTACTTTTGTACTTTGAGTGAATCTCATGTCAGGAAGTTCTTTTTTTTTGTGACAGACTTTCCAAGGAGAGGTTTCACAACAGGAAACATAGATTTCACTATTGATTTAGGCAGAATCTTCACTTATTGTAGGTTGTGGCAGCTCAGTGAAGTGGTTCTTCTGTTTCTGAGCGCTGTCCATCACAAGCCTCAGTCACTACAAAGATACAATGATGTTTTAGAGTTTAGAGGAAAACCCACGTTACATTTTAGCCATCCTCCTTTTCGTTAAAATATAAAGTACTGAACACTGCATAACAGAAGGAAGGGAAACTGTTGAATAAGAAATCAGAGGATACAAATAAATGAAAAATGTAGCCAAATAGTTTAAATAAGAAATGACAGTAAAGAAATTAATTGAAAAAAAATGATAAAACTGTGAACTTCTTGTATAATCCAGTGTCATACATACAGATTATCTTATTTCATAGCAAATGAGTGTGAAACTCTTGATTTTGTGGCTGTTTCAACCACTGATCTGTTACAGTGGAGACAATAACATGTCCTGCACATTCTAATGAAAATTGTTTGTTGACCATGAGCTGGAAAGGTTTTTGAGGCTTCATCAGACTGCTGCCTTTGTGGGCTCTAAGATCTGCTCTGGAAACTACGAGCAAAACTTATTAGAACTTACAAAGATTAAACAATAATTTAATGTCGTTGAGGCTTTTTGACTCTTACTGGACCAAAAGGAGGGCTTTTGTGATATAAGGGACCCTTTCATGACCTTTGTTCGAAGGATGGACCTATCAAATGCCTTGAAGACAAGGATTCCTGTGTTAAATTTAAGAAATGCTCATGGATTTTTGACTTTTATCTAGGAGTGACTGAGAATTAAGAGTGGAAATTTACAATGCATGCAAATGCACACACTATAGTGTAAAAAATCGCTTATGTTTAATGCAAAATGACTGGTGTCATGTCTCTGTGCAGTGTTGGTGGAGAACCTGTGAATCTCTTTGGAGGGAAGACATCAGTGGCTTTGTGACATACTGTGGTCTGTTTAGGTTTCCCTTTGTATTGTCATGGCAATGATTTGGCGATATATTGTGTGGCCCTGTTAGGTGCATAATGTAGTGTGTGTGAGTATGTATTGTATATTTGTGTATATATATGTATGTGTATAAAAAAATGAAAAATAAAAACAGTTGTGTTAAAAACAACCCATGTACTTTGTTGTCACATACACACAATCCTTTGAAAAGGAGCAGCTGGAAAATAGTGAAGTTTTTATCCTCCAGCTGAAAAAAACCTACAATAAACATTTTCATTATCAAAATTTCATAGCGGGGCTGCACAGTGGCTCGGTGGTTAGCAGCGTCACCTCACAGCTAGAAGATCCCCGGTTCGTGTCCCGGTTAGGACGCTGGATCTTTCTGTGTGGAGTTTGCATGTTCTCCCTGTGCAGTGTGGGTTCTCACCGGGTACTCCAGCTTCCTCCCACAGTCCAAAAACATGCTGAGGTTAATTGGTGATTCTAAATTGTCCGTAGGTGTGAATGAGAGTGTGCTTGGTTGTCTGTCCCTATGTGTGGCCCTGTGATAGACCTGTCCAGGGGGTCCCCTGCCTTCGCCCGAGTCGGCTGGGATAGACTATAGCCCCCCCCGTGAGGGAGAGGATTAAACGGTGTATAGATAATGGATGGATGGAAAATTTCATAGCATTTGGATGGTCTAGAAGGGCATTATAATGATTTTATTTCATTCCATTTTTTCTGTATGAGAAAAGTCCAATATCTCCACTTCATGCACAATAGTAATATATAAAGCTTATAGGCACTCAAAGACAATTTGCATTGCATTATTCATTCACTCCATACTCCATGGTGGTAAGCTATGTATGTAGCCACAGCTGCCCTGGGGTAGACTGATGGAGGCGAGGCTGCCAGTCTGTGCCATCGGCCCCTCCGACTACCACCAACCACTCACTCTCACACTGCATTCACACAAGAACATATATACAACTGACCTAACTGACTAACCTAGAAGGAAAGCAAAGAAGTTGACCCCAGAAATGCCACTTTGTCACTGGGTTCAAACACACAGGTTGTACTCCCTTACCCTCCAGCATTAATAAGCTCATAGCCTGCAGCATTTACAGGAAGCTGCATAGGAAAAGACAGTGACAGTGCAGCCAAAACAACACTGAACATCAAGACAGATGAGAAAGCCACAGGTAAGAGAGTGTGAAAGAAAGCTGTTATGGGTGTGTGAGCATCTGACAGCAGAGCTGCTGCTGAAGGTTTCAAATCAGTAGCTGGTGAGACTGACGCCGAACAAATAGCACTGATTGGCAAATGAATGAAAACTGAATGGACTGAGAAAATAAATGAATCAATGGTCATGATGCAGTGTAGAGAAGAAAATGAAGTCTGTTTAGGCTGTTTTCTGTGTAATTTACATTTCTGCTGCTTATATGATGGACACAGATTTACAATAATGGCCAAAATCTGCAAAGCAGCAGCTGCTACTTCAAATGTGTTGAAGAGCCATTAAATAATATTAATCTAAACATCCTTCGTCTTGAGTTCATCTCAAGTGTTGCTCTATTCACACTGGTGTTTGGAATTCTACCTTTGTGTAAGACCTTTCATGAGTAGTTCTTTCTTAAATAGTGCTTTAATAATTGTAGAAATAGCAGACATAACCTCTGCTGAGGGGAAATTATTGCACTCAAACTGCCCTTCAAACAACAAAAAGTCTTTTAAGTGCTAGCCTGGCCTCCGTCATCCTGTCAAGTCATACTCAGCATTTTCCTCTGGACAAAAGAAGCCTATATTTTAGCCACTTATTCAAGCTCAAGCTCAACAGAATTGTCTTTAGATAAGTTCCATATTTAGACTGATGCCTCGGCTTGTATGTCCAGATGTGATGGCTATATCCCACTTCAGGAAATGAACAGTAGCCTGGTTTCTGAATATGGCCACCTGCTGGAAGCACAAAAATCACTGAAAGCCCCACCTTCTCCGCTGAGACAGCAGACTGGAGGTACAAGGAACACTACTGATGATGCAATTACCATGTCACCTCTACGACACTGGGAATCGTGAACATGTGCAAACTTTTAATTGTCTTGTCTTTCAGCACAGTGGATTTCAGAAGTGTGTTGCTCATTAGAACTGCTGCATGCTCGAAGAATCCAAAGATCCTTGTGTAAATTTTTTTAAAAATGCTTGTTTCATAGAAGTCTCATATTCTCATGAGTCACTGGTGGTAATGACTCAAAGTTACTGCAGAAAGTGGAAAGTACAGCGCATGTGCTCATCAGGATTATACCATTTGCAGGAATATGAAAACCACGACCAACCAAGCTTTCACTGTGGTGATTATGACTTTGCGTTTGCACTGTCACCTTAACAGGACACACTAATGTGATCCAGCTCTGAAGAAAAAAAGCAGATCACTTCACGGGGCATGTTGCTGGCTTTGATTTGGATTCTTTGCAGACCTCTGCTGTACTTTTGAACCTGACCTTATCTAAAGCTGAATATTTGGCATCTGACTTCTATCTTGAACCATGTTAACTCAACCCTTATGGAGGTCAGTATGCACACATATCTCACCTTGATTCAGTCATTCTGTCGAGCACATCTCGTATTACAGGGGTCTTAGAACAACTGAGTTTTGCCACATTATAAATGTAAGGCTTTAAACATCCAGTCTGCTAAATCTGAAAGTAAGACAGGGCGGATCACTGGTATACTGTAGAGTGTATCCGTGTCACTAAACAAACTAGACTAACAACACCTCAACAAATACAGGCAAATGGCTACACCTGGAATCACTGAAACAAAACTGAGTAAGCCTGTGATTTCCAATTAGCCATATTGCACAAACATGGATCTGTCTCAGTTTTGAACCTCTCTGCATGTCTATATCACCTAGAAAATAACTACCAGAGGACCTGAAAAATCTTACTGATTCACAAACATCAGTGAAAACACAGTTGCAGCAGTAATCAGGAAGCACAGAGCAAACTATAGTACCACTAATCAGTGGTTGTTATTCTAAAAAGACAACTTGGACAGGGCACTATTTGAGCAATCTTATGCTTAAAAACATATGGGCAGGTGCTCAACATGAGACCAGGGTAAATGTATTTGGCTCAGATGGGGTCCAACATGTTTGACATGAACCTGGCCAGGACTCCTACAGTGAATACATAGCTCTGACAGTGACGCTCAGCAGTGGGAGTGTAATGATAAAAGGCTGCATAAGTGCAAAAAAGGTTGGAGAGAAGATTTATATAGGCACTGTGTGTCTGTATTTTAAATACAGTAAATCTATACTGAAAAAAAACTGACATAACAACAAATTCTCTTCTCTTCAACTGTAATGCATTTATTTAAAGCTGATGCAATTTTGAATCATTCGACATTTAGGTGACATTGCACAGGGACAGTGGACTCATTTCAGTTGAAAGCTTTAAAATGAGTTCCAGGTACAGTCTTTATTGCTACAAATGATGCTCATTACCAGTTATTTCTTTGTGGAGAACTTAAATATAATTGTAAGATCCAGTAAAGTTCAGCGTGATCACTCAGTCACCAGAACTGAGAAGATCTGGAAACTGGATTACAAGATGACGCCTCATTTATTTGAATGTGTTATTCACTACCATTTGCACCTCCTTCTGTTCACCGTCTACCGTTAGTGCACATATTAATACTTTCCTCATCCTAAACAGTAGAAGTGAGCCAATCCAACTCCACCCAAGTATTTGCTTGTGCTCAGATGGAAATAAGTGTGTTGGTGGACTCAACACATGCATTTTCCTCAAACAGTCCTGTGAACAGTTTGTTCCTAGTAGTAATGTCTTCACAGGGATGGGATGGAAAGCAACCAGTTTGAATACTCTACTTATGTGAAGGGGAGTCTCATGCTTTTCTTTAAGAATAAAATAAACACTTGAATGTGTGTTCCCTGTTTTACAAGGCTTACCGGCCTTTGCTTTTCATAATTTCCACATACTGTAGAGTCCTACAGCCACACCCAAAACATCATCTGAATAAAAAAATGAAAATGATCATTTGTTCTAGTTTTTATGTTTAATGTGATGAAATGTTGAGTAATTCTCATCTGTACCTGTCAGTGTTATGAGAGCTGGCATTTATTAATGGCAGTCCAGGGTAGCTTTAAAAAGCATCACAGGAAACATTACTGCACTTTCATCCACCCACATGATCTCACCTTGGTGGCACGAATCAAAGAAATCTTTTACCCTTCATGTCAGCACCTTGACATCTCCAGCAATTGTGAAAAGCTGTGAGCGTGACAACCCAACAATCTAATTATTAGCCCTTGTCACACTGAGAGCATGAAAGGCTTTGATTTTGAAGGGTCTGCATGAGGTTAGTGCACACTCTCAAGGGAATGTAAGTACGACATGTTTCCTAAATGATCAAGGAATATTTGGATTTGACCTGCCCACTTCTCACTTTGATGCTAACTCCCAACACACATAGATGCATTGAATAAGATCGTAAATGTTAATGCAAAAGGAAAAGATTCTGTTGCCAATTTTCATTCAGCATCGTGTCTTTTGGGACAGTTTAGCTGCTTATCAATCTTCATTTTCTCTCGGAACATATAACAGCTTGCGCCTCAATGAATGCTACAACAGTGGTTGCCTAGCACCGTCACAACAGTGGAGAGCTTTGCAGGAAATTTTAGTGGTGTGAGTAATGACCTTCAGACAACAGAACATGGATGCATTCAGCCACGATTGTAAATGCTTCCATATGGTGCAGTTTGGAGTCATTTTGTTGTGCATTAGATGAACCCATGTTTAAAGTGTAACTACAGAGATAAGTCACTGTGATAAAATGTTATCTTGCCTGATAATCAGCTGCTGGTAGAGCTCAACTTTTCAGCTTTTATTCACACAGATGTGAGGGAGTAAAGTCAATTTTGCAGCATACTGACCTCTGGGAACAAAATGTGTTTTAGCTCGCTGACAGAAATCCTTCCTCAGCAATCCTCCCTCTATTTGGCCTAGATGGAGGCATCTTTAAGGGTTCAACAGCAAAGTGCTACTGAGGAGTGAACTGTGGAGTCCATTGTCTATATTATAAATCACTGATACTATATACTAATGCTTTAATGTATACACAAAAACTAATGTTGACATTGCAGGATATTATATGCAAAAGATGTGTACATGAACACAGAGGTCGAAATGGAACTTTGGAATGCTGCCAAATTTCACAAAGTACAAAGTTTATAACTGAAGCTGCATTTATTGATTTTCGGTCACATAGCAGCAGTGGAACAAGCAACATGCCTGTTATAACATAAATATAAAGAAATGTGTCTATGTATTTCTAAATATAGTTAATAGAAACTCATCAGACACCCAGCAACAGCAACAGTAGCTGTTTTTCCATAAGTTTCCATAATTTTGAAGTAATGCATCAGAAATAGTTAGAAAATCAAAGCAAAAATTGGAAAAAAAAGCTTCCTCAATTTTGCAAAAGACATTTTTATGGTCCCTTGAGCAGGTTTTTTATTTCTGGAAAAAAGAGTTAATGCGCATAATGGGAGATGAAAACTCTGACGTAGCAACAAAACCCTGAAGACCTCTCTCCATTGTTCACCTGTAGATGGCCAAAGCAACAGCATTTCTTTGCTTCTTTTTAGAGGCTTTTTCTGTACTTCTTCTACTCTGTTTATTCAAGTCATGTACAATATAGCCTATACTTCCACCTTCTGACACAACACAGTCTAGTTTATTCGTTCTAAAGCAGCTAAAGGAAACAAGACTCATTTACAGGTTTTTTGTGACGTTTCAAAAATTCACATCAAAGTCACCTGACAGTTAAATGGAAACATCACTGTGTTTTTTGGACCACTTAATGTCCAAGTCCAATATGCACCGCTCAGTTTTGGTTTCTAGCAACACTTAGGAGATATACAAGTGGTCCTCGGTTTATGAACAAGATCTGTTCCTATGATAAGTCGTAAGCCGATTTTCGATGTAAGTTGGATTTTATACCTAAATTATACCTAAATTAATACTTTAAGTCTCTCACACTGTGCACAGCACATAGATGACATATAAAATACAGTAATTAAATGAAACACTAACAAAAAAAGAGAGAGAACAATTCCTTACCTTTACTTCTGTGGTTGGCTTGCACACTGGAAGGGGCGTTGCAAGGGAGGGAGAGACAGGTGTATTGGGATGAAGCTGAAGGTGCTGGAGAAGATGGAGGTGCTGAAGAGGCAGAGGGTGGAGGATCACTTGCAGGTGCAGGCCTCTCTACCTTCTTAAAATACTGTGACAGGCTAGTCTGGAAGGAAAGCCTCCTCTTCTCCTCCAAGATCTCTCTGTAACACGCATGGCATCCATGACTCCCCTGGATACCTTAGTAAACCTGGCCACATTGGGATCCTCAGCCTCAAACCCAACCACTGCATCCTCTAGCACGGCAAAAGATTTGGCTAAGCCCTTGGCTGTAAATTTCTTGGGCTCTGGGGTCAAAGTCAATCTCTTCTTGCCACCTTTATAGCCTGGTGCTGTCTTCTCCTCCTTGGTGATGCAAGTACGGTTTGGCATACACTTCAGAATACGCCTGTCTCATACACGTTAAACACTTGTTCAACACAGCAACCTCCGTCCTTTATAATCTGAGCTGACGCATCAGGGAATTCACTTGTTGCTTTATCATCGGCACAAGCAGCTTCACCTTGAACCTTGAGGTTATGCAAATTGGCACAAGCCTTAAACAGCATAAACCAACCCTTACTCACCACAAACTCACTTTCACTCCCTTCCCCCTTTTGGCTTTTCAAGGTTTCAAACAATCACTTAGTCTTCTCCTGAATCAACACAAGGCTCACTGGGATGCGACGGTGATTCTGGTCTTCCAACCAGAGCACCAGCAACCTTTCCATCTCAATAATGAGACCACTATACTGCCTCATAATCACTGTGGATTTCATAGGAACAGATCCTTTCACATGCTCAAAGATGCGATCTTTATCCTTGATCACCGTCGAACGATTTAAGCCTAACATGTGACCCATGTTCTTTGGCGTTTCTCCCTTTTCAGAGCCCTTTACAATGTCTATTTTCACTTCCATGGTGATGGCTTTCCTTTTCGTTGACTCACTGCCATCAGAAGAGTCTACCTTGCACTTGGGGGCCGCAATAAAGGGCAAAAAATACACAAAATAGCAGAAACTAAGAGGTGGTTAATACGCAGCAATAAACAATTGCAAACTCAGTGACGCTTTCTTCCTTATTGTTACGCCTTATGACTCAGTGTTCCTCCTGTGACTGTGTTCGCCGCTGCGCACCAGCAACTAGTTCTCATATGAGTATCGTATTATTTTGAACTAAACAGCTTATGTCGAAACTAGGATTTTTAAGTAAATTATGGGAGTCGTTCTAACCACTAAACGTCGTAAACCGAGACTGTCGTAAACCGAGACTGTAGTAAACCAAGACTGTCGTAAACCCAGGACTTCCTGTTTCTGGCTCTTTAGCTGCTAAATGCCCCTATATATTTACTCGCTAGTCACAAACTGTGTCTGCAGCTTGGTGCTGGGCTTCAGGTTTCCCATCAAGTGTAAACTCCAGGGCTGATAGCGCTGTCATGAAAACACCAGAAGCAGGAATTCCTCGATTGTCCACTTGAGGCCGACTCCACTAAGTTGGTCCCCATTGACCCTCATGCTAGACTGTCCAGCCTTACAGCAGGACTAAAGATGTTTCCAGTTCTGGTCTCTGTAGCTCATTTCCCAGTTCATGACAAATGTACGGATGGTGAATTTTTATTTAAGTCACATGTTTAAATTGAATTAAGGCTTGAAGTTATGTGTAATTAAGGGCATGGCTGCTTCCATTCAGCAAAAGTAGCTAAAATGCTAACACATATGAATTTATATTGTTTATTTAGTGAACGTGGTGGCATTAATATTAGCACACATGATGCGATGTAAACCTTTATATTATTCCCAAATATATCCTTTTTTATTATTATTTTAAATTTATTTTTGTTGTATATAAGTACAGTACAAACAGTTTTTGTAAATTTTTGGCAAAAGAGTCTCTTATTGGTAGTGAATGCATTAGCACACAGCCCCAGAGCTCAGTTGCTAAAAACAGCTGCATATAGTGACTGGAAAGGAGGTGAATGAATGAAACCTTAAACGTCTTGGTCATGACACAAAAACAAAGCTGAAAGATGCTAAAACCATCCATATCCCACCTATAAAATAAGGTAGGGGTCTACATGGCAAAACACAGGACCAGAGCAGGGCGGTGTGCTGGTTTATAACTAAGAGAGATTCCTTTTACATCATATATCATTTTTTTGTCCATTGCTAATATGAAAATACTGTAGCAATCGCAGAGCCGATCATGGGTGCTGAACTGTTGTGCTGCAATGCATCATGGGAGTACAGGGGTTTTGGGGATTTAAATGTTGGTATTGTGGTTCATATTAGTGTTCCAGTGTTATTAGTGTTTGTGCTTTATTGTGTTTTTGTGGTTTAGTTGGTCTCGTCAGTTTAGTTAAGTCTTATGTTGTCATTACCCTGAGTGTGTTTGATGTCTTCCTGCCGCTGTTCCTATGTTGTATGTGTTCTTCTGTGTCAAAATAAAAGCACCTACTAGAGACTGTATGCATAAAGGCAAAATTACTGGTGTGTGTGTTCTTCTTCCATGCAGCGCACCGCCATACAGAATGTGCTGTGGTCATGGTGTTGACATGTCAACAGCACAATTTAGACGGAATGTTTTCTGAATGCACGTTGCAATTTTTAAGTCATGTAATACGTGTTTTTTAATCATCTGAATTTAACTGGTCCAGATATTCTTGAGTTTCTGTGAGGGGGCGGAATGACAGATGAAGTCGCAGTCATCAGTCAGAGTGCAGCTAGTTTTATTTTGTAGCTGTGGAAAAATGTAATTCATGGCACCATGTCACTGCTTTTCCTGACCAGCATTCACATTTTTGAACACTGCCAGTACACTGTCTTGCACATTCCTGAGCAGAAGATTTGTGGGAGTATTTGTTTAATGGTGAATTTAATGTTGAAAGTTCATTCCAAGATTGCTCACAGACACTGCACATTTAACATCTGTCCAGACAGTTGGATGTAAACTGACACAGTATACAATCAGTCATTACTGGCTCATGAATGGGTCAGTGGACGCGAGTTAAACAGCATTATGGTTTTTAATCAACTGTCATTTTAATGTAACAACAAAAGGAAAAAAACTACATTGCCCATTGTAGAAAAACCAAAAAGCGAACCAAACCTTTGATCTGACAGAGTCTTGAAAAAAGGTCCCACAGAGGTAAAGGGAGAAATGGCAAAATGTAGTAAAGGTGAAGAGAAAAGCCCGCTCCAGATTTGTGACATCATCCTCCCCACTGCTCACATCCAGACCAAACAGGGCTATGTGTCTGGTTTTCATTTACTTCTTTTCTCCCCCTCCACTCACCCTCTTCTCTTCTCTCCTCTCCTCTCCTTCCTTTTCTTTTTTCCTTCTTTCTTTAGAGAAAGTGGGAGGAGGAAGAGAGAGGTGGCAGAAGTCCAGGAGTTTGGAAGTTTGTCCCATCCCAGCCTTCCACTCAGCACCACAGCTCCTCTGGTTTAAGACCGGGAGGGTGTCTGTCTCTTTCTGTCTCAACCATTTCCCCCGTTTACTCAGGATCCCTCTTTCTGTGCGCCTCTTATCAGTGACCTTATCACTGTCTTGCTCCACCGCCTTCCTGCGGGAGGTGCTGGAAAAGCCAGCGAGGGGAATTTACCAGGAGGATAATGACCAGAAGTCCAGCTTGCAGTCATTTTACATAACAGATACATATATAATTTTTCTTCAAAAACCAATACAGTGGAGTACAACTATTTCAGCTCAGGGTAAGTTTTAAATCTGCCGGTGGTGCTGTTGCAGAAAGAGCTTGCATACTTGCTTATTTTCTCAACTTCTACTGCTTTTAGATTGACCTCGATTGCACTGTTTGTTGATTATATATAGTGCATTGACCATAGCATAGCAGTTTCAAGTCATAACATGTAAGCTCATGTTGGGTGTCATAATCTTAGGTTTGTGCAGAATTTCTGGCTTATACTTCACAAATATCAGACAGCATGCGTTTAGCAGTTTGACTGAAACCTGTATTTAGTGGTGAGAGTGCTGCAAGGGCAAGAGGTGAGCCGTAGTTAGGGTAAAGGAGGAGACCTCAGCAATGCTGTGTACGATGCATGTGAGTGAAGAGGGGCGTGTATTCTCTTTCTCTTCAAGTCCGAAAATACTTCTCTTATTTTTGACATTCTTGCTCGTGCTCAGTTTGATTCATAGATATCAAATAATTGCTCTGCTGCAGCATCCCTGAGATGCTACATCTAAAGCCTTGAGCTGTGGTTCCTTTGCACGACATTGTCACAGAAAGTCTCCTTTGTATGGTAGGAGGCAGTTTTTTGTATTTAATGTCAAACTACACCTGCTAATTAACTGATGTCACCATACAAGAAGAATCATTGATTATGTTTTAGTGTCTAATTTTAGTGTTCTCAGGTGATCATTTGTTCCTTCAGTTAGAATAAATGAGGAAACTGTTGGTAATGGCAAAATCGCATCCAAATTTTAAAAATCTCCCCACCCACATGTGAGCTCTAATGAAGAGTAGTCGGATGGGTAGATGTTTCCACTGCAGCACTGGCCCCAAACCACACCCTTGCTGAAACGAGTGCAGGAGTGGAAAAGTGTGAAGAAAGTGTTTTCCACACTCCTGGCCAGATGTACCAGGAGAACCAGAAGAGGTTTGGTCTATTGGGCATAGGAGGTGGGTGGGCGGGTGGGTGGTGGTGGTGGGCTACAGGGTTTAGTCGACCAGGTGTGAGCCGTTAATCTTGCACCTCTTCTGCAAGACTGTCCAAGCAGAGACAGAAGAATTCAGCTGTGTCTTCACTGCAGCGTTTCACTGTGTCCTTCTGGGATTTGATGAATTAAGTTGTTTTATACTTCTGAGTAACAACATAATGGACTTAAACTGGATATTAGTCAGCAATAAGGGTCGTGAGCTACTGTTTCCACGTACTTCTGTTTTTCCATGTAACCTGTTGCTATGATACAGAGAGGAAGAGCTTGGTCTTTGTTCAAAATGCAAAAGGAAACTTGGTGTGCGTTCCAGATTTGGTTTTATGTGTTTGAAGTATTTTCACATAATTTACTACCAGCATTACGACAGGGCTACAGCTCCCTTTGGAAGCTCGTATCTAAGCCATTATTGGGACTGCTGCATCAGGAGGACAGCTAACAAAGGGGTTTTAGATATACAGCGTAAATCAGCATTAGTGTGTTTTATGGCTGCTCCACTCTCTCCAGCTTTTTGTCTTCTTTCCATGATGTAGCACAGATGTCTGGAAGAGTTTTCAGAAAGGTCTCAAGGAACTAATAAGCTGATGTTCTCTTTTCAAGGAAGTAAGCATCAGTAATTGTAAGAGATGTCCAGAATGCACTGGTTGGTGAAAGCACCAGTCTTGTAGGTGACCTAACCAGTTTTGACAGTTGAAATACAGCACAACCACTGAATCACAGATCAGCTGAAATGTGTATCAGGAGAAATGAATTTGCCTTCTCTGCAAGTTATTTCATCATGTTTCTCTCTCTCATTCTAACCAACACTACATGAGTGTCAAGTTTAATACGTGAACAGGCTTAGATTGGCCATGACACTAGAACACACATCTGCCAGGTGTCAGACAGACTAACACACACCAGCTGTGTGGAACTGCCCGCCCAGCCTGCCTCCCCCTCCCACTTTTAACTTTATCATTGATCCGCCTCTCATCTGCTCCACACATGTCACGTCACATCCTTCCAGCTGAGAGGTGGGTGGATGTTCTCAGCCTTGGAGGTGAACTAGTGCAAAGTCACACATACTGCAGTAAAAGCGTCTTTTCTTTGTATGGTGCATGATGTCTCACACTCAGAAGCTGCCTTACAGTTGAGTGCTTTCCCTACTCATCTCACTTATTTCAGCTCTAATTTAGTTTCAAATGTGGTGAAACTTTTTAAACACAGAGAACAGGCTTTACAACTGACTTAAGCACACTGGCATCAATAACTGTTGTTAATATTATACGTCATATATGTAGGTTTTCAATCTACAATGTGTAAGGACTCAAGGGAGCTGCTGAGGTTGAGCCAAATTGCAAATATGACCCATGAAGTCCAGAACATAACATATGGTTTTCACATTAAAGTTTCTTGTCTTGAACAAATTCCAAGTTGCGTGATGTAAACGGACAATCACATAATTTCCTCTCTTATGTATATATGTGCCTGTCATTTTTATAATTAATGACACAACTATGACTCAAGCGAGTTGATAAATAACATCTGCAAGTAGCAGGGAACACATGAACATCTTCTTATGTGTGCAGTGGGATATGATACAAGTTGTGCTCCACTGTGGCTGAGGAGTTTGTTGCCAAAAGAAAAGCTGCTTTGCCAGTGTGGCAGATTGCACAACCAGTTACTCACTTTTATTTTCCAAAATATCTAAAAGAGATATTAGATTGCAAACATGTGCTTGTATTGGCAAAATGTTCACTGCACTGTACAAATGCCACTCAATCATCAAGCGGTAAATACAGCCCTGACATGCTTTCAACTTTTAGGTTGATATGGCACAGATGTAGAGGTGTGTTTATATAAGTTCAGTGCTCACTCTCTTCTGGCTCTGTTTTTGTCTCCACCAGCTTGCTAGTTGCAAAAAGTCCCACTGTGTTCATCAGCCAGCAGCTAACTTTGTCAGCTTACCATTTGGAGCTGGACAGTTGTAATTAGTGAACATAGGTACCTCCAGTGACCTGAAAATGAGGCTGATGGTGAGACTGAACCAAAACAATGAGCTGAAATGCTCCAAACTGCATGGACATATACACTCTCGTGCCACCAAGACAACCCTGGCATTTACATGGAACCTCTGGGGAGTCCTGTGGTGTCTGTCTGGTACTGAGATGTCGGCAGCGGACCCTTTGGGTCCTGTGGGTTGCAGGGTGAGGCCTCTTTGGATCAGGCTTGTTCCAGTGCATCCTGTGGAGGCTTGATCAGATTGCTGTCTGGGGAGTTTGCAGGCATGGTCAACATTTTGTGCTCTTTGTCATGTTCCTCAACCCGTGTTTGAGCAGTTTTTGCGGTGTGACAGGGCACGTTGTTCTACAAGCAGAATGTAGAGGAGAATGTTTGGATGTGTGGTGTCAAAGCAACATCCACATTACTGTACACTAATTAGCAAAAACAGTAAAACCACTGATAGGCCACATAAAGTGTTCAGGAACAGCGCAAGGAACACAACTCAGAAGGTCTAGATATAACCCAGTCTTTAAACTCCCCAGATCCCAATCTGATTAAGCATCTATGAGGTTCACTGGAACAAGCCCAATACGTGGAGGCCACAGGATCCAGAGGGTCTCCTGCCAACATCCTAGTGCCAGACAACACTTGACACCCCAGAGCTCCAGAGTCCATGCCCCAGTGGGTCAGAGCTGTTTTGGTGGCACGGGGGGGCTTGCACAGTATTAGGCAAGTGACTTAGTTGTGACTCGGTGTAACAAAAAAATGGAAATAGAGCTGGTTATATCTTGCATGGTTTTGTTCAAACTTTTTATGCATCTAACATATTTTAGAATTTCAGTGTAAAACTAAGCATCTCTTTCTTACAACTTCTAAATGTACCCACTGAAAACAACCCTTTGTGCATGGCTCTGTGAGGTGACTGAACTGTACCTGTCCTACTCTAGGTGATCTGTGGATGCAGTGGGCAAAAGCACGAGCATTGCTAGTGACAGACACTGTGGCTGGATTAGTGTGCTGCACTGCACTGAGAGCTTGTCTAAGTGTTTTTTATGTGTGCGCGTGTTTGTGTGTGGTCTTTGCTATAAATGTGTGTGTGAGGTCCCTCTGCAAATGTGTTTCAGAGTGCTCATGGGCACATTGCAGTGTCTGCAGTTTTTGTAAATGTAAACTGACAGCTTTAACAACACTGAGCAAGACGTGTTGGACTACATACAGTGTCCAGACAGTATATTCAAAATAAACTGATCACTACTTAAACACTCTTCTGTTTAGCCTGCCATTTTATAGCGGTGACTTCAGTGCAGATAAAGTGGTGACTTGGCACATCATGGGAACACACACACACACATACACACACACACACGCCTTTGTTATTAATAGTTAGGCTGAGGCATGTGCAACATGATAGATGCATCTGGATGGCCCATGAACATCATCAGCTTCTTCAAACGCCTTCTGTGTGTGGAAGACTTAAAAATTTTGGAATTTTGGTGACTCCTAGTGGTAGCAGAGAAAAACACACACTATCTCTTTTGTATATTAGATCGGAACACTGTATGTAATAGGCTAAAAGTAACACAAAGTCAGACCTAGTTATAGCTACAATGATCTAATTCACCCGTAAACACAAGTATAATCCTTTTAAAGCTACTCATCACATCTGGGAGTGATGTGATGAGCACTGAGGATTAAAGATTAGAGGTAGGCCTGGGCGATGCAGCTGAAAGAAGTATAACAATAAACTGTTTAATTCCAGTTGATATAGATGGTTATCAATCCTATTTAAGAACTTATTTTGTATTGAAGACTTAGGTAATAAATGTACACCACACATTGTGTTATTGTCATGTGCCTTCACAGCAGTTTGCACCTGATGCAATAAAGTGAAACTACTGAACATTCTATCAAACCATTTTTTCACTGTTATTGTTGAACAGTTTTTTGCCCAGTACTACTTGAAGAGATGACAGTTTAGAAGCTGTGACTTATGTGGCTGGACTATATGGTGTGTCCAGAGGATGAGAGTATCACTAAAGCAAGTTCTTCCCAGGGATGCTAAAAAGATTCTGGGTTGTCCCTGGGATGAGTTTGATTGAGTTTAAAGGTGCAGTCTGCAATTCTGGAGAAAGACTGCTTATATTAGGTAGTTAGTATTATTGAGATAGCATGTTTCAGACTTAACATCTTTCTCGCTCCCATTGCCGTCTTTTTCCTTCCCACTCCCTTTTCCCCTGTCCTGTTTAGAAGCAAGAAAGAGCACATAATGTATGTGGAGTCACTTTATTTGTTTCCCATTTACAAAGCCAGGGCTGTGTCCTAACAGCTGTTATTTTTAACACATAACACATTCACATAATTCACAAATTATCAATCAGCTTTGCAGATGGTTTATTATTGGAATATTTTTCACAGCTCACTGTTTTGGTTTGATGCCTCCCTAATCTACTGTTGCCTCAGTCTCGCTACTTTTATCCACCTCATTTGCTGGACATGAAAAACTTTAAGTGACAATATGCCAGATGCAAGTGTGAGAAGTCCTGCTTCCAAGTGGAAAATAAAATCATGCAGCTTTAGGTTACTGAATTTTCTGAACTTTCCCTCTTACATAACTCCCCATGCCGCCATTGTTTGGCTGCTTCTATCAGAGAAAACAAGACTCCACTGTGCGACTATGTTTTCCTCTGTGGTGCTGAGGGGAAGCCATAGCGTTGACACACTGGCCAAGTCTGGCAAACTGTGCAGAGAAGTGGCTTTTGAGTGACCTGAAATCACATGAGCATGAGTGGAGAACACAAACATCTGGTGCAGTGTCCAAGGCAGCTTAGGTTTCCTTGAAATGAAGGAACTTGGTGATTTAGGCCCTATATCTGGATAGTGACGGAATGTGGGGCCTGCAGGGATACTGCATTTTCCACTGACTTTTTAAAAACATTCTTTTCTGGGTAGAAATACACTGTGATCTGCAAATATGGGAAATGTCTGGTGATAAAACAAAGATTGTCACAGAAAGAGTAAACGTGCAGTCACTCTGCTCTTTATATGCCCTATAGAGTGACCCAATAACTGGCAATGACATTTTGTGTGACAGCTCTGAAACTGGCTTTTTATAATGTCACTTCGGTAACCATCTTAAATCTTCAGCTGCACGTCAGCATTGGAAAAATAATGTTTGTTTGGTTCATGCATTTTTATGGCCACTCAGATGGGCTTGTCTAAAAAGTGAGTACAAATAGTGTTACTGTGTTTTTTTTCACCAGTTTAGATTTTCAGAGCTGCACTCCCATCTGCAAAGTGTGGCCTGAATAAACAGCGGACACATCACAGTATAAACAGCCTGACTCAGTGGCTGCAGTTTTACAGAGTACAACAGCCATGTGTGTATAATTCATTATTGCTTGAACCCACTGTAGATAATGACCTTACCACGATTCAGAGTTTATAAGATGAGTATGCATTGTTGCCATGGTTTAGAAACAGACACTTTGCATGAACTATTTTGCAAATTTGCTTTTAAATGTTTTTGCAGTTTGGGGTTTTATTTATATTAGCAGCATATCCACACTTGGAGTTTTCATTTTGAATAGCTGCAGCAATAAACCCAACTTATTGGGGGTTGCAGAAGCTACTTAAATAGTAGCAAACTATATGCCAAAATCAACTAAGCTGTATTTACATTAATGTTATTACCGGGTAACAGGTTGTTTATTCTAAGAGAGCACAAAGTAAGAAAGACACTGTACACAGCAAGGTTTGAATTCATGCCATTTTAAAGCCTCCCAAGTCAAAGTTCCTCATGGAGAGAAAATCAGCATGATGAGAGTCAGATGAGTCAGCCTGTGTAGCGGTTTTATGTATGACTTTGTTCAAGAACAAGCAGGGCCTGTTATAAGATGCTGTATTTGCATTTTCCACTAGAGGGCAACAGTTATTATTTAGTGATGCAACCGCATTTTCTAGCACTGGAAAATGCAAACTTCTTGCACATTCTAGAAATAACTCTCCTGTTTTTATTACTGAAGAAATTGACAGTAAACCTCTAATGATCTAAAACACTACTTTTCTGCCAGCTCACCTCAGAGCTGCCTTCAGTGCTGAGCTGTTACTGTGTGTCTGCCAGCAGAACCATGGGCTGTTAAAGTGGGTCTGCTTTTACTCCCCATCATTAGCTTAATAAAGAAGACTGCATTGTTCACAGGCCATGTGTGCCATTTTACTCTTCAGGATCCCCTTTTGAGTTTGTGTTTGCATAATTTTGTGAAACTGCTTGTCGATTTCCAGAGTGGTGAGTCTGCCAGAGCACAGTTGGAAGTCTGGGTGTTTTGTCTTTTTCAGTTTTGCGGTTTTAACTTTCACTGTATTAAGATGCGACTGCTTTTGTGCTCTGGTGTTTGTGGACCATCATCATCACACGGTGGTCGGAAATTTAATAGGTTTAATGTGGGTGTAAGTGTGTGCCCTTGGATTAGTCTCCTTCTGAGGACTGATGCAAGTTTTCTTCCCAGAAAGTGAGGAAAGTGAACTGTCCTTGCTTCTTGAGGTTTTTTTTGTTTTAAGAATTGTGGGTTGGCATTTGCTTTGTAGTAATGATGGAATCAATCATGTGAAACAGTCCTCATAGTCTATGTGTTTCTGTATCTGTATATGTATCTCTGTGATAACTGTTTTAATATTAGGACTTCTGGGGCTCTTACTGGGTCAGGACTTCACTTGTAATCACTTAAGGTTTAATTTAATTTAATAATTCTCTATTTAAGTTATTCCTGTGTTACAGGCTAAATAAGTAGGTGCTGAAATCTCCCTCTCCATGAGCTGAATTGATTATGTCAGTTGTAAACAACCTCCCATTCATTCCCTGTGACTTTACTTTACATGCTAATGGAGGAAAATTTAACTAAATAAAAAAATGCACACCCTTGCTGTGAAACTGGACTTTCCAGTCCAACACCCCTTTCAAGAGGACATTATTTTATGAGATGGAAAATTCAGTTGTTGCCAGGCCGAGTTAATTACCAAAGTACATTGGCTGGTATTTTTAACAGGTGATTTTCATCATTACCGCTCTCCACTGCAGCTTCCTCACTTACACTGGGGCTGCATCCACAAAAACATGATGGTGATGTGATGAAAAATGCTCGTCGCAGTGTGGAGCAACTGGAGTGTGCTGACACCGCTGTGGTTTACACAGTAGGATGTCATAGTTTTGCACACACTGCCAGAGAGTTTGTCGCAACATTTTTTTCTCTCTTGTATACTGTGTCACAAATTTAACGTTGCACCCTTGTAATGCCGTGTTAAATTTAGGGAAGCAGAGCTGCAACAATTGGGAGTGCCAAAATATGTAAAACAGAACATCCTTCAAGAGAAATACATTCCAGAAATACAAGCTATATGAGAACATATGACATTTTTAAGCTTTGAAGTGTGAAGCATAAATGGTAGAGGCCCTGCTGTGTTAAAATATGGCTGGTGTTTGTGCTTTCTGACTTGTATTTTTTTTGTTTCTGGTTTCACAGGTGTTCTTTTTGTTTCTTCTGAAGATGAAGAGGCACCGGTTGTTACCGCTGTGTGCTCTTCTGGGCGTCCTGTTTGCGGGACTCCTCCCTAAACTTGATGCTCAGGATGGTAAGTTGAACAGAATTCATCTCAGTGTCAGTCTGCAGAGAGTACTCATTTTGCAGATGATCTGTCTGCTTGGATTTTTTTCTTTTTTTTCCAGTTTTCAGCAACACTTAGTGGGATGTACGATTTGTTTTTCTCTATTGAAAATGTATAATCTATGTCTACATCTTTTCAAATAACAAAAGTAATGTGGAGATTAGAAAACTTGATTCTTTTAAAATAAAAAAAAAGGACATAAAGATGTAAGCTAAAGATTTCTTCCTGCTCTAGTAAACATTTTTTCAGCATATGAATTCAAACTATTAGTCTCAATATGGGTCAAAAATCAAAATGGAAGCCTCAAGAAACATTAGAGTACTAAGTAAAGTCTGATGCTTTTAGAATCTAAGTAGAATGATGCTGTCAGACATAAAATGATCTAAATAGAACAGTCATATTGTGCAACAGTATACAATAGTATAATAATATTCTGGTACCATGCATCAAGCATCTTTTCATTGGTCTTCACTTTTGTCCTCCAAACACTCTTCCGAAGATTGTGCACAAGGGTTGGCAGCTGATATGTACTTTCTAGTGGATTCATCCTGGAGTATGGGAGAGGAGAACTTTGAGCATGTCAGACATTTTCTGTACACCTTGATACAATCACTGCACCAGGTTGGAGGAGAAAAGTTTAAGTTCGCCGTTGTCCAGTACAATAGCAGGCCCGAAACTGAGTTCCACCTCAACAGCTACCCAACAACACAGGGAGTCCTGGCACACATCAAGACTATGTCTTACCGTGGTGGGGGCACACGCACTGGCCTAGGCCTGGATTTCCTCATACGAACACACTTGACCACTGCTTCGGGCAGCCGTGCTGCTGATGGAGCGGTCCAGGTGGTGTTGGTGCTAACAGATGGGCGCTCTCAGGATGACGTGGCCGAGCCAGCTCAGGTGCTGCAACTGGCAGGCGTGGAGATGTTTGCAGTTGGAGTTCAGGATGCGGTGGACTCCGAGCTCAGGGAGATGGCTAGCCAGCCTCATGCCACTCATGTGTTCAGTGTAGACTCTTTCCTGGCCTTGCGGGATATAATCCAAGAATTAGTAGTGGGGATTTGCGGTGCAGTGACCCAGTCAGGGGGTGCTCCAGTGGCAAATGAGGCCCCTGTGACTGGAGGAGGGACAGGTAATGAAATGGGACCGGTGTCACGTCACTACCATACTAATGTGTCTACATGTGCAGGAAGAAGCTGCTGCATATGACGACATGACTGGATTTTATTATTAACACAACAAATATTTTTTTAACCACAATAACCTTTCACTGCCCACTTGCAAAATTAACATCACTCTTTTTGTCTACCACACTTAATATGCCCCTAATGCTTTAAAAATCACTACAAGATTTGCATGTGACTGAGACCTCTACTGCATCTTAGGTTAGGGTGATCAGTTGTGCTAATGGCACAGATACATTCTGTCACAGATGCTTTTCAGTAAGGTATATACAGTGTACAGTATGCAGTATAACCACAAACAGAATTCAAGGCACCATTTTCAGATGACGACTCTTTGTAGTAGAGTGGACAAAGTCCACATAAAGACACCTCAGATTATCAATGTTCCATCAGAAAACAGAGGAGAACATGACCACCATTTAAGCATCCCATCCGAAAGTCAATCAATGAGCTTTTAACAACAGCTAACCATGCTCCACTGCTTATGTGTCCTGCACATGTATGTTTGTCTTTATCAGTCACAATGTCTAACTGTTTAAGATATGTGCAATATCCTGTATTTGAAACAGTGATGAACCTGTCTGGACTCATCTATGACCTGCAGAAGTGCTTTGAGAATTTTTTTTATTTGTAGATATCCTTTAGTGGTGTGCAGTAAGATACTGTAAGTCACAGGAATAAGAAAGATAAAAAAAATCCAATTAAGGGTATTTAACTAGGAAAAGTCAAATGTAAGCACAGACGATTAAAAATGATTTGGAAAAATTACCAATTTTCATAATTTTGCTTTTTTTGTATAGAATCACATTTACTATGTTCTCAAGTACTATCAACATGTAGGCACTAAAGATGATCCACAGGGTCATGACTGGTCACTTCACCTGAAGTCTGTAACAAGAGTCTGCATGGGATGGCTGAACTCAGTGGACCTCACAAATGTTACACAAATTAGTTTTTGTTTGGACTAGAAATATACCATAACTACAGATTTTGTGTCTTTATTCTCCATAAATTGATTCTTTAATGAGTAAACATTTAGTAATACAAATTTTGTCATTTTATTATATTCCGTCCTTGTTTTTTCTTAGTTTTTTTATGCATACTTTCAAACTTTTCCCATTTTATCACTTAAAGTGACAATCCGACACATTTTTTCCCCAACTCATCACAGTTGTTTTTCCCATAAAAAATCCACATATTGTCCCATTTAATTTACTGTATTCTGTGGTGGAGCTGCAGTCTGCCCTGATGGGAAAACACCGTAATCCATTTGATTATGATATGATGAAGACAAAAAATCAACAAATTACATCACTTCAGGAAATGTCCCTGGTTCAGCCTACATGCAGTATTATGTGTTTTGCAATGTTTTTGATTTGTTCACTTTGAATGTTACTGGACACAATGATATGCTAGCACGAGTTCTCATATTTAAGTCTCTGTCCCTGTCTCACTGTGTTAACGCTTTTACAAGTTCCATTTTGTTTTGTTTTCTCTCTCTCTCCTTAAAGCGCAAGATTCAGCTGACCTAGTACTCTTAATTGATGGATCACAGAACATTGGAGCAGCAAACTTCCCCTATGTGCGTGATCTGGTTTTGAAAATCATTGAGCGCCTTGATGTGGGCAGGGACACTGTTCGGGTGGCCTTGGTCCTGTACAACACCGATCCAGAAATAAAGTTCTATCTAAATAGCTATGACAGCAAATCATCGGTCCTGGATGCTGTGAAAGGCCTCACCTACTCAGGGGGCGATGAGTCTAACCTGGGGGCTGCCTTGGAGGAAGTGGCTGAGAGCCTTTTGAGCGAAACAGCTGGGGGCAGGGCAGACGAGGGTGTGCCTCAGATGGTGGTGGTTATCAGTGCTGGGCCATCCACTGATGATACTGGCGCCGGTGACCGGGCCCTTAAGAGGGCCAGCGTTATCACATTTGGCGTGGTGATCGGTGACACTGCCACTGCAGATCTGGAAGCAGTTGCTACGGACAAAAGTTTTGTCCTGTCAGCCCCTGATTTCAGAGCAGTTGCAAGCATGGGTGACCAGCTGCTCCCATTCATTAACGGGGTGGTCCAGCGCACCATTATAGTTCAGAATGAGTTCACAGAAGGTATGTAACTTCTCTGTAAATGTTGGTGGGATATTAGGGTTGTGGAAGGGGAATTAGTAAATCCAGCCAGAACTTGTAATCAATATAAAAATAGAAATAGTGTGCAATGTAAGACATTCTTGTGCTAAACTTGAACTTGCTGTATTCTTGTTTTTAATAAGGTGTCTAACACAATAAAAGCGAAGAGTTAGTGTATAGGTAGTGAATGTGACTCTGTCTTACATTAAACCTTTGCAAAGATAAATAGTATAACTGTTAACAAATACTGTACTAAGATAAGGACATTATGAGGTAGCCCTGCTACCTTATTATTTGCCATAAATCGTAAAAAAGACAAAAACAAAAGATGAACTTATTTGATTATTTGTTTACAAAAATTAAAAAGAAAAACTGGAATCATTATGTAGGCTACAATATAAGTTGCCACAGGTCTTATCTACGTTGGGGTTAAATGGGGCTTTATGTGTTATAGACAGACTATTTGACTAGGCCTTTTTGCTTTTTTACAACCTCTACAAAGTATTTATGGTATGTCACACACGATGCATTCATGGACCATTGGAAAGTTGAAAATCTGATGTTTTTACTGTTTTTTTTTTTTGCAATATAAATTGGTTTTATTTGCGCTACTTTTTTTTAAAAGAACACATGCCTTTCAAACCTGTCTGTGGGTTTTAAAGTTTTAAATTCATTAATAGACTGTGCATTTTTTATGGCTTTGTGGCAAAATATTAAAACAGGTTTGAAGGGAAAAGCTTTTACAGTACTCACTCACTCTTGGTGAGTCAGCTACTTGTAAATTCTGGCAGGTACATTACACCTAGCTGGTATTGGCTTGGAACATGGGACATGTTGCCTACTGAATAACTACATAGGAATGCATAATGGCTTGTACCAAAACTACATCAAATATGCCTTAAAATGTTCATGAATAGAGCTTAAACTATTTTGCAGTTATGTGTTCTAGCATGAAAATAAATAATTTTGTGTGCATGAAAAATATGTTGAGAAATCACCATCATTGAGCAGGTTACAAATACATTATGAGTAAACAGCCTACTTATAGGGGTTTTGTAAAATTAAATTCAATTAATTTAAATGAACTAATTTGATAAACTACATCATAAAATTAGCTTTAACCAATAGAAAGATAAATCAGAAGTATTACAAGATTTTGAATGTAACTGTAATTAATTTTTATAAGAATACACTGTTGAGGAAAAGACAATGTGTCTCCATTTTTTTCTCATTATATGTCAATATTACTTAACGCACATCCAAAATAATGTCTTAACCTCAGTGTTTATAGCTTTATTACTATAACATTTAAAAAATCTACTTCATTCTAATTGTATTTTTCTTTCCAGTTGTGACAGTTGGGAGACGAGACATCATTTTCCTGATCGACTCTACAATGGGAACAGCAGCCATCAGTAGTTTACGCGAATTCATCAAGAAGTTTGTCGACAGAATGCCAATCGGTCCAGATGAAGTTCAAGTGGGTATTGCCCAGTTCAGCACTGCCCCGAAACTTGAAATGGATTTGAACACTCATGGAACCAGGGAGGGAATAATAGGTGCCTTGGGCGCTATCAGAGCAAGACCAGGACAGACAGTCAACATTGGAGCAGCCTTGGACTTTGTGCGGGTGAATATGCTGCAGCCTGAAAAGGGCAGTCGTCTTCACCTGGGGGTACCCCAACTTTTACTGTTACTGACCAGTAGAAAGTCTCGTGACAGTGTCGAAGAACCTGCTATGGCCCTACAGAGAATGGGTGTGTTGACTCTGGCTGCAGGCTCAAGGCTTGCTGAAGAGCAGGAGCTGAAGCAGATTGCCTTTGCTGAAAGAGTTGTGTTTATGACTAAGGACTTCCGCCAACTGTTTCGCAACCCAAGGGAAATTGTCGATGCACTCTCTACTCTAGCTGGGGTGGTGGTGACTGAAGTACCCACTGAGCCAGGTAATTCTTTGTCTTCTAAACATATTCAATACATTTAAACAGTAATGACATGAACTGAATAACTGATCTTTGATTTCATGGCAAATTAAAGGAAACATTAAATAAATAAGTTAAAAAACAACACATGCAGATGCTTCTGAAACAAACAGATGCATAAGAAAACAAAGCCAGTTAAATCCTATGTGCTTTGTGATTTCTAAACATATGATCAGATCTCAACATACCTGAAATGAGACAAATTTGGCTTGTGCACTGATTCACACTAAGCCTAACACGTGGTTGTGGTGGTGACTATGGAGAGTTTTCCTGAGAGAATTTCCTGCTGCTTTACTTTTAAACCTTTTCAACTGCAGACTGCTGGAAGACTTTTGTTGTATGGCCTGCCCACCAATATAAGGACCTTGATGAGTTTGGTCTGAGGATCAATTTAAATAATTAAGAAAATAATGGTAAATGAAGAAAGAACCAGAAAATGCAGAGTAGATGGTGAGCTGTAGGTGACAAAGTTTTTCTGCAGTTCAGTGATTGCCCTTTTTACCTTTATTGTGTCACTAATAAAAGTCTTTGTTCATGGTATTCCACAGAGAGTAATTATTTTGTTTTTGTGCTTTTCCTTAGTGGTGGAAATAACTACAGTGCAGACACAAAAAGTGATCAGAGACATTGTCTTCCTTGTGGATGGCTCAAACTACATTGGCAGCGGTAATTTTCCCTATGTGAGAGACTTCATGATCAACGTGGTCAACCAACTGGATGTACGTCCTGACAGAGTTCAGATTGGTCTCCTGCAGTTTGCTGCCCGTCCAAAAATAGAATTTTACCTGAACAGCTACGGGAACAGGCAAGATGTTGTGAATAAAATCTCTCAACTCAGGCTGACTGGAGGGTCAGTTTTAAACACAGGAGCCGCCATGAATTATGCCCTGGCCAATATGTTCCAGACATCAACTGGGTCACGGAGGAGGCAAGGAGTCCAGCAGGTTTTGGTTCTGATCACAGGCGGCCCCTCACAGGATGAGGTTAAGACTGTGGCCGATAAATTGGCTTTGGCTGGCATTTTGACTTTCACTGTCAGTTCTGGACAAGCAGATGAGTCCCTTCTAGGGACAGTTGCCTTTGTTCCAGATTTGGCTTACCACGAAACAAGCTTCTCTAATTTACCAGCTATGGCTGAAGTGATCATGCCAAAGCTGATAACAGTGGTCGGCGATACTGATGTTGCAACATTCCCAGAGGAAACTGGTTAGTTTCGTATTTCTCTGTTTCTACCATGTCTCTGTTTAATTAAATAAATGTGATGTCACACTTTCTAAATGTAATGAAAAGCTACTCTGGCAACAATTAATTTTGCTTTCTTTGTTTCCCTCAGTTGTCATCTCTGGAGGTGAAAGAGATGTTGCCTTCCTTATTGATGGGACAGACCGTGTGCGAGCAGATTTTGCCTACATTCGAGATTTTATCATTAAAGTAATTGAACCACTTGACATTGGGATTGACAAGGTACGAATTTCAGTGGTTCAACACAGTGAGAGGCCAACTGCAAATTTCTACCTTAACACTTATCAGACCAAAGATGAGGTGATAAGAGCTGTCAATGGCATGACATTGGCTGGCGGACGCAGTTTAAACACAGGCTCTGCTCTGAAATTCATGAAGGACACCATTTTGTCTGAAAGCTATGGCAGTCGGGCTGCACAAAATGTCCCTCAGTTCCTGATAGTTTTGGCTGGAAGCAGCTCCACGGACAATGTGAAGGAACCTGCTGGTGCACTGAAGACAGAGGGAGTCGTGCCCTTTGGCGTTGGTGTCAAGGATGCGGACCCAAAGCAGATTGAGGAAATTTCACACAACCCTTCATTTGCCTTCAAAGTGAGGGAATTCAGTGAGCTTAGCACCATCCCACAAAAGCTCAACAACTATGTGAGCCTTCCAAGAGAACAACTAGCCGTTGTACTACAGGAAGGTAAGAGGAAAATCCTTTCTTATTGGCGTACTAACACTTATGCTGATGTTTCTGGTGCTTTATGAGAATAACCAAACCTTATTTGTTGTGTCTTAGCTCGAAGTGATGCTGTAAAAAGAGATATTGTGTTCCTATTGGATGGCTCTGATAACACCAAAGATGGATTCCCAGACATAAAGCTCTTTGTTAAGAAGATAGTGGAGAGCCTCAATGTCGATGAAAGCCAAGACAGAGTGTCTGTGGTTCAATTTGCTGATAGTCCTGAGATCAACTTTTATCTGAGTTCTCACAAGACAAAGAACGACAACATAAATGCCATAGATAATTTACGGCACAAAGGTGGAAAGCGCAATAATATCGGCGCAGCTCTCCAGTTTGTGAGGCACAGAGTTTTCACTTCTTCCACGGGTAGTAGAAGACTGGAAGGAGTGCCACAGATTTTAATTCTATTAAGTAGCAAACCATCCACTGATAATGTGAGAGGCCCAGCTCTTTCTCTAAAAGAGCACGAAATTGTGTCACTGGGAGTTGGAGTCGGAGATGCCAATCTTTCAGAATTGGAAATGATTGCCTTCAAACGTGGTTTCACATACAAGGTCACTGACTTCTCCATGTTACCCTCAATCCAATCACAACTTGGTGCCGCACTGAACATACACAAAGACACTGGGGAAACCATGAATGGGATCTCTGATTTAGTAGGTAAGAACTTGACATTTGAATTATCTGGAGTATAGTAAAATGTTATATTTCGAACAACAAATTTTGCTCCCTATCACTAATACTCTTTCTCTCAACACTCCTGAACTAATCCATTGAATGTAAGATTAATGATAAGATGATGAATCATTATAAAAAATTTTGGCTCATTTCTGTTGCATGACATTTAGAACTACTCTCACTAGAATACCTATTCTGGCAAAAAAAAGCAGTTCTGTATTTCTTAGGTTTCCTCTATTCTTTTCACTTGCTCTCTTACATGCTACTTTGAAGATCAATCAGCAAACTTGTGCAAACATCTTTTTTGTAAAAAGATGGTTCTTTTGCAGTTTTGCTTCAGAGCAATAGCTCATATTTCTTTGGAGCTCAGCTTTTATTACTGAGCATCTAACTTGCTTATGTTCATAAATGGCCTTTAGCATAGGAAAATTTCCAACACGCAGTTCGTGAATCCTCTTTCTGTCTATCCATGTATCTACTAGTTGAAAGACGGAGCAATAAGCGGGACATAGTGTTTCTCCTTGATGGGTCGGATGACTCCAGAAATGGGCTCCCTGCTATTCGAGAGTTTGTCAGAAGAATGACAGAAGAGTTGGACATTGAAGAAGATAAGGTTCGAGTGGCCGTTGTGCTATATAGTGATAATATGAAAGTTTACTTCAACCTAATAACTCACAGATCCAAAAAGTCTATCATCTACGCTGTACGAAGTCTTCGGCATAAAGGAGGAAGACCTCGGAACACTGGAGCTGCTCTACAGTTTGTGCAAAACCACGTTTTCACTGCTTCATCTGGTAGTAGACGCCAAGAGGGAGTCCCTCAGATTCTGTTTTTACTGACCGGAGGCAAATCCAATGATGATGTTTCTAGAGCTGCGTTTGACTTGAAGCAAAGCGGTGTTCTGTCTTTTGCCATTGGAATGAAAAATGCTGACCAGGAGGAACTTCAAAAAATTGCCTTCTCCTCCAAATTTCTTTTCAACTTGCCTGTCTTTGGTGAACTTTTATCCATTCAGCCAGAGATAGCTGCATTTGTCCAGGCGGAAATCCAAACAGAGCCTCCTACTTTTGTTGGTAAGAAGTGTCACTGATTCATAGTTGAGAAGTAAACTGTCTTCTTGCTTATGGTCTTGTGCATTTGGTCTTTCATCATTTGAATTTTGATGAAACGGCATCATCTTCTTAAGAATGACAGTCAAACCGTTTCATGTTCCTTTACCTCTCTCCACTTGCTAGCCGCAACCCCTGGTTATGTTGTTTCTTGTTTGGCTCTCATCCTTTTTCTTCTTGTACTCAGAGAGCTTTCAGTTCTATTTTTAAGCTCTTCCTTGAGCCAATGATTATCACATCATTGACTGAATATTTTGGGTTACACAGAAACTTTATTTGCTCTTCTTCATCCTCTGTTTGTGAAAGAGGAATATGCCCTTTGTAGTGTCTCAATATTCTTTTTTATCCACCAGTTTTCCTAAATGTTCTAGCAATTTAACACCTTGCTTTTGCAGTTAGTCGTTAGATTTTCACCACCATCTCCTATGGTTTTGCTAACTATATAATCTGTAATGATTACATCAAAACACATTTCAGCATGTGTATCATATCTCTGATTCTTAAACAAACTTTTTATACTCTCTTCTAGTTGAATTAGAATCCCCTCAAAGAGACATTGTGTTTCTATTGGATGGGTCAGATGATGCACGGAGTGGCTTCCCAGCAATGAAAAGTTTTGTCCAACAAGTGGTAGAAACACTCAGTGTTGCTGAGAACAAAGATCGTGTTTCTGTGGTTCAGTACAGCAAAGATCCACAGACACATTTTAGTTTGAACACTTACATGGAAAAACAAGATGTTCTGAATGCAATCCAACAGTTGAACCATAAAGGGGGAAGACCCCTCAACACTGGTGCAGCTCTGAAATATGTGAGCAGCAATGTTTTCGACGAATCTTCAGGGAGTCGGCGTCAAGAGGGTGTTCCTCAGATATTAATTTTGCTGACTGAGGGAAGATCTCAAGATGATGTTGCAAGTGCTGCTGCTGCCCTAAAACAGGAAAAAGTTGTTCCATTCTGTGTAGGTACAAGAAATGCTGACATACTTGAGCTCCAAATGATTGCACATAACCCTTCCTATGCCTTCTCCGTGCTACGGTTTGATGAAATTGGGAGCACCCATCAACAACTTGTGTCATTTGTGAAAAGGGTGCCTCGACAGCAGCTAAAACAAAAACCACAAAATGCTTTAGGTAAGGTCATTTGTCTATCTATCTATCTATCTGTCTATCTGTCTATCTGTCTATCTATCTATCTATCTATCTATCTATCTATCTATCTATCTATCGTGGCATAAACTTGTAAAGATTATGTATATCATGGCCGTCTTATGTTTTCAATGACTACTACAATTCCTAATTTTTTTTTATATTAAAATGACTGAAACACATACGTGTTTGTCACAAAAAGCAATCATACATTTTGGTTCTTTAATAGATACATTATAAGTCTTCTGGAAATATCCCAAAATCTGCTGGGTCAAAAATACATAATGGAAAAAATGAGAGTTGTAGGAGTCATTTGAATCTGAAGACTGCCATGATATACATGGTCTTTACAAGTATGCAAACTTTTGTTCACGCCTGTATCTATCTATTAGATAACTGAATGAACTCTAACTTAAGCTTCATCTTTTCCACCAAGGCTCCTCAGGTCAAAGTGAATCCATTCAACGTGATATTGTGTTTTTGCTGGATTCCTCTGATGAAATGCAGACTGACTTTCCAGCAGTGCTTGGCTTTGTTGAGAGGATGGTGGAAAAACTTAATGTAGATGACAACAAAGATCGTGTTTCAGTGGTGCAGTACAGCAGAGAACCTTCAGCTGAATTTTTCCTCAACACATTCAAAACACAGCAGAATGTTGTGAACAGCATACGAAGTCTGAGGCATAAAGGAGGCAGAACCCTCAATACTGGTGCAGCCCTCCAGTACATCAAGGATAATGTTTTAACAGCCTCTTCTGGAAGTAGACAGCAACAGGGTGTCCCTCAGAGTTTGGTTCTCTTAACTGGTGGACAATCCAGTGATGATGTCAGAAATGCTGCTGAAAATTTGAAAGGAACTGGTGTAATGACTTTGGTGGTGGGAATGAAGAATGCAGACGCCCTTGAGATTCAGTCTATTTCACAGGAAGCCAGTCATGCTTTCTATGCAGCAGATTCCAGTGATCTGTCTGACATTGAACGACAAATAATTTCTTTGCTAAAGCAGAATGAACAACCTGTTATTAAACCAGCATCATATGGTAAGACGGTAATGACTAGCTCTACACTGTGTGCACAACTTAATGCATTGTCAGATTGTTGTAGATCAGATATCACTCATTTAAAATCAGGGTGAATGATGGATGGTAGTGCATAGATATGTTGGATTTCCCAAGGTTAAAGAAACGGAGAATGTGAAACCATCACTGGTCAATACATTAGCTCATAGGATGTTAACAAGAGAAGACATGTCATGAACAATAGAATTTAGTTTTATTGAGAGCAATTTTGCTCAGATAAATTGAGTTCTGATTTAGAATTGAGATTGAAATTTGATTTCTATTCAAATGTAATGCCATTTTCAATTCCTTTACACTATTTGGCATGACAGGACATGACACAAGCTATCAGAACCAAGCTGCAAGAACTACGTTTTGGCATTTTGGAGATAGCATTTCTAGGATTCTCTGGCTTTTGCAGTGCTGTACATCAAGCAAAGAGTTTTGCTTGACTGTGGATTATGCCAACAAATATTTAGACGCCATAGCAGTGCAAGTTGTGCATGCAGAGTTCATGAACATTTGCAGGAATAACAATTTTCATCACAATTTCATCATCAACCAATTTGTTTTAAATCCTGTGTGATTACAGATCCCGACAGAAGAGACATTGTTTTTTTGCTTGATGGTTCTGATGATTCTCAGCGAAGATTCACGGATATTAAAGACTTTGTACAGAGATTCGTGGCAGAGTTAAACATTGGTGCAAATAAAGACCATGTGGCTGTGGTCCAGTACAGCGACACAGCAGAGATTAATTTTAACTTGAGACGTTACTCAACAGAAAATGATGTTCTTGAAGCCCTAAGAGGTCTGAATCATAAAGGAGGTTATCCTCTCAACATTGGAGCTGCTCTCAACTATGTGAGCCAACATGCATTTACTGTTGAGTCTGGAAGTAGACTTCTGGAGGGAGTTCCACAAATACTCATACTACTAAGTGGTGGACGATCTGGGGATGACATTAGAACACCAGTCAGAAATCTGAGGGAAATTGGTGTTATTTCTGTTGCCATTGGAACAACTGATGCTGACACCCTTGAGCTGCAGACAATATCTCATGAACCCAGTTATGCACTCTCAATTACTGATTATGAAGAACTTCCCACTGTCAAGCAGGATGTGTTGTCATTGGTGCAACAGGCTGTTCGCCATGCAAAGCAAACTCTTCCCACAGCAGGTTTTGGTAAGATGTAATGTTTTTACCTTTTTACTAAAATACTATTTAGTATAGAGAATGAATAATTACAACAAGAATCTTACGAGTGACCTGAAGAAAAACACATTGCCTTTTATATTTCTTGTCTTTGTTACAGATTCTAAGAAAAATGATGTTGTGTTTCTTATTGATGGATCATATGACTCTCAAAATGGCTTTGAAGAGATACGAAGCTTTGTTGGAAAAATAGTTGAAAGTTTAAGCCCAGGTAGTAACAGGGACCAAGTGGCTGTTGTTCAATATAGCCGTGAAGCCACAGTCAATTTCTACTTGAATTCCTATTCATCCAAGAATGATGTGCTCAATTCCATTAGAACAATGAGCCATAAATCGGGACGACCCCTTAATATTGGAAAAGCATTGGAGTTTGTCAGAGACAATGTCTTTGCTGCTTCGGTTGGAGGCAGACGGGAAGATTTGGTCCCTCAGTATCTGTATGTGTTTAGTGGTGGGAGATCTGGGGATGATGTCAGAGGACCAGCACAGTCACTCAAAGACAACGGAATAAAGATTTTTAGTATTGGAACAAAGAATGCTGATACTTTGGAGATGCAAACCATCGCTTACACACCAGCACATTATTTTTATGTCGCAAACTATAAAAATCTGCAAAACATAAAACCATCTCTGGAAGCCACACTGAAGGGCACCCAAGAAACAACTGAGTTTACAACTATAACTGGTAAGAAGGAGAAAAATAACATAATTTTAAGATGGCACCCTTATGGACATAAAAGCTGTATGACTGATACATATATACTGTGATTATGGTGGTTTTATACCGTGTTTGTTTGTATCCATTTCAGACAGTCCCACAATTGCAGATGTAGAACTCCAGAGTGCTGATATTGTTTTTCTCCTTGATGGATCTAACGATATGCAAGCAAATGAAAAACAAATCTTGGAATTTGTCAGAGAGCTTGTCAAACAAGTAGAAATTGGGCCAAGAAAAGCAAATGTTGCTTTGATTCAGTACAGCACAGAGCCCACTACTGATTTTCTCCTAAACAAATATTCACTGAAAGATGATGTCTTGAGTCATTTGAGCAATGTGAAACTGAAAGGAGGGCTTACAGTGAACACTGGTGAAGCCCTTGATTATGTGAGAAACACTGTCTTCACTGCTTCATCTGGCAGCAGAGCCCTGCAGGGAGTCCCACAGATACTGATCCTCTTAAGTGGGACAAAGTCCAAAGATGATGTCTTAGGTCCAGTGGAGAGACTGAGAAATGCTGGAATTGTTCTTTTTGGTGTTGGAGTAAATAATGCAGATAGACTGGAGATGGAGCAGTTGGCACCTAGAGCACAGTACTTTATCAAGGAGACTTCAGACTTTCCTCTTGTGAGAAAACAGTTGCTCTCATCCATTACCTCTCTCAAAAGCACAATCAGCCCTGCTGTAGGTGAGTGAACACAAGATTTAATTAATACAACTTAATATAAATATTGCAACTTTCATTTAATATTGAATATATACATATATCCAAATGATCTAAACTGCATGTATTTTGGTCACAGTATTCAGATTTGTGTTTACTTGGTAACTAATGAAATTTGCATGACTGTGGACTTCTTTAGGATCAAGCTCGAGAATGAACAGAGATATTGTATTTCTCATTGATGGATCCGATGACGTAAGGAGTAGATTCAGTGCTGTCCGTGAATTTGTTGCAAAAATGGTTGACAAGTTTGACCTGGACCAAAGGAAAGACAAAGTTGCTGTTGTGCAGTATAGCAACAATCCTGAACTCAGTTTCAGTCTGGATACGTACATTACAAAAGATGATGTTCTCAAGCACATTGCAAGCCTTAAACCAAAGGGCGGAAGGCCTCAGTATATTGGAGCAGCACTCCAGTTTGTGAAGGACAATGTGTTTGTTACAAAGGCTGGAGGTCGACGTAATGAAGGCGCCAAGCAGATACTTATCGTATTGGCTGGTGGAAGATCGAGGGATTCTCCACGAGGGCCAGGAAATGCGCTCAAAGCAGCAGGGGTTGTTGCATTTGCAATTGGATCAAGAATGTCATATTCAAATGAGATGCAGCTTATTTCTTCTGATCCAGAATACACTTACTCAGTCCCAGATTTTGTGAACCTCCCTAGCATTGAACAAAGTTTGATGAGTCATCTTACTGAAATGGCAGTTGAGGTGGAACGTACAGGAGGTAAGAATATAAACAAAAAATCTTTACTTTGAATATGTGTTGTTGGAAATGAATGGCTAAAATACAATGGCTTATGTTTATATAAAGTATTAGCTGGGAAGAGTAATGAGAAGAAAAATGTAAAATACATTAATTTTAGTTAGATAAAACCAGACATTGTTTCTGAGCTCTGAACATTTCCTATATAGACAATATGGTTAATGTGAAAGGTTAAGTGACAGTTTAATCCGTGAAATGCCAAAGGTGTAGTTTGCGCAATTTGTGTAAATTTGGAAAGAAAAAAAGTATACAATGTTCAGAAGAAAAGTAATTATATGTTCAAATGCATATGTTTCATAGTGGTAAGACAACTAGCTGGAAAGGATGTGGTGTTTTTGCTGGATGGATCTGATGGCACTCAAAGTGGATTCCCAGCCATGCGAGACTTTGTCCAAAGAGTAGTAGAGACACTGAGTGTGGATGACAACAAAGACCGTGTCTCAGTGGTTCAGTACAGCAGAGATCCAACTGCCCAGTTCTACCTGAACACGTACATGACAAAGGGCGAGATCCTTGACACTGTCAGAGGCTTGAGGCACAAAGGGGGAAGACCCCTCAACACTGGAGCAGCTCTCCAGTACTTGAGGGACAACATCTTCACGGCCTCTGCCGGAAGCAGGCGCCTGGAAGGAGTGCCACAGGTCCTAGTGTTGCTAGCTGGTGGGCGATCCTTTGACAGTGTTGATGCACCCGCCTCTGCTCTCAAACAGCTGGGCGTCTTGACCTTTGCAATTGGAACCAGAGGCTCTGACAGCAGAGAACTGCAGACGATATCCCACGACCCCAGCTATGCTCTGTCTGTGTCTGAATTCACTGACCTTCCCAGTGTCCAACAGCAACTTCAGTCCTCCGTGGAGGCTGTGGGTAGTGACGCCACTCCAGAGTCACCAACTGTACCTGGTATGTTATGAAGCACGGCCTCCGGCTGGCCCGAAAAGGCTGATTGACCTGTTTCACCTAGACTGAGGGAAAGAAATGAAGCGTGTTGATCCTTTAGTGTGCATTTCAGGAGAGGCGGCAGCGTGCTCTCCTGCTTTGCAAAATGCAAGATGGCAGGGATAGGCGCCTGTAGCAAAAATTGCCCAGCAGCTGATGATTATCCCATGAGAGTAGTTTGAAAGCCAGGTTTTGATTTGCTGTCTTCCTGTCTTTTCTCAGTTGACACTGCCAAAAAGGATGTCGTATTCCTTGTGGATGGCTCTGATGGCACAAGGAATGGCTTCCCTGCCATGCGTGATTTTGTTGAGCGAGCGGTGGAAAAACTCAATGTGGGAGAAAACCGAGACCGTGTCTCTGTGGTCCAGTACAGCAGAGACGCAGAGGTCCAGTTCTATCTGAACACATATACCAAGAGAGAGGATGTTGTGGATTCGGTCAGAGGGCTTAGACACAGAGGAGGAAGACCCCTGAACACCGGGGCAGCCCTCCAGTACGTCAGGGACAACGTCTTTACAAACTCCTCCGGGAGTAGACGCCTGCAAGGTGTTCCGCAGATGCTGGTCCTGCTAACTGGGGGAAGGTCTGCTGACAGTGTAGATAGCCCAGCCTCTGCTCTCAAACAGCTGGGCGTCTCTGTGATTGGCATTGGAACAAGGACCTCTGACCGTAGAGAGCTGCAGAAGATATCACAAGAGCCTAGTTACGCTCTGTCTGTGTCTGAGTTCACTGACCTCCCCAGTGTCCAAGAACAGCTCTCCTCTGTAATGAGCACAGTGCGCGTGAGGGCCACGCCCATGACACCAACAGTGACGGGTAAGAAAGTGACTCCCTTTTTTACACTTCAGCTTCAGGGCAGGACGCAGTTTCCACTGAATTAGAGTGTATTTTACAAAGTCCAGCTCAGCCAGTGGCAGGTTTGCAAAGGAGTGGTGCCAGCATTAAGAGGGAAGGTTGTAGACCTTGAGGTTAGCCTTGATCACCTGACTTTCACACGGGACAGCTTTGAATCATGAACCTAAACATGTCCCAAATCTTGTGCTCCCTAGTGGTGAGACAGCCAGCAGGAAAGGATGTGGTGTTCTTGCTGGATGGATCTGATGGCACTCGAAGTGGATTCCCAGCCATGCGAGACTTTGTCCAAAGAGTAGTAGAGACACTGAGTGTGGATGACAACAAAGACCGTGTCTCAGTGGTTCAGTACAGCAGAGATCCAACTGCCCAGTTCTACCTGAACACGTACATGACAAAGGGCGAGATCCTTGACACTGTCAGAGGCTTGAGGCACAAAGGGGGAAGACCCCTCAACACTGGAGCAGCTCTCCAGTACTTGAGGGACAACATCTTCACGGCCTCTGCCGGAAGCAGGCGCCTGGAAGGAGTGCCACAGGTCCTAGTGTTGCTAGCTGGTGGGCGATCCTTTGACAGGATTGATGCACCCGCCACTGCTCTCAAACAGCTGGGCATCTTGACCTTTGCAATTGGAACCAGAGGCTCTGACAGCAGAGAAATGCAGACGATATCCCACGACCCCAGCTATGCTCTGTCTGTGTCTGAATTCACTGACCTTCCCAGTGTCCAACAGCAACTTCAGTCCTCCGTGGAGGCTGTGGGTAGTGACGCCACTCCAGAGTCACCAACTGTACCTGGTATGTTATGAAGCACGGCCTCCGGCTGGTCCGAAAAGGCTGATTGACCTGTTTCACCTAGACTGAGGGAAAGAAATGAAGCGTGTTGATCCTTTAGTGTGCGTTTCAGGAGAGGCGGCAGCGTGCTCTCCTGCTTTGCAAAATGCAAGATGGCAGGGATAGGCGCCTGTAGCAGAAATTGCCCAGCAGCTGATGATTATCCCATGAGAGTAGTTTGAAAGCCAGGTTTTGATTTGCTGTCTTCCTGTCTTTTCTCAGTTGACACTGCCAAAAAGGATGTCGTATTCCTTGTGGATGGCTCTGATGGCACAAGGAATGGCTTCGCTGCCATGCGTGATTTTGTTGAGCGAGCGGTGGAAAAACTCAATGTGGGAGAAAACCGAGACCGTGTCTCTGTGGTCCAGTACAGCAGAGACGCAGAGGTCCAGTTCTATCTGAACACATATACCAAGAGAGAGGATGTTGTGGATTCGGTCAGAGGGCTTAGACACAGAGGAGGAAGACCCCTGAACACCGGGGCAGCCCTCCAGTACGTCAGGGACAACGTCTTTACAAACTCCTCCGGGAGTAGACGCCTGCAAGGTGTTCCGCAGATGCTGGTCCTGCTAACTGGGGGAAGGTCTGCTGACAGTGTAGATAGCCCAGCCTCTGCTCTCAAACAGCTGGGCGTCTCTGTGATTGGCATTGGAACAAGGACCTCTGACCGTAGAGAGCTGCAGAAGATATCACAAGAGCCTAGTTACGCTCTGTCTGTGTCTGAGTTCACTGACCTCCCCAGTGTCCAAGAACAGCTCTCCTCTGTAATGAGCACAGTGCGCGTGAGGGCCACGCCCATGACACCAACAGTGACGGGTAAGAAAGTGACTCCCTTTTTTACACTTCAGCTTCAGGGCAGGACGCAGTTTCCACTGAATTAGAGTGTATTTTACAAAGTCCAGCTCAGCCAGTGGCAGGTTTGCAAAGGAGTGGTGCCAGCATTAAGAGGGAAGGTTGTAGACCTTGAGGTTAGCCTTGATCACCTGACTTTCACACGGGACAGCTTTGAATCATGAACCTAAACATGTCCCAAATCTTGTGCTCCCTAGTGGTGAGACAGCCAGCAGGAAAGGATGTGGTGTTCTTGCTGGATGGATCTGATGGCACTCGAAGTGGATTCCCAGCCATGCGAGACTTTGTCCAAAGAGTAGTAGAGACACTGAGTGTGGATGACAACAAAGACCGTGTCTCAGTGGTTCAGTACAGCAGAGATCCAACTGCCCAGTTCTACCTGAACACGTACATGACAAAGGGCGAGATCCTTGACACTGTCAGAGGCTTGAGGCACAAAGGGGGAAGACCCCTCAACACTGGAGCAGCTCTCCAGTACTTGAGGGACAACATCTTCACGGCCTCTGCCGGAAGCAGGCGCCTGGAAGGAGTGCCACAGGTCCTAGTGTTGCTAGCTGGTGGGCGATCCTTTGACAGTGTTGATGCACCCGCCTCTGCTCTCAAACAGCTGGGCGTCTTGACCTTTGCAATTGGAACCAGAGGCTCTGACAGCAGAGAACTGCAGACGATATCCCACGACCCCAGCTATGCTCTGTCTGTGTCTGAATTCACTGACCTTCCCAGTGTCCAACAGCAACTTCAGTCCTCCGTGGAGGCTGTGGGTAGTGACGCCACTCCAGAGTCACCAACTGTACCTGGTATGTTATGAAGCACGGCCTCCGGCTGGTCCGAAAAGGCTGATTGACCTGTTTCACCTAGACTGAGGGAAAGAAATGAAGCGTGTTGATCCTTTAGTGTGCGTTTCAGGAGAGGCGGCAGCGTGCTCTCCTGCTTTGCAAAATGCAAGATGGCAGGGATAGGCGCCTGTAGCAGAAATTGCCCAGCAGCTGATGATTATCCCATGAGAGTAGTTTGAAAGCCAGGTTTTGATTTGCTGTCTTCCTGTCTTTTCTCAGTTGACACTGCCAAAAAGGATGTCGTATTCCTTGTGGATGGCTCTGATGGCACAAGGAATGGCTTCGCTGCCATGCGTGATTTTGTTGAGCGAGCGGTGGAAAAACTCAATGTGGGAGAAAACCGAGACCGTGTCTCTGTGGTCCAGTACAGCAGAGACGCAGAGGTCCAGTTCTATCTGAACACATATACCAAGAGAGAGGATGTTGTGGATTCGGTCAGAGGGCTTAGACACAGAGGAGGAAGACCCCTGAACACCGGGGCAGCCCTCCAGTACGTCAGGGACAACGTCTTTACAAACTCCTCCGGGAGTAGACGCCTGCAAGGTGTTCCGCAGATGCTGGTCCTGCTAACTGGGGGAAGGTCTGCTGACAGTGTAGATAGCCCAGCCTCTGCTCTCAAACAGCTGGGCGTCTCTGTGATTGGCATTGGAACAAGGACCTCTGACCGTAGAGAGCTGCAGAAGATATCACAAGAGCCTAGTTACGCTCTGTCTGTGTCTGAGTTCACTGACCTCCCCAGTGTCCAAGAACAGCTCTCCTCTGTAATGAGCACAGTGCGCGTGAGGGCCACGCCCATGACACCAACAGTGACGGGTAAGAAAGTGACTCCCTTTTTTACACTTCAGCTTCAGGGCAGGACGCAGTTTCCACTGAATTAGAGTGTATTTTACAAAGTCCAGCTCAGCCAGTGGCAGGTTTGCAAAGGAGTGGTGCCAGCATTAAGAGGGAAGGTTGTAGACCTTGAGGTTAGCCTTGATCACCTGACTTTCACACGGGACAGCTTTGAATCATGAACCTAAACATGTCCCAAATCTTGTGCTCCCTAGTGGTGAGACAGCCAGCAGGAAAGGATGTGGTGTTCTTGCTGGATGGATCTGATGGCACTCGAAGTGGATTCCCAGCCATGCGAGACTTTGTCCAAAGAGTAGTAGAGACACTGAGTGTGGATGACAACAAAGACCGTGTCTCAGTGGTTCAGTACAGCAGAGATCCAACTGCCCAGTTCTACCTGAACACGTACATGACAAAGGGCGAGATCCTTGACACTGTCAGAGGCTTGAGGCACAAAGGGGGAAGACCCCTCAACACTGGAGCAGCTCTCCAGTACTTGAGGGACAACATCTTCACGGCCTCTGCCGGAAGCAGGCGCCTGGAAGGAGTGCCACAGGTCCTAGTGTTGCTAGCTGGTGGGCGATCCTTTGACAGGATTGATGCACCCGCCACTGCTCTCAAACAGCTGGGCATCTTGACCTTTGCAATTGGAACCAGAGGCTCTGACAGCAGAGAAATGCAGACGATATCCCACGACCCCAGCTATGCTCTGTCTGTGTCTGAATTCACTGACCTTCCCAGTGTCCAACAGCAACTTCAGTCCTCCGTGGAGGCTGTGGGTAGTGACGCCACTCCAGAGTCACCAACTGTACCTGGTATGTTATGAAGCACGGCCTCCGGCTGGCCCGAAAAGGCTGATTGACCTGTTTCACCTAGACTGAGGGAAAGAAATGAAGCGTGTTGATCCTTTAGTGTGCGTTTCAGGAGAGGCGGCAGCGTGCTCTCCTGCTTTGCAAAATGCAAGATGGCAGGGATAGGCGCCTGTAGCAGAAATTGCCCAGCAGCTGATGATTATCCCATGAGAGTAGTTTGAAAGCCAGGTTTTGATTTGCTGTCTTCCTGTCTTTTCTCAGTTGACACTGCCAAAAAGGATGTCGTATTCCTTGTGGATGGCTCTGATGGCACAAGGAATGGCTTCGCTGCCATGCGTGATTTTGTTGAGCGAGCGGTGGAAAAACTCAATGTGGGAGAAAACCGAGACCGTGTCTCTGTGGTCCAGTACAGCAGAGACGCAGAGGTCCAGTTCTATCTGAACACATATACCAAGAGAGAGGATGTTGTGGATTCGGTCAGAGGGCTTAGACACAGAGGAGGAAGACCCCTGAACACCGGGGCAGCCCTCCAGTACGTCAGGGACAACGTCTTTACAAACTCCTCCGGGAGTAGACGCCTGCAAGGTGTTCCGCAGATGCTGGTCCTGCTAACTGGGGGAAGGTCTGCTGACAGTGTAGATAGCCCAGCCTCTGCTCTCAAACAGCTGGGCGTCTCTGTGATTGGCATTGGAACAAGGACCTCTGACCGTAGAGAGCTGCAGAAGATATCACAAGAGCCTAGTTACGCTCTGTCTGTGTCTGAGTTCACTGACCTCCCCAGTGTCCAAGAACAGCTCTCCTCTGTAATGAGCACAGTGCGCGTGAGGGCCACGCCCATGACACCAACAGTGACGGGTAAGAAAGTGACTCCCTTTTTTACACTTCAGCTTCAGGGCAGGACGCAGTTTCCACTGAATTAGAGTGTATTTTACAAAGTCCAGCTCAGCCAGTGGCAGGTTTGCAAAGGAGTGGTGCCAGCATTAAGAGGGAAGGTTGTAGACCTTGAGGTTAGCCTTGATCACCTGACTTTCACACGGGACAGCTTTGAATCATGAACCTAAACATGTCCCAAATCTTGTGCTCCCTAGTGGTGAGACAGCCAGCAGGAAAGGATGTGGTGTTCTTGCTGGATGGATCTGATGGCACTCGAAGTGGATTCCCAGCCATGCGAGACTTTGTCCAAAGAGTAGTAGAGACACTGAGTGTGGATGACAACAAAGACCGTGTCTCAGTGGTTCAGTACAGCAGAGATCCAACTGCCCAGTTCTACCTGAACACGTACATGACAAAGGGCGAGATCCTTGACACTGTCAGAGGCTTGAGGCACAAAGGGGGAAGACCCCTCAACACTGGAGCAGCTCTCCAGTACTTGAGGGACAACATCTTCACGGCCTCTGCCGGAAGCAGGCGCCTGGAAGGAGTGCCACAGGTCCTAGTGTTGCTAGCTGGTGGGCGATCCTTTGACAGTGTTGATGCACCCGCCTCTGCTCTCAAACAGCTGGGCGTCTTGACCTTTGCAATTGGAACCAGAGGCTCTGACAGCAGAGAACTGCAGACGATATCCCACGACCCCAGCTATGCTCTGTCTGTGTCTGAATTCACTGACCTTCCCAGTGTCCAACAGCAACTTCAGTCCTCCGTGGAGGCTGTGGGTAGTGACGCCACTCCAGAGTCACCAACTGTACCTGGTATGTTATGAAGCACGGCCTCCGGCTGGTCCGAAAAGGCTGATTGACCTGTTTCACCTAGACTGAGGGAAAGAAATGAAGCGTGTTGATCCTTTAGTGTGCGTTTCAGGAGAGGCGGCAGCGTGCTCTCCTGCTTTGCAAAATGCAAGATGGCAGGGATAGGCGCCTGTAGCAAAAATTGCCCAGCAGCTGATGATTATCCCATGAGAGTAGTTTGAAAGCCAGGTTTTGATTTGCTGTCTTCCTGTCTTTTCTCAGTTGACACTGCCAAAAAGGATGTCGTATTCCTTGTGGATGGCTCTGATGGCACAAGGAATGGCTTCGCTGCCATGCGTGATTTTGTTGAGCGAGCGGTGGAAAAACTCAATGTGGGAGAAAACCGAGACCGTGTCTCTGTGGTCCAGTACAGCAGAGACGCAGAGGTCCAGTTCTATCTGAACACATATACCAAGAGAGAGGATGTTGTGGATTCGGTCAGAGGGCTTAGACACAGAGGAGGAAGACCCCTGAACACCGGGGCAGCCCTCCAGTACGTCAGGGACAACGTCTTTACAAACTCCTCCGGGAGTAGACGCCTGCAAGGTGTTCCGCAGATGCTGGTCCTGCTAACTGGGGGAAGGTCTGCTGACAGTGTAGATAGCCCAGCCTCTGCTCTCAAACAGCTGGGCGTCTCTGTGATTGGCATTGGAACAAGGACCTCTGACCGTAGAGAGCTGCAGAAGATATCACAAGAGCCTAGTTACGCTCTGTCTGTGTCTGAGTTCACTGACCTCCCCAGTGTCCAAGAACAGCTCTCCTCTGTAATGAGCACAGTGCGCGTGAGGGCCACGCCCATGACACCAACAGTGACGGGTAAGAAAGTGACTCCCTTTTTTACACTTCAGCTTCAGGGCAGGACGCAGTTTCCACTGAATTAGAGTGTATTTTACAAAGTCCAGCTCAGCCAGTGGCAGGTTTGCAAAGGAGTGGTGCCAGCATTAAGAGGGAAGGTTGTAGACCTTGAGGTTAGCCTTGATCACCTGACTTTCACACGGGACAGCTTTGAATCATGAACCTAAACATGTCCCAAATCTTGTGCTCCCTAGTGGTGAGACAGCCAGCAGGAAAGGATGTGGTGTTCTTGCTGGATGGATCTGATGGCACTCGAAGTGGATTCCCAGCCATGCGAGACTTTGTCCAAAGAGTAGTAGAGACACTGAGTGTGGATGACAACAAAGACCGTGTCTCAGTGGTTCAGTACAGCAGAGATCCAACTGCCCAGTTCTACCTGAACACGTACATGACAAAGGGCGAGATCCTTGACACTGTCAGAGGCTTGAGGCACAAAGGGGGAAGACCCCTCAACACTGGAGCAGCTCTCCAGTACTTGAGGGACAACATCTTCACGGCCTCTGCCGGAAGCAGGCGCCTGGAAGGAGTGCCACAGGTCCTAGTGTTGCTAGCTGGTGGGCGATCCTTTGACAGTGTTGATGCACCCGCCTCTGCTCTCAAACAGCTGGGCGTCTTGACCTTTGCAATTGGAACCAGAGGCTCTGACAGCAGAGAACTGCAGACGATATCCCACGACCCCAGCTATGCTCTGTCTGTGTCTGAATTCACTGACCTTCCCAGTGTCCAACAGCAACTTCAGTCCTCCGTGGAGGCTGTGGGTAGTGACGCCACTCCAGAGTCACCAACTGTACCTGGTATGTTATGAAGCACGGCCTCCGGCTGGTCCGAAAAGGCTGATTGACCTGTTTCACCTAGACTGAGGGAAAGAAATGAAGCGTGTTGATCCTTTAGTGTGCGTTTCAGGAGAGGCGGCAGCGTGCTCTCCTGCTTTGCAAAATGCAAGATGGCAGGGATAGGCGCCTGTAGCAGAAATTGCCCAGCAGCTGATGATTATCCCATGAGAGTAGTTTGAAAGCCAGGTTTTGATTTGCTGTCTTCCTGTCTTTTCTCAGTTGACACTGCCAAAAAGGATGTCGTATTCCTTGTGGATGGCTCTGATGGCACAAGGAATGGCTTCGCTGCCATGCGTGATTTTGTTGAGCGAGCGGTGGAAAAACTCAATGTGGGAGAAAACCGAGACCGTGTCTCTGTGGTCCAGTACAGCAGAGACGCAGAGGTCCAGTTCTATCTGAACACATATACCAAGAGAGAGGATGTTGTGGATTCGGTCAGAGGGCTTAGACACAGAGGAGGAAGACCCCTGAACACCGGGGCAGCCCTCCAGTACGTCAGGGACAACGTCTTTACAAACTCCTCCGGGAGTAGACGCCTGCAAGGTGTTCCGCAGATGCTGGTCCTGCTAACTGGGGGAAGGTCTGCTGACAGTGTAGATAGCCCAGCCTCTGCTCTCAAACAGCTGGGCGTCTCTGTGATTGGCATTGGAACAAGGACCTCTGACCGTAGAGAGCTGCAGAAGATATCACAAGAGCCTAGTTACGCTCTGTCTGTGTCTGAGTTCACTGACCTCCCCAGTGTCCAAGAACAGCTCTCCTCTGTAATGAGCACAGTGCGCGTGAGGGCCACGCCCATGACACCAACAGTGACGGGTAAGAAAGTGACTCCCTTTTTTACACTTCAGCTTCAGGGCAGGACGCAGTTTCCACTGAATTAGAGTGTATTTTACAAAGTCCAGCTCAGCCAGTGGCAGGTTTGCAAAGGAGTGGTGCCAGCATTAAGAGGGAAGGTTGTAGACCTTGAGGTTAGCCTTGATCACCTGACTTTCACACGGGACAGCTTTGAATCATGAACCTAAACATGTCCCAAATCTTGTGCTCCCTAGTGGTGAGACAGCCAGCAGGAAAGGATGTGGTGTTCTTGCTGGATGGATCTGATGGCACTCGAAGTGGATTCCCAGCCATGCGAGACTTTGTCCAAAGAGTAGTAGAGACACTGAGTGTGGATGACAACAAAGACCGTGTCTCAGTGGTTCAGTACAGCAGAGATCCAACTGCCCAGTTCTACCTGAACACGTACATGACAAAGGGCGAGATCCTTGACACTGTCAGAGGCTTGAGGCACAAAGGGGGAAGACCCCTCAACACTGGAGCAGCTCTCCAGTACTTGAGGGACAACATCTTCACGGCCTCTGCCGGAAGCAGGCGCCTGGAAGGAGTGCCACAGGTCCTAGTGTTGCTAGCTGGTGGGCGATCCTTTGACAGTGTTGATGCACCCGCCTCTGCTCTCAAACAGCTGGGCGTCTTGACCTTTGCAATTGGAACCAGAGGCTCTGACAGCAGAGAACTGCAGACGATATCCCACGACCCCAGCTATGCTCTGTCTGTGTCTGAATTCACTGACCTTCCCAGTGTCCAACAGCAACTTCAGTCCTCCGTGGAGGCTGTGGGTAGTGACGCCACTCCAGAGTCACCAACTGTACCTGGTATGTTATGAAGCACGGCCTCCGGCTGGCCCGAAAAGGCTGATTGACCTGTTTCACCTAGACTGAGGGAAAGAAATGAAGCGTGTTGATCCTTTAGTGTGCGTTTCAGGAGAGGCGGCAGCGTGCTCTCCTGCTTTGCAAAATGCAAGATGGCAGGGATAGGCGCCTGTAGCAGAAATTGCCCAGCAGCTGATGATTATCCCATGAGAGTAGTTTGAAAGCCAGGTTTTGATTTGCTGTCTTCCTGTCTTTTCTCAGTTGACACTGCCAAAAAGGATGTCGTATTCCTTGTGGATGGCTCTGATGGCACAAGGAATGGCTTCGCTGCCATGCGTGATTTTGTTGAGCGAGCGGTGGAAAAACTCAATGTGGGAGAAAACCGAGACCGTGTCTCTGTGGTCCAGTACAGCAGAGACGCAGAGGTCCAGTTCTATCTGAACACATATACCAAGAGAGAGGATGTTGTGGATTCGGTCAGAGGGCTTAGACACAGAGGAGGAAGACCCCTGAACACCGGGGCAGCCCTCCAGTACGTCAGGGACAACGTCTTTACAAACTCCTCCGGGAGTAGACGCCTGCAAGGTGTTCCGCAGATGCTGGTCCTGCTAACTGGGGGAAGGTCTGCTGACAGTGTAGATAGCCCAGCCTCTGCTCTCAAACAGCTGGGCGTCTCTGTGATTGGCATTGGAACAAGGACCTCTGACCGTAGAGAGCTGCAGAAGATATCACAAGAGCCTAGTTACGCTCTGTCTGTGTCTGAGTTCACTGACCTCCCCAGTGTCCAAGAACAGCTCTCCTCTGTAATGAGCACAGTGCGCGTGAGGGCCACGCCCATGACACCAACAGTGACGGGTAAGAAAGTGACTCCCTTTTTTACACTTCAGCTTCAGGGCAGGACGCAGTTTCCACTGAATTAGAGTGTATTTTACAAAGTCCAGCTCAGCCAGTGGCAGGTTTGCAAAGGAGTGGTGCCAGCATTAAGAGGGAAGGTTGTAGACCTTGAGGTTAGCCTTGATCACCTGACTTTCACACGGGACAGCTTTGAATCATGAACCTAAACATGTCCCAAATCTTGTGCTCCCTAGTGGTGAGACAGCCAGCAGGAAAGGATGTGGTGTTCTTGCTGGATGGATCTGATGGCACTCAAAGTGGATTCCCAGCCATGCGAGACTTTGTCCAAAGAGTAGTAGAGACACTGAGTGTGGATGACAACAAAGACCGTGTCTCAGTGGTTCAGTACAGCAGAGATCCAACTGCCCAGTTCTACCTGAACACGTACATGACAAAGGGCGAGATCCTTGACACTGTCAGAGGCTTGAGGCACAAAGGGGGAAGACCCCTCAACACTGGAGCAGCTCTCCAGTACTTGAGGGACAACATCTTCACGGCCTCTGCCGGAAGCAGGCGCCTGGAAGGAGTGCCACAGGTCCTAGTGTTGCTAGCTGGTGGGCGATCCTTTGACAGGATTGATGCACCCGCCACTGCTCTCAAACAGCTGGGCATCTTGACCTTTGCAATTGGAACCAGAGGCTCTGACAGCAGAGAAATGCAGACGATATCCCACGACCCCAGCTATGCTCTGTCTGTGTCTGAATTCACTGACCTTCCCAGTGTCCAACAGCAACTTCAGTCCTCCGTGGAGGCTGTGGGTAGTGACGCCACTCCAGAGTCACCAACTGTACCTGGTATGTTATGAAGCACGGCCTCCGGCTGGTCCGAAAAGGCTGATTGACCTGTTTCACCTAGACTGAGGGAAAGAAATGAAGCGTGTTGATCCTTTAGTGTGCGTTTCAGGAGAGGCGGCAGCGTGCTCTCCTGCTTTGCAAAATGCAAGATGGCAGGGATAGGCGCCTGTAGCAGAAATTGCCCAGCAGCTGATGATTATCCCATGAGAGTAGTTTGAAAGCCAGGTTTTGATTTGCTGTCTTCCTGTCTTTTCTCAGTTGACACTGCCAAAAAGGATGTCGTATTCCTTGTGGATGGCTCTGATGGCACAAGGAATGGCTTCGCTGCCATGCGTGATTTTGTTGAGCGAGCGGTGGAAAAACTCAATGTGGGAGAAAACCGAGACCGTGTCTCTGTGGTCCAGTACAGCAGAGACGCAGAGGTCCAGTTCTATCTGAACACATATACCAAGAGAGAGGATGTTGTGGATTCGGTCAGAGGGCTTAGACACAGAGGAGGAAGACCCCTGAACACCGGGGCAGCCCTCCAGTACGTCAGGGACAACGTCTTTACAAACTCCTCCGGGAGTAGACGCCTGCAAGGTGTTCCGCAGATGCTGGTCCTGCTAACTGGGGGAAGGTCTGCTGACAGTGTAGATAGCCCAGCCTCTGCTCTCAAACAGCTGGGCGTCTCTGTGATTGGCATTGGAACAAGGACCTCTGACCGTAGAGAGCTGCAGAAGATATCACAAGAGCCTAGTTACGCTCTGTCTGTGTCTGAGTTCACTGACCTCCCCAGTGTCCAAGAACAGCTCTCCTCTGTAATGAGCACAGTGCGCGTGAGGGCCACGCCCATGACACCAACAGTGACGGGTAAGAAAGTGACTCCCTTTTTTACACTTCAGCTTCAGGGCAGGACGCAGTTTCCACTGAATTAGAGTGTATTTTACAAAGTCCAGCTCAGCCAGTGGCAGGTTTGCAAAGGAGTGGTGCCAGCATTAAGAGGGAAGGTTGTAGACCTTGAGGTTAGCCTTGATCACCTGACTTTCACACGGGACAGCTTTGAATCATGAACCTAAACATGTCCCAAATCTTGTGCTCCCTAGTGGTGAGACAGCCAGCAGGAAAGGATGTGGTGTTCTTGCTGGATGGATCTGATGGCACTCGAAGTGGATTCCCAGCCATGCGAGACTTTGTCCAAAGAGTAGTAGAGACACTGAGTGTGGATGACAACAAAGACCGTGTCTCAGTGGTTCAGTACAGCAGAGATCCAACTGCCCAGTTCTACCTGAACACGTACATGACAAAGGGCGAGATCCTTGACACTGTCAGAGGCTTGAGGCACAAAGGGGGAAGACCCCTCAACACTGGAGCAGCTCTCCAGTACTTGAGGGACAACATCTTCACGGCCTCTGCCGGAAGCAGGCGCCTGGAAGGAGTGCCACAGGTCCTAGTGTTGCTAGCTGGTGGGCGATCCTTTGACAGTGTTGATGCACCCGCCTCTGCTCTCAAACAGCTGGGCGTCTTGACCTTTGCAATTGGAACCAGAGGCTCTGACAGCAGAGAACTGCAGACGATATCCCACGACCCCAGCTATGCTCTGTCTGTGTCTGAATTCACTGACCTTCCCAGTGTCCAACAGCAACTTCAGTCCTCCGTGGAGGCTGTGGGTAGTGACGCCACTCCAGAGTCACCAACTGTACCTGGTATGTTATGAAGCACGGCCTCCGGCTGGTCCGAAAAGGCTGATTGACCTGTTTCACCTAGACTGAGGGAAAGAAATGAAGCGTGTTGATCCTTTAGTGTGCGTTTCAGGAGAGGCGGCAGCGTGCTCTCCTGCTTTGCAAAATGCAAGATGGCAGGGATAGGCGCCTGTAGCAGAAATTGCCCAGCAGCTGATGATTATCCCATGAGAGTAGTTTGAAAGCCAGGTTTTGATTTGCTGTCTTCCTGTCTTTTCTCAGTTGACACTGCCAAAAAGGATGTCGTATTCCTTGTGGATGGCTCTGATGGCACAAGGAATGGCTTCCCTGCCATGCGTGATTTTGTTGAGCGAGCGGTGGAAAAACTCAATGTGGGAGAAAACCGAGACCGTGTCTCTGTGGTCCAGTACAGCAGAGACGCAGAGGTCCAGTTCTATCTGAACACATATACCAAGAGAGAGGATGTTGTGGATTCGGTCAGAGGGCTTAGACACAGAGGAGGAAGACCCCTGAACACCGGGGCAGCCCTCCAGTACGTCAGGGACAACGTCTTTACAAACTCCTCCGGGAGTAGACGCCTGCAAGGTGTTCCGCAGATGCTGGTCCTGCTAACTGGGGGAAGGTCTGCTGACAGTGTAGATAGCCCAGCCTCTGCTCTCAAACAGCTGGGCGTCTCTGTGATTGGCATTGGAACAAGGACCTCTGACCGTAGAGAGCTGCAGAAGATATCACAAGAGCCTAGTTACGCTCTGTCTGTGTCTGAGTTCACTGACCTCCCCAGTGTCCAAGAACAGCTCTCCTCTGTAATGAGCACAGTGCGCGTGAGGGCCACGCCCATGACACCAACAGTGACGGGTAAGAAAGTGACTCCCTTTTTTACACTTCAGCTTCAGGGCAGGACGCAGTTTCCACTGAATTAGAGTGTATTTTACAAAGTCCAGCTCAGCCAGTGGCAGGTTTGCAAAGGAGTGGTGCCAGCATTAAGAGGGAAGGTTGTAGACCTTGAGGTTAGCCTTGATCACCTGACTTTCACACGGGACAGCTTTGAATCATGAACCTAAACATGTCCCAAATCTTGTGCTCCCTAGTGGTGAGACAGCCAGCAGGAAAGGATGTGGTGTTCTTGCTGGATGGATCTGATGGCACTCGAAGTGGATTCCCAGCCATGCGAGACTTTGTCCAAAGAGTAGTAGAGACACTGAGTGTGGATGACAACAAAGACCGTGTCTCAGTGGTTCAGTACAGCAGAGATCCAACTGCCCAGTTCTACCTGAACACGTACATGACAAAGGGCGAGATCCTTGACACTGTCAGAGGCTTGAGGCACAAAGGGGGAAGACCCCTCAACACTGGAGCAGCTCTCCAGTACTTGAGGGACAACATCTTCACGGCCTCTGCCGGAAGCAGGCGCCTGGAAGGAGTGCCACAGGTCCTAGTGTTGCTAGCTGGTGGGCGATCCTTTGACAGTGTTGATGCACCCGCCTCTGCTCTCAAACAGCTGGGCGTCTTGACCTTTGCAATTGGAACCAGAGGCTCTGACAGCAGAGAACTGCAGACGATATCCCACGACCCCAGCTATGCTCTGTCTGTGTCTGAATTCACTGACCTTCCCAGTGTCCAACAGCAACTTCAGTCCTCCGTGGAGGCTGTGGGTAGTGACGCCACTCCAGAGTCACCAACTGTACCTGGTATGTTATGAAGCACGGCCTCCGGCTGGTCCGAAAAGGCTGATTGACCTGTTTCACCTAGACTGAGGGAAAGAAATGAAGCGTGTTGATCCTTTAGTGTGCATTTCAGGAGAGGCGGCCGCGTGCTCTCCTGCTTTGCAAAATGCAAGATGGCAGGGATAGGTGCCTGTAGCAAAAATTGCCCAGCAGCTGATGATTATCCCATGAGAGTAGTTTGAAAGCCAGGTTTTGATTTGCTGTCTTCCTGTCTTTTCTCAGTTGACACTGCCAAAAAGGATGTCGTATTCCTTGTGGATGGCTCTGATGGCACAAGGAATGGCTTCCCTGCCATGCGTGATTTTGTTGAGCGAGCGGTGGAAAAACTCAATGTGGGAGAAAACCGAGACCGTGTCTCTGTGGTCCAGTACAGCAGAGACGCAGAGGTCCAGTTCTATCTGAACACATATACCAAGAGAGAGGATGTTGTGGATTCGGTCAGAGGGCTTAGACACAGAGGAGGAAGACCCCTGAACACCGGGGCAGCCCTCCAGTACGTCAGGGACAACGTCTTTACAAACTCCTCCGGGAGTAGACGCCTGCAAGGTGTTCCGCAGATGCTGGTCCTGCTAACTGGGGGAAGGTCTGCTGACAGTGTAGATAGCCCAGCCTCTGCTCTCAAACAGCTGGGCGTCTCTGTGATTGGCATTGGAACAAGGACCTCTGACCGTAGAGAGCTGCAGAAGATATCACAAGAGCCTAGTTACGCTCTGTCTGTGTCTGAGTTCACTGACCTCCCCAGTGTCCAAGAACAGCTCTCCTCTGTAATGAGCACAGTGCGCGTGAGGGCCACGCCCATGACACCAACAGTGACGGGTAAGAAAGTGACTCCCTTTTTTACACTTCAGCTTCAGGGCAGGACGCAGTTTCCACTGAATTAGAGTGTATTTTACAAAGTCCAGCTCAGCCAGTGGCAGGTTTGCAAAGGAGTGGTGCCAGCATTAAGAGGGAAGGTTGTAGACCTTGAGGTTAGCCTTGATCACCTGACTTTCACACGGGACAGCTTTGAATCATGAACCTAAACATGTCCCAAATCTTGTGCTCCCTAGTGGTGAGACAGCCAGCAGGAAAGGATGTGGTGTTCTTGCTGGATGGATCTGATGGCACTCGAAGTGGATTCCCAGCCATGCGAGACTTTGTCCAAAGAGTAGTAGAGACACTGAGTGTGGATGACAACAAAGACCGTGTCTCAGTGGTTCAGTACAGCAGAGATCCAACTGCCCAGTTCTACCTGAACACGTACATGACAAAGGGCGAGATCCTTGACACTGTCAGAGGCTTGAGGCACAAAGGGGGAAGACCCCTCAACACTGGAGCAGCTCTCCAGTACTTGAGGGACAACATCTTCACGGCCTCTGCCGGAAGCAGGCGCCTGGAAGGAGTGCCACAGGTCCTAGTGTTGCTAGCTGGTGGGCGATCCTTTGACAGGATTGATGCACCCGCCACTGCTCTCAAACAGCTGGGCGTCTTGACCTTTGCAATTGGAACCAGAGGCTCTGACAGCAGAGAAATGCAGACGATATCCCACGACCCCAGCTATGCTCTGTCTGTGTCTGAATTCACTGACCTTCCTAGTGTCCAACAGCAACTTCAATCTTCTGTACAATCTTTGGTTTTTGACATCATTCCTGAACTACCAAGTCCACCTGGTATGTTATCAACCACTTCCTTCCATTGAATTACCCCTTTAATTTCAAATGACTCCGTCTTTGACCTTTAAATTAGCCGTCATAACACAAAATACATGTCAATACAAGCGAGTTCCTTACACCTTTCCTTTCTGCAATACCAGTAAGTCAAAGTAAAGTTGGTTGCTCAAAGGGATTTGTTGATATTTTGATGGATCACACACATCTCAACATCACTGTGTTGTATGTTTCAATTTCTTTCTGTTTGATATTTTTGTATTACGTAAAGATTAACAAATTTACACACCATGTAAATAACATTTCAGATGAAATTTCAAAATTCATTCATGTTCATAGTCTAAAGAGAAGATTTTGTTTAATAAATTGAAATTCTGTTTATCATTCCTACTTTATTTTAATCGTAAAATTGCTTAGGAGAATTCCTTTTTTTCCGCAGTGGTGTTCAAATTGCCAGCTTTAGTTAAACCTTTTTGTTTTACTTCTACAACACATGACTGTCCTGAGCATTTACTTCCACTTTAATTACTTTCATTTTGTTATTTTATTTAATTAATTAATTTATCTTAACAACAACAGTCTGCAATTGCAGCATTGCACACTTCTTTTGGTACAAGACCAGTTAATACTAGTACTGCATTAATTCTTGCAAAAGGTTTCACGTTCCTGCACCTCAGGTCTGCTACAGTTCAGAAAAGCAACATAAATTAAGTTGCTTTTTTTATCTAGCAAAGTCATTTATTGCTTAGTAGCATTATTAACAGCCAAAACTGGCAAAATTGGAAAGAAAAACAGGCCCTGGGGGAAGTAATAAATTAATAAAACAAGTTTGATTGAAAGGGGACTAACAGTGTTCCACTTGTTAACTAAAATGCAAAAGAAAGAAGCTAAACTCCCTCAAACTGAAATACAACAGCAGCGACACCAGCGATGATAGTTCAGCTGACGACGAACAACTCCTGATAGTGTGTAAGTGTGTACAATCAGCCAAGTCTAGCTCAGCTACCAGTTGGGGAAGTGTGTCAGAACAAGAAATCACAAACCTAGTGGTTACTTGAGCTACAAGTAACCACTTTCAAGCAGCTCCAGAATACACAAGAAACCGAGACCCACCACTATGCGATTACAGAATACAAGAGCACAACAAGTAATCACCAGGTAGCAGATACAGAGAAACACAAAGCTACTGTCAAGTTTTGCAGATTCAGAAAGAAAAAACAAAGACAACAAAAAGCACAGAGGCACAGCTGCTCAGGCTGACAAGTCAGATACACGTTGTTACCCAGATGTAGTGATTGCTGTAGCTTGATTGGAACATGGGATAAGGCAGAGGTACAATCAATCGAAAGGAGAAGCAAGGAGACAAATGAGGGCTGGTGTACAGATGAAACTCCAGGCCAATCATGCAAGGTGATAGACAGAAAGTGAAGAACGTAACTGAACCAGTCCTGATCAGGAGCCCACAAAAAGATCTTCACTCACATGAAGATCAGGAAGGGTTCACTGCAAGGAAGGAAGACACACGCCACTAAGGGCCATAACACAGACTCTTGGGGCTACGTAATGTCATTTTTTTGTGATGTGATCTCCTTCAACCTTAAAGTCATTTTCTGTTTTGAATCTTTGAAACAGACTATGATACTTACAGTATTTGTTTCACAACATTTGCTCATGGCTTTGCCACTTTCTTCATTTTAAATTAGAAATGTATTGTAATGTGGTTGCTGCTTGTGGGTTTTCAAGTGAGAACTCACAGAAGATGAGTCAAATTTCTTTGGCGTAAAAAGCGGATTGCATATCAAGACTCTTCAAACAAGAACATTCTTGATTCTTAGGATTGTCATGAATCTTGTTGAAACAAAGGAAACATCAATGTTCATCTCACAAAAGGATACATGGATATCTTGACCCGCATTCTTTCAACTGCAAATCAATTCATCTTTCCTTTCCATTTCAGTCATGTTATTGAGTTTTCATCCTAATCATATTCTCTCTTTTGATATAATTTCCTGCTTTGTTTTAGGGGATTTTCCATACTAATTTCAGACTGTTGCAAAATATTTTTCATTTGCCCATTTGTCTGACGATGCCAGGCTCACCATCATCAGGCTGCCTGTCTTTCTAAATGAAAGCAGTATTTGGAATGACCCTCTCCTCATCTTTTAATTTGTTTATGATAGTTTTATTTCTGAACAATGCACTAAATGAAAAGCATTCATAATCAAAAAAGCTCAGAAAAAAGTCCAGAGGGCCGCTGTACAGCTCACTGAGTTAAGGTGTTCCCACATGGGCGCAGGTCGCCACGCAGTGGTCGTGAGTTTGAGTCCGGCTCATGACCGTTTGCTACGTGTCTCCCTTCTCTCTACCCCCTTTTACCCTGTATGTAAATAAAAACGTGAAAAATCTCCCCAAAAAGAAAATATTTTTTGAAAAAAGTCCAGAAAAAACCCCCCCACAAGTGCACGGTAGTTTCGATATTGAGAATTTTATCACCACCGTGTGAACATGACTTACACTTACGATGTCACCTCTGACATCCAAGACATGAAAGCTGGCTGCAAAAGAGCTTATATGCTCAGGATGTGCAGTTGCAAAATAAAGCTCAGAAGCAGTAGCCAAATTTTTACATTGTCTAAAGTATATCAGCGTTAAACACATTGTGCACCTCTAGAAAATAAATATACAACAGTAAAAGAGACCAACTAACGTGCACATAAAATGAAATAAATATTATAATAACTTTTTCTGAAATGGTTAATATGACATGGTACAATGCATGGTAATGACCAAACCAAACAGATAGGACCTGAGCTACATAACCTACTCTTCACTGCAAAGACAGGGCAGACACGAAAGGCAAGACTCAAGCACAAAATTCATACATATGCAAAAGAAGAAATAAATACACAGAACAAGAGATAGATGGATAGATAGACAGACAGACAGATAGAGAGAGAGAGAGAGAGAGAGAGAGAGAGAGAGAGAGAGACAGAGGAAAAGAAGCTGAATCTGTAGGAGGAAGAAGATCCACAACCAAAACATCTCGATTGAGACGCTGACAGCCAGGGAAGAGAAACCTGAGTGAGGAAAGGAAAGGGAGAAGAAAACAGCAAAAGAGGGTTGGAGAAAAAGAGAGATTGGTACACATCTTGAACATTGATTTGTCTGAGGGGCAACAAAAAAACAGGATTTTACTGAGTTTACGGTAACCATGTTAGCAGGACAAATATGGACTACCTTAAGTACTAGACTTAATAGAGTCATTCAGGCTGAAACGTCTGAGTTTGTATTTAAAGTCCTGAATCAAATCATTCTGATGGAACTCAGGAAGGGAACGGATGTTATTTCAGTGAAAGGAGGCACAATAAGAAAAGTCCCTTCTTTTCCCTTTTTTAAAATTTGGGGACAGACATGTGCCTTGTTTTCTGAGAGGCAATGGTGTAAGGGTTATCAGACAATGATGTGTAATTGCTTGTGCAAATTTCCTTTGACCTTTATTTGCATATTTTGATCAATTCTGAAGCAGAGCATAACATTGCATTCTTCTCTTTCTCTTTCAGCGGAGTCACAGGGCCCCAGGAAGGATGTTGTTTTCCTCGTTGATGGATCTGATGGTGTTGGACGGGAATTTGCTATCATCCAGGAGTTTATCCGCCGGGTCGTCGAAAGTCTCAATGTGGGCGAGAATAAGATCCGGATTGGTGTGGTCCAGTATGGTGACTCTGCTCAGGCTGACATGTACCTGAACACACATACAACTAAAGAAGGAGTTTTGAACGGGATCAGGGGAATGAGCCAGCGAGGAGGAAGACAACGTAACCTGGGTCAAGCCTTGCAATTAGTCAGTCGGGATGTACTGACAGCAGCACGGGGTAGCAGAAAGCAAGAGGGTGTACCGCAGTTTGTGATTGTCGTCTCCAGTGGACCTTCTACCGATGATGTCAGTCGTGCAGCGTCTTCCCTCAAACAATCTGGAGTTCTTCCTTTCAGCATTGGGACAAGGGATGTTAACCCCACAGAGCTGCGGGTGGTGTCATATGTTCCCAATTTTGCCTTCACTGTAGATGACCTCCCTGGCCTGTACACAGTCCAAGAAAACTTAATCAACACTCTCACTGAGCTGTCAGATGATGACATCGCCAGGATGCGTCCAGAGTTCCCAACTTATGACGGTTAATTGATTTACTTAAATTTTGTCCAACAATATTTATAGTGTTAATTTTACTTTCTCAGTCATACTGTACATCCTGTATATCTATTAGGAACTTTGTATTACATAATAATCACACATTGTTACTGTGCTTGTATTCTTTTTGAACAGTAATCACACCAGTAACTCCAGGAGGAGAAAAGAGGGATGTCGTATTTCTAATCGATGGCACAACCGCAGGGCGTAGTGAGTTCCCTTCCATCCGTGATATGATAAGAAGAGTTGTGGACAAGCTGGACATAGGATTGGACAAAGTCCGGGTTTCAGTGGTGCAGTACAGTGATGACCCAAAGACAGAATTTCTTCTAAATGAACTGTCCAGCAAAAATGAGGTACGCCAGGCTGTGGCGAGACTTCGAAGCAAAGGCGGTATTCGTCTAAACACAGGTCGGGCCATTGAGTTTGTTGGCCGAAACATCTACCAGAGAGTGGCAGGAAGCCGCATTGAGGACGGTGTGCCTCAATTCCTCATTCTAGTTACAGGTGGCAAGTCTGCAGATGATGTATCCACGCCAGCCGAACAACTTAAGAGAAGCCGGGTCGCACCTCTTGCCATTGGTTCACGGAATGCAGACCCAGATGAACTGAGACAGATTTCTCTAAAGCCAGAGCTTGCATATACAGTTGATACTTTCCAACAGCTTCCAAGAGTGGAGTCACAGATCATTGATTCAGTCAAAACAATGTCTACGGCTGATATCGTCAGTAGTTATGATCCTCCTGTAGTGGACCTAAGTAAGACACATTATATATTCATTATTAAAATTAACTGCTAGTTGAAACTACTAAAAGCAATTACTGGATAATTTTAATTATATACTTTTTAGCATTTACTTTTTGCTTATGCTGTTGTAGTAGCAGAATTTTAAAAATTCCTATAGCTATATTATTTTTTTACAATATATTTCAAAATAAAGGGCTTCTCTTTTTCTCTTTGTTGTGCTTACTTTTCAGAAAACCTGGATCTTGGAAGAAAGGACATTATCTTTCTTATTGACGGCTCAGACAATACAGGTCCTGGTGGGATTGCTCACATCCGTGATTTCATCGTCAACATTGTCCAACAACTTGATGTTCAGCCTGATCAAGTGCGTGTTGCTGTTGTCCAGTATGCTGACAGAGTTAAAACTGAGTTCTCACTCAACTCACACAACAACAAGCCAGCTGTTATTTCTGCAATAAAAAGACTTCGTCAGATGGGTGGACGGTCGTCAGAATTGGCTAATGCCATTGAGTATGTCATACAGAATGAGTTAAAATCTTCTGCTGGAGTTCGTCCAACGGAGGCCTCCCAGCATCTTGTGGTTCTCACAGGTGGACGCTCTCCTCAAGATGTTTCCATCTATGGACCTCTGCTGAAGGGCTCTCGGGTGAACTGCATTGGTATTGGAGCTGGTGGGGCTGACACAAAGCAGCTAAGCCAAATAACTACCACTCAAGAGGATGTCCTTCAGGTTCCTACATTCCCTGGCCTCCCAACTATAAAAGACAGGTTTATTGCCAGGTTGAGTGGGTCCATCCCTGGAATTCCAGATTATGAGAGTCCTAGTAAGTTAAGCAAACATTTACACATACTACAGATAATTAGTGTATGTTTTGAATTTATTCTGTCTTTTTAAATATAGATACATACTTAAATAAACAAATCTCTTTTTCTGTTGTTATAGCTGAGGGCCTGCCTCCGCCTAAAAAGGCTGACATAGTGTTTTTGGTGGATGGCTCCATCAATTTGGGTCGGGACAACTTCATGGAAGTGATGACATTTATCAACAACCTAATTGATCTGTTCTTCACTGAGAGAGATGACCTACGGATTGGCCTGGCACATTATGCTACAGATGTGACTGATGCCTTTTATCTCAACACTTACAAAAACAGGCAAGACATTCTGAATGCCATTGGCCGAGTTGAGTACAAAGGTGGACGTAGAATCAACACTGGTGCAGCCATTCGCCATGTTCAAGATGTTCACTTCACCAGAGGTAAAGGCAGTAGGATTGATGAGGGCACTCCTCAGATCCTTATTGCAATCACTGGAGGACGCTCAAATGATGACAGCAAAACAGCAGCCCTTGGTTTGAAGAATAAAGGTGTGCGAATCTTTGCTGTGGGAGTGGGGAACATTCAGGATGAGTTGGAAAACCTGGCAAGTGAGCCCTCCACTGTGGCTCGAGCAAGCACCTTTCAGGAACTTTCAGAGCTCAATGAGCAAATCCTTGAGACTTTGGATGATGAAGTTAAGGGAAAGCTATGTGTTGGTGTGCAAGAACAGCCCAAAAGTAAGAACAATAGTATTATTCTTTTCTTGTTAATAGACTTTATAGCTAAACTTTTTCACATTCAATTTGCTACTAGGAATCAAATATCAAAGCTTTAAGATGCCTTCTGTGCTTCAAGTAAAGCAATGCTCTTTTTTTGCAGCCTGCAACATGGAGGTGTTGGTAGGCTTTGATGTTGCTGCCCAGAACATCTTCAGTGCTCAGACCAACCTCCAGAGCAAGATGGGCACCATTCTACGCAGGATTTCCAAAATGGCACCTATCAGTTGCTCAGCTGGACAGATTCCTTCTATCCAAGTGGGCATGCTGGCCATGGATTCTGCCTCTGAGCCTGTCCAGCTAGACTTCACAGACAATGCTGATAAGCTGTTTGAGGAATTTAGAGCTCTGCGGAGTCGAGGCCCCTTTGTCCTCAATGGCAATACCATCTCAGCTTATACCAACAGATTCAGAATACGACAGGACAGCACTGTTAAGGTTGGTTACTGAAAAAGTTTAAACTAGAGATGTCCCAAGCCAAACCTAAGAATAATAGTCAGGACTGTTCTAGTATATGCTATGCTGATCTAAATTTGGCCTGATTGATTTCATTCTGTAGTTCCTCCAGAGTGATACTTCTCTATAGCATATCATGTCAATTTCAGCAGTTGCACAAATCAATTAATATTTCATTAATATATGAGTATTTGAGCTGATCTCTTAACTAGTGAATCCTCAGTATTCGGAGCATGTAGTTCTTGAAACATAAAGTGGCAAATTTTATCATCTACAGCTCATTGTTTTAGATGCATATTTTAATCAGCATTCAGTTAAAAATAAGGATCAAATCAGAACTGGTATTGGTACATACCCAGTTTTACAGGATGAGATTAAGACAGGGCCTGAAAAACTTGAGACGTTCCTAGTTTAAACATGAAATTTAATGGAACCCAGGATAATGTAAGAAAGTCTGAAATTGAATTGTGTTTTTTCCTCTTGATCAATGAAGGTTGTCATTCATTTGACTGATGGTCTTGATGCCCCGTATGCTGAAATGAAAAGGCGAGTTGAGGGACTTCGGGAGTCAGGTAAAAAGATGATACAGCATGAACCTCAAACATCTTTGAAATGTAAAACAATGTAACATTATGAGGTAATTAATGAGAGTCAATATATTTATGAAACTCTTGCAAAACAGGAGTGAAAACCTTCATCCTTGTTGGGCTGGAACGGGTGCCCAAATTTGAAGAGGTTTCGCTGCTAGAATTTGGTCGTGGCTTCAGGTACACCAGACCATTACGACTCAATATCATGGACTTGGACTATGAGCTTTTGGAAGAACTGGTGAGTGCTAATGAGTCATATCGAAAACAGAAATATTTAAATTATCTTTTCCATAAACTACTTGACATATGCTTTATTTTGCTGCATAGGACAATATTGCAGAAAGGGAGTGCTGTGGAGTACCATGCAAATGTACTGGCACCAGAGGAGACAGAGGAGCAGTTGGACTGCCAGGATCTAAGGTACCTTTTTAAGCAAACTCAAAAACCTTTCCTTTTCTACACCCCCTTTTTTTTTGTTTTTTTGTACAAGCTAACATTTTGTTGCTTTATCTTTCAGGGTAGTCCAGGATTGCCAGGAAGTCAAGGACATCCTGGAGATGAGGGTGGGCCTGTAAGTCTGACTGTTTTTTTTATGTCTGTGCTTCCAGTGTGTACTTTGCTGTAAGCTGTCCTGATGTAAATTTGTTTATCAAACGTTTTTAGTCTCTTTGTGTTCTCCATTACGATTTCTTCCCTTCTGTATTTTGCCATTGTGTTTTATCATCTTTATTCTGTGATTACAGGGAGAGAGAGGTCCTCCTGGTGTGAATGGAACTCAGGGTTTCCAGGGATGTCCTGGACAAAGAGGTGTCAAGGTAAAGACTTCGATATTAACTTTGTCATTCAACTTGCTGTTGTAAAATGATAATATTGGTTTTTATTTATACAGTATAATGGTGTAACACTCTGCTTCTTCTGTTCAGGGCTCTCGAGGGTACTCAGGAGAAAAGGTGAGAGTTTTTCTTTTTTAAAATAGACAAACCTGTTGGAAAAAGGCGAACCAACAATGACCTAACCAAATTCTACCTTGTTGTAGGGTGAATTTGGAGAAATCGGGCTTGATGGCATCAATGGAGAAGAGGTAAGTGTGTTTTGTATTTGATTTTGCCACTCCGTCCATGTGTTACATATGTAACATATCATACAGAATCTTAATGATCACTTCATGTCTCTAGCTGTCTGACAAATAAATCCTACCAGTGTGAGTCTGCTTTGCGTTCTGCTGATTGTGGCCTTTAATTGGCATATTTGGTTTGTTTTCAGGGCAAAAGCGGAGTGGCTGGGTCCCCCGGAGACAGAGGAAACCCTGGAAGAAGAGTGAGTGACTGCATGCTACTTTGGTGTTTCATTGCCCATTTTTTAAACTCATAAGTGATCAGTTGTGATAAATGCTTTTATTCACTGCTGTTTGCTTTTAGGGTCCTAAAGGTGCCAAAGGACAAACAGGAGACATTGGAGACATGGGAATCAGAGGAGACCCTGTTAGTATTATATTAACTGTTTATAGTGCCATTTGTCAAAATTCACTGCATATGTATGGAGTGAAATTATGTTTGTCAGTTTGTTTTGAAAATGGTGTAGTTAAAGTCAGAGAAGAGAGCACAATTAACAGAATTAAGTTAATTAACAATTAACAGAATTAAGTTTTTTATTCATAGAGTGGAAGGGGGTAGAGAATAGAGAGACATGCAGCAAAGGGTCATGAGCCAGACTCAAACTCACGACTGCTGCTGGTGACCTGCGTCCATGTGGTAATGCCTTAACTCAGTAAGCTATACGGCGGCCCTGGGGGACAGTGTTGTTAAACCCTTAAACGAGGCTCTCAGCAGCAGTCAGCACAAGTTGTTGTCTGATTATTTATTATGTCATTGTTTGTCTCTCCCTCAGCATGACATTCTCTCTGGGAACATATATATGGGCATATACATAAATATATACATAGGAGCATGCTTTAATTTAACTTTCTTAGGCAGTTGTGTTTTGGTGTGTTTCAGTGTAGCAGAAATTAAAAAAGTTATGTCTGCTTAATAGGGAACAAGTGGACAAGATAACAATCGCGCAGGGCCTAAAGGAGACCCCGGTGATGCTGGACCAGCGGTAATGTCACCCTAAACTCATTCTGTTGCTATCGAGAAAAAATCTTACTGCTGCACATACATTATTCTTGTAGAGATTTGATGTTGCAGTTTCTTTGTGTATGTGTTTGTTTAGCTTGGTATTATTGGTGTATCTTTTCTTCAATTATAGGGAGAGCCTGGAGAAGATGGAAGGACGGGAGGCCCTGGTGAAGTCGGAAGAAGGGTGAACAATATTGCTATGTGATTTCCATCTCATCCAAATACTTACTAGCCACTGCTTTTTGTTAACCAACTCTTATTCCCCCTCTGATTTCATTAGGGAGCCGACGGCAGAAGAGGCCCACCTGGACAGGCTGTAAGTCCCTTTGTGGTGTTAACTTACAGTGTTTAATGCTGACTAGAATAAGACTTATAAGGGCAGTTGCTAACATTTTGTTGCTTGCATGACATGAAAGGGAAATCCCGGAAGGCCAGGAGCTGATGGTGTGCAGGGAGAGCCTGGTATTGGAGGATCTCGAGTAAGTTTGTCAGTCTTTTCACAATATTTGGCAGATTATTCAGTCTAGTCAAGTGCACTTGCCAAAACATGTCTCTTAGCAAATGCTGTCATCGGACTTTAATAGTTTTCTTGGCTGCAGTAGTTGACAAATTATTTTTGACTGTATTGTCACTGCAGTATTTATTTATCTATTACTGTGACTTCATTCCTTTACATGGGCCGGTAATCCAGCTCTAATAAGTGAAAAAAACTGGTACATGATGGACATCTGGTTTGTCTTTTCAAGGGTCCATCTGGACCAAATGGTGTACCAGGACCCAGAGGAGAAGATGGGAACCCTGGACCTAGGGTGAGTGAAGCTAATAGGTGAAGTTTTCTATCTTGATTACATTGCAAACTTCACTCTAATAGTTCATGTTTTATTGTTTAGGGACCCGGAGGAAGCCCGGGCCCTGCTGGAGAAAAGGGGAGAAGAGGAGCTCTTGGTCGCAAGGTACTGAATGGGGTGTAATTTGGTGTGGCTTCCATAACAGGCTTGTTTGATTTCAAAACACATGGCCTAAGCCAAGCTCTCTCACATTACTGGACACTCATGTGTAATCTATTTGAGCAAACAGGAAAGTACTGTAAGAAAACATTAAGTCCCTGCCGCAAAAAATGCATATGGGCCTAATTAAATCCATAGAGACTGAAAGAACAGCTTAAGGACATATTTCATTCTAAATTTAAAGCATTCACATTCTCTTATACCAGTTCCATTCTTGTCTCATTCTCTATACCTGTTTATCTCTGTGTCGTTGTAGGGAGAGCCAGGAGAACCAGGACCTAAGGGTGTTGTTGGACCCCTTGGACCCCGTGGAGAGCCTGTAAGACTGAAAAAACATTATATCTTATTATTATCTTAATTGTATCATTACTGTATGTAAGAGTGTTGAAAATTAACAAAATAAACATTTTTTCACAAGTAAAAATATCAGACTTACACGCTTCAGTCAGACTGCTTAGATGACTATTAAATAAGTGGAAGACACTGTTTTGGCAGCAGAAATTAAAACCTACTACTAAGATTGGGCTGCAAGTCTGAGAAGCAATTTCTTTCCATCACTGGTATGATTTATGTCACTGTGGTTTTTATATCTAAGAAAAAGTATGTGGTGTGTTTTCAATTAGTGTACTGACAAATCTGCAGAGGACTTCCTTATTGCATGTGTTTGAATGGTACTATGACATAGTATAGTACCACATAACAGTCCCAAAATGTTATGTTTCTTGCCTTCCTTTTAGGGTGAAGATGGAAGAGATGGGCTTGGCGTTGCTGGACCCAAAGGAAGAAAGGCAAGAGATTTTTGATGTTTTGTACATGGTAAACAAAAAGCATGTTTCAATTAAAGACATCAAAGTCCTTTCTGACACATACTCCATGTGTAATGTTGAGTCAAGCTATAAAGCGGGAAATGATTCTGGTGCTTTCCATGACAGAAATATCAGTAAACCACTTTTCCATTGGGATAGTTATGAACCAAATGATACTTAAAGTGTGCATACATTCTTCTTTACAGGGTGATGAGGGTTTCCCAGGATTCCCTGGACCCAAGGTAACAGAAAACACTTTGGAAGTGAAATTTTACCCCGGAGTTGCAAACAAAGGACTGAGTCAAACACTCAACTGATTAGGCCTACCTTTTGATGATGGCCATTTACATTTAAATCTCTTCCATCATTTCAGGGAGCAGCTGGGGATCCTGGCACCAAGGGTGGACCTGGACCCAGAGGAAATCGTGGACAGAGAGTAAGTTTTAAGTCTGCAGTTAGTTTAGATAAAATTGCCAGTTACATACAATATTCTACACAGCAAATGCCGAGAAAACACAGCCTGTTCCGGAGCTTTGCTGCACACATATGTTTGGTGTGATACACCAGAAGACTGGCTTTGCTGTGTGTAGCATGCATTCTTGGCAGTGAGTGAGTTGCATGCACATTAGTGTCTTTTCAGTGTTTGAAGGGAGAGCTCTGTTTCAAACTACTGACAGCTGAATTGCTTTCAAAGTGAATTCTTTTAGCTCACTGCTAATTCTTTCCAGGGTGTCTCTGGGAGTATCGGTACACCCGGACAGAAGGGAGAAGTTGGATATCCTGGACCATATGTAAGCATGAAATTCAAAACTTTGCTTACAAGTTCTTTAAATCTCATCCCAATGATATGGTGCCACCAAAGCAGAAATTTTGTATTGATGGTTTACAATATATAGTGTTTTGACTGGTCTGTTGCTTGTGTCTTGTGATGAATTTAAAACTTTTTAGACTGTAAACTGCATTATTATTATTAAATTAGTCACATGATCTAAGAAAATGTTGTACAGTATAAGCAGTGCAAAATAAAGTGTTTTGTAGGGCAGAATATTCCTCCATTCATTGCCAGCTGTTAATGCAACTGTTTTGCTGCCATAGGGTGTCAAAGGACCAAGGGGACCAGGTGTTGTGGTACGTGTTCCTTTTATTAGAATAAACTGTCCTGAATGATCAAGCAAAACTCATTTCACTGATGACTCAATATAACAACACTACTTTCTTAAAGTCCCACTGCCATTGATTAGACTCCTAGAAAGCCATCTGTGATAATCAAAAGTACACATGTAGAAGTTTTCCCATGAAAATAATTCCTTCATGCCTTTAAATGGATTGTATCTAACTACACACATTTGTCCCCTTATTATGGGTCAGTCAACAAATATGCAAATTAGTGCCCTGCCTGTATCCTCCCCCACCCCTCCTCACTTGCTGGAGTCTAAGCACACCAGCTCACCTACAGCTCTGCTCAAACACTAAAATTTATCAGCACAACACAAGGCAAGTTGTAATATTGGAGTGACTGAGCCATGCATGTTAAAAAAGAAACAAATTCTAAGGAAACAGAATGATAAAGAAAGCCCCAGACAGCAAGCTGGCATGTTTGGTTCTTTAGGTTTGTTATGTTTGAAACCCTGGCTGTCAGTATCTGTACTTTTAAGACTGTCATCAGTATACTTGGAATTCCATGATGTTTACTACCTATATTGCTATACTGATATATCTTCCAGCATAAAAAAACATCACATGGGCATGTTAACCAGGTAAAAACTTTAATGTCTCTTTGTCCCCTCAGCAATGTGACCTGGTCAAGAAGATCAGAGAAAACTGCCGTAAGAATAATTAATAACTTTCATGTCTTTTTTATGTAATTTCTTAATTTGTATAAGTAATGATGTTCATGTATTGTGTGCTACAAAAATGTCTTACCATGTTTTGTTTAATTTCCTTCACCAGCTTGCTGTTATGGTAAGTACCAAAGTCGCTTTCATTGAATAATACCTCCTGAATTACTGTGTATGTACTGTGTCCACTACTGGATAGAGAACAAAATCTTCTATGTGCACACCTTTAGGTCAGCAGGAATGCCCACTTTACCCCACTGAGTTGGCCTTTGCCCTGGACATCTCTCAGGGCCTTGACCGTACAGCCTTCAACAACACGCGTGAGACCGTCCGGCGCCTAGTCAGAGACATTACCATTGCAGAGAGTAACTGTCCAAGAGGAGCTCGTGTTGCTTTGACCTTGTACAACAATGAAGTGACCACCGAGGTCCGCTTCGCAGATGCAATAAAGAAACGTGCCCTGCTGGATCGCATTGAAGGACTGCAGATCCCACAGACAAGAAAGCCACGCAACTTGGAAACAGCCATGACCTTTGTGGCCCAGAACACCTTCAAGAGAGTGCGCAGTGGTTTCCTCATGAGGAAAGTGGCCATCTTCTTTGTCGGTGGTCAAGTCGGTCAGGCACAAGGAATTACTAATGCAGCTCTCCGCCTCCATGACGCTGGAATCGCCACTCTATTGTTGGTCCCACGTGAGGACAGAGCACTCAGCAGAGCAGTGCAGGTAAAACAAAACCAATATCTTAAAGTGGAACTTCATCTTTACAGCACAGGCATAGTTTATGCCTTCAGTAAAAAAACATACATTGTATTTTCAACGATTTTTCATTTCTGCTTTAAAACCAGGTCAACAACACAGCACTGGCCCAAGTCATTGCCATTCCCAGCCCTGGAAGTTCCCAGTACAATTCAGTCATCCAAAAAGTTATGAACTGCCATGTCTGCCTAGGTAAGAGATCAGTTTGTATATATTAATACTGATGTAATAGGTAAAGCTTATCATTTTTGCTCCAGATTTGTTGTCTCAAAGATTCAAAAAATGATTTATCTCCTTTTGTGAGATGATTTGGTTTCTGTTAGGAAAATTTGGCAAATTGGGAAATTGGAGATTTTTGCATTATTTATCCAATATTTCTTTATTTTTGAGCATGACTTTGGATGTATTGCCAGCCTTTTATTTTTTGGAAAAAAAAACAAAAAAGGGGATCTAATCATAATGTTGGAGAATTTATCAAAAACATTTTAATCAAGCTGATGCATCTCAGTGCATCTTTTGAGGAAGTAGTAATAATGGTGTAATATTACATTTGGTGTTTTGCTTTTTTAGATATGTGTTCTCCAGACCAAATGTGCGACTATGTTCCCCCATCGGCCACCCGAGATAGAAGGTCTTCCACTTCAGACGTGGACATCGACATTGCTTTTGTCATAGACAGCTCTGAGTCTACCTACCCAACAGTCTTTGCTGAGATTAAACACTACATAGCTCACATAGTGGAGCGACTTCATGTGTCTTCAAATCCCACATCTTCCGTTCACCATGCTAGAGTGTCTGTGATCCAACAAGCACCTTACGAGTTCATCTACAACAAGACCGGCTCTCCTATCCATGTGGATATTGGCCTGACTGAGCATCACTCATCTCACGATATTGTCAAATTCCTTCTGGAGAAGACGCCACAATTAGAGGGCGGCCGTGCACTTGGAGCAGCTATCGAATCGACGATGGAGCATGTGTTTGAGAAAGCACCTCTGCAACGTGACAAGAAGGTACTCATGCTCTTTGTGACAGGAAGTGTGGAAGAAGAAGAGGAGCAACTGGTGCGTATTGCCACTGAGGTTAAGTGCAGAGGCTACTTCCTGGTCATTTTTGCTGTGGGGGAGACCCTGAGAGCTGCAGATGCTCGCGTTCTGTCGCGAATGGTCAGTGAGCCTTCAGATGTCTTCTTGAAGCGGCTGGACAGCGTCTCACACTTCTATGACAAACACATCCAAACCTTTGGACAGCTGTTGCCCAAGTACATCAGCAGTAAGTTCATGAAAGATATCACTTCCACTCATCAACTTTCAATCCCTTTTTGTTCTTCTATATGTGCTATTTTAGAATAAATGCCAATAATTGCATCAGTCTAACAAAGTCGTTTGCTGCTTTGTTTTATGTTACTTTGCTTTTCAGTTGAAAATGCTTTCTACATGTCCCCTGAAGTCTCCAAAAACTGCAAGTGGTTCCAGAGTGACCAGCCACTAAAAAACCCCTTCAAATCATCACAGCAACAGGAGTAAGTGGGGGGTTTATTTTTGCACAATTTAATTGTTGATTTCTTAGAAACATTAGTGGTTTCATTCACAATGTATTGGTACATTTATAGGAAGCATCAGAAACATCATGAAATTCACCAAGCAGTTCATCAAAGAAAGCACAAAGGTAAGATTGTGAGTGTAATAAAATAAACTTTAGCTTCTTCTGCAGGAAGTGTCATCCTAAAGTGCTGTTTGCACCAGTTATTGCTATTTTTTTCACTGTGAGTCATGCATAGTATAGCCAACTACGAACACCAATGACGCACAAATTATCAGTCAGTGTGCAACACTTCTTTCAGATTCTTTGCGCTCTTCACAAAAGCTATACAAACCCTACATTTATGCCTGGACATGCAAAGTAACATTATCTCTTACATGTAGGTTCATCCAACACAGCTCTTGTTTTCTGTGATTTTACTGCACTTTTTTGACACCTCTATGTCTTCATCCCTCAGATACAGAGGAGCTACACGTCTCGAATGTCACCTTCAACAGCTTAAAATTGCGTTGGAGTAGCCCAGACCCCAAACTCTTTGTCTACTTTGAGGTAGCCGTGACACGTCTGCATGATCACGTGTTGGTGCTGAAGACCAACGTGTCGGGCACAGAGCTTTCTGTGGACAACTTAGAAAGCTCTCAAACATATCATGCTGTGGTCACTGCTTACACAGCAGAGGGTCAAATCGTCTCCACCCGCAAAGGCATCATCACTACCAGTAAGTCTATAGACACCAACAGTTGCTCTTGAATTTTTTAGATCTTGCTGACTTTCTTTCCTCAGTTCTGACCAGTCCCCCTGTCCCTGTTGCTTAGAGGCATTACTATGGCATGATGCTGCCTCTGCCATGCTTCACTATTGGGATTGTATTAGCAGGTGATTAGCAGTGCCTAGTGTTTACCAGACATAATGTTGACCTGATCACAATTGGGGGTGCCACAGTTAAAGATCTGGCTGTATTTCTAATCGAGAAATTTCGAGTTTCAGGTTTTTAGTAAGTGTAAACAAATTCTAAAAACATGTTTACACAAATTTTAGAATGAAGCGGCATTATTAGATACATTTAAATTTAATATTATTTTCTTTCTCTTTTTTTGTGACAGGTCTCTATAGGCTCTTAAGAAAAATAAAATCTAAATATTAGACTTCGGGCAGTTTTCTGGCCTTAAGTGACTCACTATTTTCTCTCAATTGTTGTAGCCGCTCCTTGACTTCTTGTTTACTTCACAGAAGCAGCAGAGCACAAGCCAGTCAGCCAAGGCGACAGTACTGTAAATACCACACCACTGGACAAACCAGAAACTGGTAAGTGACTGTGCATGTGCATACCTGTCTGTGTTTTGTGTTAGGGAAAATAATTTATCTTTATTAAAGTGTCTTCTGATCTCTTCAGCATCCATATATTGGAAGAACAATACACTGAACAAGCAATTAAAAAGGTCTACCAATGTATTGTCCTTGAACTAGCTTGTATAGTATTGTGTTAGGCTTTGGTTCCTAGGTAGTATGTTAGTCATATAAATAAAACCTGAAGCTTCAACTCAGAGAACCTAATGTGCTATGCTGTAAAGCAGCAATAGTTCAACAGGACTACTACACAAATGTGCTATTAATCAGTTTATGGGTGCTTGCCAAAACACACTGTAGGTCATTGCAGGAAAACTTGCAAAATCTACAGCTCAGACTCCCTTGGTGTCTTGGTTTGTAGATTAAATCTTTTCCATAATGTGTTGTGGCAAACATGGCAGCTGGGGCTGAAATATGTGGGACTTTGGAGACCATTTTACTGAGTTAGAAAACAGAAACAATGAAGATGATGATGCCTTACAGCTGCTGCTTCTCACTGAAGCCTCCCCATGTAAAGCAAAACTGAAACATGGCAGCGGCTTTACTTGTTATAATTTCACCAGGGCCTTTGAAGAGTCAGGTTTCTCCAAGTGCCCTACTATCATTCAGTTATGATTTTGAAAATAACAACACTGCTTATTTTATAAGAAAATCATGAGCAGTGTACTTTGATATCTCAGTGTAAGCCAGAATATAATGTTTACTAGGGCACAGGAGCTTCCACATTGCTGTTCTAGAAAGGAATCTACCATACATGCAAGCAAAACCTCAGTTGATTCTTGTCAGAGTTTACTACAAAGAAGTATTTCTGGGCATTGGTAACATGGAGCTAGCCTGGACCACACAGTCATGCACATCCTAGTTAACTAAAATTAACTAACATTTAACAGTAATCGTAGCTATAACTAACTTTTCACTTCACCTGTGAAAACTTGGAATTAATCCTCTTTTATTCTACTTACAACTTTTAATTTAAATGCAAAAAAAATCCAAAAATTGCAATTCCCCCTTATAAAATTGTAGTGTTATGCTGAATGCTATTTCTTTTCCTGTCAGTAGAAAGACTCATTTGATCACGTAAACACCCCTAAGCTTCTAATATGATTTTATTACCTGCAACTTTTTAACAACACACTATCTGCTATGTCTCCTGTGGTTGAACATTTAATCTTAACACAGACTCATCCTCTCTCCCTGTCTGTCCTCCATCACTGCTGTTGTTCTTGTTTGTTCTTTTTTTGTTTGTTGTTTGTTTTTGTTTTGCATGTTCTAGTTAATGAATTTGCAGACCCATGCTCACTTGACTATGACCCTGGAATACCATGCAAAGACTATCAGGCTAAGTGGTTCTTTGACAGAAAGAACGGGTTCTGTACACAGTTCTGGTATGGAGGTTGTGGAGGCAATGAGAATAGGTTCGACACTGAGGCCCTCTGCTTGAAAAACTGCATGAGGTCAGGTAAGTGGTTGTTGCTGCCAGGATCTCTGTGGGGATTTGCCAGCGCCTAGTGTAATGCAGCGTATTATGCGCTTCAACTCAAGATACAAATTCACTCTCTGCTAAACTCTGCCCACGGTGACCGTCCAGTCATTATTAGCAACTTTATCCAGGCATGGCAAGCCTGCCTTTGAATTTCTTAACACGTCAAAACAGCCCATTTGTAAGAGTGTGCGTCTGTACTGTAGTATAATCAAGGAACACTGCAGGTAGGCAATGCTTACATCAACGTTTCTGTTGGCATCCAGAAGCCACTGAGGCTAACTGTTTAGCAAATGACACTGTTGAGAATGCAAACATTTCTCAAACACAACACGATACAACTATTCACCATCAAATGTGGGTTTCTGTTCAAAAATGAAACATGCAAGATTTAAATATTTCATTCCAAATATTGAGAGCAGCTCAACCCCGCTGAGTGGAAAATGGGTTTAAAAAGAATCACTGTGTTGCTTGTAGAATAAATTTTCAAAGAATCTAATGGGCCATTTTCATTTAAAACACTGCACTGTAATGCTGAGGATAGCTAACTCCACCTCGCAAAACACCTCTATTGTTGGTTATGCAGCCTTTTCTCCTTTGGCCTTTAAACGAAACATCATGTATGTGGCTCTTTACAAGATTCTTGTTTTAAAACAAATCAGACGCAAACATTAAAAAATTTGCAGGAAATTGAGTTTTTGACTAATTCACCAAGTTTGGCTCGTTAGTTATAGTCGACGAAACCCAGCAAAATTAATCACTTCAACAAACAAAACCCAGTTGCTGGTTTGAAATGAGACGCATGCCTTGTTATTAATGTATGAAAATATAGAGCACATTGTGTCCGTACTTGCAGTGAAATTTTAATAGTGAGTATTCTTCCATTAGCATAACAAATCACTGAGCTAGTAATAAGTGTGAGGCAAACTCAGTTAAACATGCATAACTTGGACAAGGACCTTTACTCCCCTTTCTTACCTAAGGCTAGTAGTAAAACTGATGTATAAACTGTCTCTCTGAGGGTCTGATTAATGCGGTATTGGGGAAATGTGGATTAAATGCACATATAAGTCGTAAAAGAAAATCAATTTGCCAGAAAATCCTCCTTTTTAAGCAACTGCAGATCTGTTCGTTTAAGATGAAAACGCATGTATACTTTGCTTCCACAGTGCCGGAGCCTCAGCCAAAGGTGCAACAGGTCGAGCAGGTGGAGATCCTCCCAGCTCCAGGTGAGATGTGATAAACACCCACTGATAATATTAAGCCTTAAACAGCATGAATATTTTTCTGTTGGCGAATAATGCTACTGGTCCTTCCCTTTTAACCTTTATGGGGATATAACTGACTTTGATGTACGTGCATGTGTTTGCTATGAAAATGCTAACCATCAGACAGAAAGGAAAAGCACTTTCCTTTTGATCTGCTTTTAAACAAGCAAATCCAGATTCACATCAAAGCACGATTTCAATCAAACACCATTAATTGTGGGCATACAGGCGGACATCACGTCACTGGTCTTGCATATTTTATCAGTTACATAATTCAATTTCCACAAACAGTGCATTTTAGAGAACAACAATTCCTTTGTCTTCAACTGCAAATGCACCCGCCTCCTCTGCTCTCCCTCAGATCATCTAAAAGACTGATGGAGCAAGTAAAAAGCCAAGCATGGAAAAACGAGAAGGTTTTGCTTTTGTCGGGCCAAGTCATAACCACGGAGAAAATGAATGGAAAGCCTTGTTCACTGCTTTATTGTTTTTTTGGCGGCAGTCCTCATACAGAGCAAGTTCAATTTGTCAGGACCTCGTCAGCGCTGGCGTAAATTGTCTCAAGATACTCATAGCTATACAAAATCTACTTGAAACAAAATGTGCTGCGTCTCATGACTGTGGAAAAGGCTGTTGTGCTGGAAGTGATTTGGTTTTTATCCTTGAAACATTTAATTCCATTATAGTGATTTTCCCCAGCAAAGTTCCACAAGACAAACAGGTCAATGGCAAAATCATCATTTCCTCACTACTAGTCATTATTTATAATGGTAATGATAGATTCACTGCTGATCACAACCACTCCGTAATGCACAAAAGTGTAATTTAGTACATTTTTGGTGCCCTCTTGTTGCATGTGTTTTCGTACTACTATTGATGACGATTCTTTGTTCCTTCCTTATCAGCGGCCTCTACAGCTGTGGATATTTGCCAGCTTCCTAAAGAAGAAGGTACCTGTGCCAAATTTGTCCTCAAGTGGCACTATGACAGCCCCAGCAAGAGCTGCACTCGCTTCTGGTACGGCGGCTGTGGCGGGAACCAGAATCGCTTTGACACACATGAGCAGTGTGAGAAAGCTTGTGGAAAACCAGGTACATGTCTTGTTCCTATTATTATTCTTCATTATGCACAGGTAACTGGAAACAGCTGAATGAATTCTACCCTGTGGATGTTGCTGCAGGAGTTCCAGTAACTGTAGCTGGAAATCAGTCATGAAGGATCTTTGATTCATGAACCTCTCAGATGATCTTCTTTAAACTTGTTTGCAGCCAGAGTTATAGAGTTAGCAAACCATAATTTACAGAATCATATTTGTGTTCCCTCGACCCAGTCGCAAATGTCTCAAGGCTTGGTACTGATCTGCCTCCCTGGGAGTGGAAACATATCCTATAAACCATTTCCCTGTTTGCTGAGGCAAGAAACTTTAAACAAGTAATGTAATCTAGTGAAATGGGTAACTTGTCACAAGCTGCCACTGGACTGATCACAATGCCACATGCTAATGGCAATGTTTCACTGTTGAGTGTAACAGACTGGGAATGTACCTTGTCTTAACTGATCAGACTTCCACAAAACCCTACAACAGCAGCTCCTACAGCTTCACGATCAGATAATATAGATTTTGTAAAAATGTGGTCAGTATCAAATAATTGCAAAAGAATAAAAGTGGTTTGTAATTATGAGACAGTATCTATATCTCAGTCACTTACTGTGTTGTTAAATAAAGATGCGAAAGACGATAATGTTACTTTTCTGGCACACGTGTCTGTAGTCTCAAATTTATGCTGCCTAGTCCTCTTACTCACCGGATGTAGATGTGGGTATAGGCCTGCCAGTGATGTAACTTCATCTTTCTCTTGTGTTATCTACATGTTTAAAAACCTCCGTCTCTACAGGTAACGTCGACAACCTCAACCTCAAGTTTTTTGGATTGTTCAATATGGCAGCCCTGCTAGTTTTTCAGTGACTTATCAGTTTTAATGACAGCGCTGCATGCAAACGTTCCACCAAACAATTCCCTCTCTGCTGTTTTAAGGGGACACTGCCGAATCAATTGCTTAGCTCCGCCCAGTACAATCATGATTGGATTAAAAAAATACAAACAACCATAAACTGACCTTTTGTCATTATGCATCTGACAATGTTTAAAGTTAGCACTGCTAAAGAGTTACTTTTACGATGTACACTAACAAAGGGGCTAACCACGTTTTTTCTTCTCCATTCATCCCCAGCACCGGTCAACCAAGGAGTCATCGCTTCAATAAGAACATAGGGCAGAAGTGACAGACATGGCCAGCTTTTGCCTCTGTGTGGGGGATACTGAGGTGAACCATCCAAAATGGCCATACTGTAATGATGCAATACCAAAGCAACGGTGGCTGCACTGGATTCCACAAACATGAACTTTATCCCCGACATTCTTGAAGTAGTCTTTTTAACAACAAGAAAGAAGGCAACACGATTTGCTGCATGATTAGTTTTAACCTACTGGTGCTACATAGTAAGTTTGTTCTAAAGATGGAGCTGTTCAGTGCATTCAGTTTTGTAAAGTCAACTTTTCTGGAACAATGACATCATATGAGTTTTCATATTTTTTAAAATGCAGTTTTTTTTAATTAAACAAGCAACATATATGAATATCTTGGACAGAGATTAGTAATAAATCAGTACATGCAGGACTGGCATTACTCCATGCAGTAATCTTTTTTATACGTATGTTTTTCTCTTTTTTACATTCCACATTCACATAGCAACATTGGCTTATAGTGTTTTCAAACTCACTTAATACCTGTGGAATCATCACTTCACTATCTTACCGTCACAGAATCCACAGCAATGTTTACACAGGTCATTCATGGAAGTGTGTGTATTTAAGTGACAGCGACCAACATGCAAACATTAATGGAATGTTACGTGCACTTCTGGATCCATTGCCTCGAACACATGATTTCCAGCCATTAAGAGAAGGAATGTACTTGTCAAGCTGTTTTTATTTTTTGTTTTATTTGGGTTTGCTGAAATTTGTGTTTCATCTGGGTAACAGGGAAATAAAAATGAATTAGACTTTCTAATAAACATGAGCAACTGATTCATTTCTTTCTTGTTTTGAATTACCAGAAAAACTGACTGAGATTCTCAAGTAGGAAATACATCTGACATCCTTTCAAAGTTGGAGCTCAAGGATCAGTCAGAGACTGTTAAACCTGAAGCCAAGAGGCTCCTATGAAGTCAACTTTAATGCATTTGTCACTTTACAGCAACTGAGCAACTAGAAGTATTGGTAATTCCTGAGTAAATAAGTTCCTGAGCTTACTCAGGGAAATGGGCTTCAGTTTCCAAGTTAAAGAAGAAAGAATACTAGCTGGTGACATGCTAGGGCTTTCAAGACACTTTTAAGCGGCAACTAAAATTATCTTAAGGTTCAGCATCTCGCCCAAGGACATTCTGCCAGCCCCCTCTACCACCTGAGCCCTGGCCACCCCACCTTGTGTCTTCATATGTTAGTGTAACTAGGGCTAAACTTTGCAAACGTCAAATTAAAAACCACTTTAAAAATACTCTAGAAAGTATGATTTTTATAAACACTTGCAATAAATTACTTCCCATTGGTGGTGCCAAGGGAAAAACAGTCATAACACCCTTAATACCCCAAGTATCAGGAACAATGTTGGGTTTAGGGAACATCTTTATGACTTTTTCTTTAGGCTAAAGAAATAGAATTGACCCCAACATAACATCATGTCCACAAAACGATACTCCAAGCCCTAAGCTACATTTTATTCCATTCTCTGCATATACATACATTGTCAGTTGTAGTCTCCACTTAGATGTAGAGGTCAGAATGAGGCTGTTTTACCTCAGATGCTTACACTGCACATTTATAAAAACATCTAATAAAAGCAATGATAAGAAAATTCCTAACTGTAGTAAATACTTACAACTCCACCACAGGGGATATTAAACATTCAGCCAGAAGATAGGAGCCCACTCTGAGTTGTGATCCCCACCAGTAATGAATCTGATGCTCCTTATAAATTATCGCACGAATGATTTTGTCATTTTCAAGACTAATAAGGCACCTCTCCCTGTAAGTAATCACTACACTTCTACATTGGTGATAGCCATGGTTGGAGACATAATGATTACCAGCTATAGCTGAGGAATTCATGTGCTCATTATGACAAAAATGAAACACGAATGTCTAAGAGTACAAAATGATGAAGTGATGATGTTTTATACCCAAAAGGTCAAAGGTCAGCTTCACGGTGACATCCAAAACCACTTTATTCTACACCATTGACCCAGAACAGAAGGAAGAACTGCTCATATTTGACATTTAGTAGGACTGGAGACACTAATCCTAAAACCTGTAGAGAGTCTATAGATCTTCTGTGCAGGTTGAAGATGTGTGTGAAGCTTCCACATTTCAGAATTTGTAGCTTCTTTGTAGCAACATCCATATTTGAAGCATTGTCTGCTGTCATGGCTACAGCTTTGTGTTGAATCAGTTTTATTGGCCAAAAAATGTGAACATATAGAAGGAATCTGACTCTACATGGATATACATTGGAAAAAATGCCCCGCCCAAAACAAGAAAAAAAAAAAATTTCAAGGCACTTTTCCTTTAAAATAAGTGAAAAAAATCTGCCAATAGAACAAGTGAACATTTGTCTTAAACAAGTCCCTCCATCTTGTTGAAATGCTACTTTTAAAGTGAATTTATCTTAAATCAAGTGGGTTGAGACATTTTGACTAAAAATAAGATGAATAAACTTGGTAAGACGTTGAATTTTTGCAGTGTAAACTGCGACATGACTGGTTTGGTGGAAGCATAAAACTACCAGACATTAATTCTAGTTTATATTCTGACTTGTTCTTGTTACTTGTATGAGGACAACAATTTAAAATCAGAACTGAAACATTATATCTCTGGTTGCACTTAATAACAAAGCAATGACTCGTCTAAAACTAGGTAATATATATTTTTAGAGGGAGTTTTTCCATTTTTAATGATGGGGGAGAGACAGGGTGAAGGTGGGTACAGGAAGAGAGACATGCAGCAGAGGGTCATGAGCCGGACTTGAACTCACGACCGCTGCTGGCGACCTGCACCTTCACGGTAACACCCTAACTCAGTGTGCTATGTGGCGGCCCCAAAGCGATAATATTTAACATATAAAGTTCCACATCTCCTTTATTCTAAGCTGCAAGCTGCAATGTATGACCAGAGAGAAAACAGATGAAAATACAACACCAGCGTTTTAGTGGAATATGTAATTCTAAAGACGTACACATGTTGTCAGTTCAGTGAATATCTTCTTAGAGTCCACTAGCTGTCTGTGAGTGATAAAGAATCTGGTTATGGCTCTGTAACTGGGAAACAAAGTTGCCTGCACCAACATTATTTCTATCTGGGGGAAAACATTAGCTAGAGTGATGGTAAATATGCTAACTAGGTAAATATCAGCAACCTTTCAGACTCCACTTTTGAATATGCAACACAGTTCCAGCACAATTGGATGTTTTAGGTATGTAATTGAAGATTAGATTAAATTTATGCGGAGGAAGGAATATTTTGATAGTTACATTTTGTTTGCATGCTAATTGTTTTCCTGGTAATCTGGATTCATTATACAAAGAGATGACATTAACAGAAGCGATCACAGTCTAACTCTATCCAAATAAAACTGAGGAAGGTAAAAGACCAAAACTTGCTGAGAGAAATTAAGCTCATTCTTTCACATGACCCGAGTGTTCTTAAGATTCTGACTATCGTCCAGAAAAAACATGAAAGAGTCAAAAATGTGCAACCAGAGACAATCAAAACATCCGATGAGTGCTTTGGTGATTTTGACAAGCTGACAAACCCCCGTTCCAAAAATGACTCCTATACAGTCTGCTGCAAGATTCACATTCTTTGGTCGCATCTCAAATCTTTTAGATTCCATAGGCGATGGTGTTTTCAGGAATCTGTTATCCTCTTGATGTCACAGCAAATACCTACTAGTGATGGGTTTCACAAGGAAAAGTATGGACATATACAGTGATCAGTGCGGATCATTAGTGTGGATAAGTTTACCACCTGGAAACAATACACTCTATTTAGGAGCGGAGATGAATGACCATGTTGCAGGCTCCATGATGTGAACTGTGTGAACATAACTGCTCCCTGAGTGATCAGATAATCACTTATAAGCAAACAAAAGATGTGAGAAGCACAGGCTTTGTCATTTCTTGGAGAGGAGACTAAATTAAATGTTTGGTCTGTGAATTTATGAGGCCAGGGAGTGCTTTCTCTTCAACTGCAGTTAAACCTCTAGACATCATTACTCTAGAGGTGTTCAAATAATATCATTCTTTTGATAAACTCTGTTCAAATGCTGTTTTCCTTTCACTCTTATCACTTCCCCATTTCATCACCACTTCATTTCACATCACAGTTCTCCTTTTTTCCCAACATGCAACACAGCATGAGATTAGTAATGAAGAGTTAAACAAAATGGTAAATATAAACCAAACAAGGACCCACACATTATTTCTGTGTTTGAGTTTTTTTTTTCAAAGTCGTGTGCTCTTATTATTGATTTAAAAAATGATCACTCCTAAAGTTCAGACATTCTATTACTATTACAATATATTGAACAGTGTTTTGAACATTAGTGTGTTTCCAGTTTTGCCCCTGGACAAAGCCAGATCTTTAAAGAGGTGGTTGTCCTAATTTGACTGTCCTGAGCAGGGATTCAGATGAGCTGGTGCTACCCAACACCAGTGTTGGACTTCACTGATGTTTGTAGGATTAAATGGGAGCAACTTCCAAAACCAGTCCTAAAGAAGTGTAAAGGCTGTTTTAGCAGCAGAGTATTGTAAAATCTTTGTGGACATCTTGACATCTTCCACTATCACACACAAGTGCGATGTCAAGATGTCCACATACTTCAGATCAAATGAGTCCATACACTAACGCCCAATCAAATGCAGTCTTTGTGACGAACATATTACCAGTCATGATGAATAATTACAGACAAAAACTCACTTTGATTTGGTCATTTTGGTTTTGCTCACTTCGTTGTCAAGGCTTTAGTTAGTGTCCCACATTACATACAGTTAAATCTTGTTCGCATATGACAAACATCTCACTAGAGGACAATTACTCAAATTCAACTTCCAAACTGAAAACAACTGCTCATAGTTAGTGGTGGGACTTGACATATTTACAGTGCTGCTGTCATTTTCTCTCAGTGGGTGGGAATTAGCACTTTTGGACAGATGTGACAAAGATTCAAACAGTTGCACTGCATCTTGATTGCAAATGAGTGTACTGGCTTACATTTACATATGCACACATGCAAACCTCATTTCAGTGTACTGGATATACGCTGTCATGGTGCATCATGCAGTATGTTTCTGGTGTATCCACTTGGATCAGTAGCACTTTCTCAGCAGGCGATTCGCTGTCTCTAAATCCATCAGGGCACAGTGCTCATTTGGAGTTGTGATTGCACACTTTGTGGTGCAGATTGATTAAGCATGCAAGAGCTGATACAGTGAATCATGCTGTCATCAACGCTTCAAAAGCCAACACCAGCTGGTGCTGAACATCACAAACGGCAGGCTTCAACTTTTCATATGTTCTTCTCAGATTCTTGTCTGATCACATTCTACTCTCCAGATACATCAGTTCACACAGGAATAAAATTGGTCTAAACAGTTGTTCAGAGTGACAAAAATGCTAGGTAAAGAAATAGGCTGGGTTTGGGGAATTTAGTTTTTCTGCAGAGTTAAATGAGAGATAGCACTCTCATTTAACTGTCAAACCTGTCTGTTCAACATGAAGCTGGAGTGAAACAAGAATTTCCAGCAGCACCAATACTCAATAAATAAAACGTTACAGCTTGATTAGTGTGAAAATAACAATTTATGGTTGTAAAGATTCACAGCACTTTAAGAAGTCACTGTGCCCAGTCTGGATCAGGGGGTATTCATTCATGCACAGGGCTCCAAAATGCAACGTCACCCTGCAATAAAATTTGATCCTATTCAACTGTTGCTGCAGTGCAATGCAGCATCATCAGACACAAAAGTGCATCGGGCAATCTGTATTCCTAGAGCTTACTTTGCAATCATTGCAATGAGACATAATATAGTCGCCGCCTTGAATTTCCTGGACATCAGTATGACAAATGGCTGTGCAGCAAGTGCCTTCATTTGTTATTACAACCCCCTGTATGGTATTACGAAACATTTCACTCTGTTTTAACGGGCACTCCTGTGTGCTTTGTGTTTTGTGTTTTCCTTCACATTTAAGGTAATTCTCTTTATGTAGCCTATTACTTGTCTTGTATGGAGTTGTATTTTCATACTTGCAAACAGCATACATCACACATAAACCCTGTGTTTGCAAGTTTATGCAGTGTTTGTGTTCTTGACACTCCCCTGTGCAGACTACATACTTTGTGGTCATTCCGCCTTGTGGAAGTCTGATCCTGTCAGATTGTGGAAGCTAAGCGAGGTTGGGCCTGGTCAGTACCTGGATGGGAGACCATGAGGGAACACCAGGAAGCCTGGGTGGATACAGTGTGAGAGTGAGTGGTTGGAGGGGCCGATGGAGCAAACTGGCAGCCTGGCCTCCGTCAGTCTACTCCAGGGCAGCTGTGGCTACATACGTAGCTTATCACCATGGAGTATGGAGTGAATGATGCAATGTAAAGCGTCTTTGAGTGTCTAGGAAAGCACTATATAAAACCAATGCATTATTACATGGGCACCTTTGGGAGTGGGCCTTTTGTCATGGGGATGATGCATGAGTGGTAATGGCCTGTGTGTTATCTTTGTATTGTAAAGTATGGCATGGTCGTGTAAAAGGAGATGTGTCACTGACCCATGGCCCCTGTCCATTTCCAAGATACAAAACAATTTTAAAACTTTAAAAATACGGGACGCCTTTAGCAAAAAACAGAAGAGCTGTCTGACAAACAAGTTGCTTCATCTTTGGGTGAAATGCAAGGTGATGTCCTCATGTCATGTAAACATGCTGTGCCACACATACATCTTTACATACTAAGACATACTTTTGTTCAACCTATACAACTAAACTAACTCACGTACATTTTGAAAGAAACATAATTTCATTTTGAAACATATTTTCTCACTGAAATGTAAGACTGTGTTGTAGGAAAGGTTTGCAGTTTGGAAGAGCCACAAAGAGAGGAGGACGGAGGCATAAGCCAGCAAAAGGACCTTAATCCAGGAGCCCACGGCCCACGGTTTGTGTCCCATGTGGGACTATTATTTTTAGATTTAAGTCTCAGTTTTACTCATTTTTACTTTCAGTTTTTTACTTGCTGATAAGGTTTAGGAAAATATACTTCACTCGATACTTTGGCAAAGACAACCACTTGTTAAGCTGGGCTCAGACTGCAGGAGTCTTAAAATCCTAACAGGTCTTAACATCGTGTCGCATTAAACACATTAAGAAAATATTCACAGATATGCTTCCCTCTAATCTCTGAAGTTCCCACACTGCAAGATTTGAAAATAATGGCGCGTAACTGAATATAGATATGATGAAGATTTCATGTCAGAGGGAGCAGCCAGCAGTGCTTCACCTCATGTGATCTCATGGGGAAGCAGATGGAAACAAAACAGAGGCTGAGGTGGACAAACTTGCTGTAGCACCAATAATACTTTGCAATGAGAAAATTAAAAGCAGACGGCTGAATGAGTCTGCATTAGAAAATGATTCGTAAGATGTGGTCTGTGCAGTTTGTCTATTCTTCAGCAAGAATCGGAGGTGAGTAATTAACTATCAGTTTTAATAGCTGTAGCTCATGTTACCCTCGAGGGTGACCTTGATCAATCTGGAGCAGTTCAGGAGGTTTCAGACTGGATCTGTGAACGCATCACATTATCAAATGATCTGGGCCAAACATCAGTTCAGACCAAGATCCCAGACCAGATTAATCTTCCCATTATCAGTAAATAGTCTCAAAACTCCTGTAGAGGGAGGCTGGCTTTAGAAGTGGCTTACGTTTAGGCACCAGAACTACTCGGTTAGGTTTAGGAAAATCTCACAGTTTGGGTTCAAATATGAACCTCTGATAACATGTTTATAGCTTCTTTTCCAATTTCAGATTTACTGAGGCAATGAGTCCTGTGTCATTGAATATATGATGTCCTGGCTGAAAAGGAGCAACAGTAAAGCAATAAAATAGTGAAGGTACAAACATATTTTGTGATAAGTCACAAACAAACAGGCAGAAAACACGGTTCCCCACAAAATACAACTGAAAATGCAGTTTAGCTGCAGACGAACATCATTTTCAGGAGACAGTGTCGCCCTGTTTAACAAACCTGTGACATGAATGTTTTATTTTTGCCGTCTGCCTCACAACTGTTTAGACAGGGAATAAAATGATGTCATGTGTACATTTTCCAGAGCTATAAAGACCTGTCTTAAATCAACCACTCTGCAGAGTTTTTTCATGTGACATGCCTTCATGGCTGTTTTACTGAAATTCAACAACCTGGATCATATTTAATCTTTTCACTGGCATTTAGGGCAGCACACCACCGCCCACACTGCTACTGAATCTTGTTTAACGTATGAATAACTTAAAGATGACAGATTATAATAAAGATGTGTTTGATGTCTATTAGACATACATTTGAGCTACAGAAGTTAAAAACAACACGTCCGTCCTCCTCTGTGTAGAATGTAAAACAGAGGCCACAGCAAATGGCAGTTTGGTGTCAGAGTTTCCGCCGTGTGCAGAAAGTGACTAACAGCAGCTCTCTGTGGTACACTGCCAAGGCATCCAGGACGGGCCAAAGCAAACCGCCCGCTCTCTTCCAACGTGCTGCCACCCAGCGGAACATGAATTAAACAAATAACCTCAGCGCCATTAAACAGAGCAAATCATTATTTTGGTTTCAGTAAGGTGATGAATGGGTCATAAAGAACATGTGAAACGCAGGAATCCTCTCCTTCCTTCCCATCACGCGCCCTCTTACTACCTTTTCCCTTTCTCCGAGTTTTTCTTCTTGCTTAAAAAGCACATGTTTTATGGCAGATCTGTGTAGAGTCAGACTAGCTACAGCAGATTTACCACTGTATTTATTTATTTATTTCAAATTTCTGTGGTCAGATTGCTGACAAGTTAAGGATAAATGCCGTCTTTGAAGCCATTCATTCTCCCTGCCTTTGAAAGCCTTTTCATTTACTTCTCTGTAATTCAACAAACAGGAAGAATTTGAACCTCATGTCCTCAACATTTGCAGCATTTTCATATCCACTCTCTGACAGCATAACATTATCAGGAGTCATTCAGACGGTAGAGGCTCTCATCGCTTCCACTTCACTGAGCCGGCTCCCTTTCCTCCACCAAACGGGGCCTTTACCAAAGCTGTGGTCGGCTGGGCACCTCCACAGCCTGGTGATTCATGCAGGCACATGGAAGTGCCAGCCTAAACATTGTTGGAGAAAAGACCGTTGCTGAGTTTTGTGCCACAAAGTTAAACTGTTCACAGGAATCACTGAAAAATGTGTGGTCTGGGGAAAGTCTGAAAACCAGAAGGGCATTAGTCTGAACTGCATGAACTTCTTTGAAAGTGATTGAAATAATAATTGGGGGTTCAAATTGTGTTTTGATGTCAGGAAAATGAAGCAAAGGATCATTTAATAGGCCTTGAAGATGAAGTGATCCTCGTGGTGAATGATCATGTATATGGTTTGCTCAACTACTTTCCAGTTGATGAACTTGGCAAAGTTAAACTACAAGCGTGGGAGCTCAGCTACATCCCTGGTGGGTTTATGCTGTTTGTGGCCAAAAGAACAAGGGGAGGGGAAAGGAGGGAGGATTTTTAACTGCCGTAGAAGCACACATGCATCCATCGATGACTCACACCGCTGGCTCTGTGTCTTTCCACAAGAGCCGTAAAAGTCAGGGGCCTGTAATGACTTTCACATTGAGCAGCAGAGCCGTAAATGCACTTCTACGATCTGCAGCTCCTGAGTCACAGCAGAAACCACGAGGACACTCATCTCTTCCCTCTCTCACAATCTCATTTTGCTCAAAACAGGCTGTCTTTATCATCTCCGACATTGTCAGTTATTGACCATTCATGGCCAGGCTACATGCTGAGCACACAGTCTGCAAATCTCCCTGGACTGGTGAACTTTGTAGTCTGCCAAGTTAAATTTCCAACATGAAGTGCCAAAGGATCTGAGAGAATATAGTAAAACAAAAAAAAAAGTTACTTCACTATGAGATTTTTTTTTGTTCTACAACTCTCAACAGGGTCCTCATGGTTCTCACGGACCAGATATTTCTTACTAAGTATAGGATAGTACTTGGAATGTACTTGTGATTCAATCACAAAGAATAAAAAAAAAACAAACATGGATTGCTCTAATATGCGTTTCATTTATTTAGAACCCAAGCAGTTAATCAGTTAATACTTAGCACACAAAACTGAACCCGACTGGTTTTAATGAAAAAGTGTAGACCAATTACAGTTAAGTTGCCATACACTGAAAATATTAAAATAGCAAATCAAAGCTCAATAAGATAATAAATAACAACAATTATATGAAAATTAATTGAGTCTCATTAAGCTGCTCCTGTTTCAGGGTTCTGGACTCACTGTTGTGGTTTCCTCAAACAGAAATTAATTTATACATACAATTGTCTTCGACATCCCCTCTGATGAAAACCAGGTTGTTGTTTTTACCTTGTTAGCACGTCCATATGTTTTTTACATGGTGGAAAACGTTATTGAGTGAATGAATAAGTTAATGCAATGGCTGAGTATTTCCACCTTGAAACTGCAGTGTACTGATGACAGTCTTAAAAACACAGATTCAGACTTCCAGAGTTTCACACATAACAAGGTTAAAATAGGGTCAGATCTTTTAAGATCTAAGCAACAATATTGATCACACGATCTATACTAACGACTAACAAGCAAATCCTTTACCTATTCTTGTCCACACTGAACATGTCATTCAAACATTCATATTTGTAGGTTCTGAATATATGTGAACCCTGAGGCCGATGACAAAAGCCAGCTGGAGTCATTAAAACACAACTGAAAGCATGACTTATTAAAAAACAAACATTTGGAGTTTGCTGTTCACATCTGGTGATGTGAACCACGCTGTCCAAGAAAAAGCTCTCACATGACGCACAATGAGGAAATGTTGATTTCCATAAAACTGGAAAGGATCACTAAGTAATCTCAGAGAGTTTAGATATTCATCAGGCCACCATTTGACAAACTGTCCAAACATAGAAATGATTCACAGCTACCTGAAATGCTCATTTCAGGCTGTGCTGCCAAAGGGGGTTTGGCAAGTTGGGAAGGGTTCACATACTGATTCTTGCATCTATAAACAGATCCAGTTTGGATCGCAATTATAACAATTATACATGGGGTTTTTTTTTGTCCTACAGGCCTTGTGCTTTAGCACTCTACTTGAAATGAAGTAGTAGAATCCACTGTGCTTTACAAGTCTCACTTTTAGTTTAAGTAGGATCATATAAATACAGATGGAACTATGTGAGACATATAGCCCTTTATTACAACGGTTCAGAAGTAATTAGACTTTTACAGCTGTGTGTCATTTTAGTCTTAGCTAATGCAAAAACAGCTCATTTTAACTCAGATTTGATAAAGGGGTACAAATTTCCTTGTCAACAATAGACTTTAGGACTAGATATATTGATAGAGATCCACAAGTCTGTGCAATTTATAGTGAATAAGACTATTTCAGACTCGGGGGTAGATATCTGGTGGTACAGGGGACTCTTTTTAAGGAGAGTATTATTCTGGTTAACGTATGTGGCCCAAATGATGGCAGTCTTTCATTTTTTGAGAACTTATGTTTACTGGTATAGTTATGATGGCAGGTGATTTTAACTGCACATTAGACCATCTACATCGTTCAGCAGGCACAGATACCTCACATTCTCATAGTAGAAAGAAAATTCAACAGTTCATTCTAGGACCTAAACCCATGTGACCCTTGAAGGATTCAGAATCCAACGAAAAAAAGAATGCTCATTATTCATCATCACTTAAATCCTACTCTCGGATTGACCACTTTTTAATTTCCACAGCTCTACTATTTCCTAGTACTGCTAGCTGTAATTCTGATAGCATTGTTTTGTCACATCATTTCCCCACCTCAATACTCTACTGGGATCCACAATTAACTAAAAGATCCTTTAAATGGCACCTTTACCAGGTGGGAAGCTTTCAAAGCATGCATCAAAGGGTAAATTATTAATTTCACTAGTTCCAGACCTAATAAATTTAAGCAGAAAATGAATGAAATGGACATTAGAATTACACATTTTGAGAGCAAAGCTAGTCTTAATAATTCAACACAAATACTTTAAGAATTTTTTGCACTTACTGAGTACGAGGATCTGTCAACTTTGAAAGCGGAAAACAATTTAATCAGGCTCAAACAAACATTTTATGACCAGGGCAACAAACCCAGTAAATTACTTGCCTGGCAAATTAAGAAAATCCACTCAGAGAGAGCCATTAATGCAAAGAGGAATGTATGAGGTGAGATCACAACAGATCCATTAAGGCTGGCACACACTACAGGATTTTTTAAAACTTCACAGATTTAGAGACCACACACTTGAAGATAACAAAAGACAGATCGCACAAGTTTCTCTCTTCTGATCTTATAGTGTGTGGTGTTCACTACAGAGCACACCACATAAGATTCTAAACCGATTCTTCAGCAGACTATCAGGTTCTTCATGCTCAGTATTCCAAATCTCATGTAGTCAAACGTGACTTCAGTGTAAACAAACATGATAGGAATAACGGCACTATAAATAATGACGTTACTAACGGCATTCCTTTTTACAGTAACGAGCAATCTAATTGATTACTCTTCCCATCATTATAGCGCCGTCACTATTACTGGCATGCGGCGCGTTACTAGAATTGAAGCTGTTTTTTCATCAGACCATCCAGATCTCTGAGTCGAAGGACAGAGATTTTTTAGGGCTGTCAAAATTGACGGGTTAGTGCGGATTAATCCATCAACATGATTAATCCTTAAAATTTTTAGCGACGGTAACTCTACTTGTTTGTTTTTACTTCTTGTTCCATCAGTCAGCTGAGTCAGTTCGCGTTTTGATTGGCTTAAATCTGGTACACGTGACATCACACACTGAGCATGCTCGGCTCCTCTCAGAGGAAACCCCCACACACTACAGGGTTTCTAGTCGCAAATATTTAACATGTTCATTATCTACGATCTCTCCTTCCGAGCGGATCGGACCGGACAAAATCACTCTGAACACACCCCACACCACAAGAAAATCAGACATGATGTCGTTTGCAAACATCCGACAATCGGGCCTTTGCTGGCTTTGATCCTAAGGTGGAGATTGGGACAAAAATTGGCCCGATTATCCTGTAATGTGTACCAATCTTTAGGAAATTAACCAAACTTTTGTTAAGTATTATGGAGCCCTCTATTAATCAGAATACCCCAAGAACTCAAACAACCAGGCAGTTTTTCTCGATAGTTTGGTCATTCCCAGTATCCATGGTGAGGCTAATCTAGCGTTGGATAAAGAGCTGGATTTGGAGGATATCTCCAATTCCATTATTAAATTGAAGGGGGGTAAGGCAGCAGGACCTGATGGGCTCCCGACAACTATTTCTAAACTATTTGAAGATAAACTGAAGGGTCCACTGCTGGATATGTCATCAATACTCGTCTGAGATTAATACAATATAACTGGGTAATGAGGACATACTGTATATCAACCCCTGAGAAAAATAAGTTAAGAAGTGCAGAACACACAAAGGGACTTTATATCACTGCTTGTGGGAGGGTGTTGAGATCCAAAAATTTTGGAGGACAGTTTTATGCTTTGTATCTTGGATCACCTCTTCCTCAATAATTATAAGCCCCAGGTTGAGCTTGCTGGGTATTCTCCTGGTTAACTGCGCTCTAAGAGAGAGAAAGTAATGGTTGATCTATGTCTGTTACAGGTAAGGCGTTCAATTGCTCTCTGTTGTGAAAATGTGTGTGGCTGGAAAAAACATTTTATACAGATAGATAGAAAGGTAGATCTGTAGATAGATAGATCATAACATCCACATCTCTGTCCATACTCAAGGTTTTCTGGCAGAGCATTCCATTTTCACAAGATGGTAAATGTCATTCACTCCACCTGTCTGGTTTCAATGTTGTGGCTGACTGGTGTAATCAGTTTACTCATATTTGCTTGTGTTGGATTGCTTGTCTGCATAATGTGTCAAATAAAACTATTCATAAACAAATCTTGGAATTTGTTCAGGCTGTTGGATTATGTTAATCACATTACATAATGAGGGAGCAGCATGGAAAGATAAATTCCTGGTCAAAACACACGATTCCAGTGATACACTGAATTTAGAAAACTGTGAAAAGTGTAAATATGACAAGTAACACCACAGCAATCACAGCCCCTCTCTGAAATCTGAGTATTAAAGTGCTCTATTATTTTAGTGGTAACTAGCCGCAATCAGTTATATCAGTTTATGATGTGGGCTTTTCCAAACTGCATTGTGTTTATGCTCCATGAAACAAATGCAGAAATGATTGTAACCATCTGTTATGAAGTCTCTACCCACAAATGAGTGCTTCATTTATACTTTACTAGTTTGGCTGAATGATCTGCATGTAGTTACCTCCCATTGTGGTTTCCAACAACAAACACAAAGCAGAACTTACTCATTACATGCCATTTTCTCTGAAGCCAGCTCTGTTATGGACATACATTAAAACCATAAAAACTCATTTGGCCTAAAAACAATTTGTTAAAAACAGAAACTGAATTTCGAGGACGATTAACAAACCTCCCACAGTTCACTAAGTCTGCAGACTAATTAGCAGTGGGGGCAGGAGATTCCAGCTTATCCACTGTGACTCTGTATCCTTGAGGCCCCTGACCTCCAGTTGAGTTAACACCAACATCGCAAGAGGAGTGCAGCCGCATTTCCAGAGTGAGAGAGTGAGATTAAAAACACATTCCGATAAAGAATCTTTTCTGAAAGCATTCTTTACATTCTGTGAAGAGCGGCAGATGTTTCCAGTCTGCCATCGTTCAAGTGTTAGCAGTTTGCCAGGAAATGGAGTAATTCAAAGAACCCTTCTTTACACTGTTCATGAACAGTTTCCCCTGGTCCACATATGCACTTGAACATACAGGAAAAAACACAGATTATATAGATTCTAACAAGCCCAATCTTCAGAAACCAAAACAGGAAATTTCACATAAATAATTTGCTTTTTTTTTTTTTAAATGTCCCCTGTGTCCAACAGTGTTACTGGACTGCAAATTGAAGAGAGGCTCAGCATGTTCATACATTTTGAATAAGAAGCTGTGGAGGTGTTTTCATTTGTTTGACTAATCAGACCTCTTCTGAGGACTGTGTGGAAGGGTACAAACAGTTCTGTTAGTTGTGTTGCACCTCTGAGAGTGTAGTCTAACTCAGATCAGATGTAGAGTGTGGGTTTAAGCCTGTCTTTGGCTGCACATTTCACGCAGCTTTCTCCTTCCAGCTCGATCCACAGAGGACTCACTATTTTGAGGGGACACCTTTGCTGCATCCCTAGCTTAGCTCTGTCTGATACGGTAGTGATTAGTTTAAAGAAATACACACGTCAGTATTTTTTCTTTCTATCGCACAATGATAATGAGGTGCAGCCAGACCATAATGTTCTGCAGAATACTCCTTTTATCAGAGGTCTTCCCAGCCAGAAGTGTGGATATGCAGCATCGTCGAGGGTGCAGCTCGTAAAGCCGGGATCAGACTACATGAGTGTCAAAATCCTAACAGAATTTGAAATTGGGTTGGATTGGATTTAGCCTGTAATAGAGGGAGCGATCAGGGAGCAGTGCTTCACCTCACATGATCTCATTGGGAAAGCAGATGGAAACTAAATGGAGACTGTGATGCAACAACTTGCTGTAGCATTAAAATTACTTTGCAATAAAATAAAACTAAAACAGAGGGCTAATGAGAATGAGAAAATGGTTGGAAAGATCCAACCCTGCCAACAATGTCTGCTGCTCTGGGTGGTAGCGTGATAATTGTAGCCATCCTGATTTTAGCTTGTAAATTTCAGACGTGTCTGATATTATTGGGGCGGCGCTAATCAGTCAGAGAGCAGTTCAGGAGGTTTCAATCTGGATCTGGAAACACCTCACATTACCAAATAATCCGCTCACACATCAAAGCAAACCAAGATCCCAGACCAGATTTCTTCTCATATTGCTGGGAGGTGTGAAACAGGGACAAATGACCATGGAACTCCTGCAGTCCGAGCCCACTATAAGTTAAGTTTAACATGATCTGTCAGACACGGAGGTGTGTGGAAACCAACCAGGCAAATACTTAAACATCCTTCTTTGTCCTAAACGGTCACTGGTTCTGATGGAAGGGGCAGTTCTTTCACAAACAACCAAAAAGACAGTCACATCTGAAGTGCCAGTCCTTTTCTATATGTAGATCATTATCTGGGTACCTGCTGAAAGGTTCAAAACAAACTTTAGATCATTACAATGTTTTATTGCTTTATGATTAAAAATCAACATGATTTAATCATCATAGTTTTGAAAATGACTCTTAAGCAAACAACAAATTGACAAACTGTCACCTTCATGTCTTTATTTCCCCCTCTCCACTTCATGCTGAGGCACTCTAGCCAGACTCCAGTAAAAGCCAAGTTCATTTCCCGTCTGAAAGGAAAACATTCTTTCCATCATGAGTCAGCGTTGAGAAGCGTTCACACAGAACATAATTTGATTAAAAGAATGATCTGCATGAGATTATTTTATCTCTTATTTCAGATAAGGAAAATAGAAAGGGATGCTGATAACAAGTCACTTTAACACTGTTGAGAATATTGTCCCCATCTGAATATTATCATAAAAATGCTTTTGGAAGTAGGACAGAGTGACCATCAACACGGTGATTGTGTCTAAAGTTACAGGGTTGCTTGGATGGTTGTTCTCAGCCATTGACTTTACAAATTGGACTGAAATAACAAGTCGCCTTACTCACACTGAGTTAGTGATGTTGTATTATTCACAAATGGAAATAATTACGCTAACAGAGAAGGCTATTGGCACAGGAAGGGCAGAGAACAACAACAGCTTTCTTTTAAGCAGCTGACTCTGTCCGTTGCAGTTTTTGGCTTAACAATATTAATACCAGATTGCCAGCTAGTGCAGAGTCACATGTCCACCGATCCTCTGGAAGTGGTTTTGCTGACTTGTTTCATAAGATCATCAGTCTGCAGTCCAGATTTTTACCTCTACTGAATTTAGTAAGTAAAGTCAGTAAAGTAAGTTAAGTAGCAGATTCAGCCGTCTATTCTTAGTGTTTACTTTGAGTCAAAAATAAACATAAAGCAACTTGAATTATCAGTTTTGGTGATTTAGAAAGTTGTGTTAATCAAATTTTAAAAGTTAATTTAAATAGTGTCTGTTTGATCAGTCATTAGACTCAGCCTCAAACACTACAATGGGAAAATCTAAGGATCTGAGTACACATCTGAAGAAGAAAATCCATGTCTTTAACATGTCAGGAAGGTCACTTGGAACCATTTCAGAGATGCTTCAAGTCCCAAAATCAACTGTGCAAACTGCTTGTGAGTACTAAGTGCAGGACACAGCTGTGTGACTGTCAAAATCAGGAAGAAAACACAAGCTATCACCTGCTGCTGAGAGACAACGGGTCAGGATGGTCAACACTCAACTAAACATCACCAAAAAGCAAGTCTACAATGAATTAGAAGCTGCTGGAACACACGTGTCAGTGTCCACAGTCAAGCGGATATCACCATGGGCTAAGAGGCTTTCATGCAAGACGGAAGCCTTTCCTTTAGAGACGGGACCTTAAAGCAATTGAAGTTTGCTGCTGATCACATGGACAATCAAAAGCCTTCTGGAGGAAAGTTCTGTGGTCAGATGACACTAAAATCCAGCTATTTGGCCACAATTACCAGAAATATGTTTGTAGGAGAGAAGGTGAGGCTTTTAACCCCAAGAACAAACCTGTAGCCAGAAAGTTGGTTCTTGTACACTGTTAGATGTTTCAACAAGACAATGACACAAAACATACATCAAGAAAAAAGATAAAGAAATGGCTAAAAGAGGCCAGAAACCAGCCTTCCCAAAGTCATCAAGAGCCTGTGCACTGTGCTGAAGTAGAGGAGTGGTCAACGATACAACCAGAAGCTTGTGTGACAGCTACCAAAAGTGAGAATGGCCAAGGACCATTTAATCAAATATTAGCATTGCTATATGTATATTTTTAACCCAGCAGACTTTGTCATATTTTTAAAAGACCAACTACAGATGTATGAAAGAGCCAAAATGCATGATTGTTTTTTTGTGACAGAGATGCATGTGCTTCATTGGAAGCTAACTACTGGTGTGATGTACACCATCTTTACAGGTGTATGTAAAGTTTTGTTCACAACTGCATGTGACCCAGGTGGAGTTGGGTGGAGGTGGGTGGAGGTGGTTGGAGTAGATGGTGGTCATACAGAGCACACAACCATCACACCAGATGGACAGGTTTAAAACCTGAGTCCAGTATTGGCTGGTGCTTGTGAAGTTTTTGGTTGTTTCTTTTTTTGTTGTTTTTCAAAAATATTACACGTTTAATGCCCTAAATTTTCAAGGAGATTAAGAAATTAAGCAATGTATGCATTTACACATCTTTTACATTTAAACCAATAATACCTTTATTTTGATCATATACTTTTAAATACAAGTACTTTGGCAATCAAACCAAAAGCAGAAGGCCAGAGAACAACTACAATAAAGCTAAAACAAGCAGAAGAAAATGCAAAATAATAATAAATGCAGTAAAAGCGAAATAAGAAATAAACAGATGATATCACATTAAAGCAAGTCTACAAAACAGATTTTAAAAGCCATTCATTCTGCCAACATTCAACATCCACTCAATTCACATTTTATCTAAAGCCAGAGCCAACCTGTGCATTACATTACATAGTCCTGAGGGTCTGTGTGCAGCCCAAAATTTGTGTTTCCATGACAACTATGCAACAAGACCAACAGTGCACTCTGCAGTAATATATATGCACAGAATATCTAGGTACGACCTACTGCATGTGAATGATGCAGTAGGATGGCATATTAACAGCTATACATCTGTAGATGTCCACAGCTGTCCATGTCTGTGTTGATAAGGGAATATAATCAAGGCTTAATATAAAATAAGTACAAGAAAACATCGAACGTTACATCTACTTCTCTCTAATGGAAAAATTGACAGTCAATGAATATTTATTATTTGAAAGTTTAACTGCTGGACAGCAGATGCCTCCTGCCTCACTGAAAGGTCTGTGTTCAGTGTTCATGCACCAGAGGTATCAAGGGCTCACACTGCACTTGCTGAAGCTGGACCACGACTTGCTTGCAATCCGTGATGAAATATGTGAATAAAATTTATGGTGAGCTAATGAGCAAAACTAATTAATGAGTGGAGTGAGGATTTAGGTGTGCATGTTAGTCTGTTTTTTCTGAGTCAGACTCACTGGATGTAGAATAGAATAGAATAAAACGCTTTTTTTTGTTATCATACACAATGTACAACGAAATTTAAAAGAAAACTCTGGTGGTGCAAAAAATACAAGTATAAAAGATAAATAAAAGTAAAAGTAAAAGTAAATTATATGAATGTATTCACAAGGGAACCAGTATATGAATATGCAGTAGAGAGCACGCTAGCAGCAGTGGAATAAATACATTGCACAGTGAGAGATGACTGTAGACGTTGGATGTCTGCCATTTCCTCCATGCATTTCACACGGCTTTCTCCTCTCCTTTGGCCACTTTCATGTTACTGTTTTCAAAATCTCCTTCACTATGAGCAAAAACAACAACAACAACCTTCAAGCAGCCACTTACTTGGGGAAAATATCAATTTTTGATTTTTTTCCTCAGTGAATTATCCTTTATTAATAATAATGATAATATGAGGCAGCTTTAAGGTGCAGTGGTTAGCTCTGCCACCTAACAGCTAGAATCTTTCAGTCATCTCGGGCCTGTCTGTGTAAAATTTGCATGTTCTTCCTGTGTCCTACCACAGTCCAAAGACATGCATGGGAGGTTAACAAGGGATATGAAATTGGATGTAGGTGTGAAAGTGAGCTGGTTGTCTGTTTCTCCGTGTTAGCCCTGCGATGGGCTGGTGGTCTGTCGGGCGTGTACCCTGCCTCCACCCTTTGTCAGCATTGTCCGATAGCAGAAGGATGATGATGACAAGGTGCAGCCAGACCATTCTCCAGTGCTGAGAGAGCACAGTGGAGGAACTGGCATGCAGCATTTTGAAATCTGGCGTCCTTGTGCTATAATTAGCTTGTGATTTGTTTTAAATACTGCAAAGACATGTTTATCAATGAAACAAACCACAACTAACACGTTCAAGGGAAAAATGAAAATAGTATGTTTTGCAGTTTCTTTAGCATTTTTCCTCCTACCCAGACTCAGTGTCTGAAGTCTCTGATTTCTTGCAGTCCCTTGTTCTTTCTAAGTGGGAGTTCACACATGTGCCAGCTCAGCAGCAGCCCACAATATTTTTTATAATTTATCCCATCACATATTCCAAAAATCTGTTATGAGTCAAACACAGTGTCCCCAAAGCACATCCTCCAAGTTGTTGAATTACCCACATGCTCGTATCTTTTGCAGCTGTGCCTCTTAAACTCCCATGACATGGGAACTCAGGCATGCAGTTCAAAGACTTTGGAGCAAACTACATGGTACTGGCCATATTTATTCAGGTTGTATCAACCACATCACAATGCAGGTTGCAAAAACAATTTTAGAAAAGCTCATCTGGAATTTTGTGAGCCACAGTCTGGGAAACTGCTGAAGTTTCTGTCACTGCATAGCATCACAATGAGCTTTTAACTTCACCTTCCATTATCATTTGTGAGTCTGTATGTTCAAGACAAATTTACCCCAACAGTGGCTCCAGGTGTGAGTTTAAGTCTGCATGATTGTCTGATGGACAGGTGACCTATCCAGGGTGTACGCCAGCTCTTGTTAAATGTCATCTGGGATAGACAGACCCCTCAAGCCTCTATAAAATAAAGTGGGTATAGCTAATAGATGGAAGAAAGGTTTTGGTGTCCCACATTCAGGCTAAAAGCACTGGAGTCCGTTTCATGCACGGGCAAGTAGGATTTATGTTTTACAGCTTATAATGGGCCGTGCAGTGGGTAAGGAAAAGCAGTAAAAGCTCTTCAAGCAAGCACAGTTTTAACAAATCCCCCACCTCCCAAAGAAAAGTCTGGAGAGCAGAGAAAAAGGCAAAGTTGCAAGACTGAACCTGGACCGCAAGAATAGTTTAGATTCACTTTTGTCATACAGAACTAAGTGTAGAAGTGTCACTTGTGCCCCAGCAGTGTGAGCTAAATGACATCAGGTCCCTGAGGCCCACTAAATGCCTCTTACCTCCAAATCTCCAGAGAATTCAGAGAAAGTGAAAAATAATAACATGGGACAGGGAGTCTGTGGAGTACTTTAAACCATAATGAGATGCTGGGATTGATCCTGTGGGAACACAAGCTCATGTGGTCCAGGAGGGTGAGTTAAAGAAATTTACAGTAAATGGGGAAAAGATAGTAATACACTGCTGAGTCCTTTCACAGCTGCTTATGCTGATTATTTTGCTGGGGCTGTAGAGCTTCTTAAAGCATGACCCTGTTCATAAAGGTTAGGTGTGACCTGATGGTGGCAAAGTTATGACATCAAGTTGCTACAGTTCATCCTAGGTGGGAGATGTGAAAGGTGTGCACTTCTAACTGTAAGGAAAAAGAAATGAAAGTTTGTACACAATGTCATGGAAATCCATCCCATAACTGTTGAGATATTATAGTCTGAAACAAAGTGGGCTATTCAGTAGCAAGGATCACTAGTAAGGCTCCAATGGTACTTAACTGTCCTGATCAGCAGCTTCATCAGGAGTCTCACCTCCTTCCTTCAGACCCTGCTACAGGATACTCAAAATGCAGATGCAGTGCTTTATTTTAGTGGCCACTGAAAGACTGAATCTGTTCGTGTATCGTGCTGATGCTGACCGTTTCACCTGCATTCTTAATCTTACTAGGAACTGCACTCAGATGTTTAGCTTTGGCTTCTAATGGCCAGGTGGGTAGTAGCATTTCTAGAGGTTTTATTTTTGGCTTGATCTACTGCTGTTTTCATTTATCTATTCAGGTTTTTAAAAATCTTTTTAAACCATACATTTTTATCTTTTTGCATCTTTTCCTTTTATGTTTTTGTTCATTGTTATTGGTGTATGGCTTGGACCTGTGTGTTGATGCTTGCATGCACACCAGACTTCCTTTTGAATGGTAGTCTCACATAGCCAGACCTTTCTCCATAGTACTGTGTTAGCGCAGTAGAATGGTCTGGCTGCACCTCATTGTAATTCTGCTATGAAGACAAAAAGGTATGGATTGTTTGTTGTTTGCATTTCTCTAAACCAATCACAACCGTCTTGGGTGCAGTTCAGACCATGATGGAGCAACGGTGCTCCTGTAAAATAGCCATCATAGAATTGTTGTGGTGGAACATTTACATTTAATCAGTTGCTGCTGTTTGAGAACAGTAACGCACAGAAAGAGAGGAGAGAGCCACGTGAAAAGCACAGCAGAAATGGCAGGCATAAACTCAGTTACCAAGATGGTGATTAAGTTGAAAGTAACAGACGCTGCTGTCCATTGAACCAGCTGCTAGCAGAGATAAAAAGGTTGGTCATTTTCTAAAACAGCTGTATTGTGTTTTATCAAATGTTACTCAAAAAGGAGTAAATGGAATATTTGTCGGGGATTATTGTCAGCTGTGGATTAATACATATTTGCTGCAGTAATGAGTAGCTCTGATGCCACAACAGTGCATGTAGGACTGAGTCATAATAATCTACAGTGTATGTTCATAGTAATAAAAGAGCATATCATTCAGTGTAACAATGTGGCTTATTGATGTGTTTTTAATCATTTTTGGACAACAATGGAGCTCCCTGGCACGGTGGAATAAGAAATATCAGCTTCTGGATACACATACTTGTTGGTAGATAACATTCATTGTTGTTTCAGCCTTTTTGTGGGATTTTATTTTTTACAATATGACAAATATAGAATAATTCCAGACTTTTTGTCTCTGAAATGAAAACAAAGTAGAAGAAGAGGAAAAAATGTTTTTTATTTATTGAGTCATGGCCTGAAACAAAGTCACATTAATGACTAAAATAGACAGCCTGAGACGAAGCTGGCCAAGCGTTGCATATTGCCGTAGCCATGTCCTCTCAGCCAAACACCTTTCAAAAAGCATTATGTAAGGCTAAAGAAGTCTTAATTTAAAAACTTCCTGGCATTAGGAGGGAATTTATATTTAACTGTGTCTTTTTCAAACACAAGTCGACTTTGAAGCTGTATAAAATAAAAACATGCCTTTGTGTGTCTTCACGGTGCTCTGCCAGTGATCTGTATTCATTTTCCTCACTTAATTTCCTCTGCAGTTACACAAAGTCTAAAGGTGACGTCCTCAGGAGCAGGGCATGAATGAAGGCTACATGGTAGACCTATAAAAGAGCCATTCAGGTTTGGCTGGCAGCAGGACTGTTTAAGCCAAGTCAACTCCTGCTGGATATCTCCATTTTCAACAGCAGATTAGAAAACCTCTTGGATTAAAGATGTGAGGGCCAGGAGCCCTGTGGCCATTATCTGGGAACTCTTAACTGAGGTCACATGCTTTGGAAAACAGCGGCACCAAAAAACTGCCTCTAATTCTCCATTCGTGAGAATGAATTCTTCACGTTCTGCTGGTTCTCATGGATTGGATTTTTTCAGGAATGCATGTGCAGGACGTTTCAATGCTGCACAGATTTATGAAGATCTCATGTGTCTTTTTTTATACAATTAAATATGTAAGAACGTTTTTTTTTTTACAAAACATGTCATTTCTCAGTCTAGATCAGAGTAAATGGCGGTGAGTTATGAATCCTAAAGGCTTTGCTCTATTTGGATGTTGCTTGGGATGACATAAACTGTGATGTATGTTAAAAATCTGCCACAGATTTATGCATTTCTAATTTGTTTGAAACATATATCTTTTAAATGTAACCACAAGATGATTTCTAAAACTCCACAACCTCAATGAAACACTGGAAAATGTACTTTTAATGCAGCCACATTGAGTCTCCAGCCTCGATCTGTTTGTCCATTTGGCATCTATGCAGCAACGCCTCTGCAATGTTTCCTTCACTCTCCTCCTCCTCCTCACTCTTCCTCCCACCTCCTCTCTCACTGTGGCTCCTACCGGCCCCTCGCACCACCTCTCTCCTCTCTGATCCCTCTCTCTTTCTCATCACCGTCCTCTGTTCATTCTCCCACATCCTCTTGGAGTCTTCTCCTGGTCTCATGCTCATGACTCATCATCCCACATGGAAACATTTTCTCTGTGGATGTGAAGGAGCTTTTACTGCTGTTAATGAAAATTTAAACAACAACCCACCCCACCGACAGCCCCACAAGTTCAAGCAAAGCGAAGACACGCAGAAAAAGGGGAAAAAGTGCTTTTTCTCATCTTGCGGCTTTTGATGAAAGCTTTATGTCCATGATGCATTTTAGTATCTGGTAAAACCAATAATATGTATCATGTCAGACAACTGTGCGCACTCTAACAGATCAAGCCATCTGTCGGTGAAGACTGCCCCCTACTGGCTCACCCTCCTTCTTATGCAACCTCTTTCCACATCCAAGGCATACCCTGTTAGGTCAAACCTCTCCAGCTATCATGAGACTGCTGAACACAACACCCCACCTGACTTAGATACTGCCAGAACTTCTGAGCTATGCCATATTTTGTAAGAGCATTTCAAACAACGCAAACAGCATTCAAAAATAAAACCCTGCATCATCCATGAGGTTACTTAATGCGGATATATAATCTGTATTTTGTAACGTGTCCACTCAGCAGTTTGCCATGGTTATGAGCATTGCTTAACTTGTACTAAATAAACAGGTCTACATAAGTGTCTTCAGGTTCATGCTGAAGTTAGTGTCTAAAGTTAACCAGCACAGTAAATAGTTGGAGCCTCAGCAGTAAATGTGACTTCTAGCTCATGGAGGCAACTAACGTCTGATTGCTCAACCCTGTCTCCCAAAAATTATGCTCCTACAAATAAACTGCATTCTGAATTAGGTCTTGAAAGTACGGTAAGATATAATAGCAAACTATGGTGTAGGCATTATTCTGACATATTTTTCGCCCAGAAAACTGGGGTTCTTGTCCTGCATGGGACGATTTAGACTTCATGACTCCTTCTGGTGGAAATCAAGTTCTTTTTACCTTGTTAACTTGTTAATGTGATATTTTTATAACAGACAAATCATGAGTGAAATAAGCAGTCAACCCCATGGCTGAGTATTTCCACCCAGAAACTGTAGTGTACTGATGAAAAACACAGACTCAGACTTCCACCTTTAGGGTTTCATGTGTAACAAACCTAAGGAACCGATCCTGTCAGCTTACATGGTGCTTTCTGTATCATTATTCTTCTTCAGAATAGATTTTCTGATTCAAACATGCTATGGCTGAATACTCAGACATCACAGCTTGCCATCAAGAAGCATAGTTTTACAGTGTTGGAGCAGAGTTCTAGGTGAGCTGGTGTTCTCAATTTGCAACGAGTGGTGGAGAGATGGTTTGAGAGAGGCAGGGATTCACAGATCTACACATTCCAGAGGAGGCAAAAGTGTTCCATCTAAGCTTTTTTAGAGTGAGGAAAGATAGCTTCCATGGAAAAAAAAACTTAAAAATATGCAGTTTTGGTAAATGGGATGAGTTTTCAGGTGTGAAATCAATGACCAGAGAGTGACATTAAAGGACATTATATTAATAACCATATTTCAACCTGATGTATTTCCCATTAATGTGGCTAAATTGTGTCTCCATGGGTCATGCTACACTCTTCACCTCTGTCGTAGAGATTTATCTGTGAACAGCATTTAGTCAGAAAAGCTGCATGAGATGCTGCAACTTTCCAAAGGAAGACAGTTTTTACATGAACCAGTTTAAATATTTGTTTTTCGTCTGACCAGTTTTAACACAGAAATGAGCCACCTGGAACGATTGCATTAATGATTTCCAGCTGGACATGTTTGCCTGGTGACCTAATCACCTGCATATTCAACTGTTTGTTTACTGTATAGGGCTGGGGATGATGGAGGGAAGACAACATGACATCCTGATGTCTTTCAGCATACCTCCAGAAACTGGTGGTTTCTGAGCTCAATGCTCTGCTGTTGATTCATGAGAAAACTGTTGCTGCAAAGAGCAGGAGCTGTTAACAGCAGACTTAGAAAATCTCCATGTGTCCACTGATTAGAGGAATCACAGCTGTGGAACTACAAATGACAAATCTACTGCTTTGAAAAATATTGTTGTCCTGGAGATGGTGTTTCATCTCCCGGCAAGAACACTCAGTTCTGCATACGGTAAGTAAAAGACCACTATAGTTAGAAAAACGTTCTTTCCAGGAGACTAATTCCTGTACATACATTCAGTCAGAATGGAAATGTTTACAATGACTCATGTACATGACTCATTTACATGAATAAACTCAGTTTTCCTAAATCTCTGCAGAGTTTGCAAAATCCAAAGCACTACAACAGCCACATTATTGGGATAAACCAGAATTCCCCTTTAAGTTTCATTTTCACTCACTATTTTTTTTCAGGTTTACCAAAATTTAATGCTTTGGGTTAAAATACAATCCCTTACAACAAGTTTGAAGCTTCTCCTGCATTTTCTCGGTTACTATGGCGATGAGTCCCGCCACATCGAAGACATAACTGGTTGACTAAAATGGAATAAGCTTAAAACATAACTGAGAATGAGGTTTAGTTCTACAGGACTACATTTCTGGGGGCCCAGGATTCATTCATGTGTACACTGCAAACAGAGACCCTTTATAATCTGTGCAGCTTACTTTTAATTGTACCAATTTGTCACACTATAAATAAATGGCTTTATAAAAGTGGGTTCAAGATGTAGCCCCCAGCTAAGCAGAGCTGTGTTTGTATACAACCAGTGCAGTACTTCATAACATCATGTCTGTGGCATGTGCTATGATGCAAGACAGAAGTCACTTTTGACCCCTGGAAAAAAAATGACCTCACCAACAAGAGCCCCCAGCTCTGTGCAAGCATCTGTGCAAAGAGGCACTGCTGCAGTTCCCACGAGTTCAGTTTGTTTTAAAACAGCTTGTTTTAAAACAGGGAAAATAACTATACATACTATGTGAAGTCCTGCTTTTCTGCTTCTTCTGTGTTCATGCAAACTGGACTAAACTCTGTTATCTGTCTGGCTGCTCACTGCAAACAAAAATAAGAAGGTCGTACATAAAATATGAAACAGTGATCACAGCCACTTCAAAAGAAGCAGTCAACAACAATGACAAACTCTTTGACAACGTGCAGACCATTTGCACGAGGAGTGAAGAAGTCAGCAAAGACTCGACTGATTTTCAAGGCTGAAAACTGTTTTCATGACAGAAGCTGTAATGTATTACAGAACACTTGTGTTCTTGACAAGTAAAAATGAAAAAAGCACAAAAATTCAGCCTTTTGTTCAACAAGATCACTGTTGTTCTATGTGAATCCTCAGCGTTTATTTTGGCAAAAGCCTAATCAAGGGTTAAGACTTAAATTATTTCCTTAAACTAACTTCTACTTCTCTGAACCAACAATCATGATTCCAGAGAAGAGACCTCTTTATTAGTGTTAGGTTAATATTAGTAACATCCTATTAATAAGCTGCAGACTAGTCTCACTCACTGGGTGAAGGCTGCTGGTATAATCTTACCACTAATTTTAGGTGGCTATGTCTTTCCCTTCTGCTATCTGTGTTACTGTTTTCAAAATCCCCTTTGCTACAGAAAACAGCAACAGTAACCATCGAGCGGCGGTCTATCACACTGAATATCTGCAGTTTAGCCAAGGATTTAAATTGCGCAGTAAAGCAGCCCTGATAGTTTTTTGTGGTGGATAACTATTTTAATTACAGTGCTTGCATCCTTCACTTAGCTTCGCCAAAGTCGACTGTGATTGGTTTAGGGTTAGAACACACACAAGCCAGGGTGTTTTTTCCCTATAGTGGAATAGTAGTGAGGTGCAGCCAGACTGTTATGTTCTATGGAATGGGCTGGTGAAGCAAAACTAGCTGTGGGCTAACTAAAGCTAAAGTACCGTTTATGTGAGAATCTGGACTTGAGCACTGCTGATGGATCGACCTCCTCAGGTGTCCTGTGTTAGTATGGGGCTATGGCGAAGCAAAACAAACACATGCATCAAGAACACTAACATTTATATTTTTAGGTAAACAACACATTACTGCAGAAGACAAATACTGGTCGGTAAAGAACAACTTTCAATTTATTCATATTTGTTTGATTCTTGGGAGATTTTGTTCCAATGTTATAACAAAAACATATTGCATGCATGGGAAAGATTAAAAAGACTGGCATTAAAAGCAAAGTTGAAATTCTCACTGTCCCTCTTCATTGAAACAACATGTTACCATTAAACCCTGCATGTTGACCTGCAGCAGTGAGTCCTCAGAGCCAATTCTGGAAACACTGTATGACCCTGTGTCCTCACTTCAAAGCCTTTTCCCAGCTGGTTCACAACACTGTCTTGACATATTTCATGTATCATGTGAACCTGTAAAACTGTGTTGGTTATCTGCATGCATCAGGTTACTCCGTATTAATGGTCTAAAAGGGTTTTACAGAGCACCAAAGCTGTATTACAAAAACTGATTTATTATCTGCTGCCAGATACAAACTCAGGTTTCTCAAATCAGCTCATTCCTCTTATGTGCAGTGATTCAGGCTGCACACAGCTTGAATGAATAACAGCTTAAAACCTAAACGCAATGATTCCTGCTGCATTTAAACATTCACAGTTAATTTGAAAGGAATGCTTTTCCTGAGGAACATTCAGCCCTACACCAGACACAGACACGTACACACTGACATGGATGACGTTAAAGTTAGAGAGGAATTACTGGTAAAGGTTTCCAAGGAAATGTAACTTGTAAGAGACATTGTCTGTGGCATCATAAGCATGTAAATGTACCACTATCACAGTGCAGGAACACTACACACTACAACAAAAAGTCTTATCTAAATTTTACTTGAGTAAAAGTACAATTTGCTGTCAGTTAAATTCAAATTAAAGAATAGAAGTAAAAGTACTCACATACATAGAATGTACCATTTCAGATCAAAATATATGTTAATGAATTATAGTTACTCGTATATCAATGTAAATATCACTTGACAGCAGGTTTTAAATGTGGGGCTAATTTAACTACTGAATAGCCTACTAGGTAGTCAAAAGTGTATAATAATAATAATAATAATAATAATAATAATAACATCATAATTTGTTGATTACATCATGTAAAATAGTACCTAAAGCTAAGAGTAATAAGTACAAATTCCTCTAGTGGAGTAGAAGCATAAAATACCATAAAACAGAAACACTTATTTAAAGTACAGTACCAGTCAAAAGTTTGGATACACCACCACATGAAGGGTTTTTTCATCATTCTTACCATTGTCTCCATTATATAACAAACTGAAGGAATATCTGTGAAATATTCCCATTAGAATTACTGTATGTCATAAACCTGACGTCCAAGTTTGCAATTTTAGATTCAAAGCAGCCACTTTGGACTCTGATAACAACTTTACACTCTCTTCATTTTCTCAACCAGCTTTATGAGATTATCTCCTGGAGCTTTTCCAACTATCTTGAAGGAGTTCCCACATGTGGTGAACATATGTGTGGATTCATGTACACATCCAAAGTCATCTCAGCTGGTTTTAGGTGGGTGACAGTGGATGTCAGGGGCTCTGATGCAGCACTCCATCACTTTGCTTTATGTTCAGACAGCTTTTCCAAAGCTTGGAGGAGGCATACTATTTTCCCCGTGAGTTCATGGTAATGTTCGTCACCATCATTCACATCCCTCCAGGTACTAATGCTTACAAGACGCTAAAGGAGCTACACGATGAGATCAGCTCACTTCAGAACAAATACCCAGAGGTCATCTACGTGGTTGCAGGGGACTTCAACCATGTAAGGCTGGCAGACTTTCTGCAGGTTTTACCAGCACATCACCATATCGACACAGGGAAACAACACACTAGACACAGTGACGCTGCCTCTGTGCTACAAGACTGGCAGGTCTTCACAGAGGCAGTTACATGTGAGGGAGAGATGGATCTGGAGGAATACCCATCTTCTGTTCTCGGATTTATCTCCAGGTGTGCTGATGATACCACCAACAACAAGACAGTCACCATCTACCTAAACCAGAAACTCTGGCTCAGCTCTGCTGAGAGCCAGAGATGCTGCAGGTGATGCACCAGAACTCAGAGCGGCTAGGAGAGAGCTGACTGCAGGCATTAAGAGGGCCAAAGCCACATATGCTCAGAAAATCCAGGGTCATTTCTCCACCAACTACCCCCAGAGCATGTGGAAGGGCAGTAAATGCATCACAGACTTGAACACCAGGGATACAAAAGGGCCATGAAGACTGGTCATTGTATGTGTTTTCTCCACAGAACTGGTAGGTTTTATACACGCTGAAACACTCAAAGAATTTCACTATTACTCCTTTCAGACATTCTACGTGGCTCATGTAAAAGGCCTCAGTTTTACGTGGTTCATGTAAAATCGGACAGTTAATAACTGTCCGATTTTCAGCTTTCCAATGGCCCTGCAATGTAAATCTGTGGTTCTCTGTGCAACCGAGAAGTCATGAGTGACTCAGCTATGACCGACATTGACAAACATTTTTCAGGTTGTTTGTTTTTTTTATTCTTTCTAATTTATGGAATAACTTTTTCATGCTGCACATTGCTCAAGATATTGTTGAGTTCTCTACTTCTGGCCGTGGTTGTGCTGGTTCCGTAAAGGTGCACGAATTTAAATTGCAATGAAACAATTCTTCCCTCAAATTTTACCCATACTATGTAAATATTTTGTGGCAACATCTATGTTTCTCTTTCTAATATTGTTGACCCTTATGTTCTATATGATATTAAAAATGATATTTTCTCTTTTGGCGTTTCATACCACCCACGACCCTAGAGAGGATTAAACGGTGTGTAGATGATGGATAATGGATGTTATTGATGTTACTGAGGACTACCAGAGAAAGCAGGTTTACCACTGGGAATTTAAAGAACAAGCGTCTCCATCCCAGACATCTGCCACTACACAGTCACACAAGGCCACGCAGAGAACCATGGCTGCACAACACAAAACACCTCATCACCAGAGAGAGTACACCAGTGACAACAAGTTTTCTGTGGAAAGCGATTTTCCTCCAGATCTTTTTTTTTTTTTTTTTTTTTTTTGACAAAAGCAATTCTGGACTGAAGAGGAAGAAATACAGATGGGGGTTACATACATCCAGATACCAGACTAAACATTTCTTCTGTGGAGTTATCCAGTGATCAGTTTTCCCGCTGAAGGACTGCCCTGCAGCTGGAAGGTGGATCTTTTTGAGTGGTTCAAGCAAATAAAATTATGCCACAAGCTGTGCTACAGACATGACCGTTCTGATTTTTAGTTTTTGATTTTCAGTGCAAACACAGATAATGCCTCCATAAACACTTTTTGTAGAGTTGTGAGACAGTCATTATTCATCAGCTTGAGTCATGCTCGTACTGTATGTGACACGGCAAAGACTAAAGTTAGGACGCGGTATGTGGCATCGTAGGATTCTAGCTAACGGTCGTCATTAGCTCATCCTCTGAGCTGTCCTTCAACTAATATTACAGGAGGTCCTCGGTTTATGACGGACTCATGCTAGGATTTTTCATGGTTACGAACAATTCCCATAAATTACTTAAAAAGAGGAGTGCCAGGTAAGTTTATATTTGATAATCGTCCAATCCATACATTTTTAACCTACATGTTTGTTTTATTAATTCACTTGAACTTCAATTGTGATATTCAACTTGTGCTTGTTCTCTCCACGGATGTCTCTGGATCTGGAGCTACACATCCCTGATTTGCAGCCGCTGGCCTCACCACCTGCTGTCCTACCATCCACACCCCAACCTCTCCTGCTATCCCTCCCTCTCATCCCTATCCTAAGAGGTTTTTGGTTCCTTCCCACCATCGCTGACTGTTTGCTCAAAGGGAATCCAAAAGCAGCTATTATTACTATGTTAAGCAGTATGAGATGACATATGTTGTAAATATGCGCTATATAAATAAAATTGAATTGAACTGAATTAAACAATTTAAACTGGGACTCCAAATATTGGTGTGTTTTTTCTAACAGTTGATTAATCAGTGAATTGTTGCAGCTCTAGTTAATGGATAAAATTTTGAAACACTGGTGAAAGTGTATCAAAGAAATGTGTTCCTCAATCCATCAAGATAAACATTTGATTGCAATTATTTATTATGATCACATCATCAAGTCAATGTAAGATTGTCTTGAAACATAGTCTTTATTCATACATTTGTTTAGAAAATAAAGCATTTGCAGTGTTTCCTAAACTCAAAGCAGAGTTTGCAGGCTATATTAGTTTATGGCCTGATGGCTGCACCTGTATGAACATCTACTATCTAACAGCACTGTGCAGAATGTGGTCTTTTACTAAATGTGGCCTACGACATTTGCAGAATTTTTATCAGAATAACTAAAAGTGATGTATGTAATTTTATAAGTTTGTAAGTTGTATTTTATAAGCAAGTTTTTGAATACAGGACTTTTACTTGTAGTGGAGTATTATATAGTATGAGTACTTTTACTTAACAAAGGGTCTGTCATCTCCTGTATTTAAACTTCACTTTCATCTTCCTGTCTTCGTTTGTGCAGCAGGAAAAGACTTGGTGTTAATCCTCTTGGACACCCTGCCAGTGCTTGGAAATGTACTCATCATGTTCATGTTTGTCATCTAGATCTTTGCTGTTGTTGGAGTCCAGCTGTGAGCAGGGCAGCTGCTTAATCACTGCATCTTGGGAAAGGACATTATCACGTAAGGAAATGTCTGGCCTGCCCTTCTAATATTTGCATAAAGTCTTTTTCTGCCTGGGCTGATGATTCTATCTCAAATCATCACAGGCTAAAAAATGTAAATCACAGAGTGAAACACTGCAGTTAACAAATCACAAAGGCTGTAATTTAGGATTTATGAAGTGTGTCTATTAAATATTGAGACAAATGCTCGAACTCACTTCAATTTAGTATGAGTATGTTCAGAAGTTGTTTATGCTTGCCCACTGATCAGTGTGCACGATGGTACTATTTGGTTCAGCTCTGCACATTGTAGTGCGACTGAACTCATTAGGATTTAAATTGTCAACAGTTTTGGAAATTCACTGTGTCCTCCACATGTTTTTGACAGTGTTTCATGTGGTAAGGCACCTTCACATGTTTTAAATGTAACTTGTTTGTGACCAGTATTATACAAGGCTACTATTTCTATTACAAAACAGGATCCTAGGTTCTTAGTGGTTGATTTTGAGCTGGCTAAACCCCTGTTTACCAGTAAAGGTTAGTAATAGCAATGACAATAAGGAATGATCCATTAACAATGTAATAATGTATGACAGTGCGGTGCCTCCACTGAAGAGCTACAGAACCCACACACTACGAGTTAAATATGTATTTCCCCAGAAAAATAATAATTATGCATCAAATCAGAAATACACCAGAAATGAAAGTATCTCTTAGACAACAATGTATGGTAAAAGTAAATGAACATATTTATTTTAGCATTAGCTTACCTGACACTTCCGGAATCAAACCAAACAATTCTAGTGCAGTCACCAGCAGTGGCGGCTGGTGCAGTTTTCTCCAGGGGGGGCTACAACTCCAAAACAGACATATACCAAAAACCGGGTTTCTGCAGGTTTAAACAAATTTAAGACTTTTTTAAAGACCTTTTTACAACTATTTTTGAATTAAATTTAAGATCTACACAAAGTAAGGAAAACTGCAGTCACAGAATTGCTTTCAAAGTAACCAAATTTATTTCCACAGAACCCATAAACCAACCTCAACCTCCTCATTGTGCTACAGATCTCCATCCTGTTGTCTTCATCAAGCTGACATGACATGTTTATTCTTCCTAACATGGCTGTTCGTGGATCCTAGTTTGTTCAAGCTTCTTTGCCTTTTCTGAAGTGCTTTAATCAGTCCTACCTGTCCTGATCCATGCTGGGTCTGATCCTGATGTTTGAAAAAGGAGGCAGGGAAAGCAGAATAAAGCATTAGCCTGGCTACATCAGTTAGCCTAGCCTTGCTGCTAAACCAGGTCCTGTATTGTCCCCTCTGTCTTTAGATGCTGGTTAATTATGATGTTTGGCTGATCAGGTCTGAGCTCTTTCACCTGCAGCTTCTCCTGATCTGTTCTCCTCTCCAAAGGTTTTGATTTAAGTCACTTCACTGAATTATTTAATGTCTCTTTCTCCATTTTGCGTCTCTGTCCATCGTCTCCAACTCCCGTTACTCGACCTGTCAATCAGCCGCACTTTATGACAGACAGCTGTGACTCGGGGCCGACGTCCCGACATCAGCCCCACCCACGGCGGGAGGGTGTTAATCCAGCTACGTCAGCTGTGGGCGCAGGGAAGCTGCGCCCCAACTTGGCCCTATCTCTTGTATTGAAGAGGAGTTACTGCGCATGTACAACTTTTAACGAGAGTCTATGGGCAAAGATTTTTGCGCCCCAGAGCGGAAATACGTCACCAATCGGACAACACAAATGAACGAAACAACTTTACTCATTATCATTACCGATATAATATTTGTTTTCCTCATCTGAAAATAGATATACATTTATTTCAAAATATTTGTATTTTATTATTTCATTTTTATTATTATTTTTATATCTCATTTAAGCTAAAGTGGTGAGTGATGAATGGTGGGGCGGCGCCCTAGCGCCCTTTATTGGCCAGCCGCCACTGGTCACCAGTAATAACGTACCAGAAACAAAAACAAAAAAACAGTTCAACCTGTTACCAAGCTTGGATTTTTAAATGGTGGGGCCCATACATTGGTGCACATAAGAAGAAATATTCCCATGAAACGCTACAGTTACAGTCATTGTCTGATTTGTCCCGTTACTCACGTATCCTCCACGCAAAATCAGGGTTCACTCTGGACAAAGAGCTGACAAACGAGGCGGCGGGAATGATGAAGTACAGGAAGTGTCTGTGATGGTCAGGCAGATCCCGGGCGTGCTGAATCCTCCTGGCGGCAATGCTAACTGGCTCGTTAGCTCCAGCGAAAGTCCACCACTGTCTTCCGTGAAGCGGTGGTAAGCTTTAATTACGGACTGTCCCTTTCTCCAACATCCATGTTAAGCGTCCACGGCAGTTATTGTGCGCCTGTACACTTTACAAAGCTAGCAAAACAACAAAACCGGAGCTGGCAAGACAACTACACCACTGTGGACAATTTGGTGAAACAATTTACCCCTGTAGGATAGCAGTTCACAGTTTCCATTAATATTTGCGCTGGTACATTAAAGTACGTAAGTCTACACATATGGCACACTTTCACATAATAAGTTGGGTTATTTCATCCCTGACTATGCACCTCATGTCTCTCTGTGGAATGTTCGCGTGCAGCTCTCTTCTCCCGGGTCCACCATTCACCTCTCCTCAAAGTCACTTCTGATTGGTTGAGAACTTGAACACTGATTGGCTCAACAAAACGCATAGAAACGTCTTAAACAAAGGATGCAGTTAAATGTAGTCCTTATTTAAATCAAATAATTAACTGAACATACAATGATTAAATTAAACTAAGTTCATAATCCGCATTTTGGAGGTCTCTACATAAATGATACAATGAATATCAAACCTGGTTTCATTTTGTGCAGAACCCAACAGGTGACGTCACGGTAGCTACGTCCATCTTTCCTATACACGTGGTACGTGGTTCACTTTTAACAGGTGGGAGTTTTATGCTGACCTAAAAGGAGAAAGCCTTTAGTTTCCTCTTTAGTTGTTCATCAGTGATGAGCACCCCAATAACTAAACTGTACCATTTATCTACATTTCTTGATTATAATGGTCTGTTTAAATCACCATAGTGGTTAAATATGAACTGCAAAGACTAATCTACTTCCTGGTTGACATCTCGGATTTTTGGAGCCAGATCGTAAGTGGGCGGAGCCGGAGAGCGATTGGTCAGACAGACTGCGAGCCGAACACTGCCCCGCCCACATTTACCGGCTTCTGCTGTTTACAGACGCTGCTGCCTCCATGAGTGGAGATAAACTCGACAGGTGAGTGTTAAATCATCTAAGTAACTTGTTGTTTTCAGTCCACATCTGATAATAGTACATATACGAGGAGTGGCCTACATTATTGTAGCTGAAGTTACTGTAAGCTAACATCAGACTGTGTAACCTCTGATGGTAAACATGTTCTAACATCGTGTTCTAAGTTTTCTTGTAAATCACAGCTGATCAGTCAAAACAGATCGATAACGTTATCGTCAGTTTTTTAACTGCTGTCGTCTCGTTGTTTGTTTATGACCAGCAGAAGTAAACGAACATTCCACCTCTGAACACTCTTACTGATGAATGTTAATCTCTTAGTTCTATGAATGAAGCTCAGTTCAGTTCTGAGTTCATGTCCCTGTTCTTTGTTCCAGACTGTGGACTGTTTCTCTTCATTGCATAAAGAAAAACATCTGTTAAAATGATTCTTTCTCTTTCCAAAACAGTGATACTGAGGTCTACCTATCATCACACTGAACTACAGAGGTGAATGAAAGTTCTGCTATTTAATATATAACAGAAAAGCAGAACAATATATTGTCAGATATCTGTACAGTTCATGTAATCAGAGTGCTAATGATACAGTAGAATAAAAAAGAACAAACTTTATTGTCCATCTAAGGCAGTAACATGTTCTTTGGGCTCATCCAGGAAAACAAACATTTCCAAAAAATTAAGAAATATGACAAAAAACCTAACACATTTAATGTCCCAGCAGCTGGAATTAAAGCAACTTGTAGGTCTGTTTCTCACTGTCTGGATCATTGGGATTGTCTAGTCTGATGTGGACTGAGAGCTACAGAGAACATGAACACTCAGCTGTGGTTGTCTGAGGTGAATAGTCTTCTCTACTTCTTCATTCCTGTGAGGAAGAGCAGCACGGATGTCCTCCTCATCCTTCCAAGGTCCAGATTTCCTCTGGTCTGATGTTCAATTATTGTGTTTTTGATAAGTCTTGTCGTTAAGCCTGTTAATTACACATTTACACACTCAGCAACAGTCAGCACATCTGCTGCTGCTGTCCATGCTGCTCTGGCTGCAGCAGATGTGCTGCTTTTAGCTGGAATATATTTTTAAATTCCCTATATTGGCTTCAGAATATAGTTTATTGACTTAGTGAGAAATGTGCCGCTCTAAACCTGTCCATGTTTGTGACTGATCATCTGGTGCCAGCATTGCCCCTTTCATGTAAACGTGCTCAGAGCTCGATTGAGAAACCCTGGTTGACTTGCCGAGTTGATAGTCATCTTTATGGCTGCTGTTGTTAGAGTTAGTAAAGCCAGATAGAAAGATCTTCTGGGTCTGCTGAACTCACCTCTTAGTACAGGCCTCTGGAAACCTGCCATCAAATCTGTAGAAGAACAGCAAACAAGTTGGATGCCCAGTTGAAGGATAAACAGGAAATGTGAAATGTAACTGTAACTTTAATGCAATGCTAAGTAATAAGATTGTGCCCAGCTCTGTTCCTGGCATACAGACACAGAAACAGTCAAATAAATAGGTTTGGAATGAAATAGACAGACATTGTATCTTATTGTGGAATAATTATCAACATTTTTTTTAATTAATATTGTGTTTAGTATTGTATCGACTCCAATAATTCACTAAGAAGGTGAAAACTGTTTGGATCTGGCCTGTATGGGGATTGAACCTGCAGCCTTGGTGTTATTAGCACCACACTCTAGCCAACTGAGCAAACCAGCCCAAAATCTGTGTAGTACACTATGACACATGTTTACTGTTGCACACATCTCAGTTATCCACACATGTTCATGACTGTAGGAGTCCTCTATGGCTCTGCTGCTTCCCCCCAGCATTCCATGAGTCCTGAAGATTTACGTGGGTGCATCACACGTGCCTCTGTGTCCGCATTTAGCATCGCTGAAACTGCTGAAGGACAGCGGGAGCACAGGAGTGATCAGGGTCAGTTACCTTCTCACACTTATGCTTACTCATGACTGTCTCGCTGATCTGTCAGGGAGCCAGTGCTGGTTCAACACATGCCTGCACATGGGTTGAGTCTACACGTGTTTGTATACAGCAGATACTGTAGCATCTATATATATGCTGTATACACGCACACACATGACCAGTCTAAACCAGTGAGATGCATTCTGTACTTCCCTAACGGAGCAACAACAGCCAAAGATAATTTAAGAGGAGAAAAACTCTGCAAAAGATTCCCATTTACATATTGAAAGATGTAGTCTAAAGTAAGTTGAAACGAAGCAACACAGCAAATGCAAACAAAACGGCAATTTTCCATGATCCCAGTCATCTCCAATGTGCCATTTTCCAAACAAAGCAGACCATGCCATTAAATAAATGAGCTCATTGCAACCACAAACACGCAAGGAATGGCCCTGATGCACATGATTTCACACTAAATCACATCAAATGCCTGCCACTTCCTTTTAATGCCAAGCTACAACGGAGATGAAACAACTCCAAAGTGAATGAAAAGTGTGTTTCAAATTCTGCTTCAGAACAGGATACTGAGGGATGGAAATGGGGAAAAGAATCGCCAGACATATTTTTTTTTTTTAGCAATAAACACATGGCAGCCAGATATGCCTTTACAAAATAAAACGTCCATGAGTTCTCCCTGATTGTAATTCAAGCAGATTTAGAAAGCATCAGTTTTAGGGTTTGGTATATTTAGCAGACTTCCCTTATTACTTGGAGGAAAACGTGGTGAAACCTTACAGTGTCGTAATTCAGATGTGCAGCACACATATGTAGTGGATTAAAATTAAGAAATGTGTATTATCTAGAATGTGAACTATGCTGCTGGCCGGATGTGGCTGAGCTATGCATGAACAGTTTGCTTCCTCACACATTATGTTCATACAAATCATATGTTCATCTAAATATTCAACATCCTTGACTGAGCCCGGTCTGCATTGTAAACCAACACCTGAGACTAAGCTCTTTAATAACATACAATGAAGGAATGCTAAATTAGAAACAGCAAAATATTTATTCACCAGTCAAAACATAAACTTCAAAATATGAGGTCTGACGACTGAACTCCACACAGTGATGCATGCATGCCAAGACTTCTGTTACCTGATGACGCTTGTTTCATGGTAACCTTTAAGTGCTAAAACAGAATGGCTGTACTGCACATACTATACTGGCGTTTGGATTTCTATTGGAAGGGAAGGTTTTGTTAGGTTAACAATAGTGACAGCAATTTGTGACATACTTTGTTTGAAATCAGACCCAAATTTATACATCAGGTGGGTTTCCAGAAAGCAAAACAAGCATCATAAAACGTAGTCTGAATGGGAACACATTTTCAACAGGGGAAGCTGTATTAGTCACTGAAAGTAAATAGGCATGTCTTGGAGAAGAGCTTGCAGCATTCATGCAAGATGATGGGCGTTTTTGGTACATCTTTCTTTATCAGGGAGTGGGATGAAGAGTCTATCCAAACTTGGATTCTCCCTCAGTACCAAGCGGGTGAAAAAGGGTGGCAGTGGCTGTGGTGGGTTATCAGTTCTCGAGGAAAGCCACGTAGTCAGTGAGTCTGGCCAACTGCTGCTCATTTGGAACCAAAGAAACGGGGGGAGGATCTGTTGAGAGAGAGGAGAAGAGAGGAGAAACACACAGGAGAAGTTGAGTCAGAGGGGGATTCCTTATTGAGCCAAGTGCTATCGATCTTCTTACTCTCTCTGGTTTGATTTGGCTGCTACAGCCCACGTGGTCCAACTCAGCAGACACCCAGGAGGGCGCAGGTTTCATGTTAACCCCGCTGTCCACATCTGCACATGAGCTCATGGCTTCCACTAACCTGTTTATCAACACTACCTGCATGTGACCGCGAGACATTCTGCCTGGAGATCATTATAACACTTTACAGTCATCCACAGCACAATGATTTCCTGTGTGAGATCTACTCACACAGGACAAAAATCACCAAGCACTATTAGGTTTCAGTGGTTGGTGTTGTAAAGCCAGACATGCAAAAAAAAAGCAGACGAATGGGGATTAATAGTGAGTGAGTTAGCTGTGGACATGTGTGCAGCAGATGCTACAGTAATGCAAAAAGGTCTGGTGATTACAGAGAAGAGGACAGCCCACAGCCTCCTCCTATATGTCCTCAAATCAGATGGATCAATCTGTGACCCTGTGAGTTGAGGACATGTGATTATGTCACATCAATTCTGATAAAATAAGGAGAAAAAAAGGAGCAGGAAAGTTTGGCAAGCATAAACATCTGAAGCATTTCAATAGATTCTTGGAAAAGGGTAATGGTCTTTCACTGAGATTGACATGTCTCCTAAATCCCTGCTTGCAACATTTTTATGTGTCTAATAAAAAAAAATCTAGGAGGAAGAGAAGCAGGGAGGTGGGTGAGGGTTACTCCTGAACACAAAACCAACAGACTAATGGGCTGATAATGGGTACAGTTTAATAGACCAATACTGCCACCTACCTGGCTTTTTGGGCATCACCATCCTGGTTGTGGGGTCTGCCTGCCAGCCTTGGCTCACCACACCTTTGGACAAAAACCATGAGTGGAGTAGAGGAAGACAATACATTCATTAATGAATGTGAACATGGTAACGCAATGGAAATTAACTGCATTACACCCCTATAGATTTCCCGCTCGACTTTGGCTATTTTCTCTGCTAAAAATCTCTCATCATTTGAGTTATTTGCAGATAACGATTAAGGCTAAAACCTTTTCTGTAATGGTGTAAGGTCAGTCTTACCCTTTACTGCCTCTTCCACAGAGTAGCCCACAAAGGCAGCGAAATCTTCTGCTGTGATGGAAGTGTATGCCTGCGCCACTAGACCGTACGCCCTTTGCCGCGTGCTCTCTGTGAAAGACATCAATATCAAATAGGTGCATATGGAGTTCATGTGAGCTAAATCTGTGCTCTGGTTCTATTTAAAATGCACACAGTACATGTGCAGCAGTGACTTACTGTGATCCTGCAGTCACAGTGCATGTTGCAGCATTGTAACACGGTATTTAAGCATCATGTCTCATGTAAACAAAGTTGCTAATGAGCAACAGCACTGGAGGCTGAAGACTGAACAACAATTAATCAGGAGTGAAAGGTTTGTGAAGCCAGAGGCTGTACTCTGCTATGATCATCAGCAATCATGAAGGAGTATGTTTTGGTAAAATGTCAAGTGAATGCTAGAGGTCTGCACAAAACCTTTGTTATTTTGAGTTTTTCCTGATGTTGCAATTTTTCCACTTAGGGTTTGGTTTTGCCAGTTCGGTATGTTTGACAAGTCACTTCCTCTCACTCCAAACAAGCACATGGTTAGATGCAACTCCAGCTCAGGAGCTGGTCTGGGATTTAAAATAAAACAAAGTTTTTCTCCACAAGAGCTCTGCATTGTCTTCCTTTAATTGCTTTTACCATCTTGAATTGATTTAAATTAAATGGCGCATTTTGCTGTTAGGGAACTTTTGATTTGACCGTGCTGAACTTATGAGCTCAAAGAAATTCCATAATCAAGGATACTTAGCACAACATCTTGTTAAATGAAGCATGTGTAAGACAAATCATGGATGGTATATGCAGAGACGTGCTCACACCACGGACCACTGAGGCCTTTATCAGCAGGCACTAGCTACAGCTTCCAGACTACCCTATTTATCTTGACATGCTGCTGTAATTGTTGAGATTACTGTAAGAGTGACGGGGCCTCATGACAACATACAATGGCATATATTTGCTGCTGCTCCTGCAGCTATCACGTAAATGCCTTAGGGCTGTGGCCTTTAGTGTTTTATAGCCTAGCAACGGGTTATGTGTACCAACAGTCAGCCCTGAGTCTGCAGCAGTAACAATAACAAGTGGGATGAGAAAAGACAGCTGTGTAGGGGAAGGCCGGAAATTTGTCAAGAGCTCTTTCCCATTCTAATGTCCAAGGAGCTTCCTGTCTTCATTCTTATTGTACTTGTTGAAAATGAAGCAGAAAGGTGAAAGATATTCACTTGAAACTATGTGTGAACACTGTGTGTATTATAGGCCAAACTTTTATTATGATTTTAACCAAGTTACAGTTGTAAATTAGGATTTGCAGTTCATATTTAAACACTATGATGATTTAAAAAGACCATTATAATCAAAAAATGAAGGTAAAATGGTACTGTTTAGTTGTTTGGGGCTCACCCGTGATGAACAACTAAAGAGGAACTTAAAGAATTTCTCCTTCTTAAGTCAGCATAAAACTCCCATCTGTTAAAAGTGAACCATGGACCACATGTCATAAAACTGCTTGTTGTGTTGGAACAACTTCCTTGCACCTGACAGGCTGCAGATTAGTATGCTCCCAACCAAGCAAAGCAGGTCATCTAAAGGGGCTTTTTGTAACTCAGTCCCTTGGAAGACATGTATTTTTACCGTGGCCTCTTGACCGCTTGAGGATGACTTGTGTGGCAACCGAACCGGCCTTTCTTAGCATGCCCTTCTGACACTTCAGTGTTGGGTGGGAGCTGCTGAGCAAGACGTCCATGAGTGGGAGGATGGGAGTTTTATGGAGGAGAAACAGGACCTGGCCTGTCCTTCTCTGACAGTCTATTCCAGGGCTGCTATCATTTCTCACCCTCTCACCTCTTAAAAATAGCCCTCACTTTTCACCAGCAAAGGCAAAGCAGACAGGACATGGCAAGGGCTTTTATTTTTATATACAGTCAATTGCCAAGTAAGAGCAGCAACAGACTGGGAAACATTTTGAAGGAAAGAAAAGCTATGCAACCAAAATAAAACTGGTCATCATAGGTTTTCTTCTTTTTAATGCCCCCTTCTTAAAAAAAATGTTTGAAATTAGGCCTAACAATAGAACAAGTTGGTGCTTAACTTCATGCAGCTTTATTCCACGAACCAGAAAAGACACAGATCAATCAGCTGATCACCATTTAACACAAACTGACAAAGTGAGAAAGGAAATCTGCTCAAATAAAAATTTCTATCAGCTACATATGAAGAAAATGATGTTCAATCAATCTTTACACATTCTGTATTTACATTTCTGTAGACCTGTTTTCCATTTAACTGGCTTAGAAGTACAAAAGTATAAAAAGATGTTAAGAAAAGGTACGAATACAACATTCAAATTAAATATTGCACTGACAGTAGGGGCAAGCTGTTTAGCCCACGTCCATCCTAGCCTTATATTTCATTCAATATACAAGGGAGAGACCTTGTGATGAACACTTCCCTATTTCAAAAAAACTTTCAAAAGCACATATTACAATACTAAAGTCCATAACAACTTCTGTTTTCATTATTCCTCCTCTTCCTCCTCCTCCTCCTCCTCTTCCTCTGCATCCTCAAATTCATCATCATCACCTACTCCGAAGTCCATCTTTGCAAGGACTGCTTCAACATGCTCTGTTGCCAAAGTAAAGTGGTCCATCTTCTCAAAGCCTGGCTCTGGTCTGTCTTCCCCCATTGATGATTTGGCTGCATCTTTGGTCTGCGTGATAAGGCCCTTTGAAGCCAAAAGAAACTCAGCTGCTCCACTCTGCTCTAATGCCCTCACAGCCGAATCTGTCAGCTCTGTACTGGACTGCAGTCGTTCCCCATAACGTTGAGCCAGTGCCCGCAGAGCTGCCACCTTTTCATCTTGCTCTTTCCCAACCTGCTCCAGTAGAATGGTCTTGCGCTCTTCTAGGACAGCATATAACAGATCAAAGCGTTCACCCAGCCCTTGCTTAGCACGCTGAGCGTTCTCCTGTACAGCACGGCAGGCATCTTCCATCTGATTGAGGAGAGCCTGCAGGCGCCCATTGCTGGCCACCAGGGTATCAATAGCATTACTCAATTCACCTTTCTGGGCCTGGTACACACTTGCTAAAGGCGCCACTTCACAGTCCTTATGCTGGCCAAATACTTTGCACATGGAGCAGGTGGGCACCTGGCAGGTCACACAATAGATATTGATTTTCTCATCTTCATGTTCTTGGCACATTGGTTCTTTGGTTTCTTTCGGCTTCAGTGTGGTTTCTGTGCTTCCACTGTTGCTACCTTCTTGCTGCTGCTTATAGATGTCGATGATATTTTCCACCAACAAGTTGCGCTGGAGGCCATGCACACCGTGGCGGTCAAGCACGACCTCAAAGCGGCAGGTAGGACAGCGAAAAACGCCACCAGAAAAGCGGTACGGGTTGCGCGAGTCATACAGGTCACTGGCACAACTGCGGCACAGGTTGTGCTGGCAGGGCAGGATGACCACCGGTTTGGTGAACATGTCCAGGCAGATGGGGCAGCTCAACTGCTTCTCAAGGCTGTCCATGGGGCTCGGGGGCCGAACCATAGATCCTGTCCTCTGGACGTCCATAATGAAAAAGTCACTGACTATACCTGGACCTAGTTAGCCGATTTCTACAAATTACTTAAGTACAGAGCAGACTCTGAGAACGTATCCTTAGTGTTTCCTGTCACTTGTGAAATGCTGATATCTATTCTGGTTGAGAGCTAGCAGCTCTGTCCTTTATACCAGCCCCTCACAGCTGGTGACACCCGATCTTTTCCACCAACCAGAGCACACATTCCTGCCTGCTTGCCGGCCGGGGATCTTTTCACAGAAATGGCCCCCTCCTACTCAGCGCAGCATGTGTCACCTGTCCCAGTGAGCACTGTGTCCCCTCTAACAGAGACAGAGTGGTAGACTGAGCAGAGACAAACAAGGTGCATGTGACTGGATCAGAGGAGGCCCACCAAGAAGAGGGAGCTCAGTCTAATTGGTAAACAACTCAATGTCAACATCCTGCAACAGTTGTTTTTCCATTTTTTTCTATTTTGAGTTGCTGTCATTTGCCTAAGCTGCCTAGTTTAGTAAACAAAGTAAATGTGCTCATGCTCTTGACATTTATATTTAAATTTGAATCAAAAGATGGCATTAACAGGTCACATGATTAATTATGTCAACATTAAAGTAGAGTATTATCATAAAATAACATTTTAAAAAAACAACAATTTGCTATTACATTCTTTCTAAATGTCACAATGTACTTATTTGTCTTTGTTTCTTGTAGAATCGAATACTTTAGGGCTTTGGCCTGTTCATCACACCAAATAAAAAAAATTACCAGGTTTATAGTAAATAGGAGGCTGGGCCTTGGCTGTTGTTTTTGATATAGTGGCTATTTTGATGTAGCAAAATGTTACTTTAACACAAACAATAGTAAGAGAATAGTCTCAACAGTCAACAGAAAGTGTATATACCACCCCTGCCAATGCTAAATACACATTCACTTGCAAGAAACTTTGTATTGTTAATGTAACCTCTTTTTAAAAAACCGCTTCATTAATAGTATTTGTAGAGAAAATGTGCATTAAATTCAAATACTTAATTTCTCATATGTATCACATCCACCAAGCAGTCCTAATCGGTGGTTATCCAAGTATCTTATGACATACTGCACGTCAGCATCAATAGCAGATCAACACGAAGTTCGGTAAACACGAGGGAGAAGCTATTCTTAAACTCTTGCACAAGGGAACCATCACATGGTACAAGTACTACAATTGTGTGCATGATGGCAACAATTTTTATACAGTGATGCTTCCACAAAAGTATTCATTTGATGTTAAACCATGTGTGAAATCAAGACACAATAGAAATCCCTATATATGATGTTGTTTAATCACTATGAGACAGTTTTGTGTGCTTATACAAACAAGTTGATTGAAATTAAAAGTACTGTGTTGCATCCATTTGAACTTCTCTTCACGGTACTAATAAGTCATACTGCTGGATATCAAAGTGTTATAAACTGTCAAATTTGCTGCCTTAATTTCCTCACATGTTTTATATTCTCACTGCTGCTGGACTGCTTTATAGCTACAACTGTTATCAGCTGGTGCCCCCTGCTGACTAAGATTCTGAATCATACAACGGAAATATAAATGTTAATTCAGTATTCTTACAGGGGAGTTTCCCCAGATCTAAATGTGTACATCATATAAATAGTGGTGCTACTAATCTGAAAAGCTTAATGACATATCAAAGTAATGAGGGTAAAAGGTAAGATGGGACATATTTTTTTGGTTGTTACCTCGCAGGGCCTCCATGACCGGAAGGATATTCTCTGACCACTGGTAAGCTGCGATGGCTGTGTAGATCCCTGGAAAGTCTCTCTGCCAAATGCGCTGGCCAACAGCCCAAATAGCTGTTAGTTCAGGGTTTGCCTGGATGCAACAAGTGGAAAGCATTCAGTATGCTACAAATGACACACTTGTGGTGGTTTCCATGCTACTGTCAAGAGCCTTCACACCCAAATACTTCTTGCTTAATGTCTGCTTAATTACAGTGGTTCAATTTTGCAACTCTTAACTCCATTTTGAATTGGCATTTGAAAAAAAAAAGTGTGTCTATGTAAGATGAAGCTTTTTTATACAATCTGATAAGGATTAAAGATCTGACTGACATTACAGAGTCACGTTCTGACATTATTCCATTTCTTACTACCGGTACCCTCGGTTGGCTTAGCAGGCTAGGAATGTCAGCATGGGAACTAAATTATTTGCCAGCATTTCGTCAATCAGATGATTTAAGACACCAACTATATAGGTTACTAATAACATTAAGTTATTTCTTATTTAATTTCCTGAGCAATGTTTCTATAAGTAAAAAATACATTGTACAGAGGTAAAAATTGTGTGCTTTCAATATTAAATACAGTGTGGTCACTGTAATGACTTTGGCTGGTGTCAGACTTTAGATATATGAAAGTTAAAAGAGAAGGTTCTAGTTTGTAAAAACTAGAATTATCATTGGATGTTGATCTGGAAAATACATCCCAATAAGACTTTTCTGACAGATATTGTAATTTGATTTGCGATGTACTTTTTTAAAGTTGTAAAGTTTCAGTTCAATATTCACCATGTCACTGATTGAAAACATGTGATGGAGCATTAACACAGGGGCTCATTTCATCTCAATGATGTTAGTGCCCTTGACTCCTCTATACTCCGGTCTTGGTGCATCATAACAAAGGATGTCTCAATTTGTAAAATACATTTTGAGGACAGAGGGTCGAGGAGGCTCATGGAGGAGCTATGAGCAAGGATGTATCCTCCTTCTGTGTGTGTGTGTGTGTGTTTGTGTGTGTGTGTGTGTGTGTGTATATATGTGTATATACACACAAACACATACATACATACACACTTTTGGCCATAAAGTTGGAATAATTTAGTTTTCAGACACATTCCTCTTTTATTCCTATTTATACACATCAGTATCACTTTTGATCAGATTCAGTGATTACATACTGAGTTCATGGCTGTGTTGTCCCTTTCCTGCTCTAAATATGTTTGCAGTAAGTCCACAGTTTCAGAACTGGCTGAATAATTTTAACCAAATTTGACACAGAAGTTTCTTAGGCTATATGCCTTGTCTGATACAAGTGGCAAAACACCAAAGAGTGCTTGCACTCCAACAGGATGGACACAAACAAGCCAACATTGCTGATTTCCTTGGAATATCACAGAGTGGGGTCTGTAAAATCCTCCATCATCGAGAGGAGGGTCATTTGAGGCCACAAAAATCTCCAGGACGACCACAACTAACTACCAGATGAGATGATCAGCAACTGTTTAATCTGTGCTGTAGAAATCGGAAAATGCCAGCGATCCGCCTTTGTCGTTTGTAAAGAAGACAGAGAAGTAAAAAAATTCTCTTCCAACTTTATGGGCAACAGTGTGTGTGTGTGTGTGTGTGTGTGTGTGTGTGTGTATAAACAAAAAAAGGGGAGATCTGTACATTTTTGATTTTTGTTGTGACTTGAATTATAAGTATTAGTAGTAAAAATATATATGACAACCATCATGACAACTGTTCTACTCTTCTGACCATCTACACAATAGTTTAAACCCTGGGTCAGACGTGCTACAAAATGTAAGAGGTTTATTAAATGACAAGACTGGGCTTATGTTAGTTGACACACAGCATTCATGCCTAAACCGTGCAGTACATATTGATCAATGGGCAACATAAACAAACCCCTGAAACCCCATAACTGTTTCATTCTGTTCAAATTAAATAAAACTGAATCACAGAATTAGTCTTATTTAATAAATACATACCTGCATACATTCTACACTGTAGCAACCAACTTTTGTATAAAGCTGAATGAGTAGTAAATATGCCATGTGTTTCACTGGAATGGATTTCAGCACAATTTCCTTGGCAGTTTTTCCGTATGTTTTAAAACGCTTACCGATTTTATTGCTTGTGGAGTTCTCTTCCATAGATACCTGGCATTATTCCTGTTGGACCAAAGTCAACACAGGTTAGTATGTGCAGAGAATATAGTTAAATATTTCACAGTGTCATCCAGCCCATTTTGCTATATGGTAGTAAAGTATTAGGTCCACTCTGTTGCCCATTTGTCACTAACACTTGACAGAATCAAAGGAACCAACAGAATTTACATGCAGAACTCTGCAAATACATTTTACACAAATAGTGAACGAACGAAGTACAGCCTCAGTGACCACATGCGGGTCATGGCAGCCAAATAAAAACAGATCATGTGGTCACTGTTGGACAGGTGACGTGGAGAAGGAGATACACTTCCTCCTCAAATGTAAAAAAAAGTCAATGAAATAATATATGTCAGCAAGTTCAGCTCTGTCATTTTAGGTTCCAAAGATCATAATCACTTGCTGTTTACAACACAAATAGAAGTCCAATGTACTATTTGTAATGTTATCCCTTTTAATCAGTGATTGGGAGACCAACTACTCCAGTTATTATTTTATCCAGGAAGGCATACACGTCGCATTGTTGATTTGAAATGAGCTAATGCCTCCACCGTTAATAAACCCCTTGTAGACTCCTACTCTGTCAGTTACAGAAGACACAGCAGACACACACACACACACACACACACAGTTGACTTACATGTCATTATTAAGTAAATACAGCGCCAGCAGCTGAGCGTAGACTTGAGGTGTTGTAATGCCCCCTGGAGCCTGTGAAAAATAAATGCAGGTACAAAATTAAAGGTTCAGGCTGAGATAATCAGAAAGCCAAACTATCTATACATCTCTAAGCAAACCAAGTTTTACATTTTAAAGATTATTGGCTAATACACGTTAGCTACGTAATGCTAGCGGCAGACTGCACGTCCGACAACCAGCACCAGGCGTCCACTGTTATTATCCTTAGCTTCTACTAGCATTAGAATGTTGGTCCCTTCGCCTACATTACCACAATGCCCATAAAGATAAACTGGCAGGTTTATGTTTACATGCCGACACACAGCTCACCTATCAATAGCTTTCCACGTCATTGGAAACTAAATAAAATTGTATTCTATTAGCAGCAGCTATGTTACTAACATAACGAAGAGATTATCTAACAAGCTAACTAGCTACCTACTATTAGCTACTAGCAAACGTTAAAGCAGACAGTAACGCTATATCCTCCAATTCACTAAAATGTTTTGGCATTGTGACCACAGAAGTGGTTGCTTTACGAGCTAGCTCACACCGTAAGTCATTTGACAGCGTTTGAAAGTTAAATAAGCCTCAAACATGCTAGCTTCTTAGCCACAGCGCTAGCCCAAAACATGAACTAACTGACTGCTAGCAACGTTACTGTCATGGCTTCAGAGACAAACGGCCTGTAGGACATTCAATGTTTATACAAAGAATAAGGTGTTTTGCGTGTCGGCGCTTACCTCGAGTTCTTGAGCTTCACACTGCTCTAATAGTTTATCAAAATTTTCCTCCATAATCACAGCAGTAGGCATGATGATGCCTAGAGCTGCTGAACCGGGAACTTCTTCTTCGGTGTCTCTGCGGGATATTCAGCCTGCTGCTGCCCTCCACTGGATGAAACTCAAACTACAGCAAAATGCGACTCAAAGGTTCATTAATAACCCCTGGAACCGAAATCTACACTATTTTTTATGTAATTATATATATATATATATATATATATAGATACATAGATACAGACATAGATAGATAGATAGATAGATAGATAGATAGAGAGAGAGAGAGAGAGAGAGAGAGAGAGAGATAGCAACCTGTATATGATAAGGTGCTATATAAATAAACTTTCCTGGAATAGATTGGCAAAATAAAATTCACATTTGTATAATAAATGTATTTTGCATATATTTTATATGATCTGTATTGTATTTATCATTTTTAATGTGATGTCCAAAGGTATTTACTGAAGTGTATAATATACATTAGGGATTAACCAATTGTTGGATCTTGCATTCAGTATTTTTCTGATCATTGGTATTATTATTTGTCTTTAACCAATTCCCAATAAATTAGTAATTGAAAAATGTGTTACTGTGGCTCTCCGCAGAAGACCTTCCTATGCACATCTCTCCAGAAAGCCAAATGACAAATAAAATTATGACAGCTTCTTTGATGTTTTCTAAACATGCATTTTTACTTGTACCTTTTCCAGACAACTAATGGGTTGGCTTGTATTTAACACTGAGCTAAACAATGTCTCACTGTAGTGGTTCTGAAAATGGTGACAAGCATTGATCTGGATCATGGTGTGCAAATATATTGGTTAACAACAAAGAAGAGATGTTATAACGGCAAAATCATTTGAAAATCCCCAAAACCCTGTGTAAATGAACTATTAACCTGAGTATGAGGTTAACACTGTTAAAAATAACTTAGATCATTATTAACCTAGAAATTTTGAAACATGTAAAACAAACAAACAAACAAAACCCCAAAACAAAACAAAAACTGTCACATTAAAAAAAACTTTCTTGAAGCCAGGGTTCAACCAGATGTCACTGTTCCTGTGTTTCGCAAACTGCTCAGAATGTTGTAGTTCTGTCTCTTCCACAGGAACCTGTAAGTTTAGATGTAACATTTAATTGTCATTTCTACCAGAGAAGAAAACACATTTTTCAGGAATTCACTCTTCTCCTAATGAACATCACCTTACTAAGAAAGACTGCCTCTCGCCCAAATTCACTAATGATCCTCTGCTTCCTGCCAGTCGGAGGATTTCTGTATTTTAATTCTTTTTGATCTTTCTATTTCCTTTGATGCAGTTGACTACTTACATTTTTTTCCTCCCCTACCTCAAAAAAATGACTTGGCACCAGAGGCACAGCTTTAATGTGTTTTCATTATTTTTGATTGATTATTATTTTGTTGTTTGTTTTGGAGAACACTTCTGCATTCTGCTAGCTTTGGTTTCTCATCTGCACTAAGGACAATATTTCAATTTTAATGACAGTAAATGTGAAATAAAACCTACAGGCCCACTTCAAACATGTTTAAATTCACATTGTTTCCAATTCATTCTTCTGCAGGTGATAATCGCCTCCAAAGTATTGGCTGAAATACTGCACACAGTCATCCATTTCTTTGCTTCACACACTAGTTCTAGTCTTTAAGGGCAATAATAAACAATCTTGCAAAATCCTGTATACTGCTCAGAACGTGAGTTGTTGACAAAAGAGAAATTGTGGATTGATTTTCAGTCCCTGTCGGGAAGTGATTTTTGTTGCAGACACATTCTTTTCCATCCCTTTGTATGTTAGCCTTAATTGCATGAGATATCACGAATTTGACACCGTCCTTGGTTGTCATGGCGATGTAAAGATTCTCATCTACTGCTTTGTGAAGACATGTGAAACTCAAAGTCCTAATGAGAGCAGGCATTGTATAAAATCTAAGGTAGACAAAACCAGACCAGTTCATTTTAGTTTGAACTTGTCCTACAAAAACTACACCTGTACCGCAGCAAGTTTGAAGGAACATTAAGCAAAAAGTACAACACGGGTATTTTCTGTTCATATCAAGGTCTCATAAGATCTGAAATAAATCTAAGTATTCTGTCACAAGGCCTGAGTATCACAAGCCATAAGTATACTGTATTTTTCTGTCTCCAAAGGACAGGTCAGCAGCAGGGTCAAGCTGTCTAAAAGGAAAGAGGTGCACCTGATGCCTTTGTAGTGTTTTCTGAGGAAGTCAGTTTAATAGCTTTGGACTTTTGGACAGACAAAACATGTAAGCAAAGAGGTTAAACCTGGACCGAGTATGCAGAACACAGAGCACAATGAGCAATATTTAGAAGAATTATTCATTATTACAGTCACTGATGAGGATGAGGGGGGCTTGGAGGGGTTTCTCCTGGGAGAGGAGGGAGGCAGGAAGGCAGGTGAGTTGAGCAGCCCTGGCTGTTTAGGCACCGGGCACAGTCTGAAGCGAAGTGTGGTATAATTCAGATCAATTTTATCTATATAGTGCATATTTACAACACGTCATCTCATAGCGCTTAACGTAGTAAGGTGAGAATTAGCACAGGAGAACAGAAAACAGAAAACCCAACAATCCAGAGTTGCTTTTGGATTCCCTATGAGCAAGCAGTCAGCGACGGTGGGAAGGAACCAAAAAAACCCTAGGATAGGGAGGGGGAAAAGTTTAAGTGGCTGCATAGAGGCTGTGGGAGCTGAGCTTGGAGATCTGAAGCAGTAGATGGATACCTGGCTCTGTGGTCAGAGGTCTGGAACGGTCGATAGATTACTGGCTGTGTGGTCACGGCACTCGTCTGGTGGGCAGGTTCCTTGGAGGCCTTAAGCACTTGCATTGCCTGAATGATCTGGCGGAGATTGCAGAGTGAAGCTGGGGTTTATACGCTGCAGATGCTGGATTGGAAGATGAGACTCACACGTGTCCTGTGATTGTTAGCAGGGGGACAGCAGGTCATCTCACCCAGGCACAGAGGCCCACATATAGACATACCAAGACGAATAGACGGAGAGAGGACAGACAAGAAGCACAAGGGAAGGGACAAAACAAGAAAACAGGAGGTAACGGAGCAAGACACTGCCAGATCCTGACTAAACAAGACATCAGAAAAAGTTCACATCAGACTATAGTATTGGGCATTTTTCACTATTTTTTTGACATCTGATGCAATAAGCAATCATATAGGAAATACTTGTTAAGTCTTTTACAATGCATCCCTTCTCCTATGAGACGATGTTATGATTAAGATTAAACAAATAAATGAAAAGAAAACTTTATTTAATAAAGAAAATGCTGCATAAAATAATACCAAAAATATTGGGACGTCTGCCTTTACACGCACAGGAACTTTAATGACATCCCATTCTTAATCTGTAGGGTTTAATATGGAGTTGTTCCACCCTCTGTAGCTGTAACAGCCTCAACTCTCCTGGGAAGGCTTTTTACAAGGTTTAGGAGTGTGTTCATGGGAATCTTTGACCATCTTCCAGAAGCACATTTCTGATGTCAGGCACTGATGTTGGGCCAGAAGGCCTGGCTCTCAGTCTCGACTCTAATTCATCCCAAAGGTGTTCTGTCGGGTTGAAGTCAGGACTCTGTGCAGGCCAGTCAAGTTCCTCCACACCAAACTCACTCATCTATGTTTTTATTGACCTTGCTTTATGCACTTGCGCACAGCCATGTTGGAACAGGAAGGGGCCATCCCCAAACTGTTCCCACAAAGTTGGGAGCATGAAATTGTCCAGAATGTTTTGCTCTGCTGAAGCATTAAGAGTTCCTTTCACTGGAACTAAGGGGCCAAGTCCAACCCCTGAGAAACAATCTCACACCATAATCCCCCCTCCACCAAACTTTACAGTTGGCACAGTGCAGTCAGGCAAGTGCTGTTCTCCTGGCAACCACCAAACCCAGAGTCATTCATGGAATTGCCAGACAGAGAAGCGTGATTGGTCCCTCCAGAGAACACGTCTCCACTGTTCTAGAGTCCAGTGGCGGCGTGCTTTACACCACTGCATTTGCTGCTTTGCATTGCACTTGGTGATGTCAGGCTTGGATGCAGTTGCTCAGTCATGGAAACCCCTTCCATGAAGCTCTCTATACACTGTCCTTTAGTTAAACTGAAGGCCACACCAAGTTTGGAGGTCTGTTGCTATTGATTCCGCAAAAAGTTTTAATTAAATTATTTGGAGGGGTGTTCCAATACTTTTCACAATATGCTGCAGGTAATGAAAGTAATTAGTGCTCACAGCCTTAGAGCTCTCCAGTGAGTCTCTCCAAGGTTTTTTGTGTTAACTACTTGTGGGCAGAAAAACAAGTCAAGCAAGCCAAATATATTAAATCATGGAAGCACAAACAAGCTGCACAGGCTGAACATAAACACAGGCAAGTGACACAAGCAATTCCTGCACAATCTGTAGCAGAGAGAGGAAAGAACAAAATGTACATAATAATCTCTTTTCACCTGGACAGAAAAGGAAGAGATAGGAGATAACTCAGGCTCCCCCATGAGCTAAAAAACAAAATAACAAAGACAACAGGGAGGAGAACTAACGGAGGAGGGAGAGGTGCAGAAAGAGAAGATATCTGTAAGTCTAATCCAGTTTCTGGACATCTTTCTTTAGAAAGTGAGACATATAAAAGTGGACAGAGTGACTTTTGTTCCAAGAACCAGCTGGATTTACTGAAATTTTCAGGGCAACAAGGAACCACAAAAAGGAGCTGTTCCCTGGAGCACAGTTGGATAAAGCTGGTTCAACTAGCTCGTTGACCCGCTCAGACACTGGAGGATTTCTGTGTGTTGGACTCTACAAAAGTTTAGATAAGTGTCCTTTTCTACAGCTCTCCAGGCTTCTCCTATTCTCTTGCCTCGGGCTAATGTGCACTAACCCTCCTACTCTCCTCGTCTACCGTCCTTGGCCCTTTACAAACACACCCACACGTCTCACAGTTGTACTGAACTGACTGCATTCATTCTAAAGCACTACAGACTGTTCACTTTCCCTGAACACATTTACCCATACACACATCATCTCATGCATCATTTCTCAACCTGGAATTATCTGAAGGCCTTATCTCATTGATTTAGCAGGGCAGTGAACCTGAATTTGGTTTTCTGTTGATTTAAAGGACTTTTGTGTGCGAGATCCTCATTTGATTGAATATTATTACGGGTGAATCAAACAAGATTTAACCGATGAAACCGTATTGATTGGTGTGTTTTCCTTTTACCATGCCCATTTCTGTAATGAGAGCGATGGGCTGTCTGGGTTATCCCTCTAACTTGTTTATGAGAGTATAAAGTGACGGGTGGAGGATCATGTTTGCATTCCTGTCTGGCACCAACTTTATTTTGAATACTGGGGAAGGCCCTACACTACAAGTCACAGGGTGCACAAGAGATGGGCCAACTGGGAGAGGATGGTGGACCTGTATTAGCTGATGTAGAGTAAATGTCTGCCTGTGATTCATCTGACAATGTGGACATAAATGTGTGGACTAAACCTGGGGCACCCATGACAGTGATGAACCGTCCAGACCTCTCAGATCGTCTTGAGCCTCAGTTTTTTTTTTGCCACTGCCTTCTATTAAAACGAATGTGAGACTATTTATTCTTGTCTTTTCTTAAGCCATTTCATATTCTTCTGTTTTTCTGTTTGCATACTTTGAGCTCATGTTTATCTTTTTATTTTATTCCCTTTAAATCCTATGTACATGCATCTTTGTATGTTCCCTTCTTTCATGCCTTATCTCACTGTCTTTTGTGGCTTTTATGTCTTTCAATTGCTCTGTTGTTGCCTTGTCTTAATACTGTTGATATTTTTTTTCCCAAGAATAAACAGTAATTTACTTTTTTACAGCCAGTTAACCAGTTCAGTACTAGGTTTCCGTGCCTTCAGCTTCCTTACAACTTTCTGCACATTTCAAAACAGCCATTCACAAGAAAACCAAGGAGACTGCTATCCCAGATACCACTGTGTTGCTCCTGTCACATCCTCAATAATTTAAGCATTAGGAGACCAGAATCCCTGTTATCACAAGGGCTAATGGAGAGGATCAGAAGAATGCAAAGCAGTGGTGTTAATAGCTTAAAAATGCTGAAAGAGAATCTGTTAAACGCAGGAATGAATCACATTTTACCACAAGATGAGTGTCAGGGCATCGTCCTTCTTTGAAGTGCAGAATGATGACATAGAGGAGAATGTACATAGCAGTAAATAAAAACATCTGGGGTATAGATTTTTTTACTTCGCTTTTTTGCCGCAGACGTATTTCAGTGTTTTGCTTGATGAACAAATCTCACAGTGTGCAGCATCAGTTGAGTTCATAAGGACGTGTGGTGTTCCTAATTCTTAATATAAAACACTCCCCTCCGGTCTTTCTGGGAACTCCTTCTTCTCCAGCTCTCTGGTTCACTTTGCACACGGCTGTACTTCAAAGACACTAGTTAATCTCAATCAACCAAGTGATAGGTGAAATGTGGAAAGCAGCTCTCAGAAACTGTGATTCAAGGAAACTGCTGCCTAATAAATAACCGAATGTAGAAGTCACTCTGATTTCCATGAGAAATGGCACTATGTTACCAGCATAATACTGAACCTCTAAAGGCTGCTAAGCTTACTATATATAGCTGAGAAAGTGTGGCTTTGATCTTTGAATATTAAAATGGAGCTTAATGACACTGAATGCATGATTGAGTGGTTGGAAAAAATGATGTGGTGAGAGGTACTGTTGGACTGCAGATGTCTCACACTTTTCAAGTGGCACTTTACTGTTTCAGCTTTTACAACAGGCACGGTTAAATGTTGGACTCTTGGTAATAACTGTTCAAATCCAAATTATGACAAGAACCGCTCAACTAAAAGGAAACAACGTCCATCACTACTTCAAGGCCTCAAGGGCGGTCACCAGAGAAAGTTCCATGAACTTTGAAAGTTGCTTCATATGGAGTCACCAGAAACCATCAAACACTGAAGAAACTGCCCCTCATGAGGCCCCAGAGAAGCCCGTCTGCTGCAGAGTAGTTCATTAGAGATGGCAGCCTCAGACATCAACAGTTAACAGCAGCTCAGATTGGAGTCCACATCAATGATTCCCAGAATTCAAGCAGCTGACACATCTCGACATCAAGTGTTGGGAGGATACAGTGTGGGTGGAACTGCTGCAGACACCAGTCCTGAGGGACACCAGGAAGAAGAAAAAGAAGAAGAGAAGAGCTTGGACCAAGAAATATAAGAAATGGACATTAGGCTAGAGAGAATATAGGTTCTGGTTTAAAAAATGATTGCATACGTCCTTTTTTCTACATACTTTTCTTTGATTTTGATGGTAAATGGAATGAGGTCAGGGAACAATGTGAAAAGATAATTCATTAGGACATTGGAGAAGACAGCAGTGGTGAATCTGACTTGTGGCAGATGTTATTGACTGCAAGTAATTATGGGATGGCATTATCGTCATCCCCTTCAAAGAGGTTGGACCAGTGTATCCTAAACTAAATGAGATAAGCATTGGAGCACCTCTTCTTTAGAGAATGTGATCGGCTCTTATCTTTGCAGTCAAGTGTCGCTCTATTTCACATTTGTTAATTACTTATTGATATTCACTGAGTCGTAACACCACCCAGGTACAACCAAACCCTTTCCTCTCACCGCCGAAAATCCTGTTCACCCTGTTCACCAGAATACATTTTCACAGAATCCATCAAACCTATTAAAATATTGTTATAGAAATACCTTTTCCTTTTATTCTCTTATGTTTTCTGTCATCTGTATTTTTTGGACTTTGTAAGAGAGTAAGTGTTCCCAGTGAAAAGAAATAAAAACCCAAACAACACCTTGACCTGACCCAGTGGTTCTGGCCCATCCTGAGTCCAGCATGACCTTCCTCACCTCTGTGGCCAAGCAGCTTTTCCTTTGGTTTTATTCCTGCTCTCCATTTTTGTAAGCCTTCTTTCCTCCAACCATTTAACTACATATTACAAGGGTTTAACGTATGAGTCTTTGAGGCAATAAAAAGGTAACAAATGCCCATTTTCCACCAAGAAGAACCAGAAGTTAGTTCGGTGCTTAGTTGGTTCTAATCTGGTTCCTCCGAAGAACCGGTTTACTTTTCTATTGGCAAGGAACCAAGTTAGAGCCACTCCATTGTGACACCATAAAACGAGTACGCTTACATTGATTACATATCAGTTAAACAAAAGCAATAAGTTGATAACATCTATGTTTATCTCTATAGATAGTCTTATTGATTTTAAGGTTTTATTAATAGTTTTTAAGTGTCTTAATGGTCTTGGGCCTTCATATTTATCTGACCTGCTTTTACGCTATGAGCCCTTGCGGTCCCTGAGGTCTTCTGGCACCGGCCTTTTAAGGGTTCCTGGTGTCAGAACGAGGACTTATGGTGAGGCTTCGTTCTGTCACTATGGCCCACGTTTGTGGAACAGCCTGCCGGAGGACCTCAGGGCCGCAGAGACTGTTGGTGTTTTTAAGAGCAGGCTTAAAACTCACCTTTTTAATTTAGCTTTTAATTAATTAATTACTTATTTATTTATGTATGTATCTATTTATCTAGTTATTTACTATGGTTCTATTATTATTCTTATTCTTACTCTTTATTTTAGGTATTTATTTATTTTAGCCCAATTTTAACATTTATTTGCTTTATTTGTAACTAGTGTTTTAGTTCAATCCTTTATTTATTTATCAATTCATTTTACTGTTTTCTTATTTTACTCCAGTGTTCCTCCTCATGGGGCCCTCCGCATCGGGAGGTGGTTCTGGCCCATCTGCTGGGGGCGTCGTCCTGGGGACTGTTCTGGCCTGGGCTGGGGTGGTCCCTGTGGCGGGGCCCCTTTAGCTGTGGGCTGTGTCACCTTTCGATGTGGACGGCCCCCTAGGATGGTGTTTCCTCTCTTGGTCCATCAGTGTCACGCCATTATCAGAGCTGCTTTTAACTGTCTGATCACTAGGGAATGAGGGTTGGGTGGGAAATGGGCGGTTGGTGGGTGGGTGGGGTGTGGGTGTGTGTGTGTGCGTGTGTGCGTGTGCGTGTGTGTGTGTCAGGGAAGGGATTTTTTTTTTGTATTTTAATATAAAGGTGTTTTTATTTTTGCATGTAAAGCACTTTGTGTTACACATATTGTATGAAAAGTGCTCTACAAATAAAATTTGATTTGATTTGATTTGATTTAAGGCTGATTGCGAGGTGCCTGGGCACATCCGCGATCGTGTTATTGGTGGGACATAATTTCAGTGCGCAACGGTTTGTGGTAAACTTCCGTGTGTCCTGGGACTCATTCCAATACGTGTGTGATGGGACCAGGGCCGTCCTGGAGAACAAGGACACTAATTAGCGCTTGTGTGTCCCTTTCCACCGTTGATGGTTGGTCACCATAACCCCGCCCCCAGCCCCTGAAATACTCTGTGCTTAACTCTGGCCCAGCAAAGAGTTGGTGCTTGCTGAGCTCCAGTTTTTAGCACCTGGAGCTGGTGGTTATGCGGTGGAAACACAAAGAACTGGTGCTAAGTCAGGCTCTGGCTCCAAACTAGCACTGGAACCAGCTTGATGGAAAAGAGGTAAAAGAGACAACAAAAACAATAAATACAGACAGGTTCAGTTTATGAGTAAGATCGGATCCTCTGGAGTTTATATTACTACTCATGCATGAGTCAGTGCATGCATATGTGAAGAAGTTGTTTGTGTGCAACAATACAGAGGGAGAGAAGACAGAAAGAACATTAGAGAAAGAAAAATTGTATATAAAAGAATATTTCTAGTCTCAACACCAGTGATTGTAAACGAGAATTGGAACACCTTTGTGCAGACCTTAATTTTTACTCATTTGATTTGCAATGAATTTTGCATTACCATTTCGAGGTTTGACAAACAGGACAGTTGTTTTCAGATGATTAGTTGTAATGTCGAGGCGACCACTGCCACTTAGTGTCCACTTATCGAATGCCACTCTGTACTCTGATTCGGAGATGGACGTCCTCTTTTCTAAATAAGCCTTTGAACTACCTGCACAGTTATTGTTTGCAGATTTTCCTCACCACTTTATCCTAAAGAATACTGAAGCATACAGCTGTACTGCAAGTAGCCATTTTATTACCATGAGAATCAACGTGAAAGAAGGTCCTAAAAGGTTAACCTAGTTACATTACCATAATAATGGCTTTAAAGCTAAGATTGCTCATCAAGAGATTTGATGTTTGGACAAGATGACTATATTTTTCTTGATTGTCTTCATTCTACCAACACTCAGGCACACATGCTAACATTTCCAGAATCCCAATGATTTCCTTACTCTTACACTGAATATAAAAGATGGACATGGCAGCTGTGGTGTCACTTACTGGTTTGTGAACGACCACTTCCAAGCCTCAAGTTTGGCATTTGACTGGCACAGTGTTGGTCTTTGAAACCTTCATGATGAGTGTGAGATGGATTTGAAAGAACTCGAGGACACAATGCACTTACCCTGCTTTATCGTTCATGTTACTCTAAATAGGCAAAATGAACATATCGATTGAAACTAGACAAATAAAATTCATTTGGAAATGTTTACTGAGGGGCTGCACAGTGGCTCGATTGTTAGCACCGTTACCTGACAGCTAGGCCGGCAACCTGTCCAGGGTGTCCCCTGCCTTTGCATGAGTCGGCTGAGATAGACTCCAGCTCCCTCGCATCCCTACAGAGGATTAAGCGGTGTATAGATAATGGATGGATGGATGTTTACTGAGGTAACATTTCAAGTCAGAAGTAGGGTCATTTTTTCATAGACTTCTATACAATCAGACTTTATTGTCATACCCCTGTACTCGCCCCCTGTTGGCAGTTAGAAAGAATGCTGGTTTAAAGCACTTCTCTGACTTGGCTTTACTTCACACCCAGAGGCTAAGTCCATCTTTTATACGCAGACTATGTATGTACTCTATTACAAATTAGTAAGTGTCATCTTGGGTAAAGGACAACATTAGCAGTATTTAGTGTTCACACAATTAATATGCATAAACTGATTAACAGAAAATGCTAGCAGATAGTGTAATAGGCAATTCTAAATTGTTCATAGGTGTGAGTGGGAGCGTACATGGTTATCTGTCTCTTTGTGTTAGCCCAGGGATGATCTGGTACCTGTACCTTGCCTCTCACCCAATGTCAGCTGGGATAGTCTCCAACCCCTGTGACCTTCCACAGGATAAAGCGGGTGCAGCTAAAGAATGGAATTCTTTGTTGTAGTGACTAAAGATCACCAATGGATTTAGGTTATTGAGCTTCCACATAGGGTCAGTTGTATTACTTTAGCTGGTGTTCCCTGTGAACAGGTTAAGGCTTCCACTCCGTCTGTCCCCCTGTTTAGTGTGAACATGTTTTCTCAGTCCTGTCATGTGAGCAGGGTGAGAGAATGAAAGAGAGCAACACAGCTTTAAGCTTTAAGACATCATTTTGACATATGAACAAAATGTTTTGTTCTTTTTGATGCCTACATACAATACTCCTCTAATTACTACTATAACCTGTTTAAAAATATGGCGTTCTCAATAATTCAATGCCTAAATCCAAGTTACATCCTTAAACCATTCTTTCACCTTTCTTAATCTCAGCTCATATCTCAAGATTGACTTCATTTTATTACTATCAATGTCTTTTCTAAACTTAACCATCATGAATATTCACGTTCATTCTTTCCTACTTGGGACCTTCCCCTATTTCCTAGATCACTTCAGAAAAATAAACATTTCCATACCTCGGAAAAAAGGGAGAACACTGTCGGAGGGATGCACCATTTGTGGCTGCTGATGGAAACATCATCAAATCAATTTTCACTCTTTGCTGTTTGCAAAATTCTGTTTAAAGAAAGGACTGCATTGAAGATCACTGTCTGTTGCCTGTAATCTATACTCATTAAACCAACACTGGGTTTCACAAACCACTTTAGCCTTACAGGGGTTACTAGAAAGATACTTTAAACAATGTCATTTGGGGCAACAATCTTTTCCTGACCTAAAGAATGCACTCCATCACCAGTGCCATGGCCTCAGTCTGCTTGACTAGGATTCTTCCCAACTGCTCCAAACTCAGCTCCCACAACCTAAATGTGCACTGAAGATCATATTGTGCAGTCAACACAACATCTAACACGACACACAGACCTATAGAGACAGATATCCTAAAGCCACCAAACTCCTTGCACTAATGAGCTACATGTTGAAATTCTGGGATCACGAACATAACAAGAGACAAGGCACAAACCCCTCGAAAGAATAAACAAATGTTGTTGTTGATTGTTCAAGAATAATTTAAGACTTGCTGCCCTCTAGTGGCTCTGCTTTTCACCTTGTCACAGTGATGCAGAGGTGTATCCCAGGGTGTGTCATATGATTACCTCAGCACTGGGTGTGGCAACAGTTAAAACAAAGCACACCTTGGACCGTGTCTACTCCCCAGTCAGATGATACATGGCTTGCTCAGGCAAAACAGACATAAGTAAAGTTACTCTTTAAGTCAGCATTAGGGTGGTTGAAAGTTATTTCTCCTTCATCCTTACTGTTCAACAACTGTTGCAAGTTTTGCAGGGCTTATCATGAATTAGATCTAACAAGGAGCTCAGTGCAGTGCAACCACATATCATATTTCACCCTGGCACAATCCCAAACTCCTTTGATCCTCCAGTTTGTTATGTTCTCCCGCCAAGAACGGCACAATTCATTACCATTCAAGTTCTTTCCATGGGGTGAAATTCACAGATGGTAGGCGGAAGCATGTCAGGATTTTTCGGATATTCCCATAAGGAAAGGAATCATGCAACATTTATGAAGTGTGTATGTGTGTGTGTGTGGTGAATGATGTATGCCTGGCTGACAAAACGTAACATGTTTGATGTGTGTGTAATTGCCCCTTCAACTGCTTCTTGAATCATTCCCATTATATAACAGATGCATTTCGATAAACAAATCAACACATGTATACAAAACAGCTAAATAATTCACTGTGAAGTACTGCCACTTGAGAGTTCACAGTTATATTGTCTAAATCCTCAACACAGTCAATTCAAGGCGATTTTGCATGGAACTGGAATGGAGTTTTTTATTGTTGATGTTTGTTTATGTACTTATGTGTTTTATTGCTTGGCATACAGTGATGTAAAAGTTTACAATCAATACAGCAATGTAAAAATACACAATTACAGGTTAAAGTCCTGTAACAAATATTTCTCCAATCACTGATTTTTTTTGTGAAATATTGCATCATTTGAACATTTACTGAAATGACACTGTGAGAAGTTAACAAGGAATAATCAGTGTATGGTGGAGCTGTTGCAAACGCATAGACATTCTTAATGTGACTCCAAGCACACACTGCTTTTGGAAGACGTCTGAAATTTGCCAAAGTTAGAAGCCACTGGTTTATTTTATAACAGTGTGTTGTATTTAAAAAGCTTGGTATATTATCCATTGTGTGAAATCTTCATGGAGTAACTTTCGCTGTCAAATAAATATAGAAAACAGAAAGTCCAGTGTTTCCCTCTGAAATGTAGTGGCATAAAGTAGCACAGTATTCAAGTAAGCCTGGGGGATAAAAGGGACCAGTAATATGTACCAGTGATAGACATCAATAGCAATAAGAAAACAGTTTGACCAAATGTTTGATAAATGCATTAGATGCAAACCACCACAATGAAAATGCAAAGTTCAGCAGCATGGACAAACCCAAACCTGTGCTCCGTCCCTGACTCATAAACAGCTCAGTATATCCCTTGATAATGGAGCCCCTCTGTTATCTGCAGGTCTCCTGAGGCTCTCCTTTTCTGGTGGAGGCTGTGGTCAGTGGAGATTAGTGGCTGACCTTGTGAGATGGGCTTCACGGTCAAACAACACCGATGACCCTGTGTCCGACACCTCCTCTTACCAAGCAGGAAGTTCTGATACCTGCTCTGAGGGCCTTATCTCCAGTGCGGTGCAGCAGCTTCACCCTGGTTGCCCTCCATGTGCCTCTGGGTATGCAACTTTTACAAAACACTTTTCCATTGCATGCATTTTGTAAAATTTAATTTTGCCATAATGTTTGTTTAATCATTATATATTTTCTCATTTTTTGTTAATATTAAAACATCCATCCATGACTTCCATCCATCCATCCATCTTCTACCACTTATCCGGGGTCGTGGAGGCAGCAGTCTAAACATAGAGACCCAGACTTCACTCTCCCCAGACACCTCCTCCAGCTCTTCCAGTGGGACCCCGAGGCGTTCCCAAGCCAGCCGAGAGACATAGTCCCTCTAGCGTGTCCTAGGTCTACACCGAGGTCTCCTCCCGGTGGGACATGTCAGGAACACCTCCTGAGGGAAGTGTCCTATAGACATCTGGAACAGATATATATATGAAAACTAGTGCTGTCAAAAATATCGCGTTATTAACGCGTTAACGCAAATCAATTTTAACGGCGTCAATTTTTTTATCGCGAGATTAACGCGGGCGGGGGTGCGTGGGGCGGGGGCATGGTTGGCGAGGTCGAGGGCGAGGTGTTCGCCGTCGGAGTCAGACAGGATCTCCTGCTGGTGGTGGTACAGCAGCAATATTCTCGCTCGCCTTTCTGTCGGCTCCTTTTCCGCGTGCCGAACCGCGTGCCGCTGATGCAGATGCTCCGCCAGGTGACGGCGGCCTGGGGTGAACGCATGACGATTGACAAGACCAGAGTTATGTGTATGTTGTCAGTATGAACTGAGTTGTCATCGTAGCATATCTAGTCTGTAATACCACTTGATGACTAAACACAGCTGACGCGAATTCTCCGCCTCCTCCTCGTATAAAATGATAATTCAAGGGACATTTAGAATAGATAAAAAATGTGCGATTAATTTGCGATTAATCGCGAGTTAACTATGACATTCATGCGATTAATCGCGATTAAAAATTTTAATCGATTGACAGCACTAATGAAAACATTAGATTAGAAACATGAGGGTGCAGCTATTCTACAGTAATTAATAAGTATGTATTGAGTTAAACGTTAAGGCAGACACTTGACACTACTCTAGATTTTTATTTTATTTCTTTTTACTGTCAAGAAATCCTAAGAACAGACGCAAACTAACAACACATCAGACCACCTCTAAATAATGATCAGACCACTGTGAGCACTGCTTTCTGCTTCTTACTTCGTGGTTCTTGGTGGCGCGACACCATCTTTTCTTCTACAACTCTTTTTCTGATTCCAAACTGGTTAGCAATGACTCTCCCTCTTCATTAAGCACAAACATGTCTGTGTTCATCTCACAGTTCTTTTGTTTTAGACATTGTTGAGTGAAAATTTAGTCTGGATCCTCTGTTGACTTCACATATATGGCTTATGCACTAAGTATTGCGGTTTTTTATGTATATTTTTTGCATGTATTGAACTATATTAGGGTCTTTCAGATGCTGCTGTAATTATTCAACCACTATGATAAAATTTCTACCAAATGGTCCGTGTTGAAGGCCTGTTGTGTGTAAAGAATCAACAAGTGGTCTAATACTTATTTCCCAAGCTGGACTTTCATTCCCGTCAGTGTCTGTCAGTCCCTACTAAGGAAATAAATCAGAAATATTTAGTTTCAGTTAAAAAAAAAACATCAAAAAATGTTGGGCAGTTTAGCTTTTAGCAAATATTATTAAGGAAATAGTGCAGACGCGTTGTGATTGAGAGGTGCACCATGGGAGAGATGTGGGTTTTCTTCCCAGTGGCAGCAGGTCTGTGTTTGGCTGTGGCTCCACAGGTCCAGGAGGTGAACCATTAATTGCAGGGTTGGTGGTTCTATCCATGACTCCTCCTGTCCACATGTCAAAGTGTCCTCGGGCAAATGACTAAAACCTGAATTCCTCAGAATGGTCAGACCAGCACCCTGCATAGTGGCTTGATCACAACAGTGAGTGAAGGTGTGTGTTACTGTCAGCTGACCACTGTTTCTGCTGCAGATTAATACACACTGGAGCTCTGATGAGTATTTACAGTCACAGGATGGTGTCTATGAGATTAGATCAAAGCAAAATATACTGTTAGTGTTCATGGTAAAGCAGGTGAGGGCTTTCATTGCATCAGTGTGTCTCACTGGTCTGTCTTTAATAGTGTTTGGACAACAGTGGGCTCCATAAGGTAGAGAAGAGACAGGTTTTGGATTAACAAACAGTAAGAGTGTCAGAAAAATCTAGCATTTCACCAGCTGTATCCTAAAGGCGAGATGTGTTGCAAAGCTCAACATGGGGGGTATCCTGTACACAGCAGCACAGGCAAGACTGATGAAACCTAAGCCCATCTCAGACAAAATCCCCTGGTCTCTCTGTGTGTGTGTGTGTGTGTGGGGGGGAAGTGATGCATCTGCAAAGCCTGCAGCTTTGCACCCTGCTGAGCTTCCTCATCATCATCCTCAGCCAGCAGTGGTGACACTGAGGAAAGACACCTGCAACTATTCTATTCTGTTCTGTTCTGTTCTGTTCTATTCTATTCTATTCTACTCCAATTTTTACACAGCACTGCATTGTTGTTCACAGTGGCATCTCGCTGTTTATATAATATTTACCATGTCTACACACTTAGTTTCCATCATAATCATCCACAGATTGGTCACTCGCAGATGAAGCCAGACTCTTCTTACAATGCATGCATCTGTTTTTGCATTGCATTTATTGTTAGAATGATCCCATGTTGCATACATACATATTCTGCACTTCTCATCTTCTTTGTCCAGTTGTTTTCCTTTTATCTGATCATGTGCATACATCCCCAGAGTGCATGTTTGTATTTAAATACATGCATAATGCAAATTCATATATATATATATAACATAATAATGCATAATCATACTTTCTGGTGAGCTGACTTGAAACTTAGGAGTCCCATTTTCATGTGCTTATATTTCCAGTCAACATTTTATTAGTCTAGTGCTGAAATGTAACATTTTAATAGATATTGCAGAGTCAAAGTCAGTCCTGCGCTACAAGAATATAAAATAAAATAAAATATAATCCAAATCAAACACTGAACAGACAAAGCAGAGATGACGGTATTTAGCACTCAGTTTCCATATGCCATAGTCATCTACAAGTTGGTTACCTGCAGATGAAGATTAACTCTGTTCGATGCATCTGATCATGCAGTACTCTCTGTGCCCTTTCACATATGTTGTTATGCTCTCTAAGTGTTCTCACCTGCTGTACCCGCTGGGCAGTGGTGGTCCAGTGGCTTTTGAAGCGTACTTGTAACCGTGGGTGGGTCGCTGGTTTGTGTCCCCGGACTCACAAGAGGCTAAGTCACCATCACTGTGGGCCCCTGGGCAAGGCCCTCAACCCCCGACTGCTCCCACTGCTCCTAGTATGGATGGGTCAAATGCAGAGAACGAATTCCCCCAAGAGGACTAAGAAAGTATAGATTACTATTACATGCTATACAGCTTGACATTCAACTTCATTTGCAATCAATTTTTGCAATGCCTTCATTTTTAGCATAATATGTTGCATTCACTGCCTCTATGGTGTTCTTCTTTGTCTAGTTGTTTTCTTTTTGTTGTGCTTATGTAGAACACTCTTTCACATGTTTATTTTTTGGAGTTTAAAGTCTGAATCACCACGATGCTTCTCAGCTCTTCATCCTAGTTTCTATCGGTCTGGGTTTGAAACCAGGATTTGGTTGATGGTTGGTTTTGGACTATCCCGTTTATCTATGCTTGCATGTCCTGTCAGCATTTTATTTCACACATATTCAGTAATTAGCCTCGTGCAGACATGAGAAATCTGCATAGATATCGAGGAAAAGTTGTTTCTGTGCCACAAAGATAAAAAGAGAGAAAAGAAACACAAAATCAAATCCTGAACAGACAGAACAGAGAGGGGCTGAGACACTGATGAGCGTGTAAACACACTCAGTCTTAGCAGTAGACAGAAAACACACTCCTGTGGATTTGCTGTTGTGTAATTACACACTTTTACATAACTTCATTTCAACTACTAGAAGATGCCTTAACATGTGTGCAGCCATGTGTCTGTGCCCACTGTGTCACTCTCTCTAGCCTCCTGACACACACACACACACACACGCACGCACACACACACACACACGCACACGCAAACGATTTGTGAAGCTTTTTGATCTCACAGAAGGTTGGCCATGCGTTTCCTGACAAAATGTGATAGTGACCTGAAAATTGTACAGACGAGACATGCACAGACACACAAAACCACACGCAGTGGCAAATGCCTCTGTGTGTGTGTGTGTGTATGTGTGTGTGTGTGTGTGTGTGTGTGTGTGTGTGTGTGTGTGTTTGTATTAATAGTTTGGGAAAAATAGTGTCTGAAAACATTCAGCATGGTCAGAGACTCCAAACTGCCCTCTGGGTCTGTGCTCGCAAAGCTTTCTAAAAATAATTGTCACTCCTTGCTGTATGGTTTTGGACACGTGTCTTCAGAATTGTAAGTGATTCTTTTCCCCAAAGTATACTGTTTAAAAGTGGAATGCCTTTTGGCAGTACATCTTTTAGTTGTAGTTTAAAACGTCTTAAATAGAATTGATTACAGGTTGTCACAGTTCACATGATTTCCCCTTGATGATGATTGTGATTTTTTAAAACCTTAAATATCAATTTGATTTGACACCAATATAACTTTAATTCTTTCCAAAGATATGGTTAGTCAGTTTAATTTGAATGGTCCTCAGCATAGCCTTTATGTGCATTAGAAAATACCCTGGAACTGAAAGCAAGCTCTGGTTATGTAAGATTAATTTCAGGCCACAGGCTCTTTCTCATGGTGGGTGTTTTACAGCCTGTTTCCAACATTTTTCGACTCAGCATATTTAAATTTTACTGCCTTTAAAGCAAAAAAGAATAATGGACAGTATAAAATAAAAGTAAGAACATCCCTCTGTAATATCACTTAAAGGTCAAATGATTCCAAATTGTACCACCTCTCAGTAGAGTATTTCCTCATATAAACAATCAAAAATAAAAACTTTAGAAAGACCACATTCAAAATACGGACCCCAGGGTTTCAGTATTGCAGCATTAATAGAACATGCTGAGGTTTAATGCTGAATGTTGGCACTGATGCAGGAAGAGAAGAAGAGCCCACCTTTATCAAATTACTGTAATCTTTCTTTAGCTAGTGAGAAAGTGTGCTGATGAAATGACTACGTATTGTGTAAAGTCAAACCTCACTCAGGGCTCCCATAACAGTAACAACCCCTATAATGAAAATAAAGCAACGTGCATAAACATCATATACTGTAAGTTCAAGAGCTCTAAAGGAGCAGCTACAAAGTGTTTAGATACAAACAGTCCAGACTTAAACTCATTCCATACTGTATTATTTATATTATAGTAATATGTACAATGTAGCTTGATATATGTTGATATTTCACACCCTCATTTACATTTTCACATAAAAACATATCTCACAGCCTTGCAGGCAGCCTCACAAAAACACACACAGGGGGGATCAAACTTTAAAAAATAATGTGTCCAGCTATTAAAGTGGTGATTCAGTCATTTAGTACTGCATGCCTGTAAAGTGTTGGGGGGCTCACAAGAGACTGATTCAAAAAGGAGTGTTTACTTTTAAAGCAGCAGAGGGTGAGATATCCTGACTAAAACGTTCAGTCTTTTATTCCTCATAACGCAACTCAGCAGCGTATCTGATTATCATAATAGCATCATCAGGGGTTCTTTATTACAAACTTTGGCAAGCCCCAACACAACTGTTGTACAACTGTTTTCACAAACATGCAGTTGTAGTTCTCATGAACACATCCTAATGTGTGACATTAGAGGAGTAACCCTTTAAATCCCTGGACGTAGATCGTACATGGGGCGGCTGTGGCTGAGGTGGTAGAACAGGCTGTACACTGATCATAAGGTTGGCCGTTTGAGCCCGTCCACATGCCGAAGTGTCCTTGGGCAAGACACTGAAGCCCAAATTGCTCCCAATGGCAGGCAGGCACCTTCCATGGAAGTTCTGTTGCCACTGGTGAGCGAATGGATGAAAGGGAAACACTGTAAAGCACTTTGAGTACCACTAAGGGAGAAAGGCACTATATAAGTGCAGACCATTTACCATTTTACATACTGTAGCTACATACATACACATAAGTACAGCCTTCAAATAATTCTATGAATTCGTCAGAGGCGTAGGACTCTCAGCAGATTTTGCCATATTTCAAGAAGACCTATAATAAATTCATGAAAGAACCAAAATACATGTTGGTTTTTTGTGACAGGGATGCATGTGTTTCAATCAGTCCACCCTAGAAAAGTAAGAGTTGGAGGAGTTCCTGGAAACTCAAGACTGCCATGATATACATGGTCTAAAAAATTGTAGTATTGTGTTCTTTGTGATTTCTCTATAGTTGTAAGAAAAAATACAATCACAAATAACAAAATACTTTACTTTTTTTAATGAGCAGAGTGATGAAAAATGAAATATTTTTGTTCGATCAGTCCAGCACACTGATGGGGAGGAACTTCCTTTAATGAACTGCTCATGTCAGGTCCTCCATTAACACTTCTACTGGGTTGAGATCTGGACTTTGACTCAGCCATTCCAAAACATGAATTTGATTCAGTTCACAGAGAGAATCTGATGGACTTGAGGTAAAAGCAGCTGGAATTCTCCATGTTGAACTGATGGAGTCTCTTGGATGAGAAGTCAAACGTCTTCAAAAACCAAAAAGAGACATCCAGTTGCTTTTGTCCTTGGATTTGCATGACTTGGATGACTGAGACTCTTCACAGACATTTCACACACAACATTTGCCTGCTGATACAATACTGAATTTATCCAATGTCATCTTCCAACCAATGCAGCCTCAGACCAAAATCTGTAATAGCTATGTTGGTCTACAGCACAAAAATGTGCTAATTTTACAATAAATGCTGTAAGACTGTGAGATGGTTGCATTTTTTATCCTGTTCTGACTGTTCTGTTCTGATTTTTTAGCCTGACTGTCTTTCGCTGCACTCATGAAAAAAAAAGCATGCATAAGGAGGCTGAAGGGGAGGAGGAGGCTTAAACCACAGGCCTTTCACTGAAGAGGCTGGGGTTGGAGTCTTGTGTGGGACTCATTTTGTGGTATTTTAATCCACTTAAATTTATAGTTGAGGCTTTTGCCACTGTTTTCAGTTGTGCTTTGACTTTATTCCCGCTACAAAACTACTGGGTTAAGTTTAGGTGCCAAAATTACATGGTTAGGTGGAGGACGAGATCATGTTTTGGGTTACAATCAAGTGAAACCAAGATGGAAATGTCAAAACCTGCAGTTTCACTAATGTGCACTTGAGGTTGCCTCCAAAAGTGAGTCAGTCCCCAGAGACCCCAGTGTTAAAATGTCCAACTGTACAGCAGAATAAAACATGTTTACAGCCTGGTACAAAAAGCAGTTTTGGTCTTTATAGCTAATATCCCTGTTCTTGACAACTGTACAGGAGCGAATATTTATATAACTAATTTGTTGCGCATAATTATTAGGGGCGTGGCCACTTTGACTGACCGGTACCGCTGTCACTGGATAGTCTGTGGCCAAAAGATGTCTGCTTGGCCCATCTCGGTCCCACATATGCTCCATCTCTGTCAAGATGACGACAACCAGAGCGAGTCCCGCTCCAAGAATAGCCCCTGCAAACATCAGCATGTCACAGTGTTACAGCTATTTGTATGAAGATTAAATGTTTTACACAGTGGACTGGTGTTACGCCCGGCCTAGGGGTTGCTGAAACATAGCATGAAAACCATCCTTCACCTGCTCCAAATAGGCACACAATAAATGTTTGAACCAGAAATAATTGATTTATTTACAATAATATAAATGTGAGAAACAAAAGACGACTGACAGTAAAACGGTGGTAAAGTGTCTAAACAGCTTCGGAGAGAGCCAAGGCCGAAAGAACAAACAAAAACCCAAACTATACCCAGTTAAACTTACCTACAAAACAAACTTGGATAACACAAAAACAGGTTCTTACCTCCCTGACTAACTTAAACAAGAGAAAACGTGGTTAACAAAAAGTGGCAGCTCAGCTTATATGAAACTTTACCGCAGCTCCTGGTCTACACAGTGTATACGCTGTGCTGGGAGTGCTGGTTGATGCAAGCGGTGGATGGAACGCCCCCTGCCCCTCTGTTCCACTCGGCGGCGTCTTCCTTCCGTCTATTAAGCTGGTTCCGTGGTAGAGCGGCCACTCACGCGCCGACTCGTCACCCTTGGCAGCCAATCCTGTGTGAGATGTACGGTGCACCCTTCAACGTCAGTCCATCACCTAATAAGGCACAGCTGTGCACACACAAAGAAATACACAATATATATATATACATACAAAGAAACAACCTCAGTCATAACAACCAGTAAATACTAGTTCACATTTGGTGGACCTCAAACTCTTGAGAAAGGCTTTAAAGAGTCAGTACTTCTGAAGTCAGAAATCATTGATCTGCATCTTCGATTGGGGCATGGTACATTTCCACAAATCGCACGCATGATGAAGATCAGAGTGGATAGAGAGTATCTAATAAACACAACAGGCCTCCCACACTCACACCTATTGACTGGAAACCTGCTCTGATTAGACCTTTAAATAAACTGATCAGTTGTGAGGTCGACCTACTTTGTCCAACATCATATTTATTGTTGGATCCTTTTGCTCCTTAAATGCACAAAAAGCATAATGTTTGGTGTTATTTAAGTGGATCTTGTTTCCCTGTAGGACTTAGATGGTGATCTGGTTATATTTTAGATCAGCTTTATTTAGAAACAGAGAACATTTAAAGGGGTTGATATTTTGGAACCACTGTATCTGTCTGTTTCTATCTGATAGAGGCCGCTTTTCTTTTAATTAGCATTTTATGCTTTTAAGTTCTGTTCTAAATTAAAGTGATTTTAATGCATTATGTAAATCACTCTGAATTCCCTTTGTGTATGAACTGTGCTAAATATGTTTGGCTAAGATTAGAGGGCTCACTGCTGAGTCAGTCAGAGTATTCCTCAGTGTAACCATCAACCCAGACTTGCCCATTCATCGTAAGCTGCCCTTAATTGTATTGCAGTATGTGGCAGCTCATTAGACGTGTTTTACAAGACATCGCTGATTCCAGACACCTTCTCGGTTTACTGAGATGCATTAACATTTTATCTTATGCAGTGGCAGTGGCACCTGAATGCACAGTCTGGATTTCAGGACAGCACATCCCTCAACCAGGCACCAGATCATCCTTAGCTTAGGACGGATTTGCAACTGACCCAAATGTTGGCTAATATTTAAAGTGTAAACAGCAGCTTTGCACCAGTTTGGATTGTGAGGTCCTGCAGAATTATTTTTGGTTTATCCTGGCTTATATTCAATAGATAAAAACAAAGGGCAGATGATTTATTAAATACACATAATGGGGCGCTAATGAAGTAAAGTATGTGTTATGGTTCTTTCTGTGCAGTGCTTCAGTTTTTTAAAAATCTTGTTTGCCAAAAATTCATTCACACTGACATACTACATATATATACATCTTTATTATCTTTATCTGTAAATTGTTTCCATCCAAGCCATGCTGATAAATTGCCAGTTATGCATAATGCAAACACGTCATATCAAGTGCTCCAGCAGCAGACCACACTGGATCTCTTTGGATGCTTGCCAACTCTGCAACTCAGTGTGTGTCAACTGAAATCCGTCTGTGTGCATCAATTCATACATTATCATAAGTGGGCTTTCTGCTTGTGATGATGGCCCTGGTTATTGATGACAATCAAGCAGAGTGCATCAATAATGTGAAGTCTTATTTGCACTCTTCTTGAACTGTCTGGAGATGAACAGGGGAGTTTGAGGGCCCTGATGGAAATGCTTAAATTCTCTCTGAAGTTTACTGCACAGTCTGTCAATTACTGGTAGCACAGACGAAGCACACAGTCATTCAATATATATTGACTTTTAAAGGGTTTATTTATTCCCCCAGGCCAGCATGATGCAGCCCAATCATTTATTTCTAAGTAGGCTGTTGTCTTAAGATATTCAAACTGTATGCTGATGATGTGTCTCGCTACATGTTTGCTCTTTACATATTGGATTCCTTGAATAGTGCTTCAGATTGCTTGAATACTGCTGTTTATTTGCATAACCAGTGTCTGTAGACCTCTACTATTTCTTTGCAACTGGCTGCTTTGTTGAATGATTGGACACAGAGAGTTCAGAAGGTTCAAAGAGTTTGTTGAATCTGTCCATTAATTCCAATGTGCTTCTTGTTCAGAATAAAAAAAATCAAATGATAAAAGTGTTTTTGTCTGTCTGGTTGTGAACAACCAAAAATAAACTTCATTCATTCACTCACTCATTCATTAATTCATTCCATTGAGCCTCTGATCTGCTCTGTGACAGCAGATTCCACGGCTCCATCAGTTATGACAAGTTGTCCAGGTCCTGTGGAAGCAAAGCAGCCCCAAACCATCACACTACCACCACCATGGTTCACTGTTGGTATCATGTTCTTCTTGTGGAATGCAGTATTAGCTTTTGGCCAAATGATGTCAGAAGTTCCACCTTTGACTCATCAGTCCACAGGATGCTATCCCAAAAGTCTTGGAGCTCATCCAGATATTTTTTTAGTAAATGCCAGACGAGCCTTTATGTTCTTTTTGGTCAGTAGTGGTTTGATCCTTGCATCTCTCCCATGATGCCATTTTCACCCAGTGTCTTCCTGATTGTGGAATCATGTAGACGGACCTTAACTGATCTTTTGATGTTCATCTGGGTTCTTTTGTGACCTCCTGGATTATATGTTGTTGCGCTCTTGGAGAAATGTTGGTGGTTGGTCCACTCCTGGGAAGGTCCACCACTGCTCCATGTTCCTCCATTTGTGGATAAAGTCTCTCACTGTGGTTCTCTGGAGTCCCAGAGCCTCATCAATGACTTTGTAACCCTCCAGACTGATGAATGTCAATGACTTTGTTTCTTATCTGTTCTTGAATCTCTTTATGTGGCATCATGTGCTGCTTTTTGAAATCCTTTAGCTACTTCACAATACCAGACAGGTTCTATTAGTGATGTTTAGATCCAACAAGCCTGGCAGTAACCATATGTGAGTGTGGCTGGTGAGACTGAACCCAACTGACAAATGAATCTGGTCATTTGGTAGATTGGTAGCTAAGGGGGCAATTACTTTTTCATATAGAGCAAAATGGGCTGGACAGAATTGTTCCTTCAATAAATGAAATCATCATTTCTTGGGTTATCTTTGTCTTACATTAAAATTAGTTTGATGACCTGAAACATTAAATGTGACAAATATGCAAAAATAGAAGATGTCTGCAAATGCTTTTGCACGGCACTGTGCACCTGGGAAACTTAGCAATCAAACTCACTCCAGACATGACTTTATAAATAATTACAAATATGGCTAAATAACTAGCTTAAACCTTCTAAAATATGACGACATTTGACCCGCATTAGGTTCTTGCTCCTGAAGAAGTCAACAAGTCGATGTATCACAAAGCACCAGAACAAAATCCTTTCATTTGTAGTGTTCTTGCCTTCTAAGCTCCTTATCAAAGGCTCATCTCATTTCACTAATTTTAGCCTCCTTGTCTCCTCTGTCCTACTGCTTTTAAACTGGAAATTAATTTTGAAGGATGTCTTCGTTGGTAAAAAAAACAAACATTTAAAGGTCAGGAAATGGAGGATGGAGGAGGCTTACTGCCTGGAGGAGCTATGAGTGAGGATGGACAGCTGTATCCCTGATGAAGTCTTTGTGCTCATGACGTCAAAGACGCACGACAGACAGCTTGAATATACAAACCATGTTGGGAACAGGACCTGACAAATGTGTATATATAGACTATACACCTTTTACTTTTAGTGAACTCTTTTGTGTGGAATGCCTCTTTCATTCACTGCATGTGTGTGTTAATATGAAAAAAATGCATAACATCTGTCATCTGTACATTCCTGTCACATTATTCCATATTATGAATTGAACTGAAGTAAATGTATACTGTAAGTTGTCATGAACACTGTTCTGGTCATCTGACAGAGATCATAAAGGCTGCAACAAAACACTAGGCAGATGATGCAGCTGTGCCACAAAATTTAACTGATGTTGCTTTAAACAGCAACTCAAAGACAAGGATGACTGAAGAAACGTAATGTGTGGAAAACAGAAATAGCTGCAAGAAGTCAGAACAAAAACAACAACAGTGGCTGCAGGGAAGGCGAGGATTTTATCTACGAATCAACGAAGATGCGAGGGGAAGAGTTGAGGAAAGGAATCCGGATGTACAAACTGTGAAATGACAAATGGAGCAAGACTCTGACATTCAGGATGGCCATGATTTCTTTCTCACTTACCATTTTGAGAGCAGCTCACCACCAGTGCTCTCATTGCTGTCAGTGGTGGCCTGAAGCTATACTGCAGCAATACTGAATAAGAAAGTCGTCATTTATTTATCTCACAGCCACCAGTGGAAACACCGGGTGCCTCTCTGCTAATCAGAACTCCTGTTGCAACTGCAGTTGGTGGTGAGGTGAGGCTAAAGGGTTTGACATAGTTTGGACTGACTTTACAAAAAGTTGGTTTCAGTCTGATGAAGTGGATGAAAGGATAGTTTTTCATATGTTCAACTATCTCCAGCTAATCATCTGTCCAACTGCAGAGTAAAAGAAATAGTCATGTGAAAAAATTAGGCCACCCCTGGAATGGTGTATTTGGTTTACACTAAACCTGTCCAAATCCAAATAGTTCAGTTTCAGACTCGTCTATCTGAAGAACACTATTCCAGAAGCCCTGGTCTTTGTCTACGTTCTCTCTGGCAAACTTGGAGAGGCACCTGGCTGCAGACCTCCACTGTGAGGACACCTCCACTGTCAGGACAGGAAGTAACGGGTAAAAAAAGAAAAGTACATTTAAAGCATCCAGTCCAGTAGGTGGCGGTGACACATGTGAAGTTGGTTTGCTAACTGCTAATTAAATCATACAAAGAAGCAGCCATTTAACGCGAGTGGTTGTGGCCGTTTCTCACTATACGCACTTGTCCACAGTACTACCGTGACAGTGAGACAAAATTTAGTTTTAAGATTATTTGAGGCAATAAAGTGGTTATGTAAACATCAAATCTGTGGTCAATTTATCAAGATAAATTTTGCTTAAAAATTTACTCCAACGATGTCGGAGATGTGAGTGTCCCCGTTTGACAGCTACTACCGGGCGGTCAGCGCTCACAGCTCCCCGCTGACAGCAGCCTGAGCTCGGCTAGACTTTCTGAAATCTGCCGCTGGCTCTGACGGTTCTGTAACAGGATATCAGTACTTTTACGGGAATCTAACGGTTACACTTTTGTTATTTAATGTCCCCGGTCGCCGACTTTGTCATTATATTAGTAATTATTGTGTTGTCTTCATTACCTGTAGTACGTCTTTGTTCTATTCTTATGACTGTAACTGAGCATTAAAAATAACATTTAAGGATTTTTCTGTTAGCAGGCATAAAAACTCACGTTAGGACTCATTCTCAAAATAATCACAAGTTTAATATATAAATTAAAATGATATATACTATAGAAAATGGTCTAGTAGGTTTTACGTTGTAGCTATTGCTAATGCATTAGCAATACTACGCAATTTTATTTTGTAATGCATCCCATGCATTTCCTGTCCTCACAGTGGAGGTATGCAGCCAGGTACTCTTGCAAACTTCAGTGTGGTCTTCATGTTTCTCTTCGAGAGCAAACGGTTCCTCCTTGCAACTTGTGCATTCTCTTTCTGATTGTAGAGGCATTCACTTTCACATCAACAGTAGCCAGAGCCTGCTGTAGGTCCCGTAATGACATTTGAGGGTTTTTGGAGACTTCTTTTAGCATCTTGTGATCTGCTCTCGGGGTGAACTTGCTTGGACAGGCAGACCTGGGCATGCTAGAAGTTGTTTTGAATGTCCTCCACTTGTAGACTATTTTCCAGACAGTAGAATGGCTGATTTCAAATAGTTTGGGGATCTTTTTAAATCCCTTAACAGACTCATAAGCTGCTACAGTCTTCTTTCTGATGGCCTCAGACAGCTCTTTTGATCTCACCATGGTGTTCAGTCTCACTTCAACAGTCAGGAGCACACCAAACTAAATGTATGAGGTTTAAATGGGGCAAGCCTCCTTCAAAACGCAGAATAACAATGTGCAACTGATTTGATACAACTGAGTGTGATTTTAGCCATTTTAAGTGGGAATAAATGTGAGTTTGTTGTGTCGGGTGTGTGTGTGTGCATTATTTCAAATTACATTTTAAAGACAGTTTTAAAAAGTATTTTCTCCAGTTGTAATTGTTTAACCATGTTACTTCTATCTCTCAGTATTGGTAAAACTGATGTTAAACATCCATATGTCTAAATATGTTTAAAACACACACAGGCTTTCATAGGGTGTCCTAATTTCACAGGACTGTATGTGTCTTCAGGGAGGCATTCAATGATCACAGCTACAGTCTGACAACCTCTGTTTCCATCTATACCACTGACAGAGGTCCAGACTTTGCCCTGGTCCTGGTTAGTGGTGTTAATTGATGGTCTGGATATTTTTTTTAAATGCATTATACACTTCAGATAAAGATGTTGAAATCCTCAGAACCAGATTTCTTCTATTTGTGAGGCTGTGACCCAAATAGAAGAAGTCTGGCTGAACTGGACTTTGAGCTGAACTCTCCTGTTCCATACTCAGACTAGCAAAGACAGCATTATCTGTTTTATTTCCTTTTACCCGAAGGATCTCTTTTGAGCTTGACATGTGTCACGTCTTGTGAAAACATCTCATCTTTGTAGTGCTGAGTTTGTCTTCACAGCGAGAGGCAAACTAACTGTGAAGATCAACTCACCCAAAAATAGAAACACAGTTGAATATTAGCACTGCATACATTTATGGAGACTGACTGCAGGTGCAGATTGCTAATTTATTTACATGCCATGCCTGTGGGATGTGGAGGCTGAAGAAACATAATGCGTGGAAAACAGAAATAGCTCCGAGTAGTCAGAACAACAACAACAACAACAGCAGCAGCAGCAGCAGCAGTGGCTGCAGGGAAGACAAAGTTAGACATTTTAGTTGGGAGTCTTAGAAATCATTTGATTCGACAGAATGGTGGAGAAATCTTCTAACGGGCACGTGAAGCTCTGCCTGATGCATTTAAAATGTGTTGACAAAGAAAGAAGGAAGGGAGAATTCTTTGTATCACAACTTGAATCAGTTCAGTAACAGTGGAAGGAGTGAAGAATTCAGCTTTTCATGTCACACTGCACTCCCAAAAACAAAACGATCTTTATGTATCTGTGAACGCATCCCTTCGTTCATCTCTGAAATGCATCTCTTCCTCATGCCTGCTGCCACAAAACATGTAAGTAAACAATAAAGTATGCATAAAGACACCTGTGTTGGAGCTCAGCACAACACACTGCTTCATATCCACAGACAATAAATCTCAACTGGGCGCTTTGTGCACCAGTTCGACTCGGCTCCAGTCCCAAGGTGCACATCTCCAAGTCCACGTCTAAAACTATATTTTTCACAGCAGACCTCACCTCGTTGTCTATCATCTTTAATTCAGTGGGTTTTTTTTTTAATTTCAGGTTCATGAGCAGCACCGTGAACTGCTGCTGCTCAGCGTTTCACGCTGTAGAGCAACTACTGAGTAATGAAGCGTGTCAAACCAGGCAGCAGGCGTCTTTGCTCATGAGCCATTTGCTGACAGGGTGCTAATCAATTAGCAGAAAAAGGTCTTTGTACTGAGGGAAAATTGAACTGCTGGCAGATGATGTATGTGCCTTTCACACAGCTTAATGCAACAATATATTGTAATGGCGCTGGATATACATAAAATGAGACTCTACTTGCATTAGCACTGGTTTTATTTAAATTAGTGCTAAACTGTGAAGACTACTGAAGTCTGTTTGCATTCTGCTGACAGTGGGAAGTGTTTTGATTATGCATATTATTCACCTGCCCAACAGTAATGCTGCAAACAGTTTCAGCATTTATTTATTGAAGTGTGAGCGTGATTCCGCTTTTTAATCCTCCACTATTTACTGTGGTTAATAATTAAAAGTGGATTTAACATCGCCCCTGGCCATGAGTGCAGTCAGTGGCCTCCTGCTGTTTGTGCTGCTACTCCTGCTACTTCACCAACACGTTAGTCTTCTGAAGGCCCCAAACAGTCATTACAGAGAACCTCTGGCCTGGTTTTAGCGTGTTTGTGTGAACATGAAAGTGAAGCGATGACGTAAACCAAGAGATCAAATGCATTGATTTAAAGAGAATGCTTTGGATCCACTGGGTTGCTGTGCCCCAGGATTTTTGACAAACACTCAGGTCACACACACAAACACAAACACACACACACACACACACACACACACACACACACACACACACACACACAGATATACATAAAGATTACAGTTACAGCTGGCCCAGGTGACTCTAAACCATCCCTTACTTCTGCTGCTGTAGGTCTAGACTGCTGGGCGACTTCCCATAATGCATGTCTGTGAAGACTCTCAGTCATCCTGCTCATGGTTATCCTCGTAGTTTCAATCGTAGCATCTGAACTTGCTCGAGTTTCTCAAAAGAAATTCAAAAACTTGAGAAACTCAAGCAAGTCCAGATGCTACAATTGAAACTACAAGGATTCCCATAATGCACTGAACACCTGTCCTCTCCTCTCCTCCTCTTTCCACACATTTTTATCACCTCTGTTACACACAGGGCTGCACAGTGGCTCGGCGTTAGCAGCGTCGCCTCACAGCCAGAAGATCCCTGGTTAGGACGCCTGGGATCTTTCTGTGTGGAGTTTGCATGTTCTCCCTGTGCAGTGTGTTTTTCCCAGGTATTCAGGCTTCCTCCCACAGTCCAAAAACATGCTGAGGTAAAGTGATGATTCTAAACTATCCGTAGGTGTGAATGAGAGTGTGCTTGGTTGTCTGTCTCTATGTGTAGCCCTGTGATAGACTGGCGACCTGTCCAGGGTGTCCCCTGCCTTCCCCCAAGTCGGTTGGGATAAGCTCCAGCCCACCACCACCCACTGTGACCCTACAGATAATTAAGCGATGTATAGATAATGGATGGATGGATGTTACTCATAGTCGGTGTTTTCTCCTCTCTGCATGGATCTCTGGTTCTCATGTAGTCTCTCAGCTCTCCAACCAGCGATACTGCTGCTGTGTCACATGTGGGAAATTTTCAGCTGAACATGAAATAGATTCAGTTTTTACTGGCTGTCATCACAGCTGTGACGACGTAAACACACAGATCTGGTTCATATATTTTTAATGCACCATATTTAACATAAACATGCCTGACAGATGCATTGTCAGCTGACTGCACTGTAAAGCAGCGACTTCCAGAAAGGAGCCGTTGCCACATATTGCCTTTATTTTCCGGAGCTGTAGAACTAAATAATTGTGTAATATAACCATGATAAATACTGCAACAGAAAAACAATCAGTTTTATGTGGTTTAGATTTTTTACCATTACTGCTGTATGTGCTGAAATCCATTAAGTTCAACAAGCAAAATCTGAAAGGATCTTTTTATTACCTTGCATTGACAAAACCAAATAAGTGGGATTGAATGGATTTGAGCAAAAGAAGCACTGTGTTATGGGCAAACAATATATTTTCTGTCTGAGTTCACATAAATACAGTAAAAGACTGTTTAATGTGGGACATTCAGGACAAACTCACAAACTACCTGCTTACTCAGGCACTTATGCACGAGTAAATGGTTACAAGTACCTGAACAGAAATGCAGAAGTGATCTTTCAAATCTGCACAGACACTTATAGCAGAAGCACACAAACAGTCTTTGAGACAGCTTCAACCAGCAGCCTGTAGGAGAACTGGCATCATACAGGGCATGTTAGTGGAACTGTCGAGTTCTTGCATGGATGCAGGACCTTCAAACTAAACTGTGACCAATGAATTCCTGCCATTATAAACATCCTTCCAGTCTGAACTAACTCATACAAAAAGATCATCCATATACATACTATATACATACTCATTATTCCTGTTGTATTCTACTTTATTCTGTTCTACTACGTTGTAGACATTTTTCACATTGTCAGCTGGTTCATAGATTTGTGACACAAAAACACCAGAGTGTTTGTGTTGATGAAGTTCCCACTCATCTAGCACATGGTCTCCTGCTATTTCTGCTTCTATTGGACTTGTATGCAAATGAATGTCAGACTTCATAAAGAAAAGCATGTCTTCTATATGTTACTAGAGGATACCGTAGACCTGATGAATTCCTTTTGTGCAGAAACACACTTGGCCATTAGAGCTCCAACACAGAAGAGACATGGCACACCAGTGTACTCTAACTGAAAGTATTTTAATGTATGGGGCACAATGGAACAACAGCAGAGTTCCATGTACAATAGAAACTTGCAGCCTCCCAGTCTACAAAACATGAGACATTCTTACAACAGTATGAACGGAGGAAAACGATGAGAAGGAGGCAGGAGGACAGAGGATAGGTCAGGTATTGTTCCCTGTGAACAACTTAGAAAGGCACCACTGGATAAAATTATAATAGAAAAATGTATAAAGCCAGAACAAAAGGAGGGAAACACACATTAACAACAGATGTGCAGGAAGCATGCGAAAGAGAAGAAGCTTACTGTGTGGCTCATCTGACAGAGTAAACATCACATTTCAGGAGCAAAGTAATAACAGTCAGAAAACATTTGTTCATCTGTGCAAACAGTATTCTACAGCACTGTTACCCTCCTCACAAACTGAATATAAATATAACGTATGCCAGAGAGCAAATCAAAGATAGACTGCTTCACCAGTCGTTCCTCTTCTGATTTCACACACACTGTGACCGCTGCAAGGTTTTTAAATGGATTTTCACATTGTCAGTTAGTTAATGGATTTGTGACACAAAAACACCAGAGTGCTTGTTTGAGTTGATGAAGTTCACACTCATCTAGCACATGGTCTCCTGCTGTTTCTGCTTCTGTTGGACTTGTATGCAAATGAATGTCAGACATTAGAAAGAAAAGCATGTCTTTCCAACAAGTGAACATGTCTAAGATCAGAGACCTTAAGTCCAGCACTACAGCTATCTGGGAAACATGTTGGATGCTAAACAACGTGTTTATAAAACTGCAAAGTAATCTTTTTCCCCCTAAAGGAGGCACACAGGTTTTGGTATTGACATGTTTATACTTCTGTTATTGATTCAACATCTGCTGTGATCTGTTGGTTGATTCATCAATGTGAACAACAGAAACTTGCTGAAGACAGCTGTGAATACCTGGCATAAAGACACTGGTTGGAATTACATTTATCAAGTCAGAGTCACACAGAAATCTCAGGTAATCCTGTTCAGCTTGTAGTACACCGAGTTCAATCTGCCTCCTAGGTAAGTGGAGGTTTTGCTTCCCTAGAGGTGGCACCAACGGATAAATGAGGTGTTTTGTTATCCAACAGCTGCTGACTTCTTAAACAAGGGTGATTTGGCCTGTGGCTGGTTTTGTATGTGATGGGACGGCTTTGTATTCTTGTAGCTTTCTGAGCTTCAAAAAGCTGGTAGCATGATGACGATTTGAGGGATTCATAACAAACCATTACCTGTGGCTGAAGGTAACTAAGTCCATGAGGTACAACCGAGAATATTATATTAGCCGCTTTATTGGTAAAAACAAAATGTTGAGTGGGTTCAGTGTGTTATTACTGATTGTGAGGTTTGGACTGTTGGTTGAACAAAACAACAGTCGTGACAGTGTCAGGCTGAACACTGGGTCAGTGTGACATTGAAAGTAATTATCAGTTGCAGTTGGATGCATCATAGTTCAAAAAGAGCTCCACCTGAACCAGCTGCATCAGCAAAATCCTGCTTTTTCATTCATGCAAGGGGGATACCAGTCTGACGTAATACACCCCAGTCACAGGGGACATTCTGCAGCATTAAGCACCTTAATCTGTAATACTTGAATGATATTTTCCTGATTGTGCTTACCTACCTGTACTGTAACAGCATGTTGAGTGCAGGAGTTTTATTCGTAACAGAGCGGTTTTACAGTAGGCTAGCAGTAACATCTCTGAATAAAAGGATCTGAGTACTTCCTCCACTGCTGGTTATGGCATGTACATTTTTCGGTTATTTTGTTATGTTTCACTGACCTTTGTCTGTGAGCCAGAATGCCCCCTGGGAGCATTAAAGCTTTATGCTGCTTGCTGGAGCGTTGCTGCCAGCCTGTCTGGTCTGATCACAATCAGTCCATCCTGTGGTTTGTCTTCTTCTCTGGAAGCGAAACAACATGACCTGGTCAGGAGGTGCATGTGTGCTGTGATAAAAAGCATAACCACCTCACTAATTTGTCAGAAGAGGCCTTTTACTAAAGCCTGTCGTGGAGGTGACATTATTTTTCCATTAGGAGTGTGCTTCACCAGTTTAGTGTTTAATTCTTAAGACATTCCAAGGCTAATTAAACATGTTTATCTTCCTTGTCACTAGAAGTGTACTGAGGTGTCATTATCTGCATCTGTTCAACCAGCAGCATTACCTGTCTTTGCATCTGTCCTCTAATAGGAGACTGGTGTTTTGAAAAGCTGTTGACAGGTGTTTCACATTCCTGCCTCTACTTGCTGTGGTCTTGCGTAATTTGCAGATGATGTTAGTTCTATCAGTGTGGCTGACTGTGAGGTGCCCCCTGGTAATATTGGCTGATGTGTAAGTTTAGCTTTTGCTGAGGGTGCTGCAGAGTCCATCACTGATTTCACAAATAACTTGCCTCACAGCTAGAAGGTCCCAAGTTCAGTTCTCTGCCTGGGATCTTTTTGTGTGGAGTTTGCATGTTCTCCCTTATGCCTGTGTGGGTTTTCACCTGCTACCTCCTACACTCCAAAGACATGCTGAGGTTAGCTGGTGATTCTAAGTTGTCCGCAGGTGTGAATGAGAGTGAACAACTGAATAAGAGAAAGTACTTAAAAAACTCTACAGGACTGAATAACCAGGATGCGACACCCAAATGATCCTCTGAACCCCCAGCAGTTTCCATGCCTTTTTCATATTTTGTGCAGAATGACACAGTTATCATGCGGTAAGTCTTTCACATTTCCATTTTCATTTTCCATACACCGCTTTATACAATAGAGAGCTGGCAGCAAGTAGCTCAAGTTCACCCAGTCTATCACAGGGCTACACACAGAGACAGACAACCAAGCACTCTCTCATTCACACCTACAGACAATTAAGAGTCATCAATTAACCTCGGCATGTTTTTGGACTGTGGGAGGAAGCTGGAGAACCTGGTGAAAACCCACAAAGGAGAACATGCCAGCTTCACACAGAAAGATCCCAGGCTAAGATTCAAACCCAGGACCTTTCAGTCGTTAGGTGACAGTGCTAAGCACCGCACCATCGTAAATAGTAGAAAGGAAAATAAAAAGACTTGAATTTCTTTGCTCACTTTCTGTATATATGAAAAACTCAAATCAGCGATCAGGTGTTGCTGGAAGCATGCTGGCTCTACTGGCTGTAGATAATTTACTACTTACATTTTTACAATCTCTTTAAACTAGTTTTTTTCACTGTACTCTGCACATCAACTCTAGAAAGATATTTCACCATGCTGATTGCATTTTCCAGCAGCTCACTGACAACTTGCTCCTCTGCATGCTGTCTTAAGCCACACTACGTTTATTTTATAGCTCAGTTGTTTCCTTTCAGTCTCTCTAATTTGTCTCTGCACTCGTGGCCTCTCTGCTCTGCGTAAACACAGCCTGCAGTTCAGCCAAAAAGCCCTCGTCACTTTGTCATGTGACTGCTGGTTGCAGCTGAGACACTAATGGCCACTGAGAAGTTTTATTTTTTCTATTTTGTAGTTTTTTCTTATATCTAAATGACACATCATACAGGATAAAGGGGTTTTGGTGGAATTTGACTGTTTTAAGCTTAGATTTGGTTCATTTTCCTGACTGAGTAACACATCACACAGGATTAGGTTCAAGGACCAATGTAAAGTTGAAAATCTGCCAATTCTTTCTGTTTTCAGAGTTTGCACAGTCAATACACATACAAGCAGAAATATATGCCAATGTCTGCAGAATTCACAGTAGTAACTACACACAGTAGAAGCCCCAACGCAAATAGACTTCTACTGGTCTTTGGCTTAACGGTCACATTGTTATACCTGATATTCAGCATATCACTCACCAACATGGATCACCCAAATCAATGACCTCGTCTAAGTATGATAATTTAATGGTGCTTAAAAGCATATCTGCAGCATGGGAATACATCTGCGATGATCTGCTTGGCTTTTCATTGTTAATTGTACTTAGTAATGGCACACAGTTTCTAGGCAACAAACAACAAAATCAACGTGTTTACGCATAAGCAGTGTGACAACAAGGAGACACTGAAACTGAAGCACAGGACACTTGTGTAGCAACAGCACACCTGAGCAGACAAACAGCTTTAAACCCTTGACACCTATTGTTGCGAATTTGCAACTTACTGCTGCAGCCGAGATAGCGTATGCATTCCACCAATGTTGGTTTGTGCATATTCAATACATACCTAGGAACCTTTTGCAAGCACTGGTTTCTCTCAGGACTGGTTGGAGCAGCATCAATAAAAAATACCATTAATTCCTGCTGCATTTACCCTTTATATCTATTATATGTGCTATAGACAAATTAACAATCTCCGCTTAATTAACATCAGCTTGGAAGCAAAAACACAAATAATTATTTTTTTGAATATAATTGTAAATAAATTCAGGCGTCAAGGGGCTATGTAGAGGCCAAGCAGATTTGTACCTGAGTAGGGGACATTTGAGAGCGAGGGCACAGCAGAGAGGGGAAGCATTACAAAATGCTGAACGGAAATTAAACAAATGAGTCTCTCAAACTCAAAGACCACATTCTTGATTAAAGACAGGAAAGTCATTTCATATTCACATGGTTGAAATGAGCAAGGTTGAAAAAAAACCCCCAGAAATTAATCACAGAGTGCAACAATTGTGAGATCCCATTATCCTGAAGAGTTAAACGGAATTTTAAAAAAAGCTCATCCCTTTGGATTAGATTGGGGATTTGCGTTCCGCTCCCACATGTCAGTCTAAAGAAGGGATTCATATAATTTTCTAAAAGGCCAAATGGCTTTTATTTTCTCTAAAGAGAAAATTTTATGAAGATATTCGAGTTTGAGTTTGCAGATGAAGCATGCTGTTACAACTTGACAGTTCTGAAAGTCATTTCATAGTCATGGCCATTTTCAGTAAGAATGGATCATGAGAGGAGGCTTTGTGATTTAATAAGTCTTATCAATACGACATGGAAATGACTAGACTAAATGTATTACCAGCAGCTCCCAGTGTGCTATACTTTTATTCTCATATAATCACAATGGTTATCCAATTTCCAAAGCTGTACTTATACCACAGTACTTCCTCAAATACTGGGTCAAACATCATTAAAATATAATAAAATTTCTCTATGGTGCATGTGTCGCAAGCTCAGTTCTCAATTCATCACAGATGTCTTACTGCGAGGGACATTCCCTTTGTGGATTTAGTCTCTCTTCCCCTATTCTCACTGTAATTACAAAAAGTCTTAAATAGACCAGTGCATTAATCATTTTCTGTCAGCCGTGCACCCGTACTGTACGGTGAAGTGTGACACAGTGCCAGTCCTGAGCACTGCAGAGGCTCCACTGAAAAGCTGAAATGTGATCCTCACTGTGAAAGTGGGTTCAAGGTTGAATCGGTATGTTCTGTCATGTGCCTTATCTTTTAAAGCTCGTGGACAAAACATAATTTTGATGGCTTTTATGAGCTGTGTGAAATGTGAAATGCATCTGCAGGACCTCATTTCTGTCTCCTGTTAGAGAAGACACACAAACCCCAGTGCATTCTCCTACCCTTGGCCCTATACCTTCACCGCTCCTCCCACTCTCTTCAGAGACCTCTGTCTCATTTATAATTAATGGGCGACATATAAAAAGGTGAGGGAAAGCACCCCCAGAGAGTGAGCGTGAAAACAGGCTTGAAGAGTCAGGTGCTGAAACAGAACAGTAATGTGAGAAAGGCATGAAAAGAGAATTAGAGAGTGGAGCTGCATGGGCTAGGCTCTGATTAGATCAGCTTCCACTTTAAGAGAAGTCAGAGAAGTAATCAGAATGGAGGCAGGAAGGTCAACTCATCTAATTCACTGTGAACAGAGAATGAATGGCCCGCTGCTCCTTTTACACCAAAGTAAATGCTCACAAGTGGAAGATGTACAATACAGTTTAAGGGCTGGATCTGTGCTAAGAATGAAGAGGAATGGCCTTGTTCTTAGAAATTATTTTCTGGTTTTGGCTCATGTCTGCTTGTTACACAGGGTCTGAGCCCTTCGACTTGAGAAACCAGCTGTTTATATACTTCTAATTTGTAGCTGCAAATGGGGTTTAAAACAAATTGATGCAGCTTGGATTGCAGCAGCCACTGGATTCATTCAAAAACTAGAAGGAAGTCCTGATCCAGTCTCAAAGATCTGGATCAGGGACCATGAAGGCATTTTTTAACTGACTGGTATCTCTATGAACCTAAGCCTGATCCTACATTAATATCAAAAAGGCGTCATAAAGGGAGTGCACAATTTTGGCAGGATGCTGGGGATGCAAATTTTCAGTTATTTTCATTAAATATTTAACATTATCAATCAGTAATTGATTATCTGATAAGACAAACTCAGTCACAGCTGGTCCCAAACACATGAGCTCTAGCTGGAGGTCATTAAGTGTCGCAGAAATCTTTGTCATGGTGGACTGTTGCTAGCTAAACCCCCAGAATGCTCTCCGCTCGCCAACACAGAACTGCCTGTAGTCCAAATGACCGCCTTCTGTGGTTGCTACAGTACTAAACGGTTATCTATTTCATGGTGCAGCCATGTAGTACAGATCACCCACAATACTTGAATTGTGAATTATCTCAAGAAATGGTACCGGATGAGATTGGCACAAAACTTGATCAGAGCATCCCTATCAGAAATCCATCCATCCATCCATTATGTGTACACCGCTTAATCCTCTGTAGGGTCGCGGGGGGGTTGGAGCCTTTTCCAGTCGACTCAGGCGAAGGCAGGGGACACCCTGGACAGGTCACCAGTCTATCACAGGGCTACATATAGAGACAAACAAGCACACTCTCATTCACACCTACAGACAATTTAGAATCATCCATTAACCTCAGCATGTTTTTGGACTGTGGGAGAAAGCTGGAGAACCCGGTGAGAACCCACGCTGCACGGGGAGAACATGCAAACTCCACACAGAAAGATCCCCGGGGCGCGAACTGGGACGCGAACCAGGGATCTTCTAGCTGTGAGGCGACGCTGCTAACCACCAAGGCACCGTGCAGCCCCCAATCAGAAATCATCAACTTTTCTTGAGAAACCATAGTTAGTTTATGGAAGCAAATCAGACTCATCAGATTTTGAATTTTAAAAGCTGTTGAATTTCTAACTTTGAATTTTTATGCATTGAAATTATGTATCTGAATTTTTTTATATATCTGAATTTAGTTCATCAAAATTTCAGTAGCTCAAATTAAATTCAGAGTCAAAAATTCAGATGTAAAAATTCGAAGCATTAAACATTCGAGGTGCCCAAATAAATTCAGTGTTCATAATTCGAGGTGCCCAAAATTCAGTGCTCAAAATTCGCCGTCAAAAAATTCGCTGTTCACATCCGGGGACTTAGACGTAAATAATCGATTCTGGCCTAAGTCGAACCAACGCTCAGCCAATGAAGTTACGCTCCTCTGGTCATGTGACGCCGACGCTTGGAAGCGCAAGAGGCCAGTTAGACATGGCATCCAACGGTAACGGCGGCGCCTCGGTGAGTATATTAACCCTTTACTTGCCTTCTGTGTTGTTTGTTTTGGTGAGAGTCAGTAACCTGTAATGCATGACACGTTTCTAAATAACAGGATTTATTGGATAATATCCGCGAGGAGCTTTCAGTGACGAGCCGTTGGTTACAGTTTTGCTAGCACAGCTAAAGCTGTGCCAACGTTATAAGAACTTTTATTGTATTAAACGAAGAGAACTTTTATTGTATTAAACAAAGCAAACCAGTGGAGTATGTCTTTATACGCAGTCTATATACACACTTTACATACAGTTACATCTTTACAGTGAGAGAATGATCTTTGTCTTTGTTAAATACCGGAAAAGTCAAAATTGTCTTGAAGCTCAAGACATAATTAAATAATAAGCTCAAAACCAATAATTTGTTCTCCCATTGCTTAAACAAACCTAATTACATGTGGGATTTAGTATCACAGAGTGGGTCAGAGACTCAAGTGCAAAACGACAAAGACACAGCAGACAGGAGTTAGAAATAATAATGCAGCTTCGCACTAGTTCATACAGTCATGGAGTCAGGCTAGTCACAAGGTCTGTGCTGTCCACTCGTGCTTGTAGTCCGTCCACTCTTTCCTATTAGCGCCTTATAACTGAGGCAGTGCTCAATTCATTCGGCCTGATCTGTGCTCACCACATCAGCCTTCACAGTCATCATCTTTCTCCTCCCCCTCCCCAGCCTCCTCCTTGTTATAAGAAAGATCTGTGCATGTATAGATCTGCTGCCTATTCAGACTGGTCCATTCTGTGTTCTTTTAAACATTGTTAATATCAGGCTCTGTTGGGTGGTTTGTGATCACAGGGATTGTCCGTGTCATGCTTGTGCAGATCGTTCCAGACCATCACTTAAGTTGAGCCAAACACAAAATCCATGTCAGTCTGAAAAGAATGGTTCAAATCTGACGAAGTGTCCTGTCTGAAATACATTTATCTACAACAACAACATTTACACCAGTCTCGGCAGGTGCAGGAGCCAGGTGGAGATTCTGGGAGATGAAACCAGACAGAACCAAGTTGGAGATGAACAGGCAGGAGCTGAGACTATAGCAGGAGACAGACAGATCAGACAGGGAGGGAACAGAGGCAGAAGGAAACACCAGTTAGCACAACAAAACTGAAAAGTGAATGAAAGCAGAACAAAGGCCTGAGTTGACTAGCAGAGGTTGGTCAACGGCCCAGAGTCGTGTACTGGTCTGAGCCAGGCTTTTATGGTGAAGGTTAAAGAGTTGCAGGTTGACCACTCCCCTCTGCAGGTGTGCTCACTCACCTAATTACCCAATAGCTTTTACCTGCACACATTTAACACTCACACCCACATGAGGGAGAAAGGAAGGAGGGACACCACCCACCACTGCTTTATGAATGTCTGCTGAGGGTTTTTGGGCTCATTCTCATGTTTCTCAACCTGTTCCTGAGCAGTGTCTGCTGTTTGTCAACTGCTGTTTGGGGATGTGCTTAGTCTGCAACAGTACTTCAGTGGGTGGTACATGTCAAGGTAACATCCACAGGAATGCAGGACTCAAGGCTCCCCAACAGAACACTGATCTATCATGAGTTCGTCAGTGTCATTCACTTCCCCTGTCAGTAGTTGTGGCTGATCGGTATAGTGACTTCTATAGAATAGAAACAATATTACAGTGAAAAAGGTTGACTTCACTACTGAATCTACAGCTGTTCTTTATATATGAGGGTACTTCAAAAAGTTCTCAGCCTCACCTGAAAAGAAAGGGCATAACTTGCATTTTGGGGTATAACTTCACCCAACCTGCACCGTCTGACCTGTTGTCGCCAAACTGAAATCCCACTTGTTTGGCCACCATTTTTAGAGTGATCATGAAGTCATGCAGCTGTTGAGGAGAGTCTGGATGCTCAAGGTGTAACCTTCTTCCACAAAGACTGGCCGACCAAGTGCACTGAATTTTACGGAGACTATGTTGAACCGTGATGTGAAAACAATCTCTCTCCTGTGAGAACTTTTTCACACACCCTTGTATTTAACTTCCAGCTGTGTGTGTTGCTGTCTGGCCGCCCATCTGTTTTGGCTGACTGTCACTGCTCATAGAGTCATTTCTGGCTGCTGTTTAGAAAGCTCCTGAACGCTACCTGCTCAGCACCACACACACAGACCAGCTGGAGAACACAGTGGAACATTTAGCAGCTAAACAAGTAGAGGCCACAGGGAGAGGCAATGTTGGACTAATCTCCCCTCAGATGAAGCAAATAACGCTGACTATATCTTGTAACAATGTCAAAGCGTTAGGTAACACCAGCAAACGTACAGTATATCATGTTGACAATATGGACAACAATCACCTTTACCTTGGCTTGATTAAAAACATGTGGCTACCAAACACCAAAGGCTGCAATTACATTCCTTATAAACATCCATTATACGGACACAAACGAGCAGTGTATAAACGCACTGCTATTTCTGAGAGAGTAATTATATTTTGGAAACATCAATCATGTTTCCTCGTGATTTTAATTTGGCCGAGTGTTTCATTACCTTCCAATAATGGACCTCTGTGTTGGTTTTCAGCTGGGCTTTGTTGAGTATAGAAGACGAGCAGTGCATAAATCAATCCCGCCTCCTCTTTCCATTCACATGCATTCAGCCGGCAATTATGTATTAGGAAAGGGAAAGAAAAACTAAAAGCACAAACTTGCATTATCTCAGAGAACAGTCCAATTAAACCAATTAGGCTGAGGGAATACAAATCCATGCCAAGGAGCTGAATTATCCTAATTGTAATTTACATCAAAATGGCAGATGAATGGCAATAAATTGGCCTGAACGAAGGTCTGGATGTCTTCTCGACCGAACAAGGGCACTTACTGTGGTAATATTTCTCTATTTGGAGCAAGAAACAATTTCCTATTACAGGACGATAAATAAATAAAGTCTAATGATTCACTTCCAGCAACCGAGTTCCAGGAGCACTGACAGTTCCAGGAATCCATCAAAGAGAAAAGACGAGCCACTCTGTTGGTCTCATCTGTTTGGTGGAACAGTTGCATCCATCTCACACTAATATTCCTCCTCTGTACGGGGAGGTAATAGGGATACACATCGGCTGGTGTGGCCACTGCTAATGAAAGCACTGAACACAAATAACGCTGTCTGGCATCGTGAGTGGTGGGGGTGGAGATTTGTTTTAATGACCGTGAGCGGCTGTCGAGCTGGCTGGCTCTACTCTAACACATCAGACGCGCGTGTAAATAGCGCTTCCTTGCCTAGGATAGAAATTCTGAGGGTAAAAAAAAAACAACACAAGGGAAAAAAAAAGATGTGACAGTTGTAGAAATAAACATCCAGATAGGGAGCAGAGAGAGAAAAAAAGGACAATGGAAGGTGAATTGAAAGAGAGATGTGTTTTGCTCTTCTATTTCCGTTCGCTGACTGATGGAAGTGGGGCGGACAGACTGATTGACAGATTGGAGCATTCGGAGGTCAGGTTTGAAGTGACACAGCACTGCTCTCTGACCAACTCTTCACCCTCCACGTGCGTCGCAAAGCTCTCGGCTGCATCAGCAGGGAATAACTCTGTCATGTGGATCAAAGAGGAATCGATCATCACACCTTAAAAGCATTCACACACTGGGCATGAATGAGAAGTGAATGGCACCAAGGAACTGATGAGACAGATTAAAAGGAATTTCTGAGTGGACAGCGTCACAGCTGAAGTGTCGCTGTGGAGGAGCATCACATGCCTCATCGGAGCAATAACTGAACAGTCCTGCATTTGTGTTTGCTGAACACAAATTTAGACTTGACTTGGTGTCCAAAAAGGATCAAACACAAATTAGACAGAAAAAAACTTGAAATGAGTGTATAAATATACCCAAATCAAAAGACACAAAAATAGAGTGGCTACAAGTGCCTGAGATAAGAATAGGTTTGGAGGGGAAAAAATCATTGTTATGTAACATCAGGCACATTATCCACGGGCCACAGATTATAAAAGAGTTAGAGGGATTAGTACACTTGGCACCCATGTGTGCAAGGCCAGTGTGGCAGGACAGAATGCACTGAATCAGCTTATTGTAAGCTGCAGCATATCCTCCATAGCAGCTGATCTCTTTTAACATATTTGATGGAATAGTATGGAAGGGATGGCACATTCACGTTTCATTTTCCTTCAAGGGGAGAACATTGATGCCAAAGTATGTGCAGATTGTGGGTGGATACAGGAAAAACATGGCTGCTGGATATCCGCCTGCTCAACCGTGGACTAAAGCAGCACATTTGGTTCAGTGTAAACACAGAGCGTGCAGAAAATGATCTTACTCTGCTCTTCCTTTCCTCTTCTAAATCTCATTTGAGTCAAAGCTCTACCTTCAGGGCTGGAGTCAAGAGCACTAATGTTGAGTTTGAGACCAAGTACAGACCCAGTCCAATGAGGCTCAAGCCATCTCAGGCCACACTAATCAAGCTGGTCGACTGTTGTTCACTGTGAGACTCAACTGTGATATCACCTGTGCCTAAATTCACATCCATCACAGTGCTGTCGGGGAGCAGTGTGATTTTCCAAACCCATTCTGCAGCATGAAGACAACCTCAAGCATCCAGCCAGAGTCATAAAGACCTATCTTCAGCCACCAGAGGAACAAGGAGTCCAGCCCCACATGGTCTGACACCCACAGAGTCCTGATCTCAACATCATAAAGTCAGTCTGGCATTGCACGAAGACACAGAAGACACTGAGACAGCTGGAATTCACAGAAGATTTCACATTTCCTTGAGTTGTATCTTGGTAAATGGTAAATGGTATATGGTCTGCACTTATATAGTGCTTTTCTCTACCTTAGTGGTATCCAAAGCGCTTTACATTCACCCATTCACACTCCAGTGGTGACAGAGCTGCCATGCAAGGCGCTAATCTACCATTGGGAGCAACTTGGGGTTCAGTGTCTTGCCCAAGGACACTTCGGCATGCAGAGGGGCCGTGGATCGAACCGTCAACCTTGCGATCAGTGGACAACCTGCTCTACCACCTGAGCCACAGCCGCCCCGTATCTTGATATATACACCCCCATATCCTAGCCCCATATCAGCTGTAGAGATGAACAAATATCATTTTGTGTGACACGAGAACCCTTCCTTCTGTTTATCTACTGTACATCACCTCGGTACAAGGTAGAGGGTCGGTTTAACTATGAAACTTGAGAAGGACTACATCCAGAATGTCCACATTAGTGTGCATCATAATCCCTCTGTACTCCTGTGGCTACAAGGGCAACATTTACAACTTTCAGCGTACACCATCGCAACCTTGTTTTCTGTTGTCTCTGTCTGCCTCCGTACAGATCTGCACTTCCTCGTGACATTCTGGCATTTGACTATTGGACAGTGACACATTTCCTCTCATACCTCGACCTTTCATGCATCAAAAGATCACATCTCCCACTCTAAAACTGGATACATGCTTTCAAGTGGAGGCAAGCAGTGGCCTTCAAAGTGCTTTTACTTATTGATGTTGTGATCACCAAGCAGGGCGGACAGCAGCTCACAATCATTGTTCTCGTCAGATTCCTCAGTCAAACATCCCCCAATCTCCTTCAAACTATAAGTGCGTGTGATTTTTTTTCCAAGTATGTTTCAAGCTAATTATCTCAAAATGCTACTGCGGTCAAGTCTGCAGTGTGTCAGAGGTTCAGGCACATCACTTACATGCACTGCCAGCACTGATGCTTTGATAAAACTACTGACAGCAGACCTTGTAGTGAAACTTCACTTTGCAAGAGTTTTTATTTTCACACATGGCACAACCTTAAGTAATAAAATGAGTACTGTACTTTGCTAAAAATACTGAGCAAAAGGAGTTCTCATCTGAGCAGAGAAACCGCGAAGGAAATTGCTTGTGACCTCTGAATGAGGCCTGGTAAGAGCAGTAATCATTCTATAAGACTCCATCTGGTTAAAATCTCCATGATAAACCCCAGGAACCAGTCTTTTCAGCCTGCAGAATGGAACTTCAAACCTGAATGAATAATCAGTAGCTAAAAATACACAACCCATGTATTTATTTCTAGCTTTATGAAGCACAGTATCCAACAGAAGGGAGTACACCCCTGTGCACCATCACTTAAATGTCAAATAGCCAAAAACTGTAAGTTGAATAGTAATTACTTTTACTTTTTCGAGTACTTCCTATGTCCACCTTTATTTTTGATCTCAAAAATCAATCCTCTTCAGGATGGAGACTGCCATATTCCAAGGAAGATGTTCTGGCATTCTTCAGAGACTATTCTTTAGATCAGGAGTGGCCAACCCTGGTCCTCAAGAGCCACAATCCAGCATGTTTTAGATGTTTCCCTCTTTCAACACACCTGATTCAAATGATCAGCTCATCATCAAGCTCTGCAGAAGCCTGATAATGATCCCGATCATTTGAATCAGATGTGTTAGAAGAGGGAAACATCTAAAACATGCTGGATTGTGGCTCTTGAGGACCAGGATTGGCCACCCATTCTTTAGATGCTCTTTGCTGGAGTGGTTGTGTTCATCTGTCTTTCTCTGTCAAACACCCTAAAGGTGCTCAGGCAACATACGACACCAGGTCATAGTTTCCACTTTTTACTTCTTCAGAAACTCTTGTGTGATTTTCGGCTGTGTGCTTGGGATAGTTATCATGCTTGAATATTCCTCTTCTGCCAAGTTTCTACAGACTGGTAGTCACCTTGTCAGCTAGGATTTGGGTATATATTACCTATAAGTGTCGTCTCCCCAGCAGCTTTTGCACTCATGCAGCCCCATAACATCACACTCAGACATGTGTGCTTCACTGCCAGGACTATTTATTCACTGTGGTGGTCCTGGTCAGGTTCACACAAAGCTTACAGGACTTCACTGAACCAAAAAAAAGTACATTGGTCTCATCTGACCAACAACTGCTCTCCCAATAGTCACCAGACTTATTTTCATATTGTTTAGGACAGTGAGCAAAGTCCTCAATACTGTCTAAACACAGCGTCACAGAAACTCTAATTTGCTCCGACTATCATTGTCCATCTGTCTTTAAGAGCTGGATTGTGCAGCCCCTGCAGCTCTGATTAGTGGTATTGTAACTTGTCCTATAACTCCTGATTATTAGTTGGCCACTGAACTTCTTGTATCCTTTATAGTGGTTTCAGCATTATACTGTACAGACTAAGTATGCTCATGCCATTTCCACTGCTCCAATCAATCCGAAACAAGTTCAGTTATCTGGACCTACAATACACACCCTGCAATTACATGACTGAAATTAGAAAGTAGCTAAGATCCTAATGAGAAAAGTCAGTAAGCAGTGATGCTAAACCTGTACTAAAAACTCTCAGCTGCAACTCGACCAAATTTAATGGAGCAGAACTGAAGATCAGTAATGCCACATCCATTTTGGTCAGTTTTGCCAGTTTAGTACTTTGTGGTATCTTTGTTTTTGGTTTGTATTTGAACAAGAGACACAACCTCCTCCCAGTACAGTGTCTCTCAAGTAGAAAGGGATAAGGTAGCCCGGGGTAGCACTTTGGGGAAGAAAGGCACACTGTTGCCCTTAATTCACTTTGGGCAACATCCTCCAAAAAATCCCTTCTTTGAAATCTATACAAAATAGAAGTTCATGTTTTTAAAGTGGTGTTGTTCTTTACATCCATGGCTGTTATTGGTAATTCCTTGCCTTTGCCCGAGCCTATCCTAGCCGACTCGGGCGACTCAGGGGACACCCTGGACAGGTCACCAGCCTATCACATCACAGGGCTAACAGAAAACTAGTCACATGTTTTCTCTTAAGTGTCATGGCATGTGAATGTAGATTGTATTGTATTGGTTTGGTTTGCTTTCTTCTTGTGCTTTCTTGCCCCTCTACAGGTTTTGTATGTACTGGGCACCTTTAGGTGTAAGATAGTAGAATGTAGAAAATGTGGATCCATTCATGTACGTAGGAAGAATTTCTGCAGTTTTCCCTGCGATTCCTTTCACCCACAAGTTTTTCCATCATCATAAGTGTCCAGTCATTCCTGTGCCTGCATTCCTTGAGCCACTGTGACTTTAGATAATGCCGAGACCTGCTACTGTTCAACCCGTGACCTCGCCATCACCGCTGTGACCTCCACAATGTTCACCTCAGAGGTTAAAGCTCCTCCTGTCCTGTCTCCTGTTTTCGTGAATGTCCATATAATGAAGATGCTCCACACTGAGCCTAAGCAGCGAGGCTTATCTGCCACGGGATTATCCTCATGATTCATGCCTGTCGTTTCCATTCTTTTATTTAGGCCCATACTAATTCTCCCTTCATTTAAGACCCTATCATTCTTCACCTGACCCGAAGCTGTCCTCAGCTGGCCCCGGCCTCCACCTGCTCTCCAATCACTTGCCCCTCATCATCCCATTAATCCCTTTTATATATGAGCTCTCAGCAGCTGCCCTTTGCCTATATGGAGCACTCATTGACTCATTGTAGTCCTAGTTTTCTTTCTGCCTCTGAATTATTTTGGGACTCACTTATATAAGCTTGTTCCGCCTGTCTCTGGGCTTGTTGTCCTGACCTCTTCTTGCCTGTTGCCAACCTTGTTTTGTCAGCTGACCTTTACCTGCCCTGATTCTCTGAACGGGTTTTGAGTCTTCACCCTCACGCTGGTTGCTTTACTGTTTTGTTGCTGCCACAAGAAACATTGTTTCCCTTGATTTATACCTCTTTATTTAAGCAGTCATAACAGCTGACTACACATGGATGATACTCTGGGAGACAAAGTGGAGGATTATTGTATTTTCTCAAACGTAGAGCAAAATGTTCTGATCACATGACTGGTTTTAGCAGAGCGTCATTACTCAACTCCTTCTGTAAAAACAACTTGGATAGTCCCTCTGAGACTTGGTGACTGGGCTGGTTAGTTGAAGCTAACAACCAGGTAGTCTTTTGACCCAGCATAACATAATTCCTTTTTAAATCTAAACTGAAAACCTATTTATTTAGGATGGCTTTTAATACCCAGTAGCTTGGTGACACCTTTATTCTATTTCATTTTATGTTATTTTATTGCTTTTATTCTTGTTACTCTTTTTACTTATTGGTTTTTATTGTTTTTATTTATCATCTAATGTAAATCACTTTGGTTCACACGTGGGTGGTTGGAAAGGGCTGTATAAGTAAAGCACATTTACATTTACATAATTCCAGGGTCAGCTATGTGCACCTGTAATACAGATACAGATCAATGGAAATATAAATTATACATGAACTTTACACGATGTGGATTAGTGGAAATACCTTTAGCGTACTTACACAATGCAGCCTAATGCCCACATGATCTGGACGAGCAGCATACACCCTGCCATTACATTATGTTGGACTGTAAAAATCAACTGATGCTACCACCAACCAAACAGACCAGTCAGGTATAGATCTGAAGCATGCACGTCACCACTGCAGATCTTAGCTTGCAGATGTGGTGAACAACAAAAACTAAAAACAAATACAAAAACATCCTCACTGCAGTAAATGGTCAGATGTGTCCCTTTAAAGTCCCCTTTTAGTTCTTGATTCAGTTCCTAAAAACTTGTCTCTGTTAATCAAAGTTACATATTTTGAAGTTTGTCCCTTGAGAATAGTTCTTTTCTACCCACTGCAGCTTGGACACACCAGCTCACCTGCTGCAACCCTATAAAACTACTCTGTTCTGTACAATGACAAGCTGTAATAGTGGAGTCATTCAGCTGTACATCAGAAAGTGATTCTGATGATGAACAATGGCACAGAAAGCCCAAAGCTGACAGGACTGGTTCCTTAGGCTTGTTACATGTAAAACACTGGAGGTCTGAATCTGCTCTGGATGCTCTGCAGCCCCTTTGCCGTTCTCCCCTCAGGCAGGAGGCTGCGGAGCATCCGGAGCAGGACCACCAGGCTGAGGAACAGACTGCTGAACCCCTGTGGTGCTCTGTAGCTTTACAACTATCACACACCAACCTGCAGCTACAGACACTTTTTAAATCTACCTCACAGCACAGCTTTGCACCCATGCATATGTATCTGTTTACCACTGGTAAACATGTATATATTGTTTTTATTGCTTGTAATTTCACTTAACTTTCTTTATTTCTCTTATTTTTATATATTCATTATTATTACTGGACCCGAGTGCCAATATTGGTGCCATCTCATGTGAACATGTGTGATGATATGACAACAAAGAACCTTGAATCCTTGAATCCTTTGAGACCGTCATACTCAGCCGTGGTATTGACTCTTTTCTTTTTTCATGATGTTCCTTTTTGCTTATAAGTACTCCACAAGTTAAGGTTGTTTCCTGTCTGAGCACACTTGAGTGTTTTAACTAGAACATGCCATCTAAAAAGGAATTCATTCCCCTGACGACTCAGTGCAGTTTGTTGGTTGAACATAATTGAATTCGGAGTTTTTAAAACTCAAAAGACTTGATGCACATTGCTGCGGTGATGTTTTCTGACCCACAGCTGGAAGGCTTCCATTCAAACAAGAACAAAAACAAACCACCCAGGTGAGTCATCATTTGGTGTCCCAGTGTGAGATCAGACATACTCATTTACCTCCTGCATACATACACACATGACCTGCATGTATTATTAACTGAATGTCCTTCTGCCTGGATGTGTGTGAGGGACTCTTTCTATGCCTTCTTTCTGTTCCGGTACATTTTATTCACCAAAATGACCTGGAGAGCTGCTAAAATCAGTAAAGGATGATTCTAAAAACTTTAACCAGCAGATTTAAAAACACTTTGTTAGAGGAGCAGCCATGTGTAGCTCTGCAGACATGCCTTCACATGTGGAGGGTTGTTGTTATCACGTTATGCAATCCTTCCCCACGGAGTGCTGAGCCTTTATTCCAGTAAAATAAGTCGGTGACATGCCCCTTGTGTCAAGTCTAATGAGGATTCAGAGTTTATGAAAAAAGGAAACATAATGCAGACGGATTAAAAACAAACTTCCCCTGCATGTTCCAGCAGCCAGATTGTTCGTGGCCCTTTGTGTTATCTGCTCGACTGAGAGCTGACTTGGCTGCGTCGGATGGATGAGCAGCCCGCTTGCGCTCACAGCTGGCGCACCAGCAGAGCGAGTCTTTACGCACACAGCATCATTGGCTGAGAACCCACGCGTGTCACCGAGAAGACGAGCCAGTAAACAGCTTGAAACGAAGCGGCTAACTAGTTCCAGTCCCTCCACTGCGGCGGCCGGTTGCTCTCAGCTTCTCTCCAGCTGCAGGTCGCCGATCCGCGGACGGAGCGCCTCTCTCTCCCTCCCTTCCTCTCTCTCCCTCCGTGCCTCTGCTGGAGCTGTCCGCGGTGCTGAAACATGAACCAGAGCGCAGGAGCGGTGCAGCACACCCGCAGATACTCAGTGGACGGAAAGGTAGGAACCGCAGTGATGCTGATCGTTCTCCTGATGCAGGTGTTGGTGAATGAGAGCAGGGAGGCTTCACTTCCACACGTGAAAACTCCTGTGTTTGTGGGATCCAAACTTTCTCCCGGAGAACAAAGTTGGCAGCTGCTTCAGTAAGTTTGGGCAACTGAAAGCTGAACCACGTGGAGGAAGTTGTGAGTCCTTTAAAAGGCACACACAGATTGTGTGTCAATAGCTACAGGAAGAGTTTACAGATCCTATGTGTGGTTTTGTTTCTTTGAGCAGCCACAATGTTCGATAAATAAATGATTGAAGTGGAAAGCAGGACAAATGGTGAGGACGCTCTCCCTCTACTGCATCCACTGGACTAAATGATTCATGGGTTGAATATACAGACAAGTATGGCAGAGAAAATATTAACATTTAATAACGAACCTCTGCACCCGCTCATTCTCTCTTTCTGGATGTGAGGCTAATGAAAGTGACTTTGCTGCATTTGAGGTGTGTGTTCATGTGGAGACAGAGCTGCTTGTCCAGGAGCAGGGGAAGGCGTTAGGAAAGGAAATGTTTGCTGTGTAAAAGGACGAACATGAAGGTTTAATAGACGGCAAAGTTTGGCCTGAAGGTGGCACGGCATTTAATAGTCACCTGAGACTGAGCAGCAGCAACATGAGCATCTTAACTTTACCTCCAGGCATCTGCAAGGGTTTATGCTGTGAGATTCACTGTGGATCAAACATGTAGAATAAAGAGTGTGATTAACTCTGAGGCTGCTATACTGTTCAGAAATAGTACACAAGAGTATCTGTGCTGCCAGTTTCAGCACAATGCAAGTTTATTAGTGCAGCACCTTCCAACATCAAAGCAACTTAAATTGCTTTCTGGGACATAAAAGGGGATTAAGAGGAGATCTAAAAACACAGGCATGCAAGGAGCAAAGTGAAACAGGAGAGAAAAGCAAGCTTAAATGGAACAAAACCCTAAACTAAACAATAGGAAATGAGTGAAGTGTAATAGCAGGCATAAAAGTCTGACAGCTGGAGAGGTCCTCGTGTTTTCTGTATTTTCTGTTAAGTTCTGATCCTGTGGACGGTAAGCTGACCTGCCCCGGATCATGCGAGGGGCCTGGACGGTTCTTAACGCAGCGGGAGATCAAAAATGTATTTTGCTCGTAAACCTCTGAGTGCTGAGGTGTAGTTTTGTTCAAATCAATTCTCTGGCAGAGAGGAGGCCGCGCAAAGATCTGAGAGGCTGACTGATGCTTCACTTTGCTGGTCTTCAGTGAGTGAGCCGTCTGTGTCGTCAAGTGTATGACTGATGCGTCTGAAGATTCAGCACTGGGAACACAGTGTAACAGGAGTGTGTCAGTGTGAGGTTAGTGGTAAATGTGCATGATTATAGTGCGTCAATCCATTAGTGAGAGAGGAGCAGGCTAAGATGGAGCATGCTGTTGGTGTTCTGTATGGTATATAAATTCGGTTGGTGTCGCTTAAATGCAACACGAAAACACGACAATGTCTTTCATGTCAAAGTACATGTAAGGCTGCTTGGAACTGAGTTGAAGGTAAAGCTGTCCTGTCATGAAACGAACCACCCTGTCACCCAGTCAGGTTCCCATATAACTAAACTGAATCCCCTGTTTGTGACTTATACCAAATACATTTCAAGTCAGCATATCTTTGCCATTAATTTCTCCTTTCCAGCCAACCAATCATATATTAGATGGGGAGGGGCTTTGGTACCTCAGTAGCCCACAAAATGGAGGAGAACCTTAGACGTGCTGTAAAACCATGTCGTTTGTAGTGGGCGGCTGTGGCTCAGGTGGTAGAGTGGGTTGTCCACTGATCGCAAGGTTGCCGGTTCGATCCCCGGCCCCTCCACATGTCCTTGGGCAAGACACTGAACCAATGAAGTTGCTCCCAATGGCAGATTAGTGCCTTGCATGGCAGCTCTGTGGCCACTGGAGTGTGAAACAGAGAAAAACAGAAAACAGAGAAAGCGCTCTAAGTCCCACCTTTAAATCCCACTAAGGATATAAGAGGAGCTATATAAGTTTGTTGTTGGAAATGACACTTTGGCCACATGGAAGTTCCGACATGTTCATAGCCCGTGGATCACCATCACTGGCCCTGTATGTTCTAAATATAAAGTGCACATCTAATCGATTCTGAGGCATCGCTCTTGAAGTGTTGGACTGACAGGATAATGGGCAAATGGAACGGCCAACCTGCCATTTCCAGATCCGCACTGCTAGAGTTGCCGGAGATGGCAGGGTTCTCTCTGAGGAGCAGAAATTAATCTCAGTCACCTTGCCTATATGCTACACTCCGTGCTTGTCTCATTACATTCAGAATCAGCAGCCATTAAAACCAGCTGAAAGGAAAATGGAAAAAGGACAATTGTGACATTGCCCCCCGTGGGCTTTGGGGAGAAATAAACGTGCATACGCTGCTGGGGGCTATCCACTTCATTTTCTTGCCTCCCTCCGTCTATCCATTAAACTGTGAACGTGAGCAGTACAATCTTTCTTTCGAGGCTGACAATTTTCCCAATAATACATTCTGAACAAGCTCAACATTACTAACACAGAGCCAGACTTGTTTATGAGTTCAACAATCAACCTGCAAGATATATTTTCAGGGAAGTGCTGCCAGCACAGTGAGACCTTTTCTCTTTCTAGTAAGACAGGGTGCTTCCACTGTGACTAAAAATGGCTTTCTGTTCTCAGTCAACTTATAAATTTGATTTGGAAACAGTGTTTTTAGTCGGTGTTTGGTCAGTGACTTTGGGCCAGTGTGAGCTTTAGGGCTGAATGAAAACAAATCCTCAACCTGAATCAGACCACTGATAATGTGGTGACATGATCGGTGCCTGAAGACCACCAGGATGCTCCATTAGTAGAATTTTAATTGACACCAAAATGATTCTCAAAAGTTCAAAAGTCAGATTCAAATTTCACTTAAATGATACAGAGCAACACATTTCTGAACAACCAAGTCCAGGAGAGAGACTAGTATGAGGACAGACCAAGGAGCTTACAGAGTGAGACCGTCTCTGTGGATTATCCAAGCACTTGGGCAAAGACTCACAGTCAAGAAACGACCTTCTATAACCACTACTTATGCTTCTTTCCCCCTGCTTGACTATTAAGCATATTCACAGTTACGATCATAGATCATCATTATCTTACTTTGTTTGGATTCCCCAGCAGGAATGTTCTTATCAAAAGAAACATGTCACCAGGATATAAAAGCGCTTTGGGGCTGGACTGCATCTGCTGTTGGGGAACAGTGCAGATGAAAGGCACATGTTGCGTTTTGGAACAGTGGGTGTTTGCCTTGTGCTCACAGCATGACTGGTTAAGACTTGGCTTGGAGCTTTTATTGTTGTATGCTTTGTTGCCTCTTTGTCTGTGTCTCTCTGCGTTGCGATGTCTAGATCATGAAAATTCCTTTCAACCAGATTTTCACAGAGTCAGGGTATGAGTCTTGCTCGGGTTGGATTAGCCATCATTAAAACGTCAAGCGTTAATGACTGATCTGATTGTTCAGACCACTCACTGAGTTCTAGCATATGCAGTCGTTGCTCATCCCAAGTGTAAAGAAAACAGACATCCCAGGGCACGGCCCATGTCATAGCAGCAGCTGGAGCTACACTGACATGAAACATCCTGTCCAGTGTCTCATTAAAGGAAAGCTGCTTCAGTAGTTACAACACAAAGGATATGCAGGTACACAAAGCTATCAATGTATTGATTACTGATCGGCCTGACGCTATATGGATGAGTACTGCATAAGTGAGGGCCAGTTTGTTTCATGCAGTCCTTCATCTGTTATTGCTAGGCAGCTGATAGTTTCTAACTTAACATCATGAGCTAAACACTTACTGTTGTACCTAACCTGCTAAAGTACAGCGGTTATTCTCCTTCTGGTTTCTGAACAGCTTTAGATGCATCATCTCCACTCTCTAGACAGGATGAGGCGCTGCTCTGCTTTGAATGCAGCTCAGGAAAATCAAAGACAGACTGTAAACATAGACCATACATAAAAGACAGCCTCCAAGTCTGAAGAGTGCCTTAAATCTGTTTTCTCCTCTGTTTAAGTTTAATTGTAAAGAAGTGTGTGGGAAAATGACCCTACCTCTCCCTTCTGTTATCTCAGTTAACGTTTTCCTTTTATGGTCGCAGTTGCTCGTTTCAAGACTTTATGAAAACAGCTGGGTGCTCATTTTTGAAATTATGGTCCCACTTAAAGGGAAAATAGACGATTAGACAGGGTATATTTCAGGTAGGGGCTATTTTGTGATTGGCAGGTTGCTACTGTGTCACCATGAGTAGAGTCCTCAGGTTCCTCAGTCAGACCCACTGCTCACTTGTTTCAAATACCAACATAATCGCGGCTACATTCCAGACCGGAAGAGATTCACATATTGCCTACATTAGCCTGGCAAAGATTATCCTCTTACTCAGTGGAATAAGGCCCAACCAGCTGTTGTGCCTTGAAGTTGTACATTGCTGCTTGTACTATACAGCAACATCAGTGACCAAGTGATGGGTTATAGGTAAGCATGCAGTCCCAGGGGGTTAATCTGGAATGTGAGCAGAGACATTATTTTGATAAGCCGGCAAACGTTTTGACTGAAGACATACTAGCTGTAAGCCCTCATGGATCTGCTGCTCAGACTGGATTTCCTGGTCTCACCAGTACTTTCCATCGCAGACCTCGTGTTGGTTTAATAGAGTTCTATGTTCAGTCTGAATACTTGCTTTGGGGAATAAACAACCCCAACCAGAACAACCATTTAATCCTGTCCCTACCCTTTTAATACACCCTTCACTATAAAACACTGATATTTTTCATCCTTCTTGATCAGGCTCAAAAACAATTTGGTTAGTTTTAGGGGAAAGAGCAAGGTTTTATTCATTTTAAAAGAACCTGAGTTGTCATGGCTCCAATAATAAGCCGTTAAACTGAAGGAACTGGGATTATTAAAAGTAACACTGGCACTCAGTTTGAAATGGGAAAGGAACAGCACCCTCCTGTGTTAATGTCAGTGTTCTTTCACCCAGCTATCAACTCCGACCTCTTCCCTACATGGACTTTGTGGTTCAGTAATGCAGCATAAGCCCAGTTTCCATACTCTGACTTTGAGGCGTGTCCCTGATAAGTGCATCAGGGCTCAGGGCTGGCCCACTGTTAAATACCACATCTCATTGTTATGCATCCATCCGGAGAATCTACATATCTGCAGACTTTCCTTCGGGACTTGTCCATAGTTCACTGCCAAACTGACATACAGATGTGATAGTCCTACTTCCCACAAAATGTAGAGAAACCAAGCATGAATGGTTGCTGGGCAGAAATTTGCCAGGACGTTTATCTGTAATTGGCAGCATCTGGCTGCTCACTGCTGTTTCTAATCAGTCCAAAGCACTTTCTTTAAAGGTTATGTGTTGCTTCCAAGCAACATTTATACCATTCCAAGCTCAGTGATTAGACCTTAGGAGGAGATTGGGTGTAAGTCACCTTACTAACTACTTTGCTCCTGTTATGATTGTTCCAGGCACTAGAGGCCACCGTCACAACTACACATAGCCATGGGTCATAATAAGCTGCTTGCCCAGGCAACATAAGATGTCCTCTGGTACGTGTGAAAAGGCTGTCTCTGTAGTTCTATCATATAAGCCATTTTCCATCCAGGTTTGCTTATGGCTGTTACGTCAATCCAGATAGAGCCACTACAATTCCACCCAGTTCTGACTCCTAACTATCAGACTGAAAACAGAAGTCCATAAAGCCAGCAGAGAAAACATTAGTTTACCAAATATAGAGAGCTCTGCCTGGAACCAACAAACAGCTGCTGTGGACATCTTAAATTAGATGTTTGTTCAAGCAAGCCAAAACCTGCACATGGAGGATTTTTTTTACCCCCTTTCTCCAGCATGAGGCAGATAAGAGAACCCTGCCCCTAATGATCTTAACATATCATTAAGTACAAATGACAAGTTCAATCCAAATGCAGCACATTCATGGCCCCCTCTGATGGAGGATGCAGATCAGCACAGGGCGACAATGCTGTTTTCAGAGACAGCCTAGTGTGTAATTCAAAGGAAATCCCCATGGCACACTAATGTTCACCTGAGAGAGACCCAGGCACCACACAGAGCTCCCACTGCGGAACAGATGGGAGAGCAGTCGGGCTCTTGTTGCCTCACTCCCTGCAGAGACTGTTTCAGGAGAATGACTGAACAAGAACCTCTCACTAAAACCAATATATGGAAAGGAAACTCTGACACTGTACCAGGCTCATGAGAGGGGTTTAGACTTTCAATCAGCTGGGAAAACTCCTGCAGCTTTGTAAAAGTTGCCTGACGTGCACGCACAACCTACAGATACAACCAGCAAACAGGACTGAAACAACAGGGCATTCTCTCTGAGGGACAATGGAAAGACTTTAAGGAACATCATGCTGTAATGTAAAATCACTCCTGGAACAATTTGACCATGAAATATATTATAAATATATTTATGACTAGAATTAAAGCCTGAGCAGACTGTAAGTATACCGGCTTTGCTCATGATTGACAGGACAGCGAGGCTGTATAAAACTAAAGTGCTTTCAGTGGTGAACCTTGTGAGACAGCAAAGGAAAATAATTTCACTGCTGCTTTATAGCACTTGACAACTGGCTGTGTTTCTTCATTTTCAGTATATGTATGGTTCTAGACAGATGTCACCAAGTCCACAACAGGATTTGAATTGCTATTGAAAACTGCAGAGATGCAGTATGCTGCTTAGGATGAATCCAGCTGTCAGCTTTTCGTACTGCGTTGGCTGTTCTCCACATGATGAAGTCATGAGAAAAATCCTTGAAACTGGTTCAGCTCTTACTCAGCCACTGCCGGCTGTCTCGTTGGTCTGTCGTCTATAAGCTTCTTAGATTTCATGGGGCTATTGTAGTATTGTATTGTGGAAAACAAATAACAAAGACAGGATAAGACTGTGCCTCTTGTCATCAGATGAATTGGAACACTGTAAGCACTGGCTAACTCCCATTCCCATCACTTTTGCTTTTACAAAAAGAGGAGGATGAATTAGAAAAGTATGATTTTAGAACTCCCCCTCCAACTTTCATTTGGCTCTTTTTTAATATAGTATCAAAGAAGATTACAGTGGCGTGTGTTTCAATTCTGTGTGGAACTTCGTGGTGAAAAAGGTGTTATCGGTGAAACAGCTGGAGAGCCAGTCTGAGTCTCGGTGTGAGAGGAGGTGATTGTGATTGCAGGTCTTCAGCAGCTCTCCCTGGTTGGCTCAGTGTGGAGCACGAAGCGGAGAAGACAGGTGGAAGGCAGACGTGGAATTCTTGTAGATTGTGTCGTTATCTAGAGCACAGATGTAAACGGTTTTTCTTATTGTATGGTGATGACATGATGAGTGCTTCCTTGCATCGCTTTGGCTGTTAAACTGACGTTATTGGGTGGGGTTGTGTCAAACAGAAAACTGGCTGAGAAAACTGTTCTTAAGTAGAAAGACGGAAATTCTAATCCTGAGGACCTGAGTCCTGTTAAGTTAACAACTGTGCTGGCAACGACAAGTTTGTTTTCCTAATAATACTGTGCTTTAAAAATTACACATGCACTATATGCAGCATGTTCTGCATTCGTCTGTATCACGCTGTTGTTGTCTGCCTGAGGTGAAATGCACACATGGTTTCCTGTAAATGGCCTCCACACACACATGTAATCTGAATCCCACATGAGAATCCTCTCATAAGCAACTTTTACTTTCACTCACACCACCTTCATCTGACCAAGAGGCTGAATGCCGACTGCAATCTAACCACACACGTCTGCTTTCTCTGCCAGTGTGAAGTTCACCTCCCCTCCAGCACCACAGCTATAAAACCATCAGCCACCAGTTTCATCTATAAGTCCAGCTTTATAGACAGCTCATGTGTACACTGGTTACCACTGGCCTGCAGCATCATTCTGAATTCTCGATATTTTTGACAAAGGTTTATTGTGCTAATAGGTGATTGTATTAATCAAATACAAATCCTTACGTCTACAGAGCTCTTACATCCATCTATAGTTTCTTGTGCTCTTTTAAAACAGTCAGCGAGGCATGCAGCCTAATTGAGCACTTTGCAATTGCCCCCTCTGAAAATCCTTTGAGTCAAACTCAGCAATCAGGAAAGCATTCAACAAGGGGCAACACCTCTCCCTGTCAATCACAAGGTGGCACAGGGTTTGCTGAGGTTCTCTGATGACTGATGAGGGACAAGTCTGTGTTCAAATGGAGCCAAAAGCCGGATGTGAAAATCTCAGCGGTCAAACGCAGCAGTTAAGTAACACACAGGACAGATGAGTCAGTATGTAGAGGTACTTTGGTGTCCAGCGGTAGAGCTGCATACGGGTGGACATTAAACATGTAGGAATGCAGCAGGAGGAAAATTAAGTCCGACCGATCACCTGCATATTCTTTTTCTGAACTAAAAATACAAAAGCTGTTTATTACTTTAAAGGGTAGACATCAAGACCTGCTTTTTCTGTTTTTTTTCAACCTCTCTAAAAAGCTATCAGTGATGGCAGGGAAGTTTTAAATTGTGACTGGACTTTGCCTTCAGGTGTTTACTGGTGTGAAGTCCAGTGACACTTTGATGTCCTACTGAGTGGAAAGCAGTTCCAGATATAATGACTACAGGGAAGAAAGCAGCAAGGCAAAGAGCCTCCAGTCTTAGGATATAGAGTTGAAATAGAATTCTCTGACCTTTCTCGGATGCTTATGGCAGCATGGGATATGGTTTCCAAGTATGTCCACCTTTTTTTTCCAGAGGCAAAAATCACTATGATGCCTGTGGCCTGTAGAGTCAGAGTAGGTCCACCACTTTTACCTTGTTAACTTGTCCAGATGGTATTTTTTTTACCATATGAACAGCAGGATAAGCAATAAATGCCGTGAAAACAAAATGCCAATAAATTTTCACGTTGTAACTGCACTGTAGCGATGACAGTCTCAAAAACACTGAATCAGACATGCAGGGTTTCAGATTAAACAAATCTCAGAAAATTATTCTGTCAGCTTGCAGGATGGGCCTTTCTGTATCCTAATTCCTCTAAAGCCTAAAGTGTTTTGACATCTGAAGACACAGAGGTTACAACTTACGCTGATGGGGACGGCTGTGGGTAGGGTGGTCACTGTCTGTCTGTCTGTGGGTGGCTATGTCCGGACCATAACTCAATAGAAAATACAGAAAGGATAATCAAACTCAGCGCACATGTTGATCTTGACCTACCCTGGTCACCCATTAATTTTGGGGTCAAAAGACCAAAGGTCAAGGTCACAGGGCCACTTAGTGCAAAATCCCCTTATAATCCACTATATCAACTTGCAATGATGAACTTTGGTATATCTAAGGGTAGGACTACCACATTGCACCTCTTGGCCTTGAACTTGACCTTTGACCTTGAACTTACTGCCATCTGTCTGTCTGTCTGTCTGTCTGTATGTATGTGGGTGGTTATGTCCGGACCATAACTTGATAAATACAGACAGGATAATCAAACTTGGCACAGATGTTGATCTTGACCCACACTGGTCACCCATCAATTTTGGGGTCAAAGGGCCAAAGGTCAAGGTCACAGGGCTACTTAGTGCAAAATCCCCTTATCAGAATCAGAATCATGTTTATCGCCAAGTAACTTTTACATTACAAGGAATTTGTCTTGGTCTGTTGGTGCAAACAGTTAAGATAGCAAGAAATAAAATAACATTAAGAATATAAAAAAAGAGGTAGAATAGAATAAAATATATACAGATAAGTACACTAGCATATGTGCAAAATGTCAGATGAATAATATAATCTACTATATACACTTGCAATGATGAACTTTGGTATATGTAAGGGTAGGACTACCACATCACACCTCTTGGCCTTGAACTTGACCTTTGACCTTGAACTTACTGCCATCTGTCTGTCTGATTGTATGTGAGTGTGTGGGTGGCTATGTCCACAACATAACTCGATAACAGAGACAGATAGAATAATCAAACTCAGCACAGATGTTGATCTTGACCTACTCTGGTCACCCATTAATTTTGGGGTCAAAAGGTCAAAGGTCAAGGTCACAGGGCTACCTGTTATGTTTAGGAAGGCATCTGGCGTGGGTCTGCATCTCACTTGAGTGCGTTCTAGTTTCTTTTTATTAACTGTAATGAAAAAAATGCAATGTTAACACAACAAGATGAGTTTGAGGGATTTATTCAATAACAAGTGAGGAACTTTTAGAAATTCAGATTCTTTAGTCCTCCAGTTCACACCACACAGTCATCACTCATCTCAAAACTGTTCTTAATAAGCATTGCTGTTGTTTGAAAACCTCTAAGAAAAGTCCAGCTGCTTTTTACTGACACTCCTAGGATCACCATAACATGGATGACTGAGAATCCACACAGGTATGATGGTTGGAAGCTGGAATTAAATTTGATGCACTGTGAGTGGGCATGGCCAAAAGGCATGCCTAGATTTCTTCCATGCAATTTATGGGCGCCCAGTGAAATGCTTGGGGACTATGGAAACTATGTGAATGATAAGCTGTGGAGTTTGCAATCACCAGATGTCAATCCACCTGAAAACCTATAGGAAACTTCAAAGCAACATGTCAGACAGTGCTCTCCACCACCGGCACCATAAAAACACCACATAGAGGAATATCTCTGGGGAGAATGATGTTCCATCCGTCTAATATAATTCACACTGTACCACATACTGCTATGTCTCTGGTTCACATCCAGACACCTGAGCTGCAGGTTGTGTGTTTCTCTCTACCTAAACTGTCATGTTTATAATATCCATGACAAAAATTGCCTTCTGTAATGTAAAACCTTGAAGTTGCATTTGCATTCTAAAAGTATAAGAGCCATGACAGACTTGTTTCAAATTATACTTTAAAACCCCCATCAGGAGGAGGTTAAGTGTCAGTGACAACAGCTAAAATACACACCATGCGTGTCAGCTAATTGCTGATTGATTCAAACTGATTAGCATGTCTCAAAATGTCAGTTGCATAATGTTAAATACTCTTACATAACATCTTTTTTAACATTCACAGACATTATGCAACACTCCATTTTAAAAGTTTACAGCTGGAACTCTGAAATATCCTTGGACTCCAACATTGTTCACCTTCACTATGTTCTCCTTCCTTCTAAACAGAGTTGATGAGGCCACTCCATAACCCTCCAGTTCTTCTTTCTGTTCCACTCCTTGGTGGATTACGGTGGTTAGAATCATTATCTTATTCAAAGTCCACATCCAGTCACACTGTACTTACGGGACAAATGGCCTTAAACGAACTGAAAGCACTCTCTGATGTGATTCAGGATTCATAGTTCAGTCAGTGACTGCAAGCCGCTCTGTCCCTGAGGAAACCACTACACTATACAGCTGGTATAAGCATCCTCACCTGAAAAGTACCAAACATGTCGACTGTTAGTGTGGACAGACAGCTTTATCTTTCATTTGTTTGTCCAAATGGTCTGCTCTTTGCTGTACGTTCTCTGGCAAACTGTAGTTTTGCTCTAAGGTTCTTTTCGGACAGCAAAGGCTTTTTCCTGGCATTCCTTCCATGCAGGTCAGATTTGTGTAATCTCTTTCTGACTGTGGATGTGGCATTTTGACACCAACAGTCAGAAAAAGCTAAATGCAGGTCCAGTGATGAAATTTTGGAGCTCTTGGAGAATATTTTGTGCATCAAACCATCTGCTCTTGGACTGGATTTGCTGGGGTGCCCAGTCTTGGATAGCTGGCAGTTGTATGAAGCCTTTGCCATTTGTAGATCATTTTTCACACAGTGGAATGATTTCACTTCAGACCATCTCTAAATCTTTCTTTTATTCCTTTGCCAGGCTCATAGTTATCCACAACCATTTTTTTCTGAAGGTTTTAGATCCTTCAGAAAAGTGTGGTGTCCATGATGACACCCCACATTTCAGTCCACGCAAGGACCACACCACAAAGGGCGGTTGTGTACATGCTCAGGGAGTAGAACATATGTGTGGAATGCATAGATACAACATAATGCTCATGTATGGGACAGAGTCGCCCCAGTCGACTCCAAGAACTACAAATTTATGGTATCTGCAGCCTAGAAATTTAGGGTTTTGAAGGTGCAATAAATGTAATGCAAACATACTTATTTTTTCTCATGGGATTTCCACTTACTATTTCATTCTACTGTCTTTATTATTTTTTTCTATTTCTAAAATGCTTTATATTTTTTAAACAAAAACTAAATTTTCAGGCTATATAAATTCATTGTTAAATCATTGTTGTTTGGATTAATTAAAAATTGAGCCTCTCTCAGGGGCCACATGTCAAACGTCAGCATATTGTTCTTATTAAAAAATAAAATATTCAGAGCCAGTAGCTCTTTTCTGAAATGAGGTAAAATGACTAATAGTGCAAGAATGTTTTGTTGCTGATAAAGGATGTTTGTAAAAAAACAAGACATCTCTTTAGTCTTTATTTGAGAGTAACTGACCTCTCCTACCTTTCCTTCTGTCAGAGCACTGCGGACTGATGCTAAAGTGGAGGAATTAGCTGAAAACCCCTTCAAGTTAATTTTTCAGGAGTGGTGCATTGTTCACACAAACAACATCCTTGAGAAACCAGCCAACTTTTCAAACTAGGTCACACCAACACTTTCTCCAAAGCAAATTAGTTATTCTCAGCTGTCATTAAATTCCGTGCTATGCAGATTCAAAGCACAATTATGTTAATTTGTTTCCTTTCATAATTTTGGAAATGTCAGGTCTTCATGTGGTCTACATCTGAACACATGCTGTGTATAATTCCTGTGTAATCTTATGTGGACGAGTCTTGGAGTGCTAAATAACACACTTACAGGTGTAGGTCTGCTTCACCTTAGGCCATGCCAACCCTCTTTGTACTGAAGGGAAGTGTTTATAAGAACCACCGGCAAATACTACAAATAGAAAATCCTTCAGTTTGTACACAGTTTGTATTTTTTCTTTGCACAGCATCAGTTAAGTGTGAGGTGAGAGTGAATTTACAGCATCACCTTTTTAGTTACTCTTCCCTCACAAGTCTTCCATCTCTCCATAAATAGTTCCTGCTAATGAGCTCAACAGTTCAGGAGGACAAATGGTGTTACTTTAAAGGTGGCAATAGAAAGCAGTGAGCTGTTTGAGAGTAAGGGATGGTGAGAAGGCAAAAAGAAACTAGAAATATATGAAAACGGAAGCTGTCAGAGGGATAAATGGCGAGGATGCCATGACTGTATCAAAATAGAACAAAGCTGTGTCTGCAAGCAGTAAATTTCATCCAGACTTGGAGCGGTAGCTGGCGAGGGGAGGGAGCAGAGCTGCAGAAGCACAGAGTGGGCCGACTCCAGATTTCGCTCAGGGGACAGGATCAGACTCTGGGGAGCCACGCTCAGGAGGCATAGATCTCAATCCTGACATATACACGCTTCCCTCGCGCTGTGCCGCCTCTCTGAATGGACAAACTGGATTATTAGTTTTACAGTTCTTGGTGTGAAACTGGGTCAGGAGGAGTGGTGCCAGGAGCAGAGTGATTTGTTAGGGAAGGAGCATGGACTGTGTAATGAGCTGTGTTGTTTTGCTTTAACAAACATGCCCACCTACACCTCCATTAAAACTGAACAAGGAATCATACTCCGATAAAGAGAATCATGCATTAGAACTTAAAACATTCATGTGTCTGTGTGGACACTCCATGGTGTCACAGTAAAAACACAGCACATGAAGAGCAGGACACGTGAGCCTCTCTTTTCTTTAATGGAGACCTCACAGACTTAACTCAGTTTGTATGAAATACGTAGTATATTCAGTAGTCCATGTAGAATCAGTGTCCAGGCAGAGAGAGTAACATGAAGTGAGATGAAGCAAGCGATTTATGCCATCCAAAGAAATCTGGATGTCCCAGTTGTGTTTGTCCTTTTCTTTTCTATAACCGATATCCTCACAGTCAGTCACTGCACAGCACAAAACCAGTCCATTAAGGATTTCCTTTGGTTCTTTTGGTCGAATGTCTTTAAAAAGAGGTGTTGTAGTGACACAGTTTGATTCGTGAACTGTGCACCATCCAAGCCATATCCCTAAAAACTCCAATCTCATCCCATGCAAACTGCAAACGAGGCCAGGCTGAAAGTTCAGGTCCATTTGTCCTCGGTAGGATTATGTAATAGAGAAGCTCAAACTTATTTTTTCTACTCACATCACTTGAGGAGTGTCGACCATTTTGGTGCACAATGCAAAATTTTACTGATGTAGAGACAAGACAACCGTTTGTGTTTGAACCCCAAAGCAGTTCCGCTCTGACGCTGCCTTCATGGGCATATATTCAGTGAAACTACTAATTAACTTTTTATGTTGCTCTGCAAGATGGATGTCATGTTGGCATGTTATCGTGTGCCATGTTAAGAGTTTTTTACGGCTACTAATTGCCTGCTGTGATGACAGTAAAAGCATCATTACACCCCACACTCGGTGCCTTGTTGAAACACCAGCAGGGTTTTGGTACCTTTGTGGGTTAGGCCTTGCAGAATGAACTTGAAACGATGCTGGATGAGGTCTGCCATCTCATAACTATTCAAGAGTGTAACTAAAGCAGGTAATGAATCATCATGAACTTATTAGGAGCACCAGATGGTGCCGAAACCACTGGATTGGGAGCAAATGGAAATTACTTTTCAACTGATTAATTTTAGCATCATATCAACAGAACGGCAGCTTTGAGATCTTACTTCTCACCAAACCTCCCAGATTTAGCACAATGATACGGAGCAAGCCTGGGAAAGAGGGTGTGAAACTGAATCCAATATAACAGGCACAGATGATTCACACCAGATGAGGTGCTGAGCCAAAGACAATTACACTACCACACCTTCTGCCAGTACTAATATCCTATTCCAAAAACACTTTTCATTTATCACACCAAGGAAGAAGAATTACTAACCCCAGATGTAACATTGATGTGTAATGTTATAACAATCTTGAAGTGCTGAAAATGCTAAGAAAGACAAAGATAAAAAAAATATGGAAATATCTACAATTACCTTAGTAAGGTGTTGGACCAGTAGGAACCTCCAGAGCAGCCTCTCTCTATCTATGCCAACGATATACATGTCAAACATTAATTAAGAAAAAGCAGATTCTGGACTACATAAATGGTGCCTCATTTAAAAAAAAAATCCCTTCATTCAAATCACAGACTTTTTCATTTGCTCTCAGTACCTACTACAATTGCCTCTCTAAGAACGCTCTGCTACATGCAGTGTGAATACAAGTGAGACATACTACTCTGTCATGTTATTGAGCCTTAAGCTTTGACCGTCTTGCTCGTATATACATGTCACATATGTGGTGTGTAATGAGCTGTCATCTGTCTGTGTGCTCTTGTTGGCTCAAGCTTGTTTACACTTGTATGAAACACCATGACATATATGACAGATCTTCTGCTGTGCAGAGGATTATGGGTCAGAATGGCCAGAGGAGCGTGCTGGTTTGCCTACTGCAACATGTAACCAGACGTAAGACATCTGGGAATATCTGGAGTAGTGTATTTGACATGCCGTGTATTGGGACATAATAAATCATGTTGTAGCATAATATATGGTATGATAGTATTGGGATTACCCAAGCATTGTTGCTCAGTGGCACATATGGCAAAACATGTCAAGCTTTCTCCGTGGGATACCCCAGTGTTTCACACACTTCACACTTTGGGGTCCATAGATCATGCATGTTAGCATCTCAGTCGAGCTGGCAGACCTTAAGACTCTTTTTTGGCTCACTTTCTGTTGGTTACCTGCACACATATCATTCTATTAGACTTTCTAAATGCTAGTCTATGATAGAGTTGTTGTGCTGTTTGGTATACTCAGAAAAATGTGTCTCACAGCTGCTCTTCTTCTAATGAAGTTGGAAGTTGTAGCATGCAGAACTACGCTGAAGCTGACACCACCCTCCCTTCTCATTTCTGTCTGTACATCCTCAGATCCTCTCCTCGTGTCTTGGTCCTCCCACCAGGCATGTGAGTGGAGGAAGAAAAAACAGGCTTTTAACTAAATGAGACATCTTTCCCTTGGAGTTGTCGTTTGAAAGCGACGTCAGTTAAATCAGACGTGTGGCACAGCTGTATCATCTGTCCATTGTTTTGTTGCAGCACGCTGTCAGATGAACAGAGCAATGTTCATGACAACTCACACTATATATTTACATTGAATTAAATTGACAAGTCATCATGTAACAAGAACAGATGGATGTCATACATTTTAATTTTATATTTAACAGACACACATGCATGCTGGAAAGTACAAAAGAGACGTGATACAACAAAGCTACAATAATAACCGTTCCATTGGAAACACCTATCCAGCTGCTTGAGTCTCATGGCTTCCACAAATATGTCTGCAAACAGTTTAATATCTTTTAAATTAAATATTTAAATGATTATCACCATTATTGTAGTTTAAAATTTCCCCCCAAAAATGTGGAATTCAAGCTTTACTTGGATGTTTTCAGGTTTTCAGTCTGAATTCTAACGGCCAGTTGTGAAAAACGGACAGCTGCTTTTGTTGCACTGTTGGTTTTTATTTGGTGTGTTAATGATATAGTGAGTATAGTGAGCACACATACTCAGGCACAAGAGTCACACAGCTGCACTGCACTTCTGTCTTCAGATGATATTTTCTGCTGTTGATTTCCAGCTGGCTGAGCACTATCTTCCTGCAACAAACCAGAAGAGGACAGATAGTTGTGTATGTTGCACACATAAACCCACGTGCACTTAATCTGTCTTTGGATACCTGTCAATTACGATTACGCCTAATAAGATACGGCTGCTTTCTTTCCTTCCCAGTTGTTCATGGAGGGAGGATTTGAATAAGTCAGCCACTGGAACGGAAGGTGCTTCCTCCAAACTTGTTAATAGTAATTGTCAGCCCATGAAAGGTTTTACAGAACACAGCTGTTGTTTTCAGCCGCTGGGAAAAAATTGTGGACGGCTTCCATAGCAACTCAGAAATAGGAGGGGCTGTCGGAGCAAACGCCTGTGAAATGTTTTACAGAAAAAAAAACAAGCCCAGAAAACAAATGGAAAAAGGGGGAAAAAATTACTGGAAGAGAAACTAAGGAGATGAATCCCAGCCTTCTCTCCTGGTGGCGTCTCAAAATGTTGTTTTGGTCGCTCCTTTGGGACTGACGTACAAACTGCTTTTAGCACTGAAAGGATTCTTTACCTTGAAAACACCTGTGAAAAGACAAAAATTAAAATAACAAGAAGCTCTGTGTGGCGTGTATCCATGAAGCTCACCATCCTGTATACTGACACAATGTGAAGGCTTCCAGTTTGCCAATCTGATCAGTTTAATCACCAAATCCATCTTGGGCTTTCCAGGATATTAGACATCAAATCACCGTGACTATGGGTGCTTTCAAGCAAATCCTTATAAACATTCACTAAAGAAAATGTAAGAAGACATTTATTGGATTGGGGGGTCCTGGTGAGAAATGTGCACCTAAAGCTGAGGTAGGCAGTATTTGAACCTTTAACCTCTCAGCCTTTCGTAGTGTAGGTGGTCTGAGTTGAAACTAGACCTCAACACCTCCTCCTGGCTCCATTTTCAGGTATTTGAAAATCTAGCCAGCCAAGACAAATTGGGGTCAATCACAGGGCTCTTTGCAAAACAGATGAGACAGTATAAATAGCAGCAAAGTCCACAGTTAGCGCAGGATGTGGTGGTGCAGTGGGCTGGATGGAGCAGTCCCTCCTGGGAGTGCAGGGTTTGTATCCTGGGTGAAACCACAAACGAATGCTGACTTTCAGCTTCACTGTCCTTGCATGTTGAAGCGTGTGTGGTGGGTGGGATGGATTTTTTGTGGAGCTTTTAGTGCTGTCTGTGTTACATTTGGATCAGATAGTGCCTGTAATCCTACCTCTTAGTGAGGTTTATGAACTTAACCAGAGGTGGAGAGGACAGCCAAGCAAATCCTGACTCTCACGTGGACTTGAAGTAATCCAGACCAAACTTACTTTTACCTCTGTGTTGTTCACCTTCAGCACTTTCTTGCAGATATTCTCTGTCCTACATTGTGCTTAAGCCCTGTTCATTTTCCTTATCTTCTTAACACACACACACAAACACCGTCTCATAAACAATATTGATTATGTTCAGCCTCTGCTAACAGCTCTGCACCGCTTCACACACCATCCGTGTTTTCCATTTACTAGATACTATTTTGTCCTTCATTGCACTTCCATTTAGACACTCTTAATCCATGTAGCTTCTCTATATCTATATCTGATTACGCTTCGGTTTACAGGCTTCCCCTGCGCACCCAATGTAAGAATTAAAGCCCACACCCTGCATGTTATCGTCTGCTGCCTTTGGATGTCCTGCAGAGTGCAGTGATGGTGGCGGTCATGCTGCCTGTGAAAGACAAGATCTGAGGCGCAGGTGAAGAAAGAGCTGGAGAAGCAGCTGTTTACTGCGCTGCAGTACTGCCTCATTATGCTAATCCTCCTAAAGAGAACCTCCATAGGATGCAGTCATGCATGAGCTTGAATTTGCTTTGAAGAACAGAACATGCTCAAGGAATAAATCCACAAGGGACTGTGTTCCCTTTCTGTGAAAGTGTGTGTTCATGAGAGTATGTATGCATGCAGTTTGTTTCCTTTCACCAGCTCTCTCTCCCCCTCTCTCTTTCTCTGCCTCTCTGGTGTTTTATTTAGGAAGAATGCAGCTGGAGCATCATATAGCAGTGCAGAAAGTAGGACATGAGAGCACAAGTTGCAGATACTCTTTATCAGGTCCATCATCTGAAAAGCTCCTATATGCAATAAAATGAGTATTATGGTTATGTAGATATAAGATTGGCTTGAACATGTGGGCAACATGTCTAACATGCCCATGGATATAACAGCCAGAGAGTTTAGGGTAGATATAAATCAGTTTCTTAAAGTGATAGAAATTGGTTTCTGAATTCACATTCTAACACAAAAGAGGTGTAGGAAAAGAGGTTTTCCAAAGCTATTGGACCTTCTGAGAAGTAACTGTGATGAAGCATTCTGCATAAGAATGAACAGTAGATTGATGAATGGAGCGAGTCATTTTCAAAGTGCCAGAAGGAGGAATTCAGGGATTTCTGTGGGTTCCTTTATTTCCCCTTCAGTAAAAATCAAGTTTTTACTTCGTTAACACATCCATATGGTGTTTTTATAAGCTAGAAGACATGCCATAAGAAAGAATAAGCAGTTAACTCCTTGGTTGACCATTTTCACTGCAGTGTACAGATGACAGTCTGAGAAAGCTTCAGACTTCAAGGGTTTCACACGTAACAAACCTGAGGAACCAACTGGCTTCTTGTTTCAACATGTGAAAAATAAAACCTAAATATGTAACTCTGACACACGCAGAAGAGTTTTTAGAGGCCTAATCATTAACTACATATCTGCCTCCATGTTCGAACATGAAAGAAGTGTTGGTAAACAGGTTTCCTCAAGCTACTGGGCCTTCAGACAAGCAGTCCTTGCATAGATGGATGGAGGAGGTTAGAAATTGAGAGATGTAGGAATTGAGCAGGTACGTCTATGGTTTCCTCTCTTAGACAGCATCTACATCAAACATAGAGTTAGCAGCTTCATCATCAGTGACTCATTCATCAACTGTTGGCTTATGCTGACCATGGCTCCATTTTGTGCCCAACCTCTTACAAGTGTTTCTTATCCTAAGTACAACAATAAAGCTCCCCTAACTGTAAGCCTTTATTTTAGCATCGAGTCATTTTACATTTTTTTTAAACAGAGTTGCAGGTGAGCCGGTGTGTTCCAGCTGCAGTTAGTGGGGACGATGCAGAGAGAGAGAGTCAGGAACTTAACAGACCTGCATGTTCTAGACGAGGCAACAGCGTAGAGTTACATCTAAGCCATTTTAGGGCAGGAAAGGATTATTGTCATTGAGAAACTTCTAAATATGTAACACTGACACACAGAGATGAGTTTTTAGGGGAACTTAGTGGTAATTTTAGCCCTACACCACTTCCACCACAAGGGCATCATTATTAACCTTGTGGTGGAAGTTGGAAGACTTGTTGACCACCGTGTCAAGTTCACAGGTCCCGTCAGATTTCCTCATTTCTCAGGGTCGTAAGCCAATATCTACATCCGAGAACGTAAATAACCTTATACTCTCCACACTTAAGTTTAAACTTACCAAACAAAAACAGACTGTCCACGAGCAGATGCAAACACTGTGCCCAGGTCTGGGTCAGCTTTTGTTCTACAAGCCAAGCAGATGCCATGTGCTGGAAATGTGTTTGCTAGGTATTCAACAACAATTGCCTCCACGAGTCACAGACATGGGAGAGTTCTCCAAACTTTGTGGATGGTTTAATTTTGGAACACTGCATCTATCACTTGCCCTTAGGTGTTTCTTCTGTTGTGCAGTAGAAACCTCACATTCATCCCAACATTAGCAGACTTTCCCTGGCGAATGAAACCCCGAGGCATGAGTTCAAAAAGCTTGCCTCACGGCAGCATCCCAGCTGGCATCTATCACCAAACTTTCCACCAAAATGTGAAATTTCCTCAAAGTGCTCCTCTGAAACAGACGTGTATGCATCTTTCAAACTCCCATAAAGCAGCAGACACCTGAGAAGTGTGCTGTTGCTTTAAGGTAGTGTATCGAAAGAAAGCCATTAGAATGAGCAGTTTCTTGGACATTTATAAATCACACATGGCTCAGTGATGGAGAGGCCATTTTATACCTGAAGGATCTATGATGTCATTTGCAGAGTGTCACATAAAAGCTGTGCTGCAGGGCATTTACAGTCAAGGCTGTTTAATAGATCCAGACCTTGTGTGATGGGAGCGCTGCTGGAGGACAGACTGATGGAGGCGGACTGCCTGTTAGTCACCGCTTATGTTTGTATTGCGCTCAGTGCATTAGTACGTCTTAAATCATTAACAGTGACAAGGGAAATAAGCCTGATAGCAATCCAATATTTTCCCATAGGTTTTAAATGATTTGTAGGTTCAGCGGTGAAGCCAGTCTACAAATACATGTTGGTCTCTTTTACACATACATATTTAATGTATGGTTTTATTAACATGCAAAGACATATTACCTCTATCATGTCAAATTGAAATAGGCTTTAATTAAGATGGATATAATTAAGTACAGTATTTCATTTTAAAACAGTTTATACAAGGTTTACCAGGCAGGTATAGAATGCAAAGTACTATCTATCTATCTATCTATCTATCTATCTACCTATCTATCTACCTATCTATCTATCTATCTATCTATCTATCTATCTACCTATCTACCTATCTATCTATCTATCTACCTATCTATCTACCTATCTACCTATCTACCTATCTATCTACCTATCTATCTACCTATCTATCTATCTATCTATCTACCTATCTACCTATCTACCTATCTATCTATCTATCTATCTATCTATCTATCTACCTATCTATCTATCTATCTATCTACCTATCTATCTACCTATCTATCTATCTATCTATCTATCTGTCTATCTATTTATCGCAGCCTCTATAACAATATGTATCAAGCGAGTTATTTATGATTTTTACTGATATTTATCAGTAAATATCATTTTTATTTCCTTGTTGACGAATTTAGTCCACATGACTTCATAGCAGTTGCAGTTGTTGGCTAAACTGGCGCAGTCTGTTTTCCACGGGTTGCCAGGTTTGCCTGTGTCCACCAGTCTTAGTTGCCAAGTTGCTGTCATCTGTATTTGTGTATTCTGGTTTCAAAACACCAGCTAACATAACAATTGCTTAGTTGCTGTTCTGGAACAGGTTTAGTGTCACCCTTTATTGTTGACCTTGGAAGGAACACTGAAAAATATTCAGTGTTATTCCATATGCTAATTTCCTGTTGCTGCAATGGTAACGAGTTATCAGATAACCTTCCTGCTGCACTCCCACTAATTAGTTTGAAAGATGCAAGATTACATTAATTATGTTATACTGTATTTTTAATGCATGCATACGTTTTAAACAATGTCACTGATTTAAATTATGAGTTATTTATAAAGCTAAGAATGAGAGTTGCAATTAAAACTTTCTGCCTTTGTGTCCTTTCTTACCCTTTCCACCCCAAAGGAAAATTAAATTCAAGCATGATGTTTGCTTACATGAAGGTACACCTTGTCCTCATGGCCCCCTTCCTGGATAATCTTTTTTCTTAGTGTGCTTTGTTTGATTGCTTTTGTTTGCCAGTCTGAAACTTTATTTAACCATATACTGTATTAGTGATTCATCGTCCCAGTCTTCTGGTTATAAAATACCTTTCACCTGTGCTGCTTGTATTAGGGGTATAATGTACATGAATTCATCCCAAACTGATCAGTACACGATATTCGGTTTGGTATGACATTTCCTGGGTTCAGTACACCCTGTGAGCCAAACAGTTACTGGCTCCCAGCGGGAAAATTCTAGAATGCAATCTTCACCCTTATTGGTTTGGCATCGCACCAGATCTTCTCCCTGAGCTATTGCATGTGCCATTAGAGGTATGTTGAGGAGCTCAGACTAGAACCACTGCTCCTTCACATCGAAAGGAGCCAGCTGAGGTGGTTCAGTCTAGAATGCTTCCTAAACACCAGAACCTGCAATGTCTCTGCTTACGCTTTGCAGGGCAGTCGCCCAGTCACCATGTGGAGCTCACACTTAACGTAAGCACCAAGTCCCTGCTTGCTTTGTCCACTGACTGTTCAATAGGTTCATTCAAACATGACTGTGTCCTGTGATTTGACAGAATGAAAGGAAGAGAGCCTTACAGCGTTTGAAATTGAAGCAGCACTGCTGGCTTTAATCATGAGTTCATGTTCATGATGAATATGTTGGACTTGTTTATTTCATTAATGCTACTTTTTAAAGTAAGCAGCTCAGAGTTGAGTATTTTATTATTAACAGCATGGAGCATTTGAATGACTCAACTGATACCTTAAGAATCAGGGCCCTCTGAGTATATTCATGCTTTTAAAACAAATGTAAAGAAAATGTCATCCCCTTTTTAATTTCTTTTTTTCTGCTGTACCGAAAATGTAGTGAACCATGACTCCAGGGCTGAGGTTCATGCTGAGGCTGTGTTCCGATACGCTCTTAGCGTGTATGATACATTCACGTACTCCTTACTAAAATAGGTGAACTGCCTTCAAATTTATGCTGCTGTCATACCCTTAGGCAAGTCTTATGAATCAAACTGTCAAGCCTACTGCCGCAACAGAGACTGAAATTGTTCACTGTGATTCAGGTCTGCAGAGGGAGCTGTTGTAATGACGTGGTGTAACCAGCAGGGAGCAGTCTCACACTGAGCAAAAGCTGCTCTACAATGGGGAAACCATTCCAGTGTAATGAACATAGTAAAAAAAAAAAAAAACGATGGGAACGTGTGTGGTCCTGCACGTATGTGGGATTTGTTGCAAAAGCATGCATGATACAGCCTATATATAGCTATGTATCAGCTGATATCCTGCTTCAAAGACTGCAATGGGATGATTTCATTCTCAGCATGTGAGCGTCATGCAGTGTTTATCTGATGACAGCATTAACTGCAATACCTGCCTGGACTTGTTGTTTTATGCAGCTGCATATGAAAAGATAATCACAGAGCAATCACATCACTGCGATAATGAAACCGAACTGAACGGGCAGTGCAACAGCATAAGACTGAATGTAAAGCATAAGCAAGCTAACAAACTAAGGGTTTATCTTTGAAGCCACTTTGTCATGATGCTCCAGTAATAGATCTCAACCTCATGAACCTTTTTAATGTTTATCTTATTACCTCTTGATTAGCGTTGCAGAGAGCAAACAAAAGATGCTGCTGTTTGCTCCCATACCCGTCAGTTGTTTACAGGCCGAGATATTAAGACATATGGTAAAGAAGGAGGAGGGAGGGAAGGAGATGGACATGTCCAGACTTAAACAGCTCACACATGAAGCATGCCGTGCTTAGAAAAGGATATCAGCAGCTTGTCAGCTGGAAGAATGAATTTGTGCACTTGGGCCTAGATTGCCCCTCACTCTCCCTGCTCCCTGGTATCTCTTTCTGGAGAGCTTAAATTCATTGGCAGAGATATCAAAGGCTGCATTCAGGAGATAGCCTATCTATAAATTCATCCAATGCACCCTCCAACCTCCCTCCAGAGGGGCTGGGAGTTCTCCAGCTCAATCACACTGGCTTCATGCATATCATATTACTGCAAAATCTGATAAGAATTCAAGGCTACGGGGAAGACAACACAGGAAGGAAAAAAGAGACGATTCAACTCGGCTTTTGTTTTTCTCCTTTATGCTGAGGCAGGATTAGGAGCTGTGTTTGCTAAGAACAGACACGTGTCCACCAATGAGGCTTATGACTGTGCAAAGACATCCAGGAATTGTACGAGCATCCCTCTTTTATTCTCTCTCCCTCCCTTTTCATGTAAAGTCAAATCCTTAATGGGCAGGAACTGGACCCCGATGGAGAAGACTGGGCCTGTTTAATAATTTATGCTAATAGTCTGAGCCAGGACAATTAGGAAATCCTGATTAATAGTCATAATGGGGAACATAGTGTTGCCATAAGGGAAGTTAATTAGATACGAGGTTCTTAACAACATTAGTCTTTAAAATTAGATCAAAACATTTATGGTTATTAGAAATGTTGCTAAATATATTATGTACTGTACAAACTGTACCACCATGCATCCATCAAATACCCTGGTGAAATTTGTGTGTAGATTCGTGACTAATCTCAGACAACAGCAAGTCAGCCTAAAGGACAACGGTGAAGGAGCTGAATGCATGAGGAACCTAAAGTACCTGGGAGTATACATAGTAAAGGATCTCTCCTAACATCACTCACCTGGTTTCTTAAAAAGCTGAGATCTACCTCAGCAACTCTTGATCAACCTCTACCACAGCACAATCAAAAGCATCCTCACCTATGGCCTGATGGTTTAGTATGCTAGCTACACGGCTGCAAAAACAGAAAGACCTGCACCGTGTGGCCAGGGCTGACCGGCAAATCACTCGGGCTGACCTCGCAAACTTGCACAGCATCTATGCAGGACAAAGGCTATCAGCATCATCAGCGACACAACAGACCCAGGCTATCATGCCTTTGACCCACTACCATCTGGAAAGAGGTACAGGGTGAACAGATCCCAGACAAACAGACTGAGAAACAGCTTTTTCCCCCAAGAGCTGTGATTAAACCCCTCTGTGGACCGAGCACTGCTCCCCAGACCACAAACTGCTTCTCAGACATAAAGCATGAACATGCATCAAGGACTGGTATTTTTAAGACACTCTCACACTTTACCTGCACACTTAACATGCACGGAGGAATCTTAACCACCAGGCACAGCAAATTTAGTTACTGTATATAATCATTTTACTTAGTATGTTTTACTGTCTGTTTTAGCTCTTTTCAGTTCCTATTAGTGCTGTCAATCGATTAAAATTTTTAATCGCGATTAATCGCATGAATGTCATAGTTAACTCGCGATTAATCGCAAATTAATCGCACATTTTTTATCTATTCTAAATGTCCCTTGAATTATCATTTTATACGAGGAGGAGGCGGAGAATTCGCGTCAGCTGTGTTTAGTCATCAAGTGGTATTACAGACTAGATATGCTACGATGAGAACTCAGTTCATACTGACAACATACACATAACTCTGGTCTTGTCAATCGTCATGCGTTCACCCCAGGCCGCCGTCACCTGGCGGAGCATCTGCATCAGCGGCACACGGTTCGGGACGCGGAAAAGGAGCCAACAGAAAGGCGAGCGAGAATATTGCTGCTGTACCACCACCAGCAGGAGATCCTGTCTGACTCCGACGGCGAACACCTCGCCCTCGACCTCGCCAACCATGCCCCCGCCCGCGTTAATCTCGCGATAAAAAAATTGACGCCGTTAAAATTGATTTGCGTTAACGCGTTAATAACGCGATATTTTTGACAGCACTAGTTCCTATCTATTCTAACAGTTTACTGTTCTTCAAATTTTTATGGCTGTTGCACAAGAGCAGGTGTCACTACAAGTCTGTTGTATGATCATATAATGACAAGAAACCCCTCTAATCTATTAATACCACAGCAAGGGAACTTGTGCAACAAAACAACACGTCACAAGTAGTAAAACTTGAATTTAATGACTGAATGTAATGTGAGAAGATCAATTGTGTCAATCACTCACTGCCTTCTCCGCACACAAGCTCATACACACACACACACACACACACACACACACACACACACACACACACACACACACACACACACACACAAACACACACACACACTATACACTGATGCCAGAGAAGAAGCTGAACATTTAACAAGCCAAACAGTCCAATATCTCCTTAATGAGTTGGTGGAGCAGGCTGATGCTGCTGGAAAACAAATGAATGTTGGACTTGGGGGAGGTTAAGAAAGAAGCTTTTGAAAAGCTGCTAATATTGCTGTGTTTCTGTTGAATGTGTATAGTAAGTAAAGACAACTTTATCAAAGGTAAAGGAGATGAAGTAGCCCGCCTAATGAGCTGCCATTTTAACCGGACTGAACGGATTTTTTGGCTTCTTAAGGGCAGCAAATTCAAGCTGCAAACACTGCACTGACAAACAAGCTTATAATGATGATATGGTGAATATGGTAGAAATGAGATCATTAATTAGACATCCATCACTTAAGAGATTGTAAGTGTTTCTGGACATCTGATGATAATAACCAGCAATTAGGATCATTTGAGCTCTATTATAATCTCCCATTTCTGAGCAATATCTGGCTCTTTAGCTGCTAAATGCGCCCCCATGTTTAGCAGCTAGTCGCTAACTTTGCTCATCTGTTGGGTCTGTTGGTCAGGTAGTGTACAGTGAGTTTATTAGAGTCTTTACACTGAAAACAGCTGCTGCTGCAGCTGGAAACAAGGTTGATATGAGCAGTGAGAGGGAACCAAAGCAATAAAGTTGAAACCAAGGCATTAACCCAAAATGCTACAACAAGACGCTAAAATGCACCATAGAGCTGATGAGACTGCAGCCAGGTGATAAATATCTGTGGTCTCCTCACTAGTAACAGCTCTTTAGTATTACATGGAGTTCTACTGTTAATGTAAAAAAAAACATGCTAAAAATATAATGAAGATAATGAAATATTAATCAGTGCAGCGTTAAAGATCTGTTTCCATAGCACTGGGTTTTTCTGTCTTACCCTTATACAAATTGCTTATGCAGCTTTAATCATGTGTCTAATAAGGCACAATCAACACCATACATGTCACAGATTTCATGCAACATGTGTTTGGTTTGATAATCAGTCATAAAACTATACTCCTACTCACTTGTGATTACAAACACAGCATAGGCTGCATGTTAAGAAGTAGTAGCGGTAACGTTATACTCTTAGGCTACGTTCAGACTGCAGGGCTTATTGCTCAATTCGGACTTTTTTTGCACGTTCGTTCACATTTCCAATTAAATGCGACTTGTATCTGATCTCCTGTGTGAACTTCAAATGACCCAAAAGTGTCCCGCATGCGCAGAAGAGGACACGACGACATCACACACAGTGAGCATGCTCAGTGTTTGCAGAAGTGAACATGGATAGTAACGGTGGAGCGTATGTTGCGATTTTAAAACTGTTGTCCAACCAGAGCCATCACATTTACAACCTGGCACTGGAGCCAGGACTGTTTTTAACCACGCTCGGCCATTTCTCTGGATATGTTTTCAAAAACCACCTGGTTCCGATAAGACCCCTCGAGTTTGGCCTGAACAGAGCTATCCCCTCAAATATCAATTAAATCCGAAACCTCGCTTTCCCTCCATTGACTGGACTCTACATTATCATCCCCCATGGTTATCGCTTTTGTTCCTGCTCCCGCCTACTTGAACACAGAATAGAGACGTTTGTCGTGTATCAAATACGTGTAGGTTGGATAAATGTGACCTGACACATGTTCTGTTCAGACAGAAGCCGCATGGCAAAAGATCAGATACTTATTGGATTTAGGACCACATATCCAAGTGGCCTGGGTCGCATTTAAAAAAAAATCTGATCTGTTGTTCAGACTGTCATGAAAAGATCAGATACAGGTCACATAGGGGCAAAAAAATCAGATTTGGGTCACTTTAGCCTGCAGCCTGAACGTAGCCTTATTTACATCTCAGTAATGGAATGTGATGCACGCACACACGCACACACACACACACACACACACACACACACACACACACAGATCCTTGAAAAATACTTGCTTTTTATTTGCAGAAAAAAACTGGCTTCGTGCAGCACACATTTAATAATCCTGACATCGACCTTTTCTCTAACGGTCTTAATACTACTGCTATAAATACTGATGTATCTCGCCTCTGAGACATCCTCTATAAAAAGTTTACAAGCAGAAAAAAGTTGACTGCTTTTACCATGGGATGTCTTGCAGCTTTGCATCTGTCTAGCCTTTCATGGACCAGTGTGTTTCTGAGCACATCTCTGACATTGGGAAGCTTGTCCATGCTCCATATATTTATCTATTTACTGCACTCCTCAGACATGTTTGGCCATCCATATCTCCAGTGCAGGGCCCATCACCAAGCAAGGATCATGACACTTGGTGTGTATTTTACACTCCTCCAACTCTGCAGTACTGTATTTTAAGTGAGAGAAATGCTTTACATGTTTGTTTTTTTTAAAGAGCATTTACTTTTGCGAATTGCCAGTCAAGCTGCATTGTTACGCTAGTTGTAAATATATCACACGTGCAGCAAAAAAGCAGCTAAAAAATCATATTCATAATAAGGCTTTCTCTTCCACTTTCTCACTAGGCATTAACAATTACAAAGCATACAGATAAACCATCACTATGACAGAGACAAAGTAAAGATGTATACCAATCCGCCTTAAAACCAGAGATTGCTGCAGGAAGCACTGTGAGGAGCTCTACAAGGCAAGCTGATGTAGGCAGTGTCATGCTCTGGACAAGGGTCTGCTGGGAAACCTTGAGTCCTGCATTCATGTAGATGTTACTTTGGCATGTAGCACCCACCTCAACATTGTTGCAGACCATGTCACACAATTCCATGGCAGCGGTATTCCCTGAGAACAGTGACCTCTTTCAGCCTGAGAATGCTCGCTGCCACACTGCAATCATTGCTCAGGAATGGTTTGAGGAACATGAGTAGATGGTGCTGGGTCCAAAGTCCCCAGATCTCAACCACATCAACCATCGGTGGGCCCCACCTCACAACTTCCAGAACTTACAGGCTCTGTTGCTCATGTCTGAGGCCCTGTCCACACGAAGCCAAAACGCTTATAGTTTCAAAAACGTTCTTCATAAAGACGGAGCTGTTTCAGTGAATGTGTTCGTCCACATGAATTCACTTGATACGCCTGAAAACGATGTAAAACACATGCCAGGCCTGTTGGTGGCGCTATGACGCTGTAACAGAAACAAGCGGAAACTGGCGGCGGGATTTTTGGCATGCGCAGAAATCTGTATACGATGTAAACATAGAACATGGCGGCGGCAAATACAAGTGGACGAGCTGGTAGGACTCTAGTCTTCTAGTCTGGATAGAAGATGAGGTGGAACTATTAGTAGTACATACGCAGCACTATATGGCGCCATTGTTGTCGTCGTTTTCGGAGTTTGGCGCATGCACATTTATCGAGAGGTGGAGCTATGACGCAAGCATGTCAGAAAAAGAAGTGGATAGGGCGTAACAACGGTGCTGCGTAAACAGCGTTTTTGGATCTTTGCACTCTGGGACCTAGTATCAGGAGGTGGTTTTATTGTTGTGACTGACTGGTCTATAATCACTATAAAGCTCACAGTGGCTGCATCCCACAAACACACACATGTGCACGTGCATAAAACTCTTTTCTGGACAGTTAAATCCTTCAGTGAACTCGTTGTAATCACCTGTCAGAATGTCACGCTGCGCTCCATAAAGTCCTCTTTGCTCAAGGTTCAACTTGTCTGTTCATTCATTATTAATGCAAAATATAACAACTCCACTCAAGCTTTCTACCCCACTGTGCTCTTCAGTGTTTGTCAGAAACAGCAGAAAGGTTGTACATGCCTCACTGATGGAAGAACTTCTTAAATGGACACAGAAGTCACAGCTGGAGGACTCAGCATGGGCAGTTTTTTTTGTGTTCGGCATTTAGTCAGTGTGTTTTGGTCACAACACACAGCACGTGTGTTTGAACTCCATCACTTCAAGTGATGTGTAAGCTATAATTACACTTTATATGTTTTTTGTTTTGTTTTTTATGTTAAACCAAAGCTAAGGTAATCGTAATCCACAGCCATCACTCTTAATGATTCCATCTTATAGTAGTTTTCTGTATTTTTATACTGTTCACAAGTCCTGGACAGGGTGTTTCTGTTTCTCTACCCAAACAGTGCACATAAATGACATTGCTACTATGGTGTGCGTTAATATAGTTAGTTCCTACGCTGGCTAGTTCTACAATACGGCTAATGTCTTCTCTATGGATCATGAGCTGGTTATGATTCTATCTTTTCTTCTTTAACATGCAACTTTATCCATAGACTGTTTTGCACCCTGTCATGTTAAGCTAGGACTGAGGGTATATTTATGACCACTTTTACACAGATCTCTTTTTTTAAATGTTACCTGGTGACCCCAAAGGCAGACAACGTTTTCAGTTTCATTCAGTGACTGGAAATTTAAAGTCCTCATACAGTGGTGGAAGTTTGTCAGCATCTTTCTTAATTTAAGAGTCACATGTTTTTAAGATTAGTAAAAATTGTGGTAAAGCTATTGATATGATAACACTGCTATTTACTATGTGAGAACAGGAGACTATATAGGATTAACAGCAAGGTAGGTAGAAAGCAGACAATTTGTTCATGCTTGCGTGAATTGAAGCTATACAGTTCTGTATGTGATGACTTAGTGATGCATAACCACACCTATCGCCTCAGCACTGGATAATGGTCTGACTGCACCTTATTATCATTCCACTATAGGGGAAAAATGGCTTGTTTGCATTCATTTAAAACAATCACAACTGTCTTGTATACTGATGGGGGAATTGCTTTAGTGGAACATACACATGCAGGGACGTGAGCACTGTCTTTAAAATGGCTTATCACTGAAGGAACAAAGCAGGGCTGCTTTACTTCATGATCTGAATCTTCAGCAAAGCTTGAAATTTCCAGGATGTATGTTGCTGCTCTGTTGTTGTTGTCACTGTTGTTTCCCTTCGCAAAGAAAATTTAAAAAAAAACATAAACCACAGAAGGGGAGGAGAAAGCAAAGGCAGCCTTGTACCCAAAGTGTACATCTGGTGAGTCAGACTAGTGATGACGAGTAAGAAGCAACACCTTTCACAAATGTAAAGTAAATATATAAGAAAACTACATTTTGGTTAAATGACAGTGTCAAAAAACTACAATCTGAGAGAGAAATGAATTCATGCAGGCCACTGTGACTGGATGAGAAGATGGCGCCACCAGACAGTACTATGATGAAATATAGGCCCAAAGTCTGAAAGGAAAATAACTGTAGACAAACTACTGAATCAACCAGTCAGCATATTTTCTCGCATGGGGGTCTGTGTTGTACTGGTATAAGTCTTGGGTCTGTGTGTCATCCTTCCTCTAGGGTATGTTTGGGTTGGCTTTGCCTGGTGCCCATCAGATCAAGTCTTTGTCTTTTTCTTAAAAGTATTTTATGCATTTCCTGTTATTTTATGACACCTTTTCACATTTTCCATGAGACAGTTTCAGATAAGGTCCAACATTTTGCACCGGTGAAGATTCAAGATTCAGGAAGCACTGGAACCAGTGAACCTCTATGACCTACTATTGCTCAGCACATTGTCTATAGGCTTGCCAGTAATGTCTGATTTAAAATCTGAAATGATCTGATCAAAATCTTGCTCCCTTTGAAAAAGTGAATCCATCAGTCAGGTGGGGTAATTTTACTTGTCAGATGCAGTTTGACCTCTGTAGAGTTTTCACTTATGACGATGCATCAGTTAATCAACTGAAGATGTCTCTACAGTGAAGATAGATTTGTTGTTACTTTTTTTTTAACTGCATGCATAATTGCAGTAGAAAGAGGTTAAGTACATACTTGATAAAGATCCAATAAAAGGTCCACATAAATGCCCTTGGTTTTCCTTCTAATCCTTTCAATCTCATTACGCCATCTAAAACCTACCACTGCTTAATTACACTGGTGAGGGTTTTCACCCTTTCCCTCCTGAAACTAAGGCCAGGACTCAGATGAACAAACTGTAATCAAAAGCTTCTTCAGGTGGACCACTGAGGTAGAATACCCTCTTTGATCTTGAGATAGTGATTGAAACCAGCACAGCACACAGCACCTCAAAGGAGCACCACCGTGCCCAGCTGTTTTCACCTGCCTTTTGGCTGATTATTTGGCCTTTCTTCCACCACTCTATTATTCCAACCTAATCTGGATGATCCCCAGCATATTTATTTCCAGCTTGCATAAGAGGTCGGTCATCTGCTGCCCATAATTGAATCCCTGGCTGGAAAAGGCACATTTACTGGGGCTGCTACTCCATCTGGTACACTGTCTCTAACCTTATCAAAATCAAATAGGTAAAGAAAGGCTCCATGAAATATCAAAGGCACCACCGGGGTTTGTCTCATATCTATGGAAATTTATGTTTTCTGCAGTCAAGGTTTCTGCCCAGCAGTCACTTCCTCCTCAGTCTTATCCACCTGAAAGCCACAGCAGTGTCAGGGAGACCGCACTCTGTGTTTTATTGACAGTACATATGACGAACAATTTTGCTTTCTCAGATATGTTAGGGGAAATCGCCTTTGAAACCAAAGACAAACATTTTATTGGTCTCCTGTTCTTCATAGAAATAGTGTTGCATGAGCTGCAGTAAAGTATATGCACACTGTCAAAACTGTCTGCTGCATATTTAGTTCTTCTAACAGCAGGGGTCTGCTTCAGAACTGCTGCATATTGGATTTTCAACTTATTTTTGCCAGCAGAGCAGTTTTTAAAGCTATGGAGCGACTCTGAATAGCACCTGCCTTTGTTTTACAAAGACATGTAGGACACACAGGTCCCCTTCAACATGATTTCTAATGTAAAGCTGCTGTAAATATATTTTAGTTTCCTTTTCTAGCAAACAAACAAACAACAAAAAACCCAACACAAACTCCATAGGGTGCCTCTGACATGCACAAACTTCTGGCAGCAGGATCCTCAATTGCGCAATTGCGGCCGGCAAAATGCCTCTATAAGTCTGCAGCCACTCAGATGCACGTAGCTGACATATTTATAACGCTGATAAGAACAAGAAAGCAGGAGGAAAACAACATCCTGTGCTGTACAACTGTGAAACACAGCTACTGTTTAAGTTTTAACAAAGCAGCCTTGCAGCAAGGCAGCTTCTTCTGCTTTCTTCTTCTTTCCTGTGCTGTGGACATGTCTGCAACGACTGTGTTTACATGCGCACTAGTATAATGGTTAGGGGGCAGTTTTGAACCTATTGGGGATATAGCATGTACATGGAGTGCAGAGAAATCCGGTTATTCATATCTCCTTTTACATGATAAATACTAGTATCCTGCTGCCTGATTACTGTGTGCTGTTTGTACAGGCGCCTCTGACGCGCAACTGGCAATTTAATCTGGCATTCCTGTGTTAGCCTAACATAAATTAACTTGACTGACTATAGAAAATGAGACCACTTTGGCTTACATTAAGTTTAGCACCAATAAATGTCAAGGACACATTGCAGATTTAGTTTGTTCACCTTATTGCTGGCAATGGAAGACAAGAGCAACAGGAAATATTTAACCAGCCCTCCTCTTTGACCTGTGTCAGGCTGTCACTGTCACCACTTAGGACACGGCAGCGGTGGGTGTTGCAGACAGTGGGTATGTCTCTGAATAAAGCATGCAGGGCCCTAATGTCTGTTCACAAGCCTTTTATAAGGGACAACTACTGTAGGGTGTTCGTTGTATTGCTTTCTGTTTTTCTAATGTAGAAGGTAACTGTGTATTCTGATGATGCATATGAAAAAATAAACACAACAGAGGTACAGCTATGCTGACAATTTTCAGTCTCAGGACTTAAATATTACTATTTCACAATCATTGTATACTGAAAAATATAGGGGAGTTAGTATTTATTGTTTAACACACTGCATCTTTACAACAGAATGGATGTCATGAAACAGCTAAGTGCATTGATTACATTGAAAATGATCGCAGGCAGATGGAGAGTGGAGTCAGACTAGGAATCACTGGTCAGTAACAAGTCACACATAGAGTCAATGAGGTTGTCGATGTTGCTTGTGGAAGGTTGTCCTCTTCCTGCAAGTCTTGGTGAAGTTCAGGGTTTCCCCCAGTGCTTTATAAGCCTGGCGGGCCGCCAGGCTTTCCTTGCCCCCCCGCCAGGCTAAGCGTCACTTGTTTACTTATTTTAAATAAGCTTCTTTATGCACCAAAACAGTGATAGCAAAGACGGTAAACAGAGCTTTTAACAGCATCTCGCGATACAGTGGAAACCGCAATGGTGACATTTTATGGTCGATACGTGAACTTTTTCCGAAGTCGGAGGAGCACTAAAGGAGACGATGAGCCGCTCGTTCACCTCCAGGCCAAGGGGAGTTCATCCCCGGCGAGCCGACCGAGCCGCGGCTCCATGAGGAGGCAGAGCCAGTGGAGTTAGCATGGATGTTAGCACGTCGTCGGAGCAGCCTTCTGCGAGCCGCGATGGTAAACATGGAACAAGTGGATTTAATCCAAAATGGTTAGCTGACCCCAAATTTAGCGGATGGCTCTGCCAGACCGAGTATGGTAAACCCAGATGGATTGATGCACTGATCCAACCTGAACCATGTGCAGCAATAAGTAGTAGAGGTCACACAACACAGCAGACCTGTTCAGCCTCTGAGTTCCCTGGTTTTAACCCTTGGTCATGTTTACACTTTTTTATTTATGTTAATTTATTTTACTTTTAAATGGGACCAGCAACAGCTTGTTTTACTATTCACTAGGATTTAACTTAAGTGAAAACAACTGATATTATTTATTTTAATTGTATTTTTTGTTTGTTAAAACCGTATTTCAAGATTGTGCCTTCTTATAAGACTCTACGTTTAAGTATTGTTAATAAATGGCTTATAATAACATATAATAGTCATAATTTCAAAATTCCTGTCAACTTTGACCTTTTTTTTTTTTTTAAACAAAAACACGGTGGGCGGCCGGTGGGCTTCTCTACCACCGGGCTTAGCAAGTTTTCTGGGGGAAACCCTGGAAGTTGGTTGATATTTTGGGTCACAACGTTGGGCACGTCCATCCAGAGCATCATGTGGCAGATCTGTCTTTTCATTCTGTCTGAAACGATTTCTGACATGACAAACAGAATCAGTCAGAAATTCAAGTGTGTGACTACAGCTCCAAAGCCCCTTTTAGACATGGAATATAGAACATTGCTGGCTTCATCAGCCTGTGAAAGTGATGGTATTCTAGTCATTCAGACAGAGGTCACTTTTCCGTTAATGATTCTCACAGCTGCATTCAGGTACACCACTACAGTGCGCAAGACTAATCAACTCTAAGTGATGTATATAACTGCAATAGTAATCTAAAACTAAACAGATAAACTGAGCTGATTAAAGTGTCCTAATAGCTAACAGCTCAGTGTATTTCTGATTTCTTAAACAGTGAACCTGAAAGCTCAGGACTCAACCAGAAGACGGCCACAATATGAAAACTAATATGAAACTGCAGCTGATGCTCAAAGCTGTGTGTGAGGGAGGCCTTTAATAGCCACTGGTCAGAGGAGTGTCTGTGTGCTGGTCATGCTGTCTGATCATTGTCCTGTAAAGTCAAACCTGACTACGGTGTCGGTGAACTCTGTAGTTGGGAATGTATCACCAGATGAACAGCTCACACTAAATCTAACCTTTGAATAACATATCTTGTGAAGTTTTTAACTTTTTCACTAATACAGAAAACATCTTGATTTTTACTTGTATTGTAGTGTATTAAATGACATTATAATAGTACCTATAGCATCCAGTAGTTTGTAAAGTCCCCCCAAAAGAGGCGGTTTCTTGTTTCTGGGTTGTAACAGCAGTGTGGTTTATGCTTCTTTTTTCGTGATACATATTGCACAGCATAACAGCAGCTCTCCACACTCAGACCCGACTGTCAGTGGGAGGCTCTATCACAAGAATTCAGACAGGCTTGACCACCGTGCTTTGTGAAAAGGCTTCTTCTTTTGGTTTCATTTTTATTTTTTGCCAATCTTAAGTTCTTCTACCTCTATTTTGTGCATCCTGTGTCAACACTGTGTTGTTAATGAGAGAGTGGTCTTTGATGTAAGTGTTGGACAATGTCAGGATATCAGCAGAGCTACCTGTATATCCCCTTAGATCTGACTCTTCAAATATCATTAAGCAACATGTTTGATATTACTGAATCATAGGACTCCCTGTTAAGTGGAAGTATTGACCGTCCCACTGGGAATCAACACTTGGCAACTCTCCTCAGCTTTAAGCGGTTCTCAGCTTATTGTTTTGGTTTGCTGGTCGGTATGATTAAGTCCCAAAGGCTCTACCTGACTCCATCCACCCACTCAGCCCTCTTCCAAAACTGTGGACAGCAGCACACAGGCTCATATCAGCTAACTGTACTGTGTGCTACTTTGCCCTGTATGAAACAGCAGAGAGCCGAAGTAAACAACAGAGTGGTGGAAAAAAAAAACAGTCAAACATGCAACAAACCAAGAAACTCTGATATTTTTCTCTAGAGTTGGTGGAACAAACCAGGAGCAGCACACCGGTGAATATTTCATCTGAGAGGTAGTGAAAGAGGATTCCAGAGGATTAGCATCATTCTCAGTCTCTGCTAGTTGTGTAAGTTGAGGCAATGTTTGCAAACACATTTTATATAAGAACATGATAAATCAGCACAGCTCGGAACAACTTGATTTATATAACATTGCAAACACAGCACAGCTGAGCTACGCTGCTCGACAGCACAGACAGAAAAACATTCAAATTAAAGTGTGGGATAGAAAAATAAAACAAAAATCATGTTTGTAAGTGACGGGGTCTGCTGTTGTGGATTCATTTTGAAGCCTGCTTTATGCATCTTTAAATTCTAACCTCTATATTTTTATGATCAACAGCCAAACCATGATGGAGTGACTGAAGTTATGTCTCCATATAGAAAGGGGAAATTCAGCTTCTTACTTGGAAAGAACATCAGACATGTGATTATCGTTAGAGCTGAGGGTTTCTGATGAATGTCTCAAATGTTTTGTTTTCGTACTTTGAATATATCTTTTTCTCTTCTAAAACTAATTTGCTCGAGATCACTATATACACACACACACACACACACATATACATACACACACACACACACACACACACACATATATATATATACAGTATACAGACACACACACACAAACACACACATGTGGTAATCTTTTTCTTCTTCGTCTTTATTAAAAAGGCCAATAAAAATTCCCAATAATTATCTAAAATCTAAATTTGTTATTGTGATTCTTTTTTCAGTTTTATCACAGCTCTGGTGGAAAAAGTAAACAAAAAGGGTGTATTCTGTGTTGTTTCAGATCATTAAAAATGAATATAAGAAAACTGTGTGAATAAAAGTCTGATGAGAATGAGCCCAATAAAAATAAACCTCAACAAGTTGCTGGCAACTAAAGCCAAAACAATCAACTAAAAGATGCAAAAACCATGTTTACAGCTAAGGAGAAAGATAATGATGATTATCAGCAGGACTGCCAATATGAGCAACCCCTTCACCCATTCAACGTTAGGGCATTTTATAAGTTATTATTAAATATTGATGAGAACAGCTTGGAGCATGGTGTATTCCAAGTGGTGCTTTCGTATCAGTGGGGAAGGTAAGGAGAACAAAATATGAGCTTTTTGGCAACCAGAACCAACAGAACATTTTCAGGCACTGATGTGACATAATGTGGCTTTCTGTCAGCCACTGAGACATCTGGACCCGTCAGCTTTGCATTTCAGGCATGTATGACATCAATTAAACAATCTAAACAGTGTGAGCTGGAAGAGAGAAAAACCGTCACTGCTTTTTCTCACCAAGTTTTGAGAAAAATTTGTGAGGGCACTGAAATTCAGCAGTAAAATGGGTGTCTGTTGGGCACTTTCAACACATATTATCACAGAATTGTCCTCTAAACATGTAGGTCCACAGTGACATACTAGTACTGTTTGTACCTGCAAATAAGTCCGTGTCTGCTTGTGCTGGCAGATACATACAGCGAGTACACAGTTGTGAGTATCTCAGTCAGAGGTCTAATCTTCATATGCATGCTTCATATATCTGCACCTTATGAAACATTCATGCAGGCAAACTACACTGTGACCTCATGGTATGGAAAGTGCTGAGAGCAAGTAGGCCAGAAGGGGTTGAGAGTCTTGGCTAGGCGGGGACTGAGAGAGAGAAATTTGCAGGACTGGTCTGCTGAAGCCCTGGGCATTAAATACTGTGGAGAGAGTCCCCTCTTTGATGTGGGAATCCATTATTCATCCCATAGCTGTATGTGTGCGTTCACTGTTTGGGGGAGAGCGAGAAGCTTGTACTTGAGCGCTGACAGTGTATTGTCCCAACTATTTATTTCATGTTTCTAATGAGCAGCAAAAGCAAGACCTCGTGACTCACTTCTAGCTCCTCAAGGTCTCTGTCTGCCTCTGCTAGTACACACCCTGGATACTAATTCGGATGAGGCTTTCGAGTATATGGTTTACTTCAGGGAAAAGTTCATGCCAAGAATATTAGGCCAAAAACTAGATAGAAAACTACATGGCCCAGGACTAGGTGCAATACACTGGATTGTAGACTGCTGATGTGTATAAATACACATGTATGTAGTGCAGCATAACGTGTTACCTGGTTAACCTGAAATGCAAACCTGGCTTGTTAGACCACTGGACAATAACAGTTAATTGCTGAGGCTTTTAACATGTCAGCCCGTGGGTTGGATTTTAGTTTGAGCTTTGCCACAGAAAGAGGACCACGGAGTAAAATATAATTACAAACTCTGAGAGACTAATATGGATCTGTGCAAACCATGAAATTGTGAAGCTACATCAAAGCCACTGGGCCAGTACAGGAGCAGAATTCCAACAAAGGCTAAAGCCCAGAATCCAAATAACTTTCAGCTTAGCCTCTCCTGAATACAGAGGCGGGTATGTACCAGGTCTGGGCAGCTGGCATCAGCTGGTATAGTACAGCTTGTGGAAGAAAATGTAGGTCTAAAAAATCAGTCAGAAAAAAACGTAGAGGCAAGAATAATTGGATTCAACAACATAGACATGGTATGCCTTATTGTAATGGATGAAAAGGTGTTTCTTGTTGCTGAACAGTCAGTGATGGAGTAAATATAATAGAGTATGTAATACTCAGATTGTAAAAGTAGTAATGCTGCACAGTGGAGATTGTAAAGGTACAGAACTTTTATTTTAAAAGCCCCTCTATTTGTTAAATTAACCCATAAAACTCATCTCTGTCCTAAAATTCAACAATACATGATAGCCATCTCTATGAAGTCCCTGTGTCTATGTCCACTTACACCTTCACTGTTCACTGCAGCTCGAGCACACCATCTCATCAAGGACTGCTCAAACACTGTAGGGCTACTCTACACTACACAATGGCAAATTGTAATATTAAAGTAATTAAGCCTTACAACCCTCAACTGACTCTGAAGAAGAATAATGACACAAAAAGCTCCACCCTGATTAATTGGTTTCTTAGGTTTGCTCCATATGAAACACCAGAATCAGTGTGTTTAAGGCTGTCATCAGTACACTGCAGCTTCAAGGTGGAAAAACGCTCAGCCATGGTGTTATTTATTTAATTCATGCGACGTCTTCTATAAAAACACCATATGGACAAGTTAAAAAGGTACAGAAAACTGGATTTGATCAGTCCCCATCACTGTAATTGGCCATTACAAAAATGATTCATATTAGTATTTTCTGATCTGCTACCTGGTTAAGTTTTGCTGAGGTTTAGTCAGACAAAATAACTTTTCTAAATTTGCAGTCATGGTCATGGTTGAATTTGTCATTTTTAATGATTTCATTCTGACTCCTTCTGGCTTGTTGCCCTTCATGTACTTAATAATGAAACATAAAGCTAACAATAGCAAAAGTTTATCAATGAGGGAAAAAAAGAATGAATCATTTTTCAAGGTTCATAACACATTGCATTCATTCCATACAGCAATTAGCAACATAGTGTCGTAACAAGTCAAGTCTTTGGCAATGTGTTTTCATGAAAACCACTTTTAAAGTCAAGTGACCTTGATCAAGTCTCTCTTCTCACAGCATATTTTCTTTTTGCTCTTTGTGCACTACCACTGTTTCAGCTACCGCTGGTTCCATTAGACACTTTAAAAGAAACGAATACGTTGCTTCTCATAGAATGTTTTAATGTACACATGTTCCTGTGTGTTGAAAGCACCAAGGACCTTTTGGATATTCTTTCTGTGGACTGAAGACAATGTGAATGGACTATTTATTAAGTCAAAAGAGGATCTCTGATTTCTCCCTGTCATAGGCTGCATATCAGACTTTAATATTTTAAAATTCCTTCCTTGGTGGTCAGACTATATAAAAGCTGTAAGAGTTGAACATACAGTATGTACTTGAGACAGCTGATATGTTTGTCTAACATTCCAGCAGGTCAGTGTGTCATGCAAGGCAATAAGAGAAATCAAATAGAAAAAAATGCTACTAATCCACATTCTAGTTTGTTGTGAAGCAACATTTTCCTGTAGTCTGGCATTTACAAAGAGCTGCTTTAATGTGCCAACTTGTGACCCAGACCTCCTGAAAGACATGCAATGAATGAAGGGAGACAACATAGAAAAAGGTCTACGAAACCCCTCACACTGTACATTTTAAATGGAGTAAGGATAGCCAAACCCAGGAGAAAATGAATTGTCTGCCACATGCCTTTGACTGGGATTGTGGTAATGTTGGAGTACTGGAGCTTACACTGCTCTTCGGATGTCAGCGCATTAGCATAATCTGTCCAGTTGATTATGTTTGGGCAGCAGTGACATAAAACTGTGGCCCTGTGATTAGGCTCTGTAGGGCTGTCAGCCAAGGCAGGCGAAAAGCAATCAGTGGAGCAGATTAAAATGTGCGACGGCAAACAAAATAAGGAAGGTGCAGACTACCAAAACAGTGGATGCAGCATGTTCCCCTGTGTTCGCGAGGATGGGTCAAGAGATGATGAGTGACAAGTTGGTTAATAGAGGAGTCCATCACCTCTTTGTTTCATTCTCTTGGCTGATAAGTTGGAAGTTAGTTGGTGGTACAGCCACCTGAGACGACAGACAGTGAAAGATGAGTGACAATGAGAGATTGTGTGTGAATTAAAGCCATATCTCACAAAAACAGTTAATCCTACATCATACTCCATATGGGATAGTGACTTTGCAAATGACTGTGCGTCATGCCCACATCCTCATGGTCATGTGCCCAAAAATATCCAGTGACAAATGAGGGCGAGGATGATGACTTGATCAATATCCAGCTGCATATGCTCAATGGAACTTTGGCCTTAGCTTTCATCACACTGTCTGAAAGAAGACGAATCATGAATATTCATGATCTGAGCTGAATCAGAAACTGATGCCACAGACGCCCCTGTGGATTGTGGGTACTAACGATGTAGTGGAGCCCATCTGTTCATGCAGGTCTGTGATACATTAATCTGATGCCACAGGTGCTCCTCTGACAGCAGTGGAAACCATTTGAGATAAGCTGGTATGGAACAGTTTGTGCTTTTTGCCAGAAAGTGCATATTAGCACACGGTACTAATATTACCAAGTTTCAGCTTATATCCAGCTGCTATGTTCAGCGCTGCGACCAAACACATCTACCACATTAAACATTAATACCTTTTGATTTAGCATCAAGCAGTTAAATCAGAAGTGTTCAGAGCAAAAATGGCAGTGACCCTCCTCAGTCACCATGTGTTTTCCTATATGAGAGTTTATCTATACTCCCATTGAGCAAATGTGCTTCATTTACAGCAACAACTGCGATGCAGCACTACTGTAGCTGGTGTCCTTTGTCCAAAGTCACCATATGTTGCAAGGACAAAGTCAGACAGCTCCAGATATTAACCGGCTGGCTTTGATGGCAATTTTGAAGGGTATTTTGTGAATTTGAGTTGTTTATTGCTATGGAAATAGCCATTAATTGCCAGAAACTCTGAAAAATGGACTAAATGACCCCTCGTCTCTTCCCGTACTAGATTATCAAAACGTCTGATGCTGCCGTATTCTGACACATCTCTAAATCCTAGCTGCGAAAGCTCATTACTGTTTTACAGGATAAGCTGCAACTCCAACACCAATCCAGAGCTTTTTATGTTGATAAGCTTCAAAAATTTAGATGCTGATCTCAAAAGTTGTTCTTCACTTACACTTAAGAAGTTTCAAAAACACACCTGCACGCTTCACAACATTATGATGCTAGATCATTAGACAAAGAGTTTTCTACAAAGAAAAGTCATCTAAATAGGGAGTGGTTGTAACTCAGCGACTAATCATGTCCCCCCACATTCTACAGGAGGGCATTAATTCCAAAACATCAGTCTACTGGATGACAAGTATATATAGAAAGTTGATACACACTCCAACTAGTAACAGTCATGAATGTACTATGATATTATAATGCTTCAAAACTCCTAAGAGCCAAAGCACATTGCAAAGAAATGCATACATATCAACAAAATCTCACAGGTGCCAGATGAACCTGCAGGGATGTGTGTAAGAATTCTGGAGTATATTTATGACTGGTACTATACAGTTTTACAACTTTGTCATTCTTCAGAGTGATGGTTTGGGATTCCTGTCTTTCTACTGTATGTGGAGAATGTGTTTGGATGTGGGGTTAGTCATTGCCCTACTTTAGATTTGTTTTCCTTGTAACAAACACTTGCCTGATGAAGGTCTAGTACAGCAATGTTCTGAATAAATGTATTTTTTGCAAGTTAGACAGTGTGTGGGAGTCTGAAACTTTTTGATATGTTCGTCCCTCTCCCACGCACCTGTCTCATGAAACATGTACGAAAAGTTCCTTTGTCTGAAGTCACGTACACTTGACAGCTACCAGCTAGCTAGTTGTCTAACGCCCATCACACACTCTGCCACGTCTGATTTCTCATGCAACGCCCCCCTTGCACAGAGTTGCAAAAACAGCAGCACAACACCGTCCAAGAAAAAAAAGACATAGCCTGTAACAGGTTAGATTGATGTAATGTCTCGCTGTGCCAGTGAACATACTTCAGGTTTTGCAAATACATCATGGGCAGTACAACAAGTCTAGTTTATTGTTCCAGCTGTTTGTGGAAGCTTTCCCTCTGAGTTTATTCAATCAGCTACATGTAGCTATCACATGGTGTCTCCGTCCAATGTAGGAGAAATGCTGTGCACAGGGATTTGTCTGTGTCAGCAGAAGTGTCTCAGTAACAACTTCTCTGATAATAAACAAATTATGGTAGCATGATGTAATAATAAAAACACATCTTATTCTACCCTGTGTGACCGTACAGAAACCATCAGTACACTTTTTCAGGACAGCTATGTCTGCGAGCATATTAATTATTTGTGGTATTATTACATAGAGGGACCTCATGCTACTTTGACATGAACTTTTTTTCTCTCAGATACACCACAGCCTCTCTCCTCCCACGACTCAAACCACTATTTTCTCAATAACCTCCAGTGATATATCCATCTAGATAGTTCGAGGGTTTTTTGTCCATCTAGATGAATGAAATTTCATTTGCAAGACTTATATAATTCTAAATAAAAAAAAGTCAGTTAAATTCAAAATCTCCTTTCAGAATCAGCTCATTGTAATACAGCAGAATGATGTACAGGAGCAAGACCATGTCTGATTTTTGTATTCGTAAAGATGATGACACTGTGGTCACGGCTGGAGGAAGAGGAAAGAGTTGCTATGACTCCCAAGAGTTCATTGATTGAACTCACACAAAACCACAGAACAGTGGCGTTGTGCTCACATTCATGTTGCAACAACCACAACTAAATGACTGTGGTTAGTGATTACTGTGTGGACTAATTTGGGTTTGGCTGGTGTCACTGTCCAGTCCTTTTCAGACATGGTATACCTAAGTTTGCTCCTTCATCAGTCTGGTAAGGTAAATATTCTGTCATTCAGACATAGGCTACTTTTACATGGATGTTCTGCACAAACCTACCACAGTGATGGAAAAAGCCTGTTTGCACATGCAATATTTGTCTATGGCTTCGAGGAGCTACTGAAAGCCGAAACCAAAACCCTATTTGACAAACTGTGCGAATAAATGGATAGCTCAAAACCCATATTAGCTACCAAGTTTACTACTTAGTGACCACTCTATAACACTGATTATGATGTAGCTACAACACTACCAAAAAGACAATGGAACCGGGTTGCTAACACTCACTCATTTGATATGAGAAACCCTCTTTCAGGTAACAAAAGCACTAACACAGGTCCATAAAGATCACAGAGAGCAATAGACAAGAGTCGCACACTAAGACCTCTCCAAAATCTCAAAACCCCTATCACAACGACTTTTTCCTCATTTACTCTGCACTACAATTTCACACCTATTACAAGCATGTGAATCTCCACCACTGACAACAATTCAATACGCAGCTTGATGCACTACCGGCAATACGATACATTAGCGATACATTGAAGCCCCTGACGATACGATGTGATATGATTCACCCCTGTTCCCAATTCGATACAATGTGATATTAATTTGACGGTGATTCAATTCTACACCATGCGATACGATGCAATTCGACATGATGCAAAGAAATTATACCAAAAATAGAAAATAAGAAGCTGCAATTCAGTCTGGTACTAGAGGCAGAGGATTTGTTTTATTCCTTATAAGCAGCACATTTAACAAAGTGCACATTTTGATTTTAATCTACTTTGGATCACTTTATGCAACTTCGTTTTGGCCTCTTAAAAAGCACAACAATAAACAGGCCTTTTCACAAGTAGGGTCGGGATTTGGAACCAGATTCAACATTAAGGAACAGGAATCGGTTCCCTCACATTTGGAACCTGATAAATCACACTGTCAGAACTTTTAACAGTACAGTAAGGTTTTAGCAGCACGGCATTCTTTCCAAATGACCTGCATCTTGTCAAGTTTACCATCTTTCTTGAAAAAGCCAGAGTAGTTCCAAACGCCTGATTTGAACTTTTTAGTTGCGTCAAAAATCTCATCTAGGGCGCCCCGATAGCCTAGTGGTTATGTCGCATGACCAACGTGCAGAGGCATAGCGGCTGTGCTGGGTTTGAGTCTAACCTTGACCATGTACCGCATGTCTTTCCCTGCTCTCTCCCGTTTCTGACTCTTTCCACTGTCCTGTCCTCTCCAAAAAAGGCCAAAAATAAATATTTAAAAAAAAATCTCATCTTGCTGCTTGCTGCTGCTATCGCGGACCTCCAAGTTGTCATAACTTTGTTGAGGTAGAAATGTGCTTCCTGGCCTCCGTACGCGAAGCAGTGATGGTGCATTCAATGTGCCTCAGAAACACAGGACAGAATGAAATACAACATGAAAAAATCGATGCAACCATGGATTTTACCGATGCAGACGCGCGGTAAACGATACGTCCGCGATTTCGCCCATCAATTGTATCGATGCACTCGCATCGCACATGTTTGTATCTGGATACCAATTTGTATTGATTAATCTCCAAATACTTAATCTATTACAAATGGAAATGTACTTTCTCTACTGTGATGAAGACAGAGTCTGAAACAATTCAGATTAATAAGACTCATTAACAATGAATGTCATTCAGGCTGAAGTTTAGTTAGTTGCTTCCAGATGTTGGGAGTCCTTCAGCTGCAGCTTTCACACAGCAGCAGGATCCATATGAGTGTCTTCAAAAGTGATACCTCATTACACCTGCAGGGGTCTGTGAGGCCTCGAGATCAGATCAGATCGGATCAGAGCTGGTATTGCGACACAAGGAGAACCTACAACATATTAGGCAGGTGGTTTTAATGTTGCGGCTGTTTGGCATACGTGCTGGTATGTAGGAGTGCTGGAGAAAACACCTGCACACTTAAAAGTTCATGAGTTGTAGCATACCTGCAAAAGCAGGCTTCCACATTCAGTGACACTTCCTTGAATAAATACAGATGAAACAAACAAACATCATGTACAGAGGTTGATGACCAGTCTCCCAGAGTGCGCCTTGCACTGACTTTAAATTTTAAATTTTTCTTGACTCTTTTTTTATCATTTGGATGTGTAATAATGTCTCCAAAGAATAACAAGAAGGTTTCAACACTAATCTGTGCCCCAAGCCCTACCTCCCACGTGTTTAATTGTATCACCCAGTCTGAGATAGACCGAAGCACTATCCCCAGAGATAAATCAAGGCATGAAATGTAATGCAGTCCTAAGCACCTGGTAAATTGCTCCCACGCTATTTTACCAGAATTACACGGCAAAGTATAAGGCTCGGGAATATAACTAGATTGTTCATGCTATTAAGGCATCGAAAATAGTCTGTGAGGCTGTTACTACAACCATGTCCAATATTCACAGGATTTTTATAGCCTTGTCACTAAACCTCCAGAAGGTTCTAACAGCTTCCTGCGTCATCAGTGAAAAAATAATCATTTCCCGGAAAGCGGTGCTGTGAACACACGGCACTGTGTCGTTTTCCCCCATTTACATCATCTTGCACTTTGCAAGTCTCAGTACATTGTAGAAATGCCTCCCCAAACTGATTCAGTCTATTCAAAATGCTGATGCAAAACGAAGAAACTGAGACCGTCTTCATGGACGATTCTTCAGCATTGCTCAGAAGTCTATTAATTCTAATAGACTTTTGCTTGTAGTGGCAAAATATGAGTCACTATTTTCAGAAAACACAGATGATGGCGGTGAAGCATTCTGCATGGCCACTGGGAAAAAGTGGAGCTGGTAATGAAATACAAAGTGGGACACATGCTTCAACATCACAAGGACAGACGATCAGTTGTTTTATGAGAAAGCTAAACGTAGGACTGTAGACTACGAGCATTATGGCAAACTATATAATTACTATATTTTCTCCTTGATTGCTGCAGTACAAAGAACAATGGACAATACTAACAATAAATCTTACTACACAACATATGTGATAAAGGAGGGAGGGTAACTCTATAGTCTCTTTATTATTGTCACACAACCACTTGTATAAAACTGGATACTTTGACTGACATACAGTTTATAATCACATAATTCAGAATTGCCTATTATGGCTTAGAGTGTTTGGTTGGAATAAACTGACAGGGTGTATAATGCATAGGTTTTATTCTGATTGATATGTATTATTTACAGTGTATTTCCTCATAAATAACCCTGCTACCTAATTCTAAGGAATATCTGGCTAGTTCAGGTCCTTCATGATTGAGCACTTTACAGCACAGGCAGTTGGACGATTTGCACTATGAAGGTATAAAAACACAAAACAAACATACCGACAGGCTTCCTGATCATATTTCATCATAAATCACAGAGAGAATTCCTTCTCACCTGTGCCTCTGTGGGAATACTGGTTCTGTTCATTTTAATCCCACTGAATTGCAGAACTGTTTCATTCACTTTCAAACTCTCAAAAGCTGGCACAGCTTCTGTAGCCGTTTAGTCCAGAATAGAGGCTTTGAGCAACTTGAATGCAGCTGAAAACCAAGAATTACATGGCTCACAGCAGTGAGCATTAAAAGATCACCATACTTAATCATAAAGTGCCTAATTAAACCACAAGTCCAAAGTAATATAAGTTTTCCTTCTGGCCTGTGATTTCTTGCTGTTTTAAACCACTCTGTAGACCATTTGGGATGAGATTATTACTCCAGGGGTGGTTCAATGACTTTTAATATTACATGGTCAGTGATTTTTGCTCATCTGTCCATAATTTAAGTTGCGTCCACAGAGGAGCTTTGCATTTGAAAGAGCATGGCTGTGATTTTGTGTTTAGAGCTGTATTACTGTTTCAGCAGCCCCACGTACATTTTTTAAGTTCTGTGAGACAGCTGAAGAAAATGAAAATCATTTTGCTAACTCGTCAGATAGCTTTGAAAATGGGCACTGTCACTGTCAACGGCACTAGAAAGGCCAGTTTGACAGTTTCATATCTGTCTATAATGTATTCAATTGTTGGTGACTATTTTAAGACTACCTTTAGTGAAAAACAACTGTTTGCCTTGTTTACTTCTCCATATGGTGTTATTTATGTGCTTGAAGTAACAACATGAGTGAAATAAGCAGTCAAGGCCTCGGTGGAGCATTTCCACTTTGAAACTGCGGTACACTAATGACTAACAAAAACACTGCTTCAGCCAGGACTCCACACATAACAAACCTAAGGAACCAAGCTTGTTAACTTGTGTGTGGTGCTTTCTGTATCTGTATTCTGTATGTATCTATTATCTGGGGAGCAATTGTGGCCTAGTGGATTGTGAAGTGTACTTCTAACCGGTGGGTCGCTGGTTTGCGTCCCCAGACTGGCACCACCGTGGGCCCCTGAGCAAGGCCCTTAATCCCTCACTGCTCCCCGGGTGCCTCTGCAGCAGCCCACTGCTCCTAGTGTGGATGGGTCAAATGCAGAGAAAGAATTTCCCCAACGGGACTAAAAAAGTGTAAAAAAATAAATGACCATTATGTTACAAACCATGTAGATATCAATACATAAACTACATTACCTGGACAAACAAAGTGCTGAAAAAAAAAGATTTAAGTCTCAGTAATGTACATGAAATGTAAAATGTTTTGTTGCATTGACTTCGTACTTCGGGACTGGTATTTTCAATACGGTAAATCTAAACTGATAGTTTTTTTTATTTTATATATGTGCACTAGACAGCTTAGACGTAATGCAGATACCATGAGGTGGTTCAGTTTTGAATCATCTGACATTTAAGAGACATTACACGGGCTTGTACTCCCCTCTAATATAGACTGTATTCCCAGTCTTTACCTTACATTTGATTGCCATCAGTGATCAACTGAAGGTTCAACTCCCTCTGAAATAGAATTTCTTGTTTATGCTACACGACTAACTTGGGTGTGTTGTTGGTAAAGCTGTCTGAGCTGCCTCTGATTCAGATTTCACTGGCAGAGGATTCTTTGTCACCATTCAGGTGACAGATTGTATGATAGGCACGCAGCTCATTCATGACAGGGAAGCTGGATTAATAGGTGCAGTCATTTCTGGAGAGAAATGTTTGTGTTTGAGCTTGATGATGTCTGACTGTATTACAGATTCATGGAGACATAACTTTCATTCACTGGATAAATTAACAAGGGCATTCAGCTTAATTTGACTTGCCTGAATATGCAGCTCAACCTGTGAAATTGATTACTAACAGGCAGGTGTTCACAGTATGAAAACAAACCATTTTTGAACGGCAGAAAATATTGCTGAATTCCAACCTCTGTATTTATACAACATAGGCTATTAAAATTACCTGCCAACTCACTGAACACAGAAAATCAAAGTCTCCATATTTGTGAGTACATTCTTCATGTTAAGGGCCTTATTTAAAGATTACTTTAATTACTGACAGTCTCATACACAACTATACAGTTATACGTTGACAACTTGAGAATGCAGTGTGCTTATTAAGAGGCATACTTTACAGGCTTTTAATCCGGTTTCCACATCAAAGTACTGGACTATTAGGTCATTTCAATGTGACCTGCAGAATAACATGTCCTCTCTATCGGCTGGTGTTTGAAAGAGTACTGCTTTAATTTTCAGGTTGGGTCAAAAGGAGCAAAATAAAAAAAGTATAATTAAGGCTTCTGGTTATTAGGAGATCTGAAGCACTTTCATATTTTCTGTTTGGGTTTAATGAAGCATGTTGAACTGCTATGGATCAGATTTCCCCTATTTTCAAAGACATTGGGATTGTTTCGTCGTGCTTGTGGATAGTCATCTCCTAGGCATACTAAGGCCTGCTGGCCATTTTCTCCTTTTTGTTCTCCCGGAAAACAAAGCAGCATCTTGTCAAAGGCTTCAAAAATAACATCCCTGCAGGGTTTAAGGATTTTCGTTGTTATTAAGATGAAGAGAAACCAAATTGTCATGCATGAATTGCTTTATGTGAAATAAAGATAATGTTACATTTTAGTTGAGTTCCTCCAGAGGCTAATAAACCATGACTGACATATCAGAGCTGTGTGTATTATACAATATAAGTCCAGAGGCTAGATGTATAAAAAAAAAAAGTAAAGCAATTGGGGGAAAAAATACTATAATGCCACAGAAACTGCCTCTTTTCACTGGATGTTGAGACTGGCTACTATGAATCAGCAGAAATGAGTGATGTAATAAGACAGGACAGAGGAGTCTTCTTATGTTATTATTGCTATTTATATATTCCTCACATCCATGCATTTCTTGTTCCAGTTACTCATCAGCATGCCCTGCTACCCCAACAGCTGAGGAGGGCCTTATTAATTCTGGTGTAGCATGAAGGATCTAAGTCTAGATATTCTTACATAAGAGGCTCGTCGAAGTTGGGATTCAAACCCCAGATCTGCTATTCTGGGGGCCGTGTCTCTGACAAGCAGCTACTGGCTCACCAACCCGACACAGAGGAGGCAGACCAGGAGAAGAAGAGGGCAGATATGATAGGTGTGGCTGACAGTAATATTAGGAGAAGAGAGCATGAAAAGATGTAGTAGTACCAGGAGCTGAAGAAACAAATTCAGCAGATGTGGAAGTCCAAGTTGGTCCCAGTGGTAACATGAGCATTATGGGTTGTGGCCCCCAAAGTGGGGAGAATGGCTCCAAACTGGTCTAGCAGATTCCATATTCAAATCAGAATGCTACTGGTGGTCCTTATGAGTTGGAAGTATTGATCCTGGCGTTAAGTCAGGAAAGAAGTGGTTGCTGCAGCTCACTTTTCTTCATCCTTACCGACTTATGTTCAGAAAGCTCCTCATCATTGTGATCTTTAAGTTGAGCTGAAACGTGTTCTTCAGTCCTGTACATGAAACTAGTGAAATGATTGACCTTCATTTTGCTACACTTATATTGTGGTTCCAAAACGCCAAGAATGAACTTACAGGCTCAAGAATCACCTCATTGAAGAAGGATCAAAGCTATTAAGGTTCACAAAAACACTGCGCATAATTGGAGCCAACAAGTCAGATTTTCTGTTTTGATGATGATGATCACATTGAAATCAGGTGAAAGAGTCTTCTGTGACATCCACTTAATGGCTGTCTATGAGCGTGAGCATTACACTTTGGTACAATGACTGAAGTGAATAACATGGAAGAATGTGTGAACACCACAGCCTTTACAGCTGCTTGTTGCCTCCCCAGATTTTTCTTTCTCACACATTCACGCAAGTGGCCTCCTGAAAGAGAGCGTAGTTCAAGCGGTTCATTCAGCAACTCTTTCTGAAGGTCTGTCACACAGTCTGAAAGCACCAGTGGATATGAGCTGAGCAGAAATCACATTGTACGCACGCATGCCTGCCATTACTGGTGGAATAAATTGTTTTTCTCTCGGCTGTTTTGCAACGCAATAAACTGATGAGCTCAAAAGGAGTTACAATTGATTGGTGAATTGATCACAATCCAGCTACTGGCAGGATGTAAACAAACCCCTGTATGTCTTTGTACGAGGAGACTGGAGCTGGTTCACATTATTTGATATTTGAATCAAATGAGTGGGTTGCCATACCTACATCTTTTTTGAAATAGAAAACTCTGCAGTGGTGAGTCACCGGAAGCAGATTTAAACTTGCATTACATTCTATTAAACTGCAGTGCCACATAGTTAATCTACTGCATGTCATTGCAGCATGTTTAAACATTTCATTCTGATGTCATGCCCACGGGGCTCAAACCACCGAGCCGCCTGTTGTTCCTCTGCTCTTTACTTCCTTTAAGAGTCAACAGCCACCGTGAGCCACCAGTAGCTGTGTTTCCTCAACCTGCTATTAAACTCCATTGAATTCCACTTTAACGCCACATTGGAGGACACTGTTATCCACCCCCTCCACCGCCCAATCATTTAGCCTGTCAGCCAGACAGCACAGTGGCTCAATGAAGATTAATTATGATCCCGCTGTCGACAGGGTGGCCGGGGTAATGAGATGTGCTGCATGGAGAGGTGGCGGTGCATCGTTTCCCTCCCTGTCAGATACAGTATCCCATCTCGTCTCCATGCCGCTCTGTGAAAGGTCCACCCTTGCATAATGTGTTTCATGACAGCAGATGGTGAAGGGATACAGGATATATGCCTGCCAGCAGACACACCGAAGGACAACACAGTAACAACCTCATTATTATGTTTAGAGAACGCTGCTGCCTTTTGGTTCGGAATTTGAGTGCTGTCAGTGTTGGAAGGTAGAAGTAAAACTGGAAACAGAAGGTTTCTGACAGTTAGGTTTAGTGTTATTTGGTGTGAAGATGAAAAGGAAACAGTCTGAAATATTCCCAGGGAAAAAAAAATAAATCCTAGCAGCTACTTTTCCAAACACAGCATTTAGATTGTTTGCTTGTAACAACCAATGTCCTCATTCTTCAAATGCAGAAATACCTTTTAAATACTAAATTAACTTTAAAGAAGCTTTAAAAATTGTTATCATTCTGCCTTTTTCCCCCCGTAATGACTTTTCCTGTTAATTTTCCACTTATTGTTTGATATAAAGCCCTTCGTTTACCAAGGGATAAGGTTTTCTGTGTCTCTCTGTGGATTTTTCTTAATTCTGTGTTGAAATTTAACGTTGCTTTTCTGCAGTGAAATATTATGAATGTAGAGCACCTCCAAGTGTGAGTAATCACTAGCATTTCTCATTATCTTCCAAAATGCTATGGATCAAACAGTCCATTGATCATATAAGTCAGTAATCAGCAGATTAATTAACGAACATTGGTTGCAGCCCTAAAATAAATTATGACACAATCAATTCAACTCAACACTTTTTAATTAGTTTAGCTTTGTGCTTGTGCGATTTAATAATTGTTTTACCACTATTAAGTTAAAAGTTTTGCTCAGTAAAGAAATGCAAGATCTCTATGATAACATCAAGCAAAACAATCCAGATTCTCAACACAAGAGACCATGTAAACCTTAACTATCATGACTTGAGGTCCACCACTGTCTTAGTACAGTTCTGTTGCTGTGAAGCTAAACTACATTCTCAAAAAGAAACTTATAGTATTTCCTCCTGGATTGTTTTTGTTTGTGATACATCATAAATATTTTTCTAATCAACATAGCTTTGTGTAACGCATACAGGCTAGGCGATTTGACTGCGGCTACAATAGCGGCAACAGAAGAATGTTCTTTAAAGGAGCTTGGGTTGCGAATGAATACCGATGAAACAATAGTGCAGTTTAAATGTATGTATTAGGAAAGAATATTTACAATATATAGACGAAAAACAACTAAAGCACCAGGCAGATATTCAAGAATGGACTACCCAAAATCAAGCAATATCCAATAACAAAAATGTTCAAACATTCAAAATAAAGCTCTTGAAAAAGAAATAAGTTCAGTCCTTGTAAACAGGAAAAAAAACTAAAATCCCAAAGGGTTTGTCCGGATCGGTAGGTGTGATATAGCTTTTGTCCTACCAGGTCGTTGTTCTAGCTCGCCAATGTGTGTTGAGATGAGCTGCTCAATCCATGAGATGAGAATCAGAGTTGTTCCAAAAAAAAAACCTGACCTAAACGGCCGAGAACACACGAGTACCATTCAAAATAACCAAGTCAGTCTCTAAACGCAATCAAAAGAAAATCAATGTATATATAACTTACATGATAAATGTATATGCATTAATTAATTACTTAATTAATTAATTGAACAACAATTAATTCTCAAATATTAATTTCAAGCAATTAATTGGTAATGTATCAAAGTTACCATAGTAACCAAAAACTTTAATCCTAGCACCCCAGTACTATGCTAATATTCAAAGTTCAAGTCAAAATCAAAATCAAAGTACACTTGCTACAATTCATTACCGGTAATCAAAAACATTCATTCAACAAACATTCAAACTGCTCAAGCAGAGTTCAGGATTCAGGTGTGTTGACTGAACGGTACAGGTTCAATACAGGTTCTGTAGAAATCAGCACTTCAGTGAGTGATCACATGGACATTTACAACATTACACCATTTTAAACATGTCGGGAAACAACTCACCAGTACGTGACAGTTGTGAGCACAAGATTCAAAGAGCTCCAGGCAAAAGTTTGAAACGCCAACTTGACCATACCACAGCCACAGGGGAGACGGAGGAGGAAGTGAACTCTTTGACCCGCAACTTAAAGGAGGTCAGGAGGTTAGGCTGCACTGGAAGTGGGCCCGCAGGGGAAAAAAGACTAAATGCGAGTTACAATTCACATTCTTTTTACTGCTTTAATAATAATAATAATAATAATGCATTGGTTTTATATAGCGCCTTTTTAGACACTCACAGACACTTTACATTGCATTATTCATTCACTCCATACTCCATGGTGGTAAGCTACGTATGTAGCCACAGCTGCCCTGGGGTAGACTGACAGAGGCCAGCCTGCCAGGCTGCGTGATCAGTCCCTCTGACCACCACCAATCACTTACTCTCACACAACATTCACCCAGGCTTCCTGGTGCTCCCCCACAGTCTCCTATCCAGGTACTGACCAGACCCAACCTCGCTTAGCTTCTAGGATTTGATGGGATCAGGCATCCACAAGGCGGTACTGTCACTCTGTTTCTCATACATTAGATGGGGGAGACTGGTTACTCTGGTAACCCAGTAAAATGAGAGAAGCTTCCAACATGCTGTGAAAGGATTGTATTTTAAGCCAAACCATGATATTATCCCAAAAGTAACCATGCAGCTTGGGTGAATAAACCAAGCAAACAGTGAGTGACATCAAAAGTAAACAGTGAAAACTTAAGTCTAAAGACCTTTTCAAACACAACATTAGCTGAGTTCAACCCAGTGCTGGGGGAAGTACAAAGCATCTTTAGAACTTCTAGCTGTCGCTAGCTGGCTTCACTCAGTCAATAATACAGTTTGAATGAAAATTATACCTCTTTACCTTGGCTGGAAGCTTTGTTTCTGTTGGCCATGCAGAAATTCATCATAGCACACAGCGGTCAGTCCACCTAATTTAAAATGTGATCGCTGCTCACACGCGCACGCACACACACACGTGCACGCACACACACAAACAGCCATTGTGGCACAGTGCAAGCCACTGGAAATAATGGATATCAGACTGCAGCAGTGCCATTGTTGCGTTCTGTCTGAACGGGCCATAGAAATAATATCCCACATGAGATGCAAACCCCAGTTTCCTGAAAGTGAAAGTCCTGTTTGGAACGTATGCTTCCACCTAATGCGGAGAAAATGCATGTCTCTTTCAAAAGCTTCTAAAAACAACGGCAAGCAGAAAACAAAAGGCAAAATCCAGGAAAAGGAAAAAAGGTCACACTTGAAACAGCAATATATGATAAAATGCAACTAGAGTAGCTGAAAGTCTAACCACAGGCACATATGGAGACAATCTGGCAAGTGAGTGGTGGAAAGATAGTGTATGTAGGTAAAAAATGATTGCACCATCTTATCAATTAGTTGTCCAGCAGTGAAGTTTGAACCATCTGAGTTAAGTCCAACCACAAACAGCACTGGCTGTATTTTCAGGTTCATAAGGAAGATGATGTAGCTGCTTTCTTTTACATAAATAAGACCAACCTCCTCCTCATTTTTGCATGAGACACACAGAGTTGATCTCCTTGAGAAACAGTGATGTCTATGGAGAATATTACATTGACTCAATGAGCCTATTCAAAAGAAAGGTTTCTTTGCTCAAGCATTATAGTTGTAGTTTTTTTCTCCCACCCTGGTTGAAAGCTGCCACTTATGTGGTAATTATTATACAAATCTTACAAAGGTCAACATCACTTCTTGCAACATTACAATGAATTCCTAACCAAATATGGATTATTTTTACAAAATAATCCATATTTGCATGTAGGACCAGGATTTATTTACAATTCTGAAACTGGATTGGACATATCTCTGATACAACAATCCCCTTTTCTCAACATCAAATCAGGTTTTTCATTGTCTATCATAACTCAAAGTGATTTTTTAATTCAAGTTCAAAAACCCAAAATGGCCTGCATAAATATGAATTGAGTCACTGTCTTCAAGCTTTCATCTAATTGGAGAAGACTTTTCCAAAAAAAAAAAAAAAAGGCCAGAGGACATCAGGAAATATCTTTGCATGCAGGCGTATCTGGTTGTTGCTCAAGGTTAAAACGACTCTTCGGTTGTTGGCAGGCTTGCTAAATGGTGTGTCTGCCCTTGGGGACATTTTTCAAAGTCATGACCTGAACGTCTCTACGGTAATAGGGATTCTCCACAACATCTGGAGTGACAACATTATCTTGACACCTAATTTCAAAGCTGGAGTGTGTTCTCTTGGTAAACAAACACCACAGGAAACCTGCTGTGGGACATGAGAGTAGCTCATGTCATAGTCATGTATTTTTACTCATGTGTCCAGTATGTAAGCACCGAAGCAAGTATAAAATTAATTGCACACCATGAAGCTGAGAGCACATATTGTAGTGATTAAGGATTACATGAGAGCACAGCCTCACACACATAACAAACATAACATGAATAATATAATTTAGCCTTGTTTGTACTTAATTAACTTGTGCTCCCAACACTTGTATTTGTTTGCTTTGTGTTACATCTGAGAAGTGACATGGATTAATATGTTATACCACAATTAAATAGAAGGAGAGGACGATTAGGTTAAATAAAGCTAACATTACATCAAAAATATAGATTTTATGAGTGTTGAGACACACAGCAGTATGTTCCATTCTGCTGAAGGAACTTGAATACACTGGAAGAATGCATAAGATGCTGTTTTAAAGATTTATTTTTTTTGGCTTTTCATGCCTTTATTTGACAGGACAGTGGACAGATTAGGAAACGGGAGAGAGTAGGGAAAGACATGCGGCAAATGGCCGAGGTCGGACTCGAACCCGGCACAGCCGCTATGCTTCTGCACATGGGTCACGCGACATAACCACTAGGCTATCAGGGCGCCCCTAAGATGCTGTTTTAAAACACTTTCCTACATTTTTCCTGAAAAAACACACAGATATTTAACAAACCTGCTTTGATTTGAATTATTGTAAAATCCTATATTATGTGTATATAAAAGGGAGCATATGAGACTGGTATGAGGTATGATATACTGGCACTAATATCATCAGGAACACATTTTAAAAGATAATTCTGGTTTGTTGAAAGTTCTAGATCTGAATCTATCAGTTTTATCAGCAAAGATAAAACTGCACTTTACACAACTGTCGTCTTTACACACAATTTAGTTCAAGAGTATGTAACCCTTTCACCACTGGCTTGTAATAGGAGAACACTGCATTATATCTGGCTAATCAGTAAACTCTTTTAAATCCCAATTGTTCAAAAAATGTGCTGAAAGAGACATCTCATTGTATAAATAAACATTGTCTCGGGTAACCTATAATTCTCACTTAGAATTAGGCAGGGCAAACATATAACCTAGTTATGCACATTTATCAGTGTAATCTGAATAAAGGAACAGCAAACACAATGCCTCAGATATATGCCTCGGTTTCTGTTTTGTATTAAACAGAAACTGCAAATCATTTTTTAACAGTTAACACAGGGATAATAAAAGGAAAATCAAATAAAAGACCCTGGGTAATGGTTAAAGTTTTAGAGTGCACTCTTAGTTTTAGGTTCTTTTAGCAAGCTTGCATTTGTAATCGTGTGTAATCGTGTAATCGTTAAGCGCCCTTAACGTTGGAGCTCATAACGCTGTTGTATTGTTACCTCCGTGTGAATGGGGGAAAAAACCCGCTCCTCTCAGGCTCAGCAACATCCACCACAACGCAGCAGCAGCAACCGGGACGGGAAAAAACACCTCTGCATATAGCAGACCCTCCTCAGCAGGTAGCAGATTCTCCTCAGCGCCTAGCAAGGTGTCCATGACCTCCGAAGCTTCTCCCGATATCCGCTCTCACTCGTCCGTGCAGCGCCGCTACCTGGAAGCGTGCGCGGCTAAGCTAGCGAAAACTAGCGAAGCTAACTCATTTCACAGTAACTAAATTAAATTTTCACCCTTTTCCAAAAAGGGTCCCAAACTCTCACACATTGACGCACTGTCATCACAAGTCAATTAGTTAAAAGTCTCTGCAAGTTTCACTCAGTAAAGAAAATATAAAGTCCAGGCAGACATCCACTCGCGGTGACCATCGGTCTACTACCGCCATCCGTCTCCTCCCAAGTGCACTTCCTCTCCTCCGGTCTCTACTTCCGGTTCACATAACGAAACAATTCCCTGAGTTTTCAAATTCCACACATGAATTGCTATTTATCCCTAAAGATTTTTTTTAAAACACCATGAAAATGTAATGAACTCATTTTTAGAATGAATTATAAAAAATACAAACATCCCTCACAATAAAATGTAAACGCATCACATACCTGCCAATCTCACATCTTGTCAGTAGGTGGCAGTAATCTCATGTTTTAGAACAACAGTATTAAGAAAATGACAAATAACTGATTCTAAAGCAAATCAGCTTATTACAAGTAAATAAAGGCAAAAAAAGAAAGTTTATTACCCAAACTGTTGAAAACATCCACCACAGTTTACAGAATGTCTTCCTGCAGCTTCAATATATTCTGTCTTTCTATAGTTGTGTTCACACAGTTTTCCAGTACAATGGAGGATTCAAATCTAACTCTCTTTTACCCCTTTTCCACTGAGTTAGTTCAAGTGATAGTTTGGAGCCAGAGCCTGACTTAACACCAGTTCTTTGTGTTTCCACTACCTAAGCACCGCCTTCAGGTTCTAAAAACTGGAGCTCAGCAAGCACCAACTCTTTGCTGGGCCACAGCTAAGCACAGAGTATGTCAGGGGCTAGAAGCGGGGTTATCATGACCAACAATCAATGGTGGAAAGGGACACACAGACGGCAATTTGTGTCCTTTGTTGCCAGGACTTCCCTGGTCTGATCGGAGATGTATTAGAATGACTCCTGGGACACATGAAAGCTTTGCACAAACTGTTGCGCGCTGAAATCCGGTACAACTGTGTCCCACCAGTAGCACTATCACAGATGTGTCCGGACAACAGGTGACTTCCACCTCACAATCAGCCTTAAGACCATCTATAGAGATAAACATAGGTATTATCATCAACTTATTGTGATTGTTTAACTGCTATGTAATCAATGCTAGTGTAGTCATTTCATGGTGACACAATGGCATGGCTCCAACTTGACTCCTTGCCAATGGAAAAGCAAACAGGTTCTTAGGAGGAAAGAGATCTGAACCAACTAAGCACCAGAACTAGCACCTGAATCTTCTTGGTGGAAAAGGGGTATCTGACTCTCTTTGACTTTTACCTCCCAATGGAGATGGCTTATATTATCTGGATATACTGTTGGCTTTTTAAACTTGTCTGACTGTTTCTTGACCCCTCTGAGTTTTTTGTAGTTGTGACACCATGTTCCCAGATCTAACATGGATGGATGCAATGTTATTCTAAAGAACAGAAACAACAGCTACAGCTACAAAGACAAGAACTGAGTTATATTAAACTAGAATTATCTTTTAATCCATAACAAAGTCAGTGGTGAAAAACCTGCACACTGTTTGTTCCTTTGCTTTGTCTGCATGCACTGCATCTAAGCATATGGATGGTTTACATCAAGCTCGTCTTGCCTTAGTTTGAATGAATCTTGACTTAACCTGAACAATATGTAAACAAATAAAAATAAACAAATCAAACAGTTCCCATTGCCATTGTCCAAACCAGCTGTGCAGGAATGAGAGGGAGACAGAAAGAGCCTCACTGGGCCTCATTTCCTGTCGTTTACGGCGGCAAAAACTCTACACAATATCTGAGTAGCTGGTAAACTGAAACTCTGGGCTCTCTGGACTTTCCAGCTGACTACAGTGACTTAATCACCTCTGTCCACATGCACACAGTGGCTGCCACTACGAGTTGGTGATGCTATTTCTTACACACTGGCTCATTAACTCCCCACAACACTGGATCTACACTACACACAGGATACACACAGGAACACATTCCTTAAAGGGGGTATCTTATTTGTTTACCACAACAGCTGTGCAAGTCACCACATAGAAATGAATGCTCAACTCCAGGACTGTGACTTGAATCAGGGATCTTCCACTGATACCGGCAGGGGAGCAGTTAAATAAACTGTTAACTGTCAGATATGGATGTAAATGGTGTACCTAGTAGAATATTTCAAAAGCGGGCTTTGTCGATGTTTCATGGAGGAAACATTTCAATCAGCCTGTTGCTAGTCCTCATGAACACACACATTGGGCTTTAGTGGCCAACCTAGAATGTAAACATGACTGTATTCACTGTCAGCACAGAAAAGTTGAGTTTGCTTAAAAAACTGAGAGCACCGATTGCCTTAAAAACAGTAAGTACCAAGTAATGAATGTTTGAATGAATTCAAATTAAAAGCTGGAATTATCATTTGATTTTACGCTAAATGCCAAGTTTAAATTATCATCTGTATTATCAGATGCTTTGCAAAATTATTGCTCTTAGTACAGTGTTGTCAGAGGCAATGAATTCCAAGTTGATTTCACTTTTAAGCTTTTGATATCAGTTGCTTTGCTCAATTTTCCCACTATAGAAGCCATTTTATAATGGTCCTTACTAAGTTCAGCTTTCAGGGAATTTTAGTTCCCTTTAATTTAAGTAGACTGTAAAGTATGAATTAAATTACATTATGGTATGGATATTAAGGAAAGAAAACTATTTATTTTGAATTTATCTTAGTAATATTTGGTTATGGGTGGAGTACCTAATTACAGTTAGGTCCATAAGTATTTGGACATTGACACAATTTTCAGCATTCCAGCTCTGTACAACACCACAATGGATTTGAAATGAAACAATCAAGATGTGCTTTAAGTGCAGACTTTGAGCTTTAATTTGAGGGCATTTACATCCAAATCAGATGAACGGTTTAGGAATTACAACACATTTTATATGTGCCTCCACCTTTTTAAGGGACCAAAAGTATTTGGACAATTGGCTACTCAGCTGTTCCATGGCCAGGTGTGTGTTATTCCCTCATTATTTCATTTACAAGGAGCAGATAAAAGGCCTGCAGTTCATTTCAAGTGTGGTATATTCATCTGGAATCTGGTGAGGTCATCTCTCAATATGAAGTCCAAAGAGCTGTCACTATCAGTGAAGCAGGCCATCATTAGGCTGAAAAATCAAAATAAACCCATCAGAGAGAAGCAAAAACATTAGGTGTGGCCAAATCAACTGTTTGGTACATTCTTAAAAAGAGAGAACGCACTGGTGAGCTCAGCAACGCCAAAAGACCTGGAAGACCACGGAAAACAAGTGTAGTGGATGACAGACGAATCCTTTCCCTCATTAAGAAAAACCCCTTCACAACAGTTGGCCACATCAAGAAAACTCTCCAGGAGGTAGGTGTATCTGTGTCCAAGTCAACAATTAAGAGAAGACTTCACCAGAGGAAATACAGAGGTTTCACCACAAGGTGTAAACCATTGGTGAGCCTCAAAAACAGGAAGGCCAGATTAGAGTTTGCCAAGAAACATCTAAAAGAGCCTGTGCAGTTCTGGAACAACATCTTACGGACAGATGAGACAAAGATCAACTTGTACCAGAATGATGGAAAGAGAAGAGTATGGAGAAGGGAAGGAACTGCTCAAGATCCAAAGCATAGCACCTCATCAGTGAAGCATGGTGGTGGTAGTGTCATGGCGTGGGCATGTATGGCTGCCAGTGGAACTGGATCTCTTCTATTTATTGATGATGTGACTGCTGACAAGAGCAGCAGAATGAATTCTGAAGTTTTTCGGGCAATATTATTTGCTCATATTCAACCAAATGCTTCAAAACTCATTGGACGGCGCTTCACAATGCAGATGGACAATGACCTGAAGGATACTGCGAAAGCAACCAAAGAGTTTTTAAAGGCAAACAAGTGGAATGTTCTGCAATGGCCAAGTCAATCACCTGACCTGAATCCAATTGAGCTGCATTTCACTTGCTGAAGACAAAACTGAAGGGAAAATGCCCAAAGAACAAGCAGGAACTGAAGACAGCTGCAGCAGAGGCCTGGCAGAGCATCACCAGGGACCAAACCCAGCGTCTGGTGATGTCCATGAGTTCCAGACTACAGGCTGTCATTGACTGCAAAGGATTTGCAACAAAGTATTAAAAAGTGACAATTTGATTTATGATTATGTTAGTTTGTCCAAATACTTTTGGTCCCTTAAAAAGGTGGAGGCACATATAAAATGTGTTGTAATTCCTACACCGTTCATCTGATTTGGATGTAAATGCCCTCAAATTAAAGCTCAAAGTCTGCACTTAAAGCACATCTTGATTGTTTCATTTCAAATCCATTGTGGTGTTGTACAGAGCTGGAATGCTGAAAATTGTGTCAATGTCCAAATACTTATGGACCTAACTGTATATACGGCCTGGCACACAGGTGGTATGGGTTGGTCTTTTTGTTCTGTGAAGGTGATTTTTGTTGTCATAGATTTACATCAATTATGGATATGCATTGTGGAATGAAAGTGGAAATAAATGAACACTAATTACGGACCCGCGAGTACTTTGAATCGTTTCATATCGTGGACTGTGCATACGCGTCAAAATAACGAGACTGCTCCTCTCACCTAAGTGGCTTTTTTTTTATCTTATTGGAAAACTGTCACTACACCCAATTAATATTTGAAGTGAAGGTGACCAAATTGTTTCATTTCTGTTTTTCCACTTGGGTTGCACGGTGGCTCAGTGTTTAGCAGTGTCGCCTCACAGCTAGAAGATCCCCAGTTTGCGTCCTGGTTCGGACACCTGGGATCTTTCTGTGTGGAGTTTGCATGTTCTCCCTGTGCAGCGTGGGTTCTCACCGGGTACTCCAGCTTCCTCCCACAGTCCAAAAACATGCTGAGGTTAACTGACGATTCTAAATTGTCCGTCGGTGTGAATGTGAGTGTGCTTGGTTGTATGTCTATGTGCATCAACATATATACTATACTTGGATTGCCCGAGTCCCAGCTGACTGGGGCAATCCCTTCACCTGAGTTGACTGGGATAGGCTCCTGACAGCCCCTAGGATGGTGCTGAGGGTCAGTAAGCTCATGGGTGCTGTAGAATTTGGTACCATGAGATGTACTGAACTACAAAAGCCCTGGACAGCCATGGTTTAACTTACTTTTTTCACTCCGTTTTCTCGAGAAAAACAGATATTTCTCCTCTGTTTTCTCAACCTGCCAGACCAAAAGCCACTTACTGTTAAGGACGACAACTTGTATCCGCAGACTTGCATAAGTACAAACAAACACATGAACAGGCCTAACTTAGCTCATTAGAGTGTGCAGCTGCAGTAGAGCACATCCAGGCCTGGCTTCAGTCGGTAGCGTGCAGTGGCAGCAGAGTTCCTTGTGGTCTGGTAGGTTGATTTCGCTTCGTACCACACCAGAAAATTAACTCATTATAACGAGAAAACGATTTTGTTTTCTCAAGAAAATGACATAATTTTGTCATTATCATGACATAAGAAATTTTGTTATAATGACAAAATTATGTCGTTATGACAAGAAAATGGAGGAGAACTATTTGGTTTTCTCAAGGAAATGGAGCGAAATAATTAAGTTGAACCATGGCCGTTTAGGCTTCCATACTGAACAGACAGGAAAACAATATTTATAAGAAGAGATATTGAAATATGATAGCCATAGCATACAGAGGCCTATTTCTGCCACTTGAAAATTGACATAGCCATGAGAATGCATCTCATAATTCTGCTTCTGTATGGGATACTATGTCATATTTAAGAAGGTTTCTCATTATTTTGACTTAAGCCATTAAGAAAATGACTCATTATTTCATAATAATGACATATGTTTTCATAATTATTATTTTCTACCTAGTTTGAGGTCTTTGCTCATGATCTGCCAAATAATTATAAAATCGTATCTCATAATTATCACTTACTATCTAATTGTTTTGAGATAGTAAGTCATTATTTTGAGAGCTTCAGTCATAAACTGAACAAAAAAGAGAAATGGCCTCATTATTGTGAAATAATAATTCATTATGTGTTCTGTTAAAATGCCAGTCATGAGATACAAAGCCATAATTATAAGCAGTCTTGACACTAATATAAAATGCTATTTTTCTTGAAGAGGCAGAAAGAGGTGTGGTCAGGACTCAAACATAATAATTCTATTTTAACTTAAAGTTATTCATACATTCAAATATGTCAACAGAATAAACAGAATATTCTTTACAGTGATGTAACCAAACTTCGTTCAGTTGGGTACACTGTCATTAAATTGTCTGGTAGATGTAAAATCCAAGCAAACAGTGACTGCATTTCAAACATCATTATAATACAGGATGAATAATTCTTTCATGCGTCTGTCATATTGGACGACTCCCACACAGAAACAGTACATTAATCCAGCAGCCTGTCAAAATCCTCCATCATGATAAAACGTCTGGCTGACCTTATTTTCATAAGGCAAATTGTACTAATTGTAATACTGCAGATAAATCGATTGACTGCCTCTCCTGGAAATGGCAGCCCTTTCCTGTTCCCGCAGGAGTCTCAAGGATGAGCCGACTACCTTTAACTGGCTTTTCTTTCTTTTAATTAAAAAGCTCATTGAAAAGAGATGGATTGGCTGATAACATCACTACCTTTTTCCTGACCTCAATTTGGCTCCGCTCACCTCTGCAAATGAGTCTGGAGAACCTGTCTGTGCATGAAAACTCACTTTGTTATAACCCATCAGATTAATTCATTAAATCTGGCGGAGAGTTTTCTTACGTAAATGCTCTGAATTGTTCACGGTGGAGTCTGGAGGCTGCACTGTTGACCACTCGCCATGGCTACACTGAATTTTGTTTTAATTTCTTAAAATGCTGTGATGTTACTGAGGTACTTTCACTCCTGCCTTTCTTTCCATATGGCCCCTTTACACACACACACACACACACACACACACACACATATATACATACAGCCCACAACAACCACCCACCACTTTACAAAACAGGCAAGCTGTGCCTGCTTGATAACATATTCAGGAACACTTCAACCTCACTGAGAGCCTCCAGCACTAATGTAACACAACCTCCTGCCTCCTGTATCCCCTGACTCTGTCGCTTCACTCTGTGTTGAAATGACTCAGATCTACTATGTCATGTTGGATGCTACATGTGTCAGTTGATATATTCACACTAAAACAAGCTCTGGATAATTGAAGATTTCCTTTTATTAACATATCAGGACAGAACATCCATCCTTTAAATACGCCATATTTAATAATGGTATATTTTAATTTGGTGCTCTCCAAACTCAGCTACACTGAACAGAAATATAAACGTCCCATGTGAAATATTGATGACACATGAAGTGCGCCATCCAAAGTGAGCGTATACTGTGTTTTACTTGTACAAAATGGATATTTCTCTTGATTAGTGTCCAGTGTAGTAAGAGTCACTGATTGGGATTGTCCTGTCAACAGCTGCAGTGCCATCTAACGTGATTCCTTCGGTTTACTGTGAATTTAAGTTTACCTCTTCTGCTCTGTCAGTGACATTTTCACTACATAGGAACAAGATGAAACAATTTCACAGTCTGTCCGTCTATAGATTCTCAGTCAGCCTGGTCATGGTGACCCTGGGAGCTTTATGTTCAAAATCAGGAGTAAGAAAGCAGAAAGTGGACCACGGGCCAAATTTGATTTTGATATTTACTCTGTCCAGTCAACAGCCATCAGCTTATTTATAGTGCAACATGAGGCAAAGAATCTTCATAAACACAAAAATAATAACACACAGACACACAGCTGGATTGAATGAAACAATAAAGTATGCCATGCACACACTGATAGGTGCACACACACGACTAAAGGTTGGTACAACAGTGGAAAAATCAAGATACCAGCTGAATCTTTACCTCACTAGAAAATCTATGAGGAACCAAAGCAGAGAGAAAAACACTGAGTTTCTAGCCTGGATGTAAAAATCTCCACAGATTGTTCCTCTCAAACCTGCAAGGTATAAGAAAGAGCCAGAACCAGTCCCGAAATAAAATTGAAATTATCTGAAAAAGTCTTCTTTTACAAACACAGGACAAAATCCAAGCACTGACCTGTTAAACAGAAGAAGAAGAAGAAACCTTTATTTGTCATGAATGCATTTTTACAGTATTGTGAAATGTTATTTTCGCATATCCCAGTTGGGGTCAGAGCGCAGGGTCGGCCATGGTACAGCACCCCTGGAGCAGGAAGGGTTAAGGGCCTCGCTCAATGGCCCAACAATGGCCACACTGGGGTTTGAGTCCCTGACCTTCTGATCAGTAGCCCAGAGACTCAACCGTTGCACCACCACTGCCACTTTCTATTCACCAATTTATGTTTCATACATGCATGATTTTGTTGGGATGATTGCAATCAACTTTAAACATCCAGATATGTATACACACTACAGCACTGTTACACCAGGCACTCAGAGGCTACAGCCACATAGCACCTTCAGACTAGACACTCTTCAGTAGATTGACTGACTAATCCCAGCAAAGCAAGCTGCTTTGCCTGTGTTTGATAAAATAGGTGCTCCCTTGTAGCTAATCAAAGTGTTCCTGCTGATGAGAACCATCACTATATTTCACCAAGATATACAGTAAAATCTGCATAAGGGGCACAACTAACCATCATATTATTAGTTTGTCTAACAGGCAGTATTACCTCTAAAACATCAGGGTACTGTCACTTGAAGGAAATGTTATTAAAACTGGAGATTTTTGGGGGGATTGTTTGTGAACTAATATACATTCTCTAGTGTCCCCTGCCTTCGCCCTGAGTCAGCTGGGATAGGCTCCAGCCCCCAAGTTACCCTGCAGAGGATTAAGCAATGTATAGGTAATGGATGGATGGATGGATGGATGGTAGCTTTATTGCACCATAAGTTGCTGTAGTAACATAAATCATTCTTACACATTAACTTTTTCAGTGTTGAAACCATAGATGCATGGATGGATTGTGGATGTCTTGCTTATTGATTAATATTTTCCCTTCAGAGTTGTTCCATGCTCATTTAGGGCTTCCCAGTTGAGGTCATGGATTTTCTTGAAAAAAAATCAGGTGAACACTTCTACCTAAACCATGGAATCTTGCAAAAATCCCACAGCTCCAAATACTTTCTGAGTTATGAATTTTTGAGAATCGGCCCTCGGTGTAAAATTTGATAATTTCAGCGATTCTTTTAAAGCATCTTTAAAGCCTCACCAGTTGCTTATTTTTCACAGGATTTGGCTGATTTGGCTGGAACTTGTAATGATGTCAGTAGCTTATGCTGATTCCTAGGTGAGTTGGCATGACTCCTCAGAGACTCTGCAGCGTCTCTTCTCCTGGGCTGTTTTCAATAGAGGTCACCCAAATAACCAAAATGTTAACCTGACTAAATATCTGATGTGAACAGACTAGTACAGGTGATGTTCACTGTACACACTGAGGTATGTGATTCCTTATGTCTCAAACTGGCATAGTTTTCAACTAGCCTACGTACAACAACAACGTAAAAATTTACTGAAATACAAGTTTTTTAGATCCCCCACCTACGTCAAATTTCTGGAGTGCCTGCCTGCACTTTGTACATGTTCTGTAGTTCCAAGAGGACAAAATTCATAGACTGAGCTCAGCCACCTTTGACCCCAGACATGTGGTGAACAGTCAGCAGCAGGTATAAACACAGAACACAGTCACCCCTGACAACAGAAATGCATTTGAGGTTTGAACTTTTTTAAAAATCTCAATGAGACAGAAGTGGAGATGAGTTCAGATAAAAGAGTATTATGAGAGGGGTCAGATGAAAGAAAAGGACAATTAAGTCTCATGTTAGGCAAAAGGGGAAAGCACTCATCTAAAGAGTTGATCTCTTTTTTTTTAAATCAAGTTACATGGTTCCATGTAACTTGTCATGGAACAAACTGCAAGACAATGAAAACATCCTGTATCCCAGAAGAGAAGAACTCCTTGACTGATGAAGTAACAAGCCGTGGATGTTTGATGAGAACAGTGAAGGAAGTTGTGAAGGACACAGGGTGACACTGAACTGTTTAATTGTCTGGACAAACTGGAGGGCCATTTCTTTATTACTGGATCATTGCCAACAGTCAACAGAGAGATGAACAGGTTTAGCAGACTCTTAGGTCTCAGCAACATGGCTCAGCAAAACCTGCCGTCTGATCAGGGATCAACTACACTGATCACCTCAATCTGTTCTGGGGATGCAGGCCTCTGTCAGGGCAGATGGCCTCCCCTCCCAAACAGATCTGGAGTTAAAGTCCCGACAAAACCATTTTTGGTTCAGCCTGCGACACCCATCAGACAGGCCTGAGATGATGCACCCTGACACACAGCAGCCTCAGCGGCATGAAGACAAAACATCACAGCCTTAGTGTCAGCATGTTGACAACCAGCTCTGGGATCAGTCTCCTAATCCTTCCTCCCTTCACTCTGCCCTCTTCCCTGCCTCGCTTCTTTTGGGATTCACTGATAAAATAGAAGCGCTGATATATGCCACGTCGTCTGTCTCCACCCAAACCAAGCACTCTCACTAGTGATAGTGAACTTGCCATTAAGAAAACCAGCTCTCTCCTGCTTGGGATGACCAGACTGGACTGACAAGGGCAGGAAAGTTACCAGAATCTCCAACCTGCTAACTTATTTAATACATCCATGCAGTGAAAGCAGATATGAGAAATTTACTGTGAAACATTTGCATGGATGTTGGTAATTTTATTCGGACTGACTAGTATTTTGGATAACTATGAACTGACGGCACAACAGAATGCACTCAATTATTATGGTTATTATGGCTTCAGTCAGTAATCATATAGATGATTTCAGACAGAAAGTTACACATGTTAATCATTTCAGTTAAGGTAAAGGCAGTCTGTGGTAAGAAAACAGCTCCAATAAGACAAAGCAGACAACAGAGAATAATGAAAGAGTGTTGAAAAGCTAAATGGAGGTGGATTTAAGCAGATCTTCAAGTGAGTTATAACATCTTTAAAGAGAGACATCACACAACAGGCTGTCCTTCATCTCTGAAATCAGAGCAGCAAACAATAATTCATGCAACATTTGAAATCCTCATCCTGCTGCCTTGATGTTCTTCCTCCTCCTTCTTATTAACTATTTTTAGCTGCATGGCATCAGATCTTCTGCAAACAGTCAAAACTTACCTCTGCTAGTTTTTTTTTCTACAGGCTTTAAAAACTGCAGTGAAGTGACTCTAAACCAAATTGTTTAAGTCCTCTTTAGACAATGAATAACTACTCACTGTCTAAGCAGGACATAGATCCTAGAAAATACTTTGGATGTTTTTCAGGACACCACAGGACTGCTCTTGTAAAGGTCTTTAATGACATCTGCTTTAACAGATTGGCAAAATGTCTCTCTTGGTGTTATGTTAGGCAAATCTGAATTCTATTTGAAGGACAGGGATTACATCAGACCACAATGCGTTGAAAGATTTATTAACCAAGTTGTTCAGTGCTTGACTGGAGTGAACAGTGTATTCCTACTCACTGAACTGAAACACAAGTTCCTCATGATCCCTGGCCTCCATAACTGTTGTTGTTTTGACAAACACGCCAGAATCCATTAATATTTCATGATTTTTTAAATACTTCCTCGCTGATATCACAGATACACAGAGTTTTTTAGTCTTTCTAATTGATTTACATTTTGGCAGTCCACTTGAACTTGCTCGGCCTGATTCCGGCAGTCTGAGCCGCTGACTCTCACTAAGAGCTCAGTCTTACTCTCTGTTCAGTCAGTTAATCACTGAGCGTGGACCTTTCCATCACAGTGAAATGATCTGAGACAGTCTTCAGCTATCTTTTTTTATATTGTATATTGCTGCGAGCAAATCAATGACTTGAATCCCTCGCTCAACGAGTGTGTGAATACCTGCATGTTTGCTTGAAACTAACTGAAAGCTCTGCTGAGAAATGAACAAATCATTTAAGGAAATAGTTCCCTTCAGTTCATTTGCTGAAAAGATTTGCTCTTTTGAAGGAATCGTTTGTGAACGACACCACCCCTACTGCACCGACTGCTTTGTGTCTCTCAGAAATGTGTGGCGTTCCCCTAGGCGTCGTTCCTGGGCCTCTTCTGTTCAACATTTACATGCTCCTTTTGTCCTATGGAAATCAACAAAATATCTTACCATACCACACAGAGCACACACAGATTTACACGACACCATCAGGTGATTAAGATTCCGTTCAGGTGATGAAGGTAATAACTAAAAGGCAGTCTGATCGCTTAGGTTAAAAACCACTAATTAAATGATAAAATCTTGCTGTGACCATCAACTCAGTGCGAAATTTTAACATCCAAATCATGACAGGTCCAAAATCAGTCAAATGCCCTGAGAATACATGAGTAATTGAGACTTGTGTTTCAGTAGGACTTGGACAAAACTGTCTCTACACTGATCTTCAGTTTTTTGCTCCACATATTTGAAGCAAACTCTCAGTAAACTCGAGCTACTATAACTTTCAGGTCTTTTCACTCAGGGCTGAAGACTTTCCTGTTTGCTGCTTGATTTCATTTATTTAAATCTGGCTTATTTTATTCATACACCGCACTGGACTGTAGCTACACTGTAATTTTACTATTGTATCTGAGCTTTTATTTATCTTCCATATGTTTTACTTATGGAAGTGTAACACATAAAACACATAAAATCCATTTATGTGTCTCTTTTATGCAGTCTTCCAGTGTACTGACTGCTCTTGAAATGTGCTGTAGTAATTCGGTAAACTTACCTGCCTTGCAGCAGAAACCTGTGATCTTTCAAATCACTGAGCCGTTATGTGACTTGTTGTAATAATGTGATAGTGATGTGGCAAGTCAAAGTTTGCACACCGCTTGTAGTCTAACCACAATCACTCATAGCAACTGATTTTATTAAAATAATGAAAGAGTAAGAAGAACATTCTGGGGAATACAAACAAAAACTCCTGAGCACGTGCAGTGGTGCATGCTGGGAGGACATTTTAATATGTACCAAGGATAACCTTCTGTTGCCCCTGTAGCAGTATGCATGAGATGACCCCATTTCTGTCTAGGATGAGTAATGAATCCATTGCTGCTCCATCTGTACCACAGTGCTTTATCTCTCTGGGTTTGTTTGCAAAGATTACAATGTTCATAGATGAACCTTGCAAGCCTTTTTATGCAACCAAAGGACATCTCCCACCCCTGCTTTCTCTTAATATTCAGTGTCCCGAATAACCGCTGAAGCACAGCATTCCTCCCTGCTTTTATATGACAGAAATGTCAAGTGGTCCCGGCTCCACACTCAAAGCTAGGTGATATATTATCTCTCAAATTCAGCCTTTGGGATATTTATTAGAATATTTCACTCTGCCAATTCATCATGTAAATGTTGTTCCCATCCACCAATTTGCTCGGTAAAATATTGGACTGGGGCACAGCAGGCACTCTATTTCCTTAGCTTGTCATTGTCAACAGATGAGCATGCAAAAGTCAGTCAGGTGAAATAAGTTTATTATGTCTGGGTTTAAAACTATTGCAAAAAAGGTTAGACCACTTCAGATTAGGAATCAAGATGGGTTTGTCCCAGTGCCAAATTCAAGGTACACCAGGCTGACAATCCACATAAAGCTTGAATGGATGCAAATAATAATAATAATAATAATAATAATAATAATAATAATGATAATAATAATAATAATAATAATAAACCATGATGGGAAAAGGAAAATGTTGCATCAAGAATACATTTCACAACTTAAACTCATCCGTGTGCATCATGCATTTACTAAAAGTGACATCTTAATACCTAATAATGTCTGTATCAGCATACCTACATTATGTCAAGTGGCACTTGTTACAAGTTTCTGTGCTCTGCATTCTCCACTCCATGTCCTATCCAATGCTAACATGGGCTGCAAGTAGTAGCATATGCTCCAGCTCCTACTTCTTACTCCCTTGCTGCAAAACTAACTTTAGTTTCATGGTTTCATCACAGTTTATCCAGTGAGGAGAGCAACGGTGTCTTTTAATGAGTCTCACTTGGTACTGCTTTGTCTGAGTTTGCATCATAAGGTGAAGGATTTGGAGATGAATGGAGCCGTACTGCAAAATACCCAGATGTATAAAAGTACTCTGAAGACAATGGCAAGTGAAGTGAGGCCAGCTGTTTTTAGCTCACTTTATCTAGATACCGAAGGTAGGTCACTGTCACTTTTATATCATGTCACACATCCCCTGCACAGGAGAGATAAAAAGAGGAAGGGGATGAGGCACAGATACCATGAGGTCATGGTAGGGCCCCAAACACTGTTTTCCTGATGTGTGTTTCTTCTTAGCTACATGAGAGCCAAACCTTATTCCTGACTCCAGCCAGTCCTCTCCTGCTATCCCCTCCCCCCTCATCCCCACTTCCAACCCAACCGGTCGAGGCAGATGGTCGTCCTCCCTGAACCTGGTTCTGTCGGAGGTTTTTTGGTTGCTTCCCATCGTTGCTGACTGTTTGCTCACAGGGAATCCAAAAGCAGCTTTGGATTGTTGGGTTTTCTGTTTTTTGTTCTTCCTTACTATGTTGAGCAGTATGAAATGACATATGTTGTAAATATGCGCTATAATAATAAAACTGAATTTAATTGAACTGAGTTGTCTTCTGAGATGACTTACATAACTTATCAGTTATCTCTGCTACGCCTAACCATAGTCTAACCTAAGACCTAACCCCAAACATGAAGATGGCTTGTTGGGAAGCACTGAGCATGTTCCAGTACCCAAAACACCATACTTAGCATACCTAAGACTTCCTTAGCTGCAAGGCCTGGACAACAAATGCCTTGAGTGTAAGGTGAGATTGAGGAACCATTAATAAGGCCCTACTAGAGGATCTCAAACAGCTATCAGACCTATACAGACTTAGTAGGTCACAGATATACGCTGGAGCCCGACCATGAAGAGCTTTAAAAGCATGCTGTAAAATCTTTAAATCAATTCTGAAACTCACAGGCAAGCAGTAAAGGGCAGCAAGACGGGTGTGATGTTATCATTTCTCCCAGGGCCCATCCACACAAAGATGAGACCTGGCCTAAACACACAAGTAGTTCATCAAACCCGTGTATCGTCCACACCAAGTCGGCGTTTTGGGGGTCTGATACTGATCATTACTGAACCCAGGTCCCAGAGTGCAAAGATCTGAAAACGCAGTTTACACAGCACCGTTGTTACACCCTATCCACTTCTTTTTCTGACACGCTTGCGTCATAGCTCCACCTGTCGATAAATGTGCATGCGCCAAACTCAGAAAACGACGACAACAATGGTGCCGTATAGTGCTGCATATGTACTACTAATAGTTCCACTTCATTGTCCGTCCAGACTAGAGTCCTACCGGCTCGTCCACTCGTATTTGCCGTCGCCATGTTCTATGTTTACATCGTATACAGATTTCTTCATGCCTAAAGTCCAGCCGCCAGTTTCCACTTGTTTCTGTTACGGCGTCGTAGCGCCACCAACAGGCCTGGCATGTGTTTTACATCGTTTTCAGGTGTATCAAGTGAATTCATGTGGACGGACACATTTACTGAAACAGCTCCGTCTCTATGAAGAACATTTTTGAAACTATAAGTGTTTTGGTGTCGTGTGGACAGGGCCTTAGAATGTGCAAAAAACCACTGAGGCAGTTTTTCGTATGAGCTGCAGTCTTTTTAAGCAAGAAGAATAAACTTTGCCTCCTTACAACTGAATAAAGTGCACTATAATTGGAGGATATAAAAGGAGGCAAATATGCTTTTGTCAGGTCCTTGGCGCCAATCTGTATCAAAATAGTGCATCGTAATCAAGTTATAATTCTGATAAATCATCACATTATCATAAACAAGCATCTTTAAATCAGCTTAGAAATTACAATGAAGAAGGCGTTCTGTGTATGTATATTGTCTGAGAATGATCATGCTGATTAAGTTTTCTTTATTATCTCAGAAACCCAGTAACTGATGTCTTTACATTGACGGGTTCGCTGTAAACAGGAGAGGTTAGTATCTAATATGACATTCGTTTAATGGTTTCACTTTGAAACTTTTCAAACTGCAATATGAGAAGCCTTTATTGATTTCACAAACCTAACAGCTTAACAGTTGGACTGGTGCCACAGACGGAAGTGAACCATGTAGTGGACACACAGCATAGGACTAGAACACAGTTTGAACTTCAAAACAAAGGGGTCATGAAGGGCATTGTTTCTTTGCTTTCGAAAACTTTTGGTACAACACAGCAGGAGCAGTTCACAGAAGACTATTTTCCCTTGGTCTTCTTAAGTTACCTTTAAAAGTTATCTCATTATTGCATGGAAATACATTTGAAAGTGCAGAGTCACTTGAAAAGTCTGCTCCTGCACTCTGCTCCTGATAAAATTCCAAAAGCCAGTAATTCATTCTTGCTTAGAGTTATACATTTGCACATATATCATAAGCCCAGCCCTGCTCATCATCAGCTTAGAAAAACATTCATTTAGAGGCAGTTACACTGTGGAGAAAGCTGTTTTCTCAAGCTGAGATGGGGCGAATAAAGAGTGGAGAAGTGAGCATTTCTACTGGTCTCTCGGGTGATGGAGGAGGACTCTTAATGCTGACATGGATGCCCACTACATCAAATACAGGCTGCCACACTAGGACAAAAAGATTTTAATGAGTAAAAATTTAAAATATCAGCCCTACTGATACTGGTTCATTTAGGAACTTAACTAAATATGTGGTTTTACTATTGTGTAAATTGTGGCAGGACATGGGAGAGGGCTCTGGCACTGCTTGAATTAGAAAGCCACTGGACACACAAGTCAAATGAAATTTGGTGGTTGACTATTACACAGGAATTATGTACCCACTCCTTCAACCTGGCAACGAATCAGATGTACTATCAACACTTTACTGCAGTTTTTAGAGCCTTGCACCAGCTTCCAGTTAAATATAGAAATGAATATAGGCCGACTGATCTGCATAAGTCTCTCAATGGTCAGGGCCCAAAATATATCAGAGATGAATTTTCTGACTATTAGCCTGGAACTTGTAGGTGTCTCACATCTGCAGGGACTGGTCAGCTAGTGGTTCACAGTTCAGACTAAACATGGTGAAATGGCTTTTAGTCGTTATACTGTCCAATTAACCTAGAAAAACAGAAACCCCCACTGTACTTTAAGTCAGCCTTTAATGCACCTTGTCCAACAAAATTAGTTTTAAACTTGTCCTTTTATTTAATTTTTAAAAAAATATTTTTTTCTAATCTTTTGATTGTAAAGTACTTTAAATAACCTCTCTGTAAAATCTTATTGGTACTGTACTGTAAAGAGACATGGACTTGTTGCACACATGTTTACTGAATGGAAGCAGCCCTGCTTCTAAATGCTGCTACATGGGCTCAGATAATGCTGGAAGAGAGCTGGGGAATATGTATGCACAGCATGCCTCTTATGATTTCATGACGAATAAATTACCCTCAGCGATTTCTAACTGAGTTTACTTGGTGGCCCCGTGTTGACAGGATTTGAACAATCATGCTGATTGGACTGAGTGTGCCTTTTGCACATCTCAGTGTCATTACCTTCTCTATGGAGGGCATCTGCATACATCAGGAGTGCTTTTAAATTTATTAAGCACACACACAAGACAGTACTTATCAGTCAGATTTCATGTGATGAACAGTCATACACAGTTTGTGCACAGACTTGTGCTTGCAAAATGTTGTTAAATGAGGCTCCTGGTTTCTAAGGCTCTAGTTCTACACCTGAAGAACATACAGGACGTCACGGTGTGATAAACACCAGGTACCTGCTCATGTCTCTTGTGTATACTGCATTTGTGTCACAGATTTATACAAAGGTGATTTGTGTTCATCCTGCAAGTTTGTTTTGAATTGCATGTACTAGACAAAGGGTTTGACAGCCGGTGTACTGTACACTGGCCTCACCCTTTAAGAATCACAGTGGGGATGAAGGGCTTCATTTCAGATGAAGGTCATACACAGATTAGCTGCTCTGTAAGAGGCCAGCTTTCCCACCTACAGTTTCTTTTTCTGTGCAGTTCAGTTTCTTCAGCTGCGTATCTTCAAAACAGCACCTGGCACAATACTACACATTGTAGAGTGCATTTCTTTAGAAATAAAATCACATGGTGCTGTCACAAGAAAAAAGTGCAATAGCATGTGCTCGTCAGGCTGCTGGAAGGCAGAGAGGAAATACTTTGACAGGGTAGCAGGTGAGATGTAGTATTTAGCATCTGTCTGGATTTATAGTGTTGCTGTGAGACCTCTCGCATGGTGCTCATAAACAGTAAGACTATGCCTTGGCAAGACCAGCAGGTGCTTTCTCCAATGTCTCACACGGAAGACACATACACACATTTTTCCTGATGCACCTCTTGCTTCAAAGGCCATGTGAAAACTGGCTTAGCAGGAGTGGACAAGATAAGAAGATTAGGCCTGAGCAGTCAAAGTGATTTTAGAAAGGAGGTATTTGACCCATAATTCCTCAGTCCTTTTCACCCTTGGGTATCAATAGCACAGATGTATTAGTAAGGCTTACCTATTCTGTGTTTCATACACCATGGATACAGTCATAATAGGGTTTACAAAAAACAGCTTATATCCCTAAAACAAGCATGTCATAGCACGAAGCAAGAAAAACATCCATTGATGTCTCAACACACACCATAGTCTATATCAGTCCTGGAGCACACGATGACATGGACATGTGGCAGAGTGTTGTTACAGTTTGTGCTATGGCTGTGGGTCCTCTTATTTTGTTTGTGCATCTGTGCCTAGTCCTCATGTGTGTATTTGCTATCAGTGATTGTCAATCACCGACTGCAGCCGCAAACTGTTGGCATACCGGATCAATGCTAAAGCATCGAACAAGAATGAACATTTTCTGCGTTCCATCACTCCCACCTCCTGAGAGCACGAGCAACACTTACAAAGACAGATACAAAAACTGACAATTGATGTTGAGGTTCATGTGAAGTCAGGATTGTCAACTATAAAATACCGTTTAGAGTGAAATTCAGGGTGGAGGGTTTGGTGGGCGTTTTAAGTGAAGCCTGAAGCCTTGATCCCGCTGCTGTTTGATGCTGCAAGTGTAAATAAAGCCAGAGGAAAGACTCCTACTAACAGCTGAAAGCCTGATGTTCACATATTGTCCTGTTTGCAGAAGAAGGCTGCTGGAACTGTATGGAACTGGGGTTTTGATTGTTTGGTTGTTTTGAGGAGTGTACAAGTGTCAGACACAGCCTGATAGGGGTGTCTCCAGCCAGATGTGTGAATAATGGCAGCCCCGCTTCAGTATGAAATATGTTCAGTGCCTTTGTCTCGTCTACACCAGTCCTGAATTATTTCATTATTACAGCTTGCCATTACGTGGCCTAGAGTCATTTCACCATATCTGAGCAGAGTCATGGGTGAGCTGGTGTGCTGAGCTGCAGTGAGTGGGGAGGGAGACAGGGACTTCATAGACCTGCACATCCTAGAGGCAACAGGGTAGAGTTACATGTAAGTCCTTTTAGGGCAGGGAGGGGTTATTTGTATGGAAAATCTTCTGAATATAGAACTTTGATAACTGATTAAACCTCTCAAATCTCTCTCCTGGGTATCACAGAGGGGCTTTAAGAATGCTGCCTCCCTAACTTATGAAATAATGACAGAGAAAACTGTCTGTCAGCTTAATGGATGAACAACTCTTAAGCGACATATTTATTCAGCTAAGATGAGTCACTTTATTATTCACTAATCAATGTTTTTCACCAGACTCTGCACTTCCATTCAGCTATGCTGAGCCTTTGAGCATTTTTAAACTCATTGGTTTGTTTTCACAGCTTGCAAAGGAACAGTTTTTCTTCAATATTAATCCTAGCAGCCCTTTGCAGCAGAATGAACTGGAAAAGCCACATCATACCTGCCCAGCACAAAACGAGAGATAGTGAGTGAACAGAGAGTATTTAGCATCCAAAGGAGATATTTCTCTCAGGAGTAGGTGACGACTACAACAAAGCCAAGCACACTCCCTATAAGAACTCTATTAGGTGATTTAATATTGGTGTTGAGTGACGTCGTTTAATGCATCTTTTAATGGTTTCTGACAGAAAGTGATGTTGGCAGGATGGATATGTGATAATGAAAGTTTGGGATAATAATACACAACAATAATAATAATTAGAATATAAACATAATTATTTTTTAAATTTTCTGAATGAAAAATAAAAGCATAAACAGTAAAAGTTCACATTAATCTGTTTATGCGGTCAGTGTGGAGTGTGGCTGTACGCATCTGAAGCAATTAAGCTGTCTTTGTGGATATATTTAATGGTGTTTTAAATGATTCTTTATGATAGTTATATAGTTTTCTGAACACTATTATCACTGCAGGGGATGCAAAGATCACTGAATTGCAGATATGAAAATGTACAATTTGTGGAACATAATGACCTCAGTGTATCACTGAAATTCCAAAAAATGATCTGATGGAGAAATCACAACGGCATACGATGTTCCCTGACGTGTAATGAGTGTTGTTCTAGTTAATGATGCCAAACAAAACAAAGAAAACACAGACAGCACAAACAAAATGACGTTGAACCTGCACCGGAGGAGAAGTCTTCATTGTGGAAAATTATTTTCCTCCTGTGACTGATCCAGAATTTTAATAAGTAGAAGCCACAGGGACTAGCTGCAAGACGAAAGTAGAAGAGCAGAACTAGAGGGAATGTCGAGGTAGCACGGCTGCAGGATGTTTTTCCTGGAATCATCCCCCCCCAATTAAAAGGCTTGAAAAGCAAATAGATCCATAAATACACAGACGGCTTTCCAGTAGCTTGAGGCTCTGTAGGCGAGACAGAGTTATTTATAACACTGCTCTGTCACTGCAAATGAAATAAAGCTGCATAATTGATGTCAGGAAGATAAAGAGTTTGAGACACATCCAAAAATGGGTCTGATCTTCAGAGAATTGTTCTGTCTCCTTTACACCGAAGCTTTCATCGAATTCACCACAGTCAGACTCAACCTGGAAATCAACGAGTGAAAATGATAAAAGGAAAAACAAAGTTTGGACACATCCCAGTCAAAGACTTAACTAACTTTTACCATTTCCTAGACTGTGGAACAAAACAAGGCATCAAAACTATAATATAACGCATATGCCGTGATGTAGTAGAACAAGTGTCAAGAAAGAAAAATGTTTTATAGTTTTGTTTTATTAAAATAGCCGCTGTGGGTCTGAATGACTTCTGCACACTATCTGAAATATGTTAAGCAGCATCATGAGGTCATAACCTGAAATGGTTTCTAGTTAACACACAAGTCTTGGGAAAGGCCATTTAGTGGAATTTCTTGTCATATCAATGCATTTGAGATCATCATTTGTGTTGTGCCAAAGTAGAGTTGGTATACAGCAAATAGCCCTTTAAACAGGTGCCATGATGACTGGCAGAGACTGACTGGAGAGCAGCATTGGAGTACTGGTCCAGTCGGGGACAGGGGTCTGCACATGCTAATTTACATACAAAGCCAGGACATGGTTAACAGTGCAAAGGCTGTAACAAATGAATGTAACTGTGGTGGGGTAACAGGAATAGAAGCTGGATTAGAAACTAGCAACCCTGGAAATGCCACCCAATAAGTCTAACCCTGGGATCCATTAAATAAAACCTGGACTACCACCCTGGTCATACACAGGTCTCACAAGTTCATGACCTGAACAAGACAGACGTGGTTCAAAGTTGAAGGAGGTCGATTTATTGGATAATTGTTTGAATGCTAGATGGCTGGGAATGCCTGCAGACAGAGAATCCTACAATGCAAAAGAATAAATCGGATCTATGAAAATGGGGGCAGAAGCCAGCAGCGGGGGAGGAAGCTATTTACGAGTGTTTCAGGAGACCCATGACTTACCCATGACTTGCAAACTCACGGCAGTTTGCAACCACTGCTAACAGGTTTATAACAGTGTACCTTTGTACTCTCACCACTACAGCCTGTGGAGGAAACCACACTGGAGTGTTTAACCTCCACCAGCAGCCAGCAGCCAGCTCTACTAGAGAGTGATAGACACAACTACAGCTCATAAGAAGAATTACCAAAAAACACAGTAGGGACATTTTGCAAATACAAGGCAAAAAGCCAACAAGTCAAAGCTAAGGCTAAACAGCAGCAGACAAAAACCTTCACATAATGGGTTATTGGCTGTTGATACTTGAAGGGGGTCGGCAGCATCCATATTACCAAAGGCAGACAAACCTTTGCCCTGCCAGCCTCAGCCTAACAGACACCACTATGATGAGACTGACAGGAGACTCAGAGTCACAGAGAAGCATCAGCAAGCAGAGACCAAAGGCAGCCATAATGCCACAGGTGCTTCAGATACCCTCAGTTAGGGCCTGGAAGGACCCAGGTCTGTGGTGGTGTGTTCAATAGCTATCAGGAAGTATTGAATTCAGCTGAACACAAGCGTTTCTATTTAATAATGAAAAACCTTTGAATGAGTTGATGTATCCAAACGTCTGACTGCTACTGTACAGGCTTTGGTCTCCTACTTAACATTAAAAGCAGGAATACTTCTTCATTTAGTCTGTTAGCAGTGTTTGATGGTCTTTTCCATATTGTACTGCCTTCATCAAGAATTTGCAAATACCTTTCTAGCTATCAGGCTGAAACAACTTTGATCAAGGAGCCACTGTTGGCAACAGTCTGAAGTCCAACTATTTCTTTAGAGGACTTCAAGAATATTATAATGTTCATTGTTCAGCATTACAGAGGAGGGGATGGATTATTTTTGCAAGGACTTGACTTGATGCACATCATTTCAAAGCAGTATTCAAAGCTTCTCAAAAAATCATAAATGTGGTCACTGTACTGGTCTGTCGTGGAGCTTTGGGTCATGACCAAAAGAACAAGATCCCGGATACAATCGGCTGAAATGAGTTTCCTCCGCAGGGTGGCTAGGCGCACCCTTAGAGATAAGGGTGCGCCTAGCCACTGAGCTCCTTCAGGGAAGGAGCTCCTGGTGACTGAGCTCCTTCCCTGGAGCTCAGTCACCAGGGAGGAGCTCAGAGTAGAGCCACTACTTCTCTACCTCGAGAGGAGTCAGCTGAGGTGGCTCAGACATCTGTTCTGGATGCCTTCGGGACGCCTCCCTGGGGAGACATGAGACGTCCGGACATGTCCCATCGGGAGGAGGCCTCGAGGTAGACCTAGGACACGCCTGGGATCGCCTCGGGGTCCCACCAGAAGAGCTGGAGGAGGTGTCTGGGTTGAGGGAAGTCTGGGCCTCTCTGCTTAGACTGCTGCCTCTGCAACTCGGCCCTGGATAAGCAGAAGACAATGGATGGATGGATGGATATATGAATAAATAGTGTTTCTCTTTGTTAAAACTGTCAGATCTGTGAGGTTAGACATGCTAGAGACAAACACACTTTTGCCTAAGCAACCTAACCTCCACATTAAGGAGCACCATGTATTCTGTAATCATGCTTTCACCACAGAGGGGGAGTTGTGGCCTCCTCCTGCCCCCGGATTAATGCACAGGCTCAGTCAACCACAACTGATCCTCTTAAACATAAGCAAGAATTGCTGCACCCAGGAAAGATATGACACATTTTATGTCAACATTTTTTTCTGTGTGGTGCAGTTTTGTTGTATCAGCTGCTTTATTCATTTCTATTTCTGTGGTTTGTTTCTCCTGTTTTGTAGGACGTAGGACCGATTGGAGGAGACAGAAACTGGAAGGGCATCGCCATCTCTCTGCTGGTGATTCTGCTTGTACTCTCACTTATTGGACTGTCCATTGTTCTGCTGTCAAAAGGTGAGGCTCCCTGCAGATCCTTTCACATAAAAATGATAATGGCATCACATTTAGCATTTACAAAACTATTAGAAACTAGTGATTATGTTTAATTGTATTCAAGTACAAGTAGCTGGCAAGTACATGTACGGTACAGGTAGAGTTCTGTAAAAGGCACTCCACTATCATAGCGTCCCAGAGAAGAGCCACTTCATGACCAATAGATAAATGCCTACGGTGGCCAGACCTGTCAAAGTCCACAGTGCACCTCCTTATCATTCTGCTATAGAGGAAGAAATGCCGGGGCTTATCCACCAGTGCGCAGCAGCAGTGTGCCTCCAAAATAGTGAAGGGGGAATTGCTTTGGTGAAACATTTCCACACAGGATGTCTAGCACTGCCTTATTACACAATGCAAATCTTTGACAAAACTGGTCTTTTGCTGGCATGTAGCTCCCTGCTTGGATTTGGAAAATGGTAACTGAACAGCTGAGGAAGAGAACCCGTGTTAAATGCGTGCTGGAAATGGCAGGCTGACAGTGTACCCAGAGTCTATACCCAGTGAGCCAGATTAAAGCTCTGTTAATTCATTATCACCACAAGGAGTCCACTCAGCCTCTCTGTTCCACTGCGCTTCTTGAAGAAGCAGAGGGGACACCTCTTGGACACATCACTGAGGGTGAAATTCCTAATTAGAAGCAGGATTTGCAGCTGGAGGAGCTACTGTGAACATTTTAGCAGGTGGCGTCAGGAGCATGGAGCTGTGTTTGATTTGGGTCCATTCATGTGACTGCTGTGTGGTGCTTTCAATCAGTCAATCAAATAGGTGCAGCTGTTTGATAATGCTAATCTTAACCCCAGCCCCCATAATTACATACATTATGTTACACTGACTTTTTGTCTAATTAAAAAAAAGAAATTTAACACGAGGGCTCTTTCTGTATGGTTTTGCCTTACTGCCTGGAGCTGCTCCATAGAGTCAGTGGCAGGCTATTAAAATGACCTTGATCGTGCTACCGAGGTGAGTAGGACCGTCAAGGTCATTTAAAAAGGGGGTTGTAGCAGCAGATTACCAAAAGTCAGGGTCCACTCTGAGGAGGTTACAGGTCCATGACAGGTCTAACACATACAGACAGACAGCTATTCACTCTCACGTTTGCTCTTTTGGGCAGGTAGAGACCAATTACTTAACCGGCATGTCTTTGGAACGTGGGAGGAAACCAGAGCAGAAAGCCAGGCGGACATTGTGAGAACATTCAAACTCCTCACACAGACAGCTTTCTTCATTTAAGAGAGGAAGGACTCCTGGGTAGTTATAGCAACTTGCACAGTAATGCCACAATTACAGACCTTGTCAGAGAGCAATCGTCTGATCAACTGAACACTTTCAAGTCAGTGAACAACCACAAAACTCTGGATTATCCATGGAGCTTGTGCAGATTATTCCATTCCTTATCAGATCTGCTCGTATATTTATGCACACATTTGATGTATCACTTTCACTGGATTAAAGTATCCAAATGTAATGTGAAATTATTTGGGGAAAATATTTGACTTCCATCTTAAAATCCTGGCACACAATGTCAAACAGAACAAGATAATGACACCTGACATGACCAGGGTTTGTCTGGAGACTAAAATCAAATTGTCTTAACAATCTTTTTGTAAAAAGCAAGTGAAAATCGATTATAAGCATCACGTCTCGCTGTGTTCATGTTTTACAAACTCTCTAGCTTGCTCTGTCCTCATTTGCATTTATATTCAGCATTGAGCGCACTAAGCACGCGTAACCGTCGAAGGCAAAGCAAGCCAGGTTTTAATTGTTTACCGAGGAAATATGAAGAAGGGGCAATAATAAAAAAACACAGAGAAGGGACTGCGTAAGACAACATCTGGAAGGGATTTACTGCCTCAATTGTCATTCAGCAGAACTCCTAGTTTTCCAATCATCTATAAAGAAAATGCTGTTTGTGCAGGTGCAGCCAAAGTTCTCCTCCTTTAATTATCTTACATCATATTGTTCTTTCTCTGCTTGCATATACATCATTCGTTCCAAAGATTCAATTATAATGTTCTTTACAATGTGAGTTTCCCTAAAACAAAAGCTGATTCTTACGATTTATTATAAGACGACCAAAAAAAGACAACAAGGACAAGCGACTGGTTGTTGTTGATGTATTAAATGTGTTTCTTCTTTCCGTAGATGACCTTGGCAAGTCCCTTGGTTCACAGCTGACTCTGGATGACCTCTTTCAAAGACGCTTCCAAATACATGATCCTCATGCAAAGTGGATCAGTGGTAAGTATATATAAAGACCAACATTCAGCCCAGAAATCAGTTCAAACACTGCAAATAACTAAATTAAATGAAAAGTTGATTGACAGTCCTATGTTCCCACAGCATTATGTTCCCACAGCTCTATGTTCCCACAGCCCTATGTTCCCACAGCATTATGTTCCCACAGCCCTATGTTCACACAGCTCTATGTTCCCACAGCCTTATGTTCCCACAGCCCTATGTTCCCACAGCCTTATGTTCCCACAGCCCTATGTTCCCACAGCCTTATGTTCCCACAGCTCTATGTTCCCACAGCCTTATGTTCCCACAGCCCTATGTTCCCACAGCCCTATGTTCCTACAGCCCTATGTTCCCACAGCCTTATGTTCCCACAGCTCTATGTTCCCACAGCCTTATGTTCCCACAGCTCTATGTTCCCACAGCCTTAAGTTCCCACAGCCTTATGTTCCCACAGCTCTATGTTCCCTCAGCCCCTATGTTCCCACAGCCCTATGTTCCCACAGCTCTATGTTCCCACAGCCCTATGTTCCCACAGCCCTATGTTCCCACAGCCCTATGTTTCTACAGCCTTATGTTCCCACAGCTCTATGTTCCCACAGCCCTATGTTCCCACAGCCTTATGTTCCCACAGCTCTATGTTCCCACAGCTCTATGTTCCCACAGTCTTATTTTCCCACAGTCCTATGTTCCCACATGTCTCTCATTTCTAAGACCCCGTTTACACAAAGGGAAAATGCAGATATTTCCACATGGTTCTGCCTCTCATTCACCATAAAACCCTGTTTTTATCTCAGGAAAATGACTATTTCTAAAAACTCTGGTCAAAGTGGAGATTTTGGAAAACTCTGGTTTAGCGATTGCATGTAAACAGGGAAACTGACGTCTTTGCATTGTGACACGTTGGTCTCTCGTTTTGTTTGGAATTTCAGATTGGCCACCTGTTTGCTGAATTATAGAAAGTTAAATGTGCGCTGTGTCTAAATTGCACCAACTCATGGAGGTGAGTTTAATGTCGGTGTGAGGGTTCGTCCCTCCACAGCAACCCCATGGTGGAGTAGTGGTGTTGAGCTCGAGAGAGTTTGGAAGCTAGTTCTCTCCTTCAAATCGCCAGCCATGGGATTGAGTGGCAAACTCCCAAGCACCAGGGGTAGAAATGTGGGAACTGTGGAAACATAGGGCCTAATTTTGAAAAAAAAAATCTTAGAAATGTGGGAACACAGTGCTGTGGGAACACATGCCCATTCCCTACGTAAGCACTGATATCAGTTTATGTCATTTAAGCGTTGCACTTGTTGCTTTTACATGTGTCTAACCGCACTTTAAATTGTACATTCATGTCATCTACTTGTAGTTTTGTATGGGTTCAACTCATCACTTCTTTCTTGATAGCAGTCCTTTCATTTCAAACTGGTATATGTCATTTCAGAACTGTCTTCATTGTTTGCTTTGCAGTAGATTTGATTCAATACTGACACTGTTTTATTTGTAATTTATTATTACCGAACATTGATCCTGTTATTATTCTTTATCTATGTTGCATCTGATGAGGAAATGCCAAGTCGCCTTTTAGGCTTCCATACTTGATAATAAAACAGATCCAGATAATGATTCTGCAAAAACTCAGATTCTATTTAAACTCAACATTTCAAAATAAATTTCCATTTGTGATATTTGTGCATCACAACTGCAGGATGGTTAAGATTCGGAAAAGATCTGGCTATGGCAAATCAACTATGTTTATGGCTGACATCACTGATAGGTACTGCAACGTACAAGGATGTTAAAGGGAGATGTTAATATTTTTCTTAAATGACAAAGGCAGCTTTCTGTACGCTGCAAATCACATAATGTTCAGTGTTTTCTGTATATTGGGTTTGTTTTCAGGCCTCATTACGAGATATTTCCCTGCCTACCAAAGTACTTTTTTTCTGATCATGTCATCTGTTTGCCTGGATGATTAGTGAAAACATTCCTTCATTCTGGCAGAATGAGGAATTCATGTGAAATCATTACACACATTAAAGGTTACTCGTGAGTGCGATGCTCTTTTACTTTAAAGTCCAAACATGCGAATGCAGCTCATCTGTTGCTCTTCTGTTCTCAGCATCAAAAGCTTTCAAAGTCAAGAGATACAACTTTCAGAACAGAAAAGAAACGGTCCATCAGACAAGCAGCAGCAAGAGCAAAAGGATTTAGACTTAGATTTAGACTTAGTGGGTTCATGGTGGCCAAATGTGCCTTCAGGATGGTTCACATCAGAACATACTTGTTTATTCAAACTGTTTTCAGTCATCTCTGGTTATGTCTATTTTAGGTTTTACTTGAATACACATCAGAGACTGTCTTTTGCAGTGCATGGGGGTAATGTTTGAATGAGGAATCCACAGATTTATGTGTCCCTGCTGGTCATCAGGGCAATTAACTCTGCAGCAATGTGCCTCTGATGGGAACAACTAAAGAATACTTACAGAAACTCAGAAACAATATGCTTCTAACTTTTCCTATCACCGTATACAGTCTGTATGTATGTAGCAAACCTCCTCCTGTGTTTCATGGAGCAGTTGAATACACTATACAGTGTTAGCTTTTTGTAGAGCTGCAGAGAAATAACGCTGGGATGGCCTATTGAAGTTTATTTCCAAATGTCTAATGTGTCTAACCTGTTTATTCCCATTTTGCTTTTACATACAAAAGATCAGATTACCTATATTATAAGAATATAGTTTACTACAAAAACATTTTACAAAATAAACAAAACAGTAGAAAACAATAAAAGGATTTTAAAAATTAAAGTTTATCACTGTTTCCTAAGATTTTACTTGAGACCATTGTACTTTGAATTCTCTGATGAAAACTGATACAATAATTTCAGTAGGATCTTTTTTTATTTTAGGCATCCTGGACAGTTTAAGACTTTAAAGTGAGTCTGTACATACCTTAAACCTGTCCAGACTCCTATACATTATAACCCTACTGAGCTCAACTTCAAAATGCTAGTCTGGAAAACCACAGCGGATGTTACATTTTTATTTAAATTGAGTTATTCTCTCTTCAACGGGAACAATTCAGTATACATTGGTTTCAGACACACATCAAGGCTTCCTCACTAATTAAAAGAAAGACTCAGTGAGACTGTAAAGTACTCAAGTGCAGCTCTAACATCAGTTTGACAGCAAGGTCACAGTGGCAGCATGAACAAGTTGGTGCATAGCAGGTGTCATGGTGACCATGCTCCACACTTCAGCAAGTTAGTAACTGCTAACTTTTTCTAAGTATTTCTAAAGTCATTAGTTTTGCAAGAAATGTGGTCACAGACCAAAGTCTGACACAAATGTAATCTGTGAGTTAAGTCAAGTGGAGCTGTCGCTGAAGTTAGTGCAGGTAATGGAACAGGAACAGGACTACCTGCATATTCTATAGCAATCTTTTCAATAGTTGTTGAGCCACTTCATCAGTGATCACAAACGTGAACCTGGATCATCGGACTGATTTGGATTCATTAGAGCTGATGCAAAATGTTGAGCCCATGCTTCTTTGAATTTGATTAGATAAGTCTTCTTACACTTCATTGAAGTGCCTGAATTATTGGATGAATGTGGCTCATAGACATAACAAGTCCTTGGACCTGACTGACCATACAGGTCATTTGTCCATGACAGCATTAGGCTGCACTGATATTTTTCATCTGTTTGGTGACATTTAGGCACAAAAGCAACTTGACAAGTTCAGGTCCCACCCATCCTCCCCGGCCTCCACCCTATGTAGAATTTATGACTCTTTAAATACGTCACCTCTCTTCCTCCTTCGCGCCCGTCATAATGTTTATGGCCTGTTGTAACTACAGGTCACAACAAGGTGCTCTCTGAAGCGACTTTCAGTGAATCTTTATGGGAGTAGAGTCTCTAAAGGATCTCTGAACTGACACCTATAACTCTAATCAAAGTAATTAAAGCTTTTTATACCTTAGCAATATGTAATAATTATGCCTTCATGAACTAATATTGATTGTGTCATATGGTAAAGGACATGTATAATGAAGAGGTTTGCTGTATGTATGTTGTGTGTAATTTGAAACAGACCAGACCTTTTTGAATACATCTAGTTCAGAAGTTTCTTTAGCCTTTTCCTGTTGCATCAAAGTCCATTTCCAAGCTGATCAGTGAGTGCTATGAAACGTAAGATAGTAGTTTTCCTGCTATCACAAACATCACAAAACACACCAATCAGACACAACATTTAAAACGACGACAGATGAGGTGAATGACATCGATCGCCTTGTTTCCATGTAATGCTCTCTTGGGAACCTCTGGGTCCCGGCATTCAGGTGGATGTTACTTTGCACATCGCCTCACTACAACAGCACTCCCAGCTGACAGCAGTCTGTCCCAGCAGGGATGTGTGCCCTGACAAACCAGGAATAACTCGTCACGACAACGAGCATAAGCCTGACCTGCCCTCCAAACAAGTAGTTCAGGTGGTAGAGCGGGCTGTCCACTAATCGCTAGGTTGGCAGTTCGATCCCCGGCCCCTCTATGTCGCTGAACTCATGGCAGCTCTGCTTCCATGTGAGTGTAAATGGGTGAATGAGAAAGACATTGTAAACCACTCTGAAACCTGAGGTTAAAAAAGCACTGCATAGGTTAAGAACCATTTACCATTTCCTCTTGTGTAAATCTACCTGCTTCTCTCAAACCCTCAGAGGCAGCAGAATATAAGTCTTTGAGCTCCATTAGAAAATCCTCCTTCTATGTCTTTTATGAAAAAAAAATACATTTCATTCATTGTAAAGTTTTTCCTTAAGAGAAAAAAAAGAAATAGTACTAAAAACTTCATGGAGACTGGAAACACAAGAGAGAGCACAGAGACTGCTTGGCTGACATGTAGCCTTGGTTCTATCATCTCTATAACTGGAAAATGGTGATGGTGGAGATTTTCTTTACATTGCACATTTATTCAATTTGCATCTGCTGAAGATCACAGCTGCCCTGTGAATATATCTGGCAGGTTATGCAGTTTGTTTGGAGCTTGAATTGAAGGCAGCAGACAAGGCAGTAAACAGAACATCTGACGTATTTATTTTACTGCTGCAGTTCACATGTTGGCATAGCGTTTCCTTCCATCTGACGAATGCCTTCATTCATTCTCTTTTCATCCCTGGTTTGCTCTCCACCAACTCGGGAGAAAAATATATCTCACCCTTTAACTGCTTCGCGCCCCAATGTGTTCACTAGCCAGACTGCAACTGGAAAAAAATCTGCATCCTGCAACTGGAATCCCAACGTTGATGAGATTTTGTCAGCAGGAAAAGCAAAACAATGCTCTACAGAAGAGAACAATGCATTACGCTGCAGAGCCTATCAGAGTCATTACAAATGGCCACTTCCACTAACGTTATGGACTCTGGTGTGATAATTCCTCAGATTACCAAGTCTTTGTGATCATACACGCAAAACCTCTCTGAATGCACTTTATCTACATTCTGGTGACGGATGAGGCGGTGATAGTTAATAACCTCCAGCTGTCGTTTGCTGTATCTTCTGCCCTCTGACTGCACAAAACCTTCACCTGCACGAGCAGAAAGACTAAGGACTATGTCAATGATAAACTAGTGGTGAGGTACTGAATAGCTGCAGAGCCACGAGGCAACCTTAAATTACATCCCACCATGAATCCTGATTCAACAATGTCCATTCAGCAATGACAACTACGTCTAGCGATGCTGCTACAACGTCAAGCCTGGCTATTTTCCTCACACTGCAGAGATGGGGGATCTATCAGCTGGGGGACAGTGTCAGCACTGGCCCAATGGAAGATTACCTTTGATTCTTACTTGTACCAAGACACCGGATAGTTGAGACACTTTTAATCACAGCTGAGATTAAACGCCACCGTTATCCTCCCAGCATTTTCTGATGGACCTGCTCTCAACTCAGGAGGACAGCAGGACCTTTTTCTAATTACTTCTGCTCTCAGATGTTTTATATATGCACTGATTTGATATGTGCACTACAAACTGTTTTTAAAAAAAGAACTGGAGATTGTTTTACTGTGGGTAAGAGTTTTTAAATGACAAGAGCTCTTTTGAGGATTTCCTTGCCTGTTGAACACAAGCAATCCATCTGTCTTTCATATTTATTTCCCTGTCATTATGCGCTAAAGTGATTTGAGTGTTTGCTAGTCTATAGCCCTCTTGGCTGAGATTGATGCCTTGGAGCTTATTCATTGACATTTACATGAGATGGGGACTTTCAAATGATTCAGACCTGTCAAATGCATTAATGGAAATCAGGCCTCCGTAGACTGTAAGGTTGGTTTGGGATTAGACTGCAGCTACTGCACGGCCCCCTGTCATTGTTTCGACTGTTGAAAACTGAAGTATAATCTCAGTGAGCTGACTTTTCTTCGACAGATCCTACTAAATAAGTTGTTGTTGTTCCCTCCCCTGTCAAGCCTCTGTCTCTTCACAAGTGCTGATTTCTTTTGTGTTGTTTTATACTTGGGAAGGACTTTTTGTTTTAACCTCTTTTAAGGATCTTAAATTCATGCTGTCTTGACATGATCAGTGGAGGAAAAAGGCTTTTGCTGGGTTGAGGTATGCTTTCTTTAGGAACTGATAACACCCAACATCCCCATGAATAACTCCCACAGTGGACCACTTTGGAGCACACAGTTTACATTCAGCTGTTGTCAAGTAGTGGTCTCCTGTATATAGAGCACTATGGACAATGAGTTTGTTCAGGTCAGCAGATGAACATCCACCTTCCATCACAGAATGTAAAGGAATGTTGCATCAATAAGAAACTGTTGCTGCATCATGCTGCATCCTGAACAAAGGATTTTAGTAACATGACCTGATTTAGGCCTTAAACATAGTGTATTTGCCATAACAGCCCATAATTTGTTCCTCATTACTGCTTAATGTGATTGGGTTCATCACTGCATGACTGCAGGGTGACAAATACACCATCTTTTTCACTCCTAGAATTTTTATTTGAGATATTCATTAAATCATTCTGACCAATCAAAGCAGAACTTTAAGATATCTGTAATTTAATTTTGTCTATTCAAACTAACAACTGAAGACATCTCAAATGTCATTTGGACGATTGGTAATACATTTGAACCAACCAGAATTCCAGTTTGAGATGTTTTAACGAGTTCAAACTTAATTCAAGACATCTGGAAAGGACAACGTAGATATCTTGAATTGAGGAGAATCTATCTTGAACTAGTCAGAATTAAACGGGAGATATCTGAAGCTAGACTTACAACAAACTCAGCTGCATATATCCACAGTCCTCACTGATATCATTTGTAGGAAGAATGACGGTGTGGATATCTACAATGACAACTAACTGTGAATCTGAAATGTTCTTTTTCACTGGGAAGAACTGAATTATAGATATCTGCAATACCTGTCCAGTCGAGCTATTAAATGCTAAAACAACTTGGCACGTACTGCAGCTCCAAGATTTCACCTGCTGATTAGTTTCAGGAATTAGTTGGACATTTTGGGAAAGACATTTGTGTTGCCTGGCAACATCAAGACTTAAGGGCCCAGATGCATAAAACCTCGCAATTCAGATTCATAACTAAAACTGTGTAGCCTAAAGGCACAACTGAGCGTGCTCATTTAATCTGCACATACACCTGGATCTGTCTCATAAATCTGACACTGTGAAACGGGTACACATGAACAGAACATAGTAAATGGATGTACGGTGGATATGGCCAGGACACAGACATGGCCACAACTTCTTGTTTGCACAAAGTCATCACATTCATCTGTAAACCGTCTGCAGCTGAGAAATGTCCAGTATCAGCATTCTGTGTGGCGGTGGGGAGGGATGATGCCAGCTCTACCTTGGGCACTTTTTAATCTGTTACTGTGCTCCAGAGTTAAAATGATTTGAATTTTAACATCACTTGCTGCTGAACTTTTCAAACCACATCCAGCAACAGCTGCCCGAAAAGGCTTAAAGCTGTCTTTTTTAAAAATCCACACATAGATTTAAATCTGTGTGTAAGTATCACACGTATGCATACAGTAAAATATCAGCTGTTAAATAAAAGCACACTCCAGTTTGTTCCGGTATCCATCCACTGCGGTCCAGATGCTAGTAGGGTATGTGCATTTATGAAATATGTAATTGAAATCACATAAATAATGCAAACTTTGAGGACCACACAACAAATGGCTGAGGTTGCCATGGAAACAATGTCGTGTGTGTGTGTGTGTGGCTTGAAGCTAACAGAGGTGACTGCAGTCCGGACTGCATGTACAGAGACAACTTCACTGTGACCTCTAATCAAGACAAATCAAACAGATCTCAGTTTTTCAGAAGACCGAACTGAATTTTGCTCATTCAGAAATGACAATCGAACATCGAGTCTGCACAGCTTTCAAAAGAAGAGAAAACCTCAGCATTAAATCTTGTACGAAGTTTTTAGTTTTATGGCCTGCTTGTAATCACTGAGACCTCTTTAAGTATGTGTACTTGATACAAATACGTTACTTGGAACATGCCTGTTTCTGTCCCAGAGAGAGAAGTCATCTATCGGAGCTGGGACGGAGATGTGATCAAAGTCAACACACACAACGACGAGACCGAGCTCCTGCTGAAAAACACAACATTTGTAAGTAAGCCAACGCTGTAAAGTTTTAAAAGCAACTAAATAATATATAAAGTCAGATTTTTTTCAGGGGTGCAGCATGTCTCATTATTACATAGGCCTGCTTTGCCAGTGGGCACAACAGTTATTCTGACCTCGCTATGGTCAACTCAAGGTTTAGCTTTTCACACAGGTTGTGAGAAGGCTTTGGGGGTTGCATCAAGACATAGCTGCTCTGACAGGCGTATCTGTAAAGTAATCTTAGTTTTCGAAAGCTGAAAGAAAAAAAACAATATGGTTATTGTGGGAAAAAAAAACAAAAAACATCACTATGCCTTGTTCTTCCCACAGGCTACTTTTAAGGCCTCAAAGTTTGCTGTTTCTCCAGATCTGAACTTCGTTCTTTTGGGATACGATGTCAAGCAGGTGAGAACCTCTTAATATTCCAGTTGCATGCATCCACTGATGTTTGGCTTGAGGCTGCAAATACTGGAGGTTTACAGTTCATGAACTAAAAGGGAGATCAGATCATTGAGTCAACACTGATCTTCATCTTGCATAATGATAGGAGTTTTCATAGCATGAAGGAAATTAAGATGCTTTATTTGTGAGACTAAAACACCACCCGCTTCTCTGCATCTCTGTAGGCTGTGAAGAATGCATTATTAAACACATGTTATTAATGTTTAAAGCCTTAAAAGTCTTTCCCTTGAACAGTTTTGATCAAAGGTTGACCAAAGGGAGTTTGGGGGTGTTTTTAATCTTAACTGTAACTATATTGTATGTGACCATCACAGTGCTGGATGCAAAGAAGTGTTTGTACAGAGCAATACTCAGCACACTCTTTCCTGCCTTGGGTTTTACCAGGGACTAGCCACAGCCCTGTCCACACACCGTTTAATATCTGTCACTCATTTGAGCAGATGGAAAAGTCTAAATAATGCCCTCAATCAGCGGGGCACTGTTGTTGTTGTTGTTTTTTTTTTAACAAACCAGATCTGAACTTCAGCTGGAGTAAAAAGGTTTTTTTGGGGCAACTCTTTTTAGTTGTGGACTCAATCATTTGATGAACGTACAAGCTTTTACAGCAGCAAGACAGTTTATGTGGCATTACATTAAAGTAAACTACAGAGTGTGGGTTGACGGTGATGTCAGCCAGAGCAACAGTGTGGATCACTGCTATGTTTTAATAGTTTTTGGACAACAGTGGAGCCCTCTGGCAGAGAGGAATGAGATGTATCAGGCAATGGACACAGAATATCACCTTATCCTTTATAGGACCAAACACTGGCCAACTGAGCTGTTGAGCATAATTACACTTGAACAGGGATGAGTAATGATATGGACCATCCAGGTCCATTAGACCATTAGAAAACAAAGTTAATGTGCTGGGTTGCAGTGGAAACATTGTGGAGCAATAAGAGCAAAATGCAACAAAGTGCAGTGGAATTACTTATTGAAGGACGGCGTCTATGAAGCATGTGTCTGCAACTGGAGAGGCACAAAGAGGGACAGATAAATACACTGTAAGTCTGTAGACATGCAAGGAGACAGATTCTCCTAAAATGAATACATAAAACACATGTGCATGTTCTTTTTACCAACTGTGGCGCTTTTTTTTTTTTTAGTTATATCATGTTGCAAGCTCTTCTTTTGCAATAATATAAAGATACCTGCTGAAGGAATTAGTGGCAACTACTGCTTATCTTGAGATCCAACTCCTAACATTCATACAACAGCAATGATAGAAACAGCATTGCAGCAACTTCATTGTTGAATTTGGACGTGACGTAATCACTTAGCCTTTTAAAACGATAGATTCACAAAGGAAAACATCCTCTCTGTGTGTCAGTATGACAGCCTTTACATGCTCCGACATTGTTTACAAGACCTTGAGATGCTGTTGAATGCTGTGTTGGTCTGTAAGCATTCGTTTCCTTTCTCATTTCTACCCACAAAGCAGTTCACTGTGTCTTGAGCTTCTACTGTACATTTAAGTCATGCCTGTTAGGCAGACCCCTGGGGCCTCATTTATCAAGCGTGCGCAGAAAGAGTTGTAAACTCTGTCGTACGAATGAAATTTAGAATGTGTGTAAGTACAAAAAAATCCGTATTTATCAAACGTGCGGACACCGGTCGTACGCACACCAGTAAGTAACCGGTGACGATAAATCCCACCTGTTCCTAACAACTATGCTCATGCATAGTTCGGGTCATTTGCATTCAGAAACACCTCCAATTGACCATATATGGTAGCAACAACCCTTAAAACACGTGAATAGATTTTTGATCCTCTCACCGAAATCATGGCAAAGAGGGTGAAGAAGAGGAATTTCTCCGATACCGAGATTGAGGTATTATTAGGTGAAGTTGAAACAAACCAAAAAATACTTTTTGGAACACTAAATGCAGGTGTGACCAACAAAAGAAAATGCTGCGTGGGAGAAAGTGACGACTACTGTTAATTCTGTTAGGTCAGAGAAAAGATGATTCTCAGAAATTAAAAAGAAATGGTTTGATATCAAACTCGGTGCCAGAAAACGCATCACACAGATGCGAAATATCTGTAACTGGAGGAGGACAAGCAACAACCCAGCTTTACCCATGGACGCTCATATTGTCGGCACCATCGGGGACACAGCACTGTGGGATTATTCCTGATGGAGACACGGACACTCTCCCAACAGAACCAGCTGGACCATCGATCAGTCACACTACAGGTAAAATGAAAAGCTGGACTGAGGTGTTTCAAAAACATTTTAATTTGTGGATCTGAATTAAAATAAACGTGACGATAATCTGATGTTTCTTTAATAACTTAGAAACTCAAGCCAGTCCTGCCTGCACTCAGGAGCCAGAGGAGTTGGAGGAACAGGAGCAGCCGGGGCCATCCAAACCCCATTGGGTGCGTCCTGGCGGGACGAGGGTGCTGACGGAGGCAGTGCTGCAGAATCAACACGACACCACCAAATCCATCAGTGAAATAAGCGATCAGCTGACCAACATCGCCAATACTTTACTTCAAATCAGCGAGTCACTGGCACAGATTGCTGAATGCACATCGCAAATGTTAAATAAATAAACTTTAAAAATGTTGAATGATGAGATTATTTTCCCACACACACTTCGAATCTGAAACATGCAGATTTATCTAAAATCTCTGTATGATCCTCTCGTTTAAATGGCAGCAACATTCGAGGGTGGGACAGGAGGGGTCATTAGCCACTGCTTCAGTGGATTTACCCGATCTCCTATAGAGATGTTACAATAAACCACATGAAGCCCAGAAAATAATTTTGAAATGTTGTAACACTCACCAGTCAGCCAGCCATCCTCAGCAGCTCCTGCTTGGAGGTGCACACCCACTAAGTAGTTCTGCAGAATGAATGAGTCGTGCCTTCGTCCAGGCCACCGGGCAACAACGTTTAACAGAGACAGATGTGGATCGCAATTTTTTTGTATTGATTAAATGAAATCCTTTCATGTTCATGGATCTGAATTCATTGTGTGATGGTGCTTTGACTGAGATGCGGCTGCAACCTATGGCTCTATTTATGTTTGGGAATCCGGTGATTGCGTGAAATCCTTGTTTAGTTTCTGCTTGCTTTTGAGCACTGTGATTCTCTAAGTGCATTCTCTGTGTAGTTTCTCTGTTCTACCACTAGGTTTTGTGTGTACGCATGGTCAGAGTTGTGCTGAAATTTACACGTTTCTACGCACAAGTACAAGTTGATAAATCCCATACTTTGCGTGGAAATGCTCGTACGCACTCATTACGCACACATCTGTGCGTACGCACGCTTGATACATGAGGCCCCTGGTGTGGTGTCTTCACAGAGCATTCGCGTATGTGAATAACATGCAAAAGAGATCAGTAATCCAAACACGCTTTTATGTGCTCTGCTGGTTATGACGACGCTGTGGTTGTGCAAGAGATTTCACAGAGTAGGTTTGGACTGATCTGAAAGAGAAAATGTTGCCAATGAGCATCTCAGTGAGAATTCCTTCATGAAAGTGAAATACAGTAAAGAAAAAGAACATATCTCACAGATTTGACCGACAGATTCACCATCAGCATCTCTGGAAAATGTAGAATAAGTAAAACTGATGTAGAACTGTTACTGTTAATGAGTTCAAGGAAACTAGCCTGATGCTTCCATTTAATCAACAAGCAACCTTTCAAATTAAAACGTGTGTTCTGATTGATGCTCTCAGTGAAACGCACCATAGAGTAAAGAGCAAAAGCAAAGCCAAGGTGTTCTACATTCCCAAAACTATTGACGAGAACAGAAATGGTTTTTGATCACTCCACTCCACCTGTTTTAACCCCCAATGATCTAAGCTCATAAACATGCGGACCCATGACAATGTCTCAGTCCTTGGAGAGCATTTATTGAATTACAGTGAATAAAAGGAACATTTTTCTCACCACAGTGACAGATGGCACAGGGGATCAACACAGTAACACCTGATCAATGCAGTCCAACAGGACAGCCAGCATCAGGGCATTTCTCTCTTCCTTTTAGACTGTATTTTCACCACATGCAAGAACGAATTCGATGTGTCTCAAATTGTGTGTTTTCTGCACTTCAACTTGCCATTGCGAGTGAGTCGGTGGATGAATACGTTCACACAGATAATAATGGCTCCGTTTAGTGCACCCTGAGTGCATGGAGGGTGTACTCGAAATGATTCAGAAGAGGAGTGTAAAATGCTTTTGTCAAGACGGGGTGGGGGTTTGAACCAAGGTGCGGACACAGAACAGGCAGAAGCAGGCAGAGTCTTAATGGGGTTAATTAAATCAAAACCGAGCAAGATACAACCAACGAGGAGTGAAACTACAAAATCAAGAATTACACAAACACAGAAGGGATCCGGGGACAAACTCAAACACTAACAAAATAAGAACAATATATAATAAAGAACTAAACCCAGGAACAAGCTGAACCAAACCCTTTACCAAAACTATAGAATCAACCAACCAAAACTTTAACTAACTACAGCAAGAAAACCGAAGAAACCCACAGATGCTTTAACTAAGCAAAACTAACAGACTACAGACAAAAACCATTGCAGAGAAATAAAGCTAAACTAAGGCGGGAGAACAGATTGAGGAAAACCAGACTTAATACAGAAAAAGGCCGAAACTACAGAAACCAAGGAGTAACTCAAACTAACAAACAGAATACAGACAACAGAAAACAGGTAAGAACAAACTAAAGCAAGACAAACAAAACGGGCTACTCACAAAACCTAAATCTAACTAAAGGGGACGGGGAGGATCTGGGGAATGCAGGCTGGAAGTTTGGGTGTGGGAAGTCCAGGTGAGGCAGGCAGAAGCACAGGGAACAGGTGGGAAACAGAGCAGGGTCCAATAGTAAACAGGGAACATTGTCCTATGGTCTGGCAGAGGTTGAGTGAGTTGTGTGAGTATTTAAAGGAGCTGATCAAGTCCAGGTAGACTGCTCTCTGCAGCTGCCTTGAATCCTGTAATCAAGAAGCCAGCAAACAGGGCTGGGCCGACAGAGCATGTGAGGGAGTGTGAGGGGGGGGAGCAGGGGCTGGAGCAGGGATCCTAACGGCTTTAGACTCTGGAATAACTATGAGTAAAAGTGTTCAAACTAGTCTCACCTTGACATGACGAGCTACAACAGTAAAATGCTGTTTGTGCATTGCTGCATCAGTGATCACCATCAACACACATTTTCAAGTTGCATTATTAGGCCTTGACCTCTGCTCCAATAACATCAGGTGCCCATTGCTATAAATGACACGAAGAAACTGTTATCCAAGACGGCATTTCAGTGCTAAATACTTTTATGGAAAAGGCAAGTGGATGTTTTACTGGCAGTAGTAGTAGATTTATATTTTATACTATGGGCCATGTGTCACATACAGCTGTAAATCTGCATTGCATATTGCCAATGTTAGCATCATTCATCATTAGTTAATTACCAGGAGGTGGTTTAGGAGATTACAGAAGAGAGTTTTTCAGAAGGTTTACAACAGCATTGTATGAGAACATTTTTGTAATGTTAGAAAAATGCAAATAAGCAGCTGTTGCAGTTGGTTCTGTCCCCCTGTGTCATTCTCAGCGGGTCAGGATCTGTGAATCTACAGTTCTGTACAGGAGCTAAGGGCCGGTGTCTGTCAACCACTGACTGTGAACCGACACATTTAATCTCCTTCAGCTACGCTTTGAGTGTGAAAGGCAAATTATAGAAATGTCACATCACTGTTTTCTTTGCATAAGTAGCTAACATTAACAGTTAAAGTGTATAACTGTGGTTTATTCTAGCTGTGGTGAGACAGTGGAGCTGCTGACTTGTCGGTGTGCAACAATAGGGGGGTCTTTGAGGGACTTCAATGGTGACTTTGGCGTTTAAGTGCAGTCAAGTTTTTTCCTGATTGGAAATGACTGCTGTAGTTCATCCAGCTGCCATTTTTCCCCAGGTGTGTCCCTTTACCTGAAGACGTCCACGTGGTGTAAAACACAACTTGGTTCATCAGACCAGGCCACCATAAGTTGCATAAAGTGCAGGTGGAGGCAAAAGAAAGACGGTAATTTCAGTTCAGGAGAGCCTAAAGCCTGAAAACCTTATTCAAAGTCTTCCCCTGTTTAAACAAAACAAACAGGTCAGTAAACAATCAAACAACACATACCACAAAAATGAATCTCTACATAACGAAACCTCGTCAAACCAACCTAACAAAGTCTAAGTCTAGACAGATCAGAGATTACAACATAGAAGCATGAAAGATGCTGGTTGACTTTCAACTCTAATGGTTAAGTGTGTGGCTACATAATTATATAGCTTGCCTCCAGCATTTTTATTGTTTATGAAATTTAGGTTGCTTCTTGCAGCACTGCAATAGTTTAACCTACAAAATAATCACTGTTCTCTATCCTACATCAAGCCTATCAGGAGCTCGTTGTGTTAATCTGATCGCAGTAGAAATGATCCAACTACACAGCAGAAATAAAGGACTGCGGCCCCCAAGGTGGGAATCTAAAGATAGAAACCGGCTGTGCACACAATACTGGGAAACTCATTAACATTGCCGCATATAAAGGACATTCATTAGCTACCATCTGTAAGGGAGAGCAGCACTTTGAAAGATCAGAAAGTGCTTCAGTTTCATGCATTCATCTTGCACTGCGCTCTTCAAATGTCGAAAATGGACCCAAAAAACTGACTGGGAATGAAGCATGTTCTCAGATCCAGTGAGGAACTCCTTGCCAAACAGTTATCAGATGGTGCTGAAAGGGTGCTGCTTTGTGTGGACTTGACTTAATCATGTATATCATTGTGCAATTGTGGTTTCATGGCCTGGGTGTCTACATCACAACAGTGCAGAGGAGAGTATTTAAAGGCTGCTGCTTCAAAATCAAAATCAATATGGGCTCATGTTAGAGGTCAGTAAGGTTCTGAGCTTGTAAAGAGATGATCACAAATACCTGCAAAGTCTCCAATCATAAATCAACTTTTGTAAATCCTTCAAATAAATCTGTAGAGAAAACTCACATTTGTGTATGTGTAGAAAAGATCTGCATTAGAAAAAAACAGTTAGACACTGAATGAAGAAGTGGTTCTGTGCACGGCTACATACACATTTATCTTTTAATGATATCTCATAGTGCTGTAAAAACTAAAGGTGAGCCTTTCATGTGTAGCATGCAGCTATTTTGCTGTCGTGCTAAGCTAACACAGCTGTCCCAGTCTAGATTTTGACCTCAGGAATCTATATGTCTTCTGGAAAGAAGCTCTTTTTCTGTTTCTGTTTTCTGTTTTAACTTTTTTTCAAAAAATGTTTTCTACAACGGTAGTTCAGTAAATCAGACATGCTTCATGTTGAATTTCAATATTCTACATCTAGGTGTGAACATTTTTCATTTGATTAAAAGAGAACTGTGGTAAATTGTCTGGACATACAAAACAGACATGTTCCGTCACAAATGTGGTCATTGTTGTCTTCAGGAGTGTCTGGATTTGCTGAAGTACTTCTAGTAGTTCTGAAGCAGTCCCACGCTGTAATAACTGCACTTACTAACCAAAAACTAAAAAATCTTTTAAATCTTAGCAGCACTGGTGTCCAACTAATTTTTCTGCGAATCAACAGATTACTGGCAACTCAAATCTAAAGCATTTGGCCATTCATGTGACTCTTTATTCATTTCTGTGGAGGAGGACAACACATGAAGTGCTTTTAAAGTGGTAATTGTGGGGCACGTTAAGCTTCACACTTTAAATATGAAAAGAGGCCCTGTGATAGACTGGCGACATGTCCAGGGTGTCCTCTGCCGTCGCCGGCTAGGATAGACTCCAGCCCCCCCGCAACCCTGCAGAGGATAGATAATGAATGGATTGATGGATGGATGGAAATATGAAGAGTAGGGCTGTTTATTTTGCATGCTGTTAAAAAATCCCACAAAAAGACCAAAACCACCAAGGTGTCAGTTCAAAACATGCTTCTTGATTGATAAAAATGAATAGTTAAAAGACAAACTGAGCAGTTTAATGCAGTCATCAAGTTCATTTTTTACTTGCAGACTGTGCGACAAGGTTTCAAGAATTCAGCTGTTAGTCTGCTGTGCTTTGTCCCTGGTTGAAATGTTTCTTTATTGCAGCTGGTGCCTCCAATTGGCTTCTTGTCCAGTACAACAGTAGCTGAGGTTCAGGAGTAGAAAACTATTTTTCAGCCATCAGTGGTCTAAACTTGCAAACATATGAGTGAGTTATTGCACGATTCTCTTATATGATAAGGAATAATGAGGATCTCCATCCATCCATCCATTATCTATACACCGCTTAATCCTCTGCAGGGTCGTGGGGGGGCTGGAGTCTATCCCAGTCGACTCGGGCAAAGGCAGAGGACACCCTGGACAGGTCACCAGTCTATCACAGGGCTACACATAGAGACAGACAACCAAGAACACTCTCATTCACATCTATGGACAATTTAGAATCACCAATTAACCTCAGCATGTTTTTGGACTGTGGAAGGAAGCCAGAGTACCCGGTGAGAACCCACACTGCACAGGAAGAACATGCAAACTCCACACAGAAAGATCCCAGGCGTCCTAACCGGGACGCGAACCGGGGATCTTCTAGCTGTGAGGCGACGGTGCTAACCACCGAGCCACTGTGCAGCCCCTAATGAGGATATAAATCAGAAAAAAAACTAATGGTCTATACAAGCATTTGATGAACATCAGTACTGCACATACTGTATGCAATATGCATATTCAGTCTTGTATGCAGTATATATACCAACCGTTCATCTCAGAGCATTACTAAGGGGTAACAGCATGTACACGGTCTTTAAGGGAAAACGTAATGCTGCTTGACTTTACCCTTTCAAGGTGGACAATCAGACATGCCAAGATAGTTTAGGTTTATTTTTTGGTAGTTTGATTTTTTGTTTAGTGCATTGAGGCATCAGAACATGTCTCTGTCTGTCTGTCTGTCTGTCTGTCTGTCTGTCTGTCTGTCTGTCTATCTATCTATCTATCTATCTATCTATCTATCCATCTATCTATCCATCTATCTATCCATCCATCCATCTATCTATCTATCCATCCATCTATCTATCTATCCATCTATCCATCCATCCATCCATCCATCGTCGGGGAAAACTTGCCCTGTTAAAAAGTCAACAGTGAAGTGAAGCATGCAACATAATGTGTATATTTGTTAACCTTCAGCCAATACCACGATTTACTTTATCGATGCTGCTTCTGTATGAACTTCTCTCCACCTGCCGTACTCCACCCTTCAGCAAAGGGCAGAAAATAAACCCTGACCCATCCTGCAGTACAGGGAAGCAGCAATCAGTCTCTGCTACCCGTATCTGAAACAATCTGCTGCTACCTTTGCTGAAGATTTACTGTAAGAAATACACGCGATATCTTGAGAGTCCAAAAAAGAGGCTGCTGAGGAGGCGTTTGATGGCAGTTGCGTAGGTGAGCAAACCAATCTCTCATTTCCGTTTTTGACACTGAATGTGCCCTCAGGAAATTAAAGATTTTAGACCCATGACCCCGACCTCGGTTGACTAAATTACACTCTGAGTCCTGGTCAGAACACAGATCCAGTCAGATCCAGTTCATCGATATACAACACAGAGGACAAAAGGACTGAATAGAAAAGTTCTTCCTATATGGAAGAAGAATCAAGTATTCAGAAGATATGGCCATTCTTGGTCCGATACTCAGTGAAGCAGACAAAGAGAATGAATCCATGGATTCACCAGCGGTCATGCTCATGTAAAAATGTCCAGTTAAGCTTGTCTCCGAAAAAAACAGAGTTCCTATACAACTAAACTGCATTACAATTCAAGTTTTTTTAACCATTAAATTAAGTATTATCTCCTGGTGGGCTGCACGGAGGCGCAGTGGTTAGCACCGTTGCCTCACAGCTAGAAGATCCCATATTGCGTCCCGGTTAGTGGAGTTTGCATGTTCTCCCTGTGCAGCGTGGGTGTCCACCGGGTACTCCGGCTTCCTCCCACAGTCCAAAAACATGCTCATGCTGAGGTTAATTGATGATTCTAAATTGTCCGTAGGTGTGAATGAGAGTGTGCTTAGTTGTCTGTCTCTATGTGCAGCCCTGTGATAGACTGGTGACCTGTCCAGGGTGTCCCCTGCCTTTGCCTGAGTCAGCTGGGATAGACTCCACCCCCCCCCCGCGACCCTGCAGAGGATAAAGCGGTGTATAGATAATGGATTATCTCCTTGTTAGGTACCTTTATGAGATCGCAGGAAACATTTCTGCTCTCACAGAGTCACAAAGTGCATTTAAGAAAGGAGTTGTGGTGGTGGCTTAGTTATGCACAGGAATTTCACCCAGGAGACTCGGATTCATTTTGTCTAAATCACCGGATGCAGACTTTGGGTATTAACCTGCCATATTCACTGTGCATTTCATGCAGCTTTCTCCTTCAGGTTGGTACACACTACAGGATAATCGGGCCGATTTTTGTCCTCATCTCCACCTTAGGATCAAAGCCAGCAAAGGCCCGATTGTCTGATGTTTGCAAACGACATGGTGTCTGATGTTCCTGTGGTGTGGGGTGTGTTAAGAGTGATTTTGTCCGGTCCGATCCGCTCGGAAGGAGAGATCGTAGACAATGAACATGTTAAATATTTGCGACTAGAAACCCTGTAGTGTGTGGGGGTTTCCTCTGAGAGGAGCCGAGCACGCTCAGTGTGTGATGTCACGTGTAGCGGAGCAAAAGCCAATCAAAACGCGAGCTGACTCAGCTGACTGACGGAAGAGGAAGTAAAAACAAACAAGCAGAGTTATCGTTGCTAAAAAAATAATCAGATTAATCATGATAATGGATTAAACGCGTCAATTTTGACAGCCCTAAAAAATCTCTTATCAAGTTATCAATTAGATTACTGGTTACTGAAAAAAGGAACGCTGTTAGTAATGCTGTTATTTATAGTGACATTATTCCCATCATTTGTTTACACTGAAGTCACGTTTGACTACGAGAGATTTGGAATACTGAGCGTGAAGAACCTGATAGTCTGCTGAAGGATGGGTTAGTGTGTGGTGTGTTTTGTGGTGAACACCACACACTATAAGATCAGAAGAGAGAGATCTTGTGTGATCTGTCTTTTGCTATCATCAAGTGTGTGGTCTCTAAATCTGTGAAGGTTTGAAGAATCCTGTAATGTGTGCCAGCCTTTCCACGTCACTATCTGTTGGTGGGTCTTTTTCAAAATCCTATTCACTCTGGCAAACCCCAGCAACAACCTTGAAGACTGTTGTTTGAATGAAGACTTTGATCGTGCAGTAAGGCAGGTCTTCCTGGTTCTGTCAGTAATTTAGCCATTTCATTGACAATGCTCAACTCCCTGCACACACATGTTCCATCAAAGTAATTCCCCCCCTTCAAGCCTTAGAAGGCCACCGTCACCACATCCTGAGCTTAGCTTTACCCAAGATCACTGTGACTGGTTCAAAGAAATCCAAACAAGCCAGAGTGTTTTCCCCCAGTAGCAGAATGGTAATGAGGTCCATCCTGACCATTCTCCAGCGCTGATACAGTGCTATGGCGATGAGTCTGTAACATCTAGATTAATGTTTCATTTTATTTGCTGTTTGCTTAGAATTAGGCATCAAAACCACTTTGTTTGGTTTATGAACAATAGAATGGTTTGGGTTCAAATACAACCCTTTCATAACAGGTTTGAAGCTTCTAATCCATTTCCTGGATTATCCGGTTGATGAGGCCTGCACCATTTAATATACAACTGATTGGCTAAAAAGTACCACCAAATAAGTTTCTTTCAAAACATAACTGAGATGCAGTTAAGGTCTATAGGAACTACATTTTTTTGGAGGCCTGGCACAGTCCATGTAAAACACTTGTGAGTCCACCCCCTTTTGCAGAGGTGATAAGTGCATGGAGCCCTTCTCCACTGTCACACAGCAACAGAGACCAAGCTGCACTATGCATTGTCAGCATGAGTCTGGCAACCTGTCACCACAGTTAAAGCCGCAGGTCAGCCGCCTCACACTGAGGGCCGAGAAGATCATAGGAGTGTCAAGCAACACCCAGCATATCAGCAAAACATCATCTCAGGTGAGAAAAATAAAGTTGGAGCCCAGTCACTGTGAACAGCAGCCTCCCCCCTCAGGCAGGTGTTACAAAGTCCCTCACTACAGGCTGTGCAGATACAAACACTCTTGTATCCCTAAACCCATTAAACAACCAATTGTTCACCGCAGCAGTGACTGATTGTTGCTGATGATGACTGTTCACTGATAGTGCTCGTGAATGTGTGAATGTGCAATAAGCAATAAGGCCAGGAGGTAGTACAAGCAGCTTTACGCATTCTTGATTGTTTCAGCTTTAATTTTGAGCATTTCTGAACTCTCTATATTTATTATTCCTGAGTACTGTAGTGTATTATTCATCTATGTATTCATAAGATGTAGGATTTGCATTGCTGTTGGATTATTTAGTCCTCTGCAGCAGAAGCAACACTGTGTATCCAAGGCAGATCTCCCTGAGGGACAATACAATCTTATCTAATCTCTTATCTTTATCATACTACCAACAACCTGAAACTGGGTTACATGAATAATCAGGTTAACAATATGGCTGTTAACTCAGCCGGCAGCATCTTGATAATTGAAGTACTTCTTGGATCGGTAGGCAGAGATCTGAATCAGCTTTAAATAAGGTTCTCGGCACAGTCCCTCGGTGCATTTGTGGTGATGACATGTACATGTAGAGCTAATTAATCATCAGTTTATTTGAGTGTGATCTCAGCCCCTTTTACAAATACAAATAGTGCATTAGTCAGTTTACTAAACCTTCTGGCAGATCATATAGAAGTCATTTATAGTGTTATTAATACACTCTAAAGTACGCTGTTTGATAATCCTCTTTATTAACCCTCAAATGAATGCAGATGAATGCATAAATATGCTTACAAGGAGGATTATCTGGGTTTAAAATCAACATTAGGATGGAAATTTTCTACTTAAAGGTTGATTTCCACAAACTAATCCATAATTCAAAGTTGCCTCCCTTCCATCTCCCAGACTTCCAGCCCTGGGGAGTACAGTTCCATATCAGTGGCGTATACCGGCAAGAACAAGTGCATAATTCAATGCATAAGAGAAAAAAGGAACATTTTGTGATTGAAATAGAGCTCTGTGATGGCCGCAAAGTGCACCTTTCCCCCATGCTTCCTCTTTGTTTCTGTTAAAAAAAGAAGGGCAGCTGTGACTCTGTTGTGCTGACATGCATATGTTGCATGCAAGTAGTAAAAATAGGAAATGCAACAATGCTCATTTATGACATTCAATAACAGCGAATGCTTGTTGCAAAGCACGACACGTAACCTCTTCCCTTGCTGTTCCGTTTTATAATTCGATGGCTGCAGGAACATTTCAGCGTGAACTAAGCAGGCTTGATAATGAGCTCTGTGCGCTTGATGGGATTGACGCAGCAGAGCTTTAGAGGTGCTATCTCCTCCTGAGATGGACGGACTAGATGTGTTCATCATCAAAGTGACAGCTTGAACCTATGGAGAGTAATGGCGTGCCCCTGCACCACTGTCTCCAGCTGTCTCATGAATTTATCATAATCATGGCCTCTCTCTCTCTCTGCTGTACTGTACTGCTGCGTCAAAGCTTTCCATAGATCTTAGTCTGTTTTTTTTGTGGTCAGCAGCCTTATGGGAACATTACAAAGGGCGTTTTCAGGGCTTGAATTGTTCGGCTCGGCTCACACAATATTTTTGGAGGTGCTGATTTTTGCAGTTTATCAATTGTTCTTCATCAGGACGTACATTTTAAAAACACTCTAGTAAGCAAAGATCACCAATTAGTCAGCTGTAACAACATCCAAGCATCCACTTCAGAGGTTGTAATGAACCCCACTTTTCTTTTCCACACTTGGAACTTTCAAATCATTATTAAAAATGTCTCAGTGCATCTCAAAAGTACATACAAACTACTGAATATCTGCCATTTAAAAACCTCACTGTGTTTGTAGATCTGTGTTGTTAGTTTGTTTTATACCCATTTTGTTCAAAATGGTCTTTAACCAGCACTGTTCAAAAGATACTACATGCACTAAAGTATAAAACATATTTTAAAGAAATGTTTCTGCATCTAGCTTTTTTTTTTTTTTTTTTTTTAAAAACCAGTGACTTGAGAATTTATAGAAGTATTTTTAAAGTATTTTTAAATCAAATCTTGTTCCTGACCGTCTTCGAGGCGGGTCATGCATGAACTGTCCTATGACTACCCACCTGTCACTCAAAGCAGCCATGCCCTTAATTCTGCATAATTGAAACCCTCAAAATAATTTATACAGGTGACTTAAATAAAAGCTCACCCCCTGTACAGTTGTCATGAATGGGGAAAATATACTACACAGACTAAAACTGTTTTTTTTTTGCTGTAACTATGAGTTTTTCTGTTGAGCATTGTTCCATGATGGTCAATGGGACTAACTCATTTTCTAGCTTCCACTTGTCTAACCTTTGTTATTGAATGATACTAAATCCAGTCACTTTACCTCTCAGACAGGGTGGTATGACCTGATGTTTACTCTCACTTGTGTTTAGAAAGACCACAATAGTCGAGATGACCACCAGCAACACAGCATGTGATCAATCTGAACCATGAGTGCGTGGCCCCACTGGTGTACAGGGAATAGAGTACATTATAATTCATCAAAGTGGAGTTGGATGATCAGAAAGTGTCTGAAACCCTTCCCCTAACATGTTTACGATGCTACAATTGGGGCATGATCTGGAATTTCTGAACATTTTTAAAACTCACATCACCATGCGAGAATGAAGGCCCCAGCATGTAGGCTGTGTTGTGCTGTGATTAAGAAGACGGGCAAATGCACCCGACTGGGCTGGACTCAGGTTACTGAAAAAGGGAGAGTGGGCTGCTATTATGTTTGTGTGATAATAATACATGTTAAGCAGTGTCAAATGACAAAGAGTCTTTGGAAGGAGATCAAGGATGCAGTGCAGTGATGTCAAAAGGAGGTTATGTGTCGTGACCATTTAATGTGATATCAGGGGAACAAATATAAATGATACCAGGAACAGGTGTAAACAGTTGGGCCTTCAGATGTGTTCGAACTAAAATTCAAACCTGAAACCACTGTCTAGAGCTTCATGTAAGCAAATGTACATGGATGTCATCTGGACAAATCAGCAGAAAACTACGTCACCCTTAGCAAACCATGATTTAAAGAAAACATCAGAAACCAGCCTCGTGAAAGAGTAAAGAAACCTCTGCAGCTGTGAACTAAACGTGGAAACATTCAAGGTACCAACATAAAGGAACAAGTTGGCCAACAATAATAAATACCTCGTGGAGGAAGTGTGTGTGATATGCTTTGCTGGAAGAACACTGAAACAGTACAATGCAGAAATGTGCTGGCTAAGCACTGTGGGGGGAAATACGACCAGACCATCAGACTGAATCAGACTGCTTAATATTCACAGAACTGGAAAGTACGTTCATTCCTCTGCAGCTGTGTGCAACATACCCTTACCTCAACACCCTTCTATGCAAAGGTGTGCAAGGCTATTTCATTTTTAGACATTCATCCCCTTCTCAAAAAGCTTGGGAGCGTTGTTTTCACTGGAGTCATCTAGTCAGTCTACAGTATGTGGTGATTCAGCAACTATATGATCCTATAGATGACAAACACATAGGGAAACCATTGTTTTGCTGTGTATACACTCATTATAAAGGACAGAAGTATGGCTGCTGTCAAACACTGTACAGTCTCAGAACAGGCCTATTCCATTCAACATACAGAAACAGAAATTCCACATATTCAAGTGTTAAGGGATTAAAATGTACATGCACATATTTTCACCTTTCAACTGTGAATATTGAATTCAAATAGTAAACCTTCACAGCAAACACTGAATTTTTTACGACACTCAAATAGTAAATGGAGTTTCACATCAAAAGCTCTGCTGTCGGCATTTATTGCGCCTCTTGCAAATGTCACTGCATCCGTCCACACTCTGTGAAAAACTGACATTTAGATCTGTTCATACACCTTTGTTCAGTCACCCCCATATTTTCCTGTTTTACTCATGTCCATCCTCTCCACCTTGTTATGTCCACAGTCATGTACTAGAACAAGAAGACAGGCCGTTTTAACAGCATCGGGATACGTGAGACGTGAGAAAAGCAACAGTTAAGTGTTAGAATTTGAAATGCTTTTCAGTCACAGTCCTGACTCTGCAGCAAACACCACCGACGTGATATTTGCAGACTGATTTTTCAGTGCCATGTAACCCCAGGCTGCAGAGAGAGCACACACACCACCACACACCACATTCAAGCACAGCACTGCCGTCTGAAACAGCCTCTCCAAACATTCTCCTGTCTCATGTGTCACCCATGGCTGACAGCCTTATCAAGGAGTCATCACAGAGCTGTCACCTATGAGGGGCGTCTGCTGAATGATGTTGACGTCTTTTTTTTGGAGGAGAAGAAGAGCAGTCAAGTTACAATAGTTTCATTTTCCCCTTCCTGGAGAATTCTCCTCTGCACAGTGAAGAGGGAAGTCCAAATTAGGAGTGAAGGCTGGTGGCGAGTGAATCAGCCAAGCAGACTTCACGCAACTGATCTTTCGCTGAGGGGGATGGAGCAGCTCGACAGCATTTATCATACAGCTCTGGGGTGTGCTTACTGTAACATTGTTATGCTAATGCTGCAGCTGATTAGCATGCCGAGACCCTCAGGTATTGAACCATTATCTCAGTGAATCCTAAAACAGAAGCTTTGTGAGCGGATACTCTCCGGTCATTTCATCACACAAGCAGAACAAATTAGTGGAAGCTAAAATGCTGGATTAAGTGGCACTGCAGAGAGAAATCTAGATCATCATCTCCATCTCAAATGCTTTTATTTACAGGTAACTGCAAAAGGATAATCTGAGATCAACCACCATACCTAATTATACAGTTAAAAAACTCCCCCCTCTGTGGTTCATTCCCCTCAAATGTTATTTCTTACAAGGTTTAAGCGTTTTGACGTAACAAATGAATCCTACATTATATTCGTCATACATACATTAATCTAAATGTGATATTCAGAGGAAAGCTTTGTGTGTGTTGCTTTAGCCCTAAATCCTCCTTTAAACATGCATCAAATATTTTCAAATGTCCCCCAGCGCACAGCTCAGGAGAGCTTAGTTGCTGATATCATAATGATATGTGGAAAAAATTATTGATCGTAAGTTTCTGAACGGGACTTAAATGGGGCCGAGAACCTGGAGGTCCTTGGTGGTACTGTGCTTTAAGGCAGTCTGGGATTGGCCTTAATTTCAAGCCATGGTTGTAGCTGCTTGATATAGAAGCATGTGTCAGCCCCTGATATGAGTTGGAGACTGAAGCTGTCTGTGGACATGGATGCAGAGACAATAATGAGTCTCAGTTCATTGTTCCAGCCCTCAACTTCACTCTTCATTTTCACTGCTCTCGGCAGGCAGCTGCTGTTCAGAAAAGGCAGAAAAAAGACCCCATAAAAATAATCCTAAGAGCTTCAGTAGAAGGCAGCTGGACTTCTCTTAGAGGTTCTTAAAGACACTTCACCTCTCATCCAAGTTGCTTCTTCCGTTCTGACTAATGATGAGTTCCAGACATACAGTATATTCTCATCCCCGACTCACAAAGCTAAAGGCCCAGTAATGACCCAAGACTCACATGTCTAGAGGTGTCAGATGTTGTGAAACCACCTGGGGACAGAGGACGCAAGGTGTTTGTTAATGGTGTTGAAATTTTCTTGGAAAGGATCTCAGGACTGTGTTCTAAGTACCTGATAGCTGGTGTTGGAGATCCGCCGCTCTGTTTGAGATGGCTGTTCCAGTGCCTCCCCCTCCCCTTGTCTCAAACCACCTTTCATCTTGTCCAGAATGTGAACACTGCTGTCCTCAAAGGAGATGTCCCTAACCTTTCAGATGCAACTGAACTTCTGTGCTCTCCAACATCGCTCAATGTTAAACAGTACTGTATATAAAACCGCTCCACAAACGCAACACTCAACACAGGAGGGCACCCTGCTGGAAAAGCCAACTGTTCACACCTCCTCATCAGAAGCTTCTCAGATGGGAGGTGAAACATCTTCAAGAACCTAAAGGAGAAGTACAGAGGAGAAGCTTTAAGGATTACCATGACGTGGATGACTGAGAATCTACATAGAAGGAAACATAACATTTCCTTTGCTGCTCTGCCTGCTTCTGAAATCAAGCCTATACCTTTAGGCTTAACTGAGCCAAGTGAATCGGCCTGAACTGGATGTAAGCTGGGATAAAAAAAGGTGATTTATGGTTGACTTTTGTTGGTCAGTTTTCATTTATCACAATGTTGCTGTATTAGAGGGATGCTATATAAAACCACGCTGGAGACTGATTTGTGGTTTTAATGCTAAATGTCGGATTTTAGTGCCACTTTAAAGGAGCAAGGATTTGCCATCACACAGTGGCATTCTGTGATACACAAGCACTCTCACTGGTAGCTTTTTATAACAGCACAACACTAAAGTATGGCTCTCTCTTCACTCTTAAGTCTTCTAAAATAGAAATCCATGCTGTCGCTGTCCAATTAAATTTGGAGAAACTCAGTCAGCCCAATACCAAAAATCAACAAGGAAGGGCAGAGAATTATTAGAAGTCGACCATGCTGGTAGAGAGAAGCTGGTGCACTGTCAGAACTACAGCTAATACTAACTGACAAACTGAAATTAGTAATTGAAAAGCATACATGTCAACCCCTTCGTCCACCTGTATCACCCAATGGAAGGATCAGTCAAAGCTCTTTATACGGCAGCAGAATGCACTTGATCTCAACTCTCTTTTAAATAATCAGAAAAAACACACCAATGCACAGGTTGTGTGTGAGACACCAAGACGGCAGCGTCTGGTGTGTATAATGCAATGAACGTTTTAAACAGGAGGAATACAGACCAGAGGGAGCTTCAGATGATGCCCTGGCAAATATAGTGAGACTGAGGTTGTGCTTTGCATCTTCAAAGCACAACACAATCTGCTGAAGGCTGTAACAGAGCTTTTACCACATACATGTACATTTGTGTGTGTGTGTGTAATCCATATGATCTTATGAACTGGTATATGCCTGTAAGCAGTTTGTTGTAATTAATGCCAAGAAATCCATAAATCTGTGTGATCAGTCAGGAAATGCTGTGGGTGAGACACTGCTCCAGACCACAGAGTAGTGATGATGGATTGAAACAAGTGAAAACAGCACATTTTAAAATTCTTTTATTTTATCGTTAACTGATTAAAAACCTCACAATACATCCACCCATCCATTATCTATACACCCCTTAATTCTTTGTAAGGTTGCAGGGGGGCTGGAGTCTATCCCAGCAGACTCAGGGTGAAGGCAGGGGACACCCTGGACAGGTCACCAGTCTATCACAGGGCTACACATAGAGACAGACAACCAAGCACACTCTCATTCACACCTACAGACAATTTAGAATTATCAATTAACCTTAGCATGTTTTTGGACTGTGGGAGGAAGCCTGAGGTGAAAACCCACGCTGCACAGGGAGAACATGCAAACTCCACACAGAAAGATCCCAGTCGTCCTAACTGGGACGTGGACCAGGGCAGCGGTGAGGCAACGGTGCTAACCACCGAGCCACCGTGCAGCCCCTTTACTACACAAACAATCACAAAAAATAAAAGATGATCACTGGAACTGATAATGGGTTGATCCTTAAGAAGCATAATCACAAAGATGCTGTCAGATTGTTTTGCATTGTGTTTCCTATGTTGGTTTAAGAGCACATTTTTGCCTTTCGCAAGTAGCAATGATTAATCTATGACTAATGCATTAGTCATAAATCATGTCCCTCTTTGTCTTGGTTGTTGAGGTCCTCAATAGCATTAATCAGGAAAGAATAAAGGTCTGTTCATAATAACTTGTTTTTCCCTGTGGTTTGGTTTCAGGTCTACCAGTATTCGTACTTGGCTTCATACCTGATCTACAACCTGTACACAAGGTGAGAAAACAAAAAACCTTAACAACAAAATGAGTCGTTACATATCAATTTATACATACTCTGTGCCAAAACTACCTTCATGTCATCTTTAACTGGTGGAATATGGACATATTTGAAACCACGTTATGTTCATAGGTAAACTCACTAAGATAAGGCACAGACTCTTTTCAGAATGATTTGCACAAATTTTCAACTGGCTGTATCTGTTCTGTGACCTAAATAACTGATGTGCATGTCAGTGTTTACTGGTCTACTGTGTACTGGTTCATGTGTTATGTATTTCTCATCAGAGAGGTGCGGGAGCTCAATCCTCCAGAGGTGTCAGACTCCGTCCTCCAGTTTGCCTCATGGGGCATTAAAGGTCAACAGCTGGTAAGTAGTTTACAGGCCGAAACAAAGGTGAATCTAAGCAGAGCAAAGTGTTGGATTTATTTTTTCCCTTTTCTCGATGGGAAATTTAATCCTAGATTTAGAAAATAAAAGTTTATATGGAAATATTTTTTTCTTTTATTCATCCAAGCGAGTGAAAACCAACATAATTCAACATAGTCAGCAGAGGCAGCAAGTGCTGCAGGGCTCATTCTGGCCCATAACTCATCTTGTCTCATAAATAATACAGTTAGGATAGAACTTATAAAATAAAATTCTGCCTTTGGGTACGAAAAATGATGTAAAGATAATACAGATACAGCCTCAGACTGTCAAAACAGAGAAATGTAGAAAATGTACACTGGCACATACTGTAGGTCTCTGTTGACCACTACAGTGAAGACTGGAGATATGTCATCGTATAGCGCATATTAAAACCTTGCTGTAGGTGAGAGAACATCCAGAAAAGGTTTAGAAAAATGTTGAGTCAAGAATCAACCGTCGAGCTGAGAAATGAATGTCTATAAACGCGATAAGTGAAAAACATTATCTGGCCATGGCTCCTCCAGTTGGATTATTAGACTGTGTTGACTTAAGGGTTCTGAGATTGTAATGGGCATTTTTCACTGCCTTCTGCTATTTTGTAAACCAAGCAAACGATGGTTGGAGAAAATAAATCAGGAAAAGAGCCGATAATGAACAGAGATGTAGGTGCAGCTTTAACAACTGCAAGCGTCATTTCAAATGAAGAAGCTGTGCACAGAAATGAAAACCAGCGTTTCATTCGGTGTCTTATGTAATATAGCTTTTTGTATAATTCACTGCATTCATAGAATCTTCTGTGCTCGGAGGTGAACACCGATCAAAGGCTGTTTCTGACTTCAGAGAACAGCCAAACTCCCCTTAAACTAAACAATTATACTGAGGAGACGCCAGCAACAGTTCCACTAATCAAGTTGTTGCTGAAAGACATCTTGTTGGGCGACCAAAGCTCTCTGTGTGAGTAATGCCTCCACCGTGCAGAGCATTATGCACTGAATAATCAGTCCATTATTTTCTCCAGAGCAGACAAGGAAAGTAATTAAGCATTCGATAGCATATTTATCTCGTTTCCTCAGTATTTATACCTGCCCCCAGTGGAACCTGTTCTCCAGGAAGCCTTGCAGCAGTATGTCACGCTGCTAATGACAAAGTAGTCTTCATTACTCATGAGCTCTGCCTGCATATTTGTCTTTGTTATCTCTAGAGATGAGCCACTCGCTGAGTATGTTATTTTATCAATGAGCGGGCGTCTCGGTGTGATCCAGGCTCCAGGTCTCAATTATTCAGTGATGTTCTGTCGCCTCAGGATGTGGACAAAGAGAACTGTGCCATAATTGTAAAACTAATGTCACAAATGTACCAGTAATGCATCTATAAATACACTGAATGACTTGGAAACATGAACACAAGCTCATGTTATCCGTCTATGGTTGGAGCACGTCTGCTTCATGCCAGCCTACATTAAAAGCTTTAATACATTAGAATTTCTTTTCAGATTCAAAACCTGTACTTTCTTCTATTCCACAGATGTACATATTCGAAAACAACATTTATTACCAAACGGATGTACAGAGCAGCTCATGGAGGCTCACGTCCTCTGGACAGGAGGGGGTCGTCTTCAACGGCATTGGAGACTGGCTCTATGAGGGTAAGAGAGGCTGCTGGGTCGTAAAGTCCCACCATGGATGTAGTCAAAAGATCTTATAGCCTCCACCAGCTACAAGAATCCCAAATGCTGCCTACAGCTGCTGTTGGCATGTCAAATAATTCCTGATAAAACACATTCAGCATAACATTGGACACACCATCTTGAAATCATGCTTAGTACTTGACAGTTTTGTCTTTGCATATTCGATACAACTACAACTGTCCTTTAGTTCTTCCTCAAATTTAGGCTCAGTTGTCAAATTTCTTAGAAAATGAAAGCAGCTACAATCTACATTCTACAAATGGCAAAGGCGTCCTCATGTCAAGTGCTTCATAGCAAAGTTTCAGCCCTTTTCACTGATTTATTTCTACCGTTTCGCTGCTTGCTGTTTGGCTGCAACAGGTATAATGAATATAGTGAAGCATTTAGCAGCTAAATACAAGGATATTTCCCTCTGGCTTGAATAGAGACTGAAAACAGAGCTAAAAAATGTTGGATTGATCAGGCGGCAGGAGACACCACTCCAAATGATAACACAGACTAGTGAATGTACAAATGAGAAGCTCACCACACCAGCCTAAAAGGTGATGCTATGCCTGATTTAGCTGTAAATTTCAAACCGTGGGGTGTACTGCCAGAGCTTCAGATAGTGCCCTCACATCAGACTTGCTGCTAGGTTTTCCCTGTGACCACTTTCAGTACTGCAATGAGAAAATACTCCATGGTCCTCCTTAGTTTGTCCCACAGATCACCATGTCAAAGAGACGCCTGCAGAACTGTTAACAGAGAACTGTACACATTCACATTAAAGAGACGTTTAACGCTTCTTGTGACTCAAAATGGGCCGACTGTGTCCTGCCTACTTCAGAGAAACTGTTATTATAATAAAGAGCTATGAAGAATATTAAAATACATTGCAGTAAACTTTAGTTTGTGACCAAATCATGATGAAATTAATGTTCTAAATAACATGTGATGAATACTAGCAGGGTTTTCTAATCTGTCTTCTATCAGCTGAATACCAGCAGTATAAAACTGACTTGGCACCAAATCAACACCAAGCATAAAATCATTATTTCTGCATTTTCTGCATCACTGATTGAATACATGTAGGTTCCCATGGCAACACAACACATGCAGTTGCTGCTGTAATTGCGCGGTTTCGTTCAGTTTAACAAACAGCTCAGCAAGCTTGGAGATACAACATATTCCCTCAGCTGAAATCTGCGTCACTCACAAAGAACTGTCAGGAAAAGGGCTGGTAGAAGGGAGACGCTTCTTACAGCCGATGTAACTCAGAACAGAAGCTGCTGCTGAGCATGTTAGCTCCACAGCATGACTTAACCAGGAGATCTAGCAGGCTAAAGAGAGACACCTGCATCTGGACACATTCAACAGCAAACAAGATCAGCTGATACTGACTGATGAATTCTGATCCCATAAAGTTTCATGGAGAACCTCCCCTCTCCCAGTATCCAGCTCTCCTCTTTACATCCATAATAAAAAACACAGATACATTTTTTAAAACTCCACAAACATGTTCACACACATGAGCAATCACAAATAAGATGGAGGAGCCTGTGTGTAGGTGAACAAACACGTGAGCAAAAATGTCCTCAAATAACACACTGCAGATTGTAATGTTTCATGAGAGCAGCATCGAAGGTAAATAATTTCACAAGCCTCTGAACCTCTGTATTGTTTTTTCATATCACACAACTAATAATGGTTATTTCCTAATTATCTACAGACCTCACAGCTCTGTCTAAAAATAAGCAAGTGAAAGTTGTTTTTATCTGTTGACTCTGGACATCCTCACAGTGGTCAGAATAATTGCTAACAAAACTCTCTTACCTTTGTGGCTGTTATATTTGACTTTGTTACAATACATATTCTGTAAAACATAATACTGTAATTTTACACAGTAAAACCTTGGTACATTGTTTTTAAATGTCACATCAGCTCTTTTAATCTCCTATTAACAGTGTTAAGTGTAAAAGTCAGTGTTTAATATGTTGGGTTCCTGATAAATCAATCAGTTCAAATTAGTACATTAATAATTATAATACATTCTATTTGTCAAAAGCGCCTCTCAGGACACTCAAGGACACTTTACAACACAAATAATATACAGATCTAATAACAATAGCAATAAAACACAATAAAATATAGAGATGGCAAATTAGAGTAAAATCAGACCTGACCTCAGGTGGGATAAGCGATCCTAAACAGGTGTGTTTTGAGTGTGGATTTAAAAGGGGGAAATGAATCAATGTTTCTGAGTTCAGCTGGTAAAGAGTTCCAGAGTCGTGTTCCCCATGGTGGTGAGACGGGGGGTTAATGCGCTTAACAAGCCCCACTCTGTCTGATTTGACTCCTGTCTTTGGTTTTCCAGAGGAGGTGCTGCACAGCCAGGTGGCCCACTGGTGGTCACCTGACGGCTCCAGACTGGCCTACCTCACCATCAATGACTCCCTGGTCCCCACCATGCTCCTGCCCCGCTTCACTGGCTCCCTCTACCCCAGAGGGAAAGAGTATCCTTACCCAAAGGTGGGAGCACATGAAGTCTTTTTTTCCAGAACTCGAATGAACTCCTAATTGAAGGCGGTGTTCACATAGCACAGAACTGCTCTGATGTTGCGTATTAACCGTATCACCACCTCTTATATCACTTTCAATAGAAAAACCTTTAGCATACTTGATACTGTACATGAACCTGTCTACTGCAAGCTGAAAGAGGACATACCTCCTTTTATTGCAGCCTCATTGTATCAAACCAGAGCTATGAATAATACAACTGCAGGCTCTCTGCTTAAGCTTATCCATGAAGGTTAGTGAATCCTTTTCTTGTTTAATTCATGTTAACGCTGACTTGCTCCCTTTGAAGAGGGATGCCTGTAAAGATCTGTGGCACTGGGAGGGAAAAGAGTGCGATACGCTTTTGTAGGGCAAGTTAACACACCCCCCATCCCTTGATGTGGATGTTTAGCGTATCAAATGCCTCGTAGATGCGAGATGGGTTATGGAAAACTGGTGGAATGAGGGTCATGAGGTGAAAGCCATCCTCATTTGTTGGTTCAGACCTGACAGTAGATGGGGGGGATGGCGGTTCATCGGAAAAATTCTGATTAATGAAGCACTGTGTTTAATCTTAGCCTTGCCCATTCAGTGTATAAAAATCACACACACAGAGATTCTGTTGCCTACATCCTGGAGTGAGGTCAGGGTAGTAATAGTGTGGGGCTGAATGAAACAGATATTTAATTGCCTTCTCATTCCGTTTGGTTGTGAGAACACTGGGGCTGCACTGCAGTCTGACAGTTACACCACTGCTTCGGTCTCTTGGGTATAAATGCATGCGGTTATCTCCTCTGTGAATCAATACATAGTTAAAAGCACACCCCACATGCTTCTCTTAATAAGTATCATGTGTCTGCTTTTAAGAAATTGCCTAATTATAGCTGACATTATCAGCCAGCTGTTAACAAACTGTGCCCGACTGCAGCATGGCCCACACTGGTGTTTTTATGGCCAGCACCAATATAGATATAAGTGAACACCAAAGACGGAAGCCATGACCCCAGGATGCACTGTGGAGGTGCACTATTCAAATGTAGGTCACCCATGTTTTAGAGGCAATCAGAACCCAACACACATTCACAGGTTATACTTTGGATTGTGTTTATGGCCGTAGGTGAGTGAAGCTTGGATTGGCCATTAGGAAGTTGTAAGTTTCTGGGCTGCCCTTGTTAGGGCTGCACATTTTTCCCAGTGTTATTAGCCTGTATGGACAGAGATCTTCAATAAGCCATCTTAGCTTTAACAGTTGGTGAAATCTGCAATAGCAGGTACCAGTAATCATCACAATTCAAAGTTTCAGCACTCATTAAACAATTCAAAGATAAAATCTGCACTGCAGAGAAAGTACCAAACAAAGAGAGAAGCTTTCCTGGCTGATGCCTTAAAGTGTGTTAAGGTATAGCGGACTTGTTTAAGCAGTCTGCAGGAGACGATGAGGACCGTGGTGAAGAGACAGAATCACCAGAGAGGACTGAGCAAGGAGCAGCTCACATTCTCTGTACTGTAAACCAGCCTAATGAACTGATCAGTTCAAATCAGTTCAGTTTTAGTTAAATAGCACAAATTCACAACATTAGTCATCTCAAGGCCCTTCTTCTTCTTCTAAAGACCCTACAAGAGTATACTATACAGAGAAACCCAACAAATCCAAGTGATCCCCACTGAGCAGCTCCAAGGTGACTGTATGGTTAAAGTCAACATGGAAATCTGATAAACTTCTTGACTTCTCATCAGCTCTTTTTCACATTATAGCCTATAAGGCAGCAAAGGAGTAAAAATCCTTTGTTAAAGACTCCAAATAAACAAGTTCACATGGCTCAAAACAAAAAGGAGAAGGAATGAAGGACAGAGCAGCACAGATCCACTTAGAGGTGAATTACTGAATGTTATTGTGAGACTACAAAGTAAGTTAGAGCACAATACATCATTTATATGATCAGGTTGGGCTTCATTCAAGATATGTATTGTTGCATAACAAGAAAAATCAGGCTATCAAGTTAAATGAGTTGTTAGTGATCATTACAATAATTGAACTTTCTTTTCAGAGGGCAAACATGAGGAGGAAAACCGACGAATAATCTTTTTTCATTTTACATTTTAGTCTGACACAGACAAAGACAAATGAGCAGATTGTGGGTTTTCTTTTAAATTAAGGATTCATTGATCGACAAACATGTTGAGTCAGTTTGAATTTGGTGTATCAAAGTAGAGCCCCTTAACAAATTCCTAGGCTGCATTTTGTTGCCAACCTGCCCCTGGTGAAGCATGAGTGAAACGCAAGCTGTTACCCAGCCTGTGGGACAGCTGGATGGTTGCAGTGTCTGTGTATTAGTTCCTTCAGATGTACATGAGGTGGACAACAACAAAATGCCTCTGAAAAACATTCAGTACAGACCTGTTATAAGAGTCTAAAGCCGTGCTAGCAGATTTGTAAGGCTGTACTTAGGCAGCAGTGGTGCTATAAGCTAAACGTTAACAGCCACACACATGGTAGCATGCCATACTGTAGAATGTAAAGTTTGGCCCACTATTCTCACAACCATTCACATGTTAGCATGCAACATTCGTTCATTAGCAATAACGACAAACTCTTTTTTTTTAAACCAAAAACTAATGATCTAAATTCATCCTGAGTGGAACAACAATGTCCTAATTTCACTGCAATCTGTCTAATAGCTGATGACCACTGACAGTACTAACTGTCAAACCAACACTGCCAACCTGAGCAATACCACAGGGATTGCTGGAATTTAAAAAAAAGACCAATAAACAAAAATAAAATAAAATAAAAAATTACAAAAATATTAAGTCAGATATGTCTGTGGTTTATTACAATGCAGCTTAATGTTTTTCATATCTGCCAACATGTAAATAAACACTCTATGAGAGGCCAACGTTGTCTGCTCTGTCAGCTGGACTAAACCATATCATATTACTGGTGAAATGACTTTACCTGTCCAGAAAATGAATTCTGAAGTGTTGTATTTCTTCACCATATCATATTTAAACCTATGGCATCACTCTATAGTTAAAATGTTGATTAATTTAATAGCTTTCTACCCAGATTGATCAATGAAACCTCATGCCACAAAGATGTTACTTCTTGATTTCTGCAGATGTAATTTAAGTTAGAGCATGGAACATTCTTCTAATGAAGCTATTAGGAAACTGTCATTTCATTTCTGTGTTTCTGTAGTAACAGTTTGGATCCAGATGCTGTATCTTTGCAGTGCTGTTTGGAAATGATACATTTTTAATAATATTCTGTGATAAATCATTGAATTGAAGAGTTGCAGAACTATGCAGGAAACACAATGTTAACACCATCTACACAGTGGTTACCAATCAATACAATCAATACATTAACTGAAATACTTTAACCAAGAAGTGTTGTTTTCCAAAAAACAATTCATTCTGGTCAATCAGACAGTAATACTTATGAACAAGTGACATTTCCAGCAAAGACAATAGGGGTGGCTCCTATTTGCAGCATGCCACTATACAATTGAATTCAAGTCAGTAGGATTTCTTGGCATGATACAGTATTTTAAATACAGCTCCTACAACACTAGCCTCTTGAAAGTAGAAAAAGGCTTGGATGTCAGCCAAAAATTAAAGCAAAGATGTATAAAATCACTTATTTGTCCTTAACATTACCTTAGGTTCAGGATTCATATCTTTAAACAAAAAGGGAGTTCATAAAATCTTAAAACAGGATTGTAATTCCTAAAATATGAAGCTATTTTAAGATGTATCACCTCAAAATAATTTGAAATTATGTCAGTTAAGAAATGAAAATTTTCAAACACCAAGAAACCTCAAAACCAGACATAAACTGTTTAAATATTTTGTGGGTAAATATGTGAACAGTCAACTCCAGCAACCAGACTGTTTGTTGTCGGCTTGAACGAAAATAAATTCTGACAAATTCCTTTAAATCATCTGATAACTGAGAGAACATCTCATTTAAAAATTGAAATGGGATGGAAACATGACAGAAATCATGAATGAAATATTTGGTGATTAATTTTCTTTCGACAAACTTTCAAACATGTAAAACCACAGTGTGAGCTGGAAGTAGTTCTGGTTGAACAGCACAGTAGCAGCTCTCAGTGTTAACACATCATATCAATGAGGTTCTATCATAATGAAGAGTTTATTTCACCATATTAATCCTGTCCAATAATATTAATAACAAAAACCTTCAGAACTTGAAACCTTTGAAATCAGAACCGCCAGTGTTTGTACAACAACATCCAACAAGAAGAATGTGTTGCAATTGTATTTTGTGTTCTTTCAGAGAAGCAGACATGCACAGAAATATCCATCCATCCATCATCTATACACCGCTTAATCCTCTGTAGGGTCACGGGGGGGCTGGAGTCTATCCCAGCCGACTTGGGCGAAGGCAGGGGACACCCTGGACAGGTCGCCAGCCTATCGCAGGGCTGTACAGAAATATGATAGATTATTTTGTTTGTTTGTTGTTTTTGATTTGTAGACTAAGACCTTGAGGTGACTTGACTGGGGGAGATGAAGGAATGGTAGCCATGGATGGTCATGGAGGAGAGGAGCGAGGAAGAAAGACTTGAGTCGACTTGAGCTGACTTGACTTGAGTCAGCTTGAGCTGAGTTGAGTTGCCTTGAATTAAGTCAACTTGAGTTGACTTAGTCGACTTGAGCTGATTTGACTTAACTTGAGTCGCCTTGAACTGAGTTGAGTCAACTTGAGCTGACTTGACTTAAGTCAGCTTGAGCTGAGTTGAGTCGACCTGAGCTATCTTGACTTAACTTCAGTTAACTTGAACTGAGCTGACTTGACTTGAGTCGACTTGAGCTGACTTGAGTTGACTTGAGTTGAATTTACTGGTGTAGAATGGTAGCAGTGGATGGTCATGGAGAAGAGAAGGAAGGAAGGGTCAGGAAAAGTGGAGGGTAGGGGGGGAAGGTGGAGAAGGGAGGAGACATAGGGAGCTACTTAATAACCAGCAGCCTCCTCCACCTTCTGGGTCAGTCACACTTCAGTGCAACAACTGGCTCCAAAAGCCTTTTTTCTTCATCCCCTTTTGCTTTTCTGTCTCCATCTTTTCCTGTTTTTGTTCCTTTTTCAGCTCCTTCTTCTCGGCCTTTTCTTTCTGTTTCTTCTCTTTGTTTACTCTTTTTTCTTCCTCTGCCTTTCTTTTGAAGAACCTGAAGAAGCTCCTGCCTTTGTGGCTGTTTTCAAAGAGCTCTGGATCCTCCAGTAGTTTGTTGTCCTCTATTATCTTTAACCTCCTCCTCGACATCAAGCTTTTCTTCCTGCACCTCTTTATGTTTTTCTACCTGCAGTTCTTGGATGTTTTTCTTTCTGCAGTTCTTAGCAGAATTCTGGATGTACTGAATTTTCTTGAGTATTCTGGATGATGTTCTGTAGAGAAGACTGTTGCAGTAGTCAAGTCTGCATGGGATTAAAGCGTGGATGAGAGTTTCTGCAGCTGAAAAGGGTAGGGATGGATGGAGGTGGGCAATGTCTTAATAAATACACATTTTCTACCACAGCTCTTAGTAGTTTTTCTACTTCTGGGTCCAAAAGAAAAGCCCGAACCTCATCATTTAGGCTCAACAAAAGAAATTTACACAAGAGTATGCATCCATCTTTTAGAGCTGAGACAACTTCTAATGAAATTATGTTCACCCAACAAATTACCCTAAATCTGGTCTGCAATCAGCAAGTCTTTAAATGGATTGTTCATGAAAATGAAGTTGTTCCAATGAGTTTTTCTACATTGTCTAAAGGGATTTTTTTGTGTTTTATGTACTGATTTACCATAAGTACAATGAACACAACAAACATTTGTCAACAAAATGTATTGGCTCCAATTAGATTTTCTTTTGTCTTTTTCCAGTATATTTGTGTGGTATCTGTTAAGACTGATGAAGTTAACAATGACAATGAACTTTTTTCAAAGCTTGTAGTTCAAAATTGAAAAAAGTGTATTATAGCTCATGATATTTAATTCTTAAAAGAAAAACAACACAAATTTCAGTTGCCTCAAATTATAGGTGAATGTGAAAAGTCCTACCTGAGCAGGTTTGTCAAATGAAACCTTCTGATTCTTATCTACCAGTCTGCTAAACTGAGGGGTGAAATTTCACTGCTGACAATGACTAGAATTAGCTACATGCAGTAGTTCAGCATGTTCCATCAACTGTATAATCAAATGTAGCCTAAACTCCAAAAACACCACTCTACTGTTGGTTGAAAATATTCCCAAAATGTATTGCTTTACTGGGATGTATTTGGAAATACATGATACACACTAGGCAGCATGGTGGAGCACTGTCGCCTCACACCCAGAAAGTCCTGGGTTTGATTCCCTGCCTGGGATCTTTCTATGTAGAGTTTGCATGTTCTCCCTGAGCCTGTGTGGGTTTTCACCTGGTTCTCCGGCTTCTTCTTCTGTGATTCTAAATTGCCCACTGATGTAAATGCGAGTGTGCTTGGTTGTCTGGCTGTCTCTCTATGTGGCTCCAGGGTGCCTTCAACCTGAGTCAGCTGGGATAGACTCCAGCCCCCATGACCCTACAGAGGATTAAGCGGTGTATGGATGATACTGAAAGTACAGGAGCATCTACAGTAAAGCAAAGGAAGTTGTTGTGCAGAAAAATGGCCCTTGATAGACCTGTTAGTGATTTTGATATGTGTCGGCTGTTACAGATGCTGCAGTGTGGAAACAGCATTTTAATGTTGTAGTAGGTTACAGAAAGTTACTGCAGTGGTTCCCAAGGGCTCACCAATGAAATCTGAGACACTGAGATGATTAATGGGAATATTTCGCCTGTGTCCACGAGGGAGGTGTGACCAACGGACAATGTCGGTTGCACCAGTGCGAATAGTGAAAAAGTTGGTCTGGAGCCCTGCTTTAGCCCCATTACAGGTAGAGGTGGTACTTGAAATAAATACCATGCTTGTCTCACACATAGCACCATCAAGAGCAGGACTGCAAACTAGTGACGGCCACAAAAGTTCACAATATTTTTTTCTTTCCAAAAAACAAAGAAACAAAGGAACCTCGTGGTACCAAGGTCCTCAGAGCTTCACCTGGATTTCTGTTCAATTGTTCAACATATACTGAGAAACTACATTTGACTTCCTGTGTGTACTGTTACTTATTCCTGTGAAACCATGTGTGATTTTGCCAACACCACAGAAATAAATGACAAGTTTCTGGACCAGTGTACATTTGAATCTGATGTTGCCAAGCAACAGGAGCTCCACCTAAAGGCACCTAAAAACCAGGCTAAGGACCCCAAAAAGACCCCAAAGATAAAGCATCAAATTTACCATTAACATTTTTATTATATTCACTTATTATATTATAGGATTTGATTACAATAGTTTTTGCTTTGTCAATCGTCATTTTTGTTATTGTCATTAATTGCTATAAAAAACAGTCCATAATTACTACTGGGTCCAAAAAAAAAATCATAAAAATTATCAAATGTGTTATTTAGTAAGCCATCATTGGAGATTTAATGAAGCTTGTTTTGTTTAGCAAAAATAAAGTAATGTTTTACACATCTAAACTCAAAAATGGGTCAAATGTGCCTGGAACACAATAGCGGGGTTAGTGGTACTGTGTTAGAAAGGAGAAAAGAATAATTACTCACTTAGTCCTCATTTAGCTCCAGTATTAACAGGTTTCAAATGAGCTTGATCCATCAAATTACTGACCTGTCATGTCCCATGTGGAAAGTGGCATCAGCAGAACAGAGCAGTTACTCCAGGAAGCTTTTTGTTTCCACAAGAGCAGAGAAGCAGTGAAGGACTGAAGAAGACATGAATAATAACAAATAGAAATAAGTGAGCTGAAGTGCAGAGTAGATACTGTCATCTTTGAGGAAGGTTACTTTGTATTTGTGAGATTTCCCTTGTCATGTAGACTAATGAGCCCTATTTTTGAGAGAGGCTTAGCAAAGAAAAAAACAGCAGATGTGCCCCAGGGGCTGTGCAGTATACAGCAACACAGTCTGTTGTCTACCTTTTCATATTCTCATTATGCTCTCTGTTAAAATCTTACCAGCACTGTTCAGAATGAAAGCAAATAAAAATAGAAAACAGATGCAGCGTGTTGAACAATGCCTACCGTTATCCCAGCAGTGCATGCAGTGGATATTACATCAGATTGGATTTAGCCTGTGAATGTAATTGCACATTTACTGTTTTCACTTCAGATGGGCCAAATCAATCCCACCGTCAGACTCTATGTGGTCACTCTGGATGGCAGCTCCCTCACCACTGAACTGAGACCTCCTGACAGTTTTGAAAAGAGGTATGGCTAAAACTGATTTTAGATGATGACTACACTATTTATCCAGGCGTCCATTCGCTCACTAATTTCCATCTGTCTCCCATAGTGAGTTCTACATCACCATGGTGAAATGGGTGACACAGGAGAGGCTGAGTGTACGTTGGGTGAATCGAGCTCAAAACATGTCAGTGCTTTCACTGTGTGATGCTGCAACAGGAGACTGCATGAAGGTAAGACAGCTGTCATGATGTTTTTTCAATCCTCAGAAATCTACAGTACATGGAAGGAGCTGTTGTGGCCTGACTTGATCTTTCCCCTTCAGAAACATGTGATGACATCGGAGAAGTGGCTTGATCGCCAGGTGAGTGCTTCATTACCAACACCGATGGAGCCGGCAGTGGGTAGGGCGGTCACGGCCGTTTGTCTGTCTGTATGTATGTATGTATGTATGTGGGTGGGTGTATATGTCCGCATCATAACTCAAGAACAAATAGAGATAGGCTAATCAAATTCGGCACAGATGTTGATCTTGACCTACCCTGGTCACCCATTAATATTGGGGTCAAAGGTCAAGGTTGCAGGGCTACTTAGTGCAAAATCCCCCTTTATATCCACTATATAAGCTTGCAATGATGAACTTTGGTATATCTAAGGATAGGACTACTACATTGCACCTCTTGGCCTTGAACTTGACCTTGAACTTACTGCTGTCTGTATGTATGTGTGTGTGTGTGTGTGGCTATGTCTGCACCGTAACTCGATAACAAATACAGATAGGAAAATCTAACTCAGCACAGATGTTGATCTTGACCTACCCTGGTCACCCATTAATTCTGGGGTCAAAAGTCAAGGTCACAGGGCTACCTGCCATGTTTAGGAAGGCATCCAGTGTAGGTCTGCATCTCGCTTGAGTGCATTCTAGTTATTCAATGTCATTGATTACCCAGTTCATTTTTTAAGAACTAAAATGCTGTTAGCTTTCAAATAATGACTGGGTCAGAATATTAGGAGAATCCTAAATGATATCCATCTTTCCACACCATCATTTTCATTCATACAACAACAAGGTGAGGCTATACTATGAAGCCCTGCAAGGGTCAGGGTGAGAATTTTTAGATTTAAGTTACTTTGCATAATTCTTTACATGCCCTCTGATCCAGATTAACAGCTGATGAGTTGGACCAGTCCAGATCACTGTAAAGAAGTTTATTTGAGCTGTAAGGCAACATAGATAAAGTATGAATCTCATTTAGCTTTCTGGTTTGGTATTCTAACTGGTGAAAATGTGAATATTTGGATTACTTCTCCTTTAGCACTGTGCATCTGACACCTACATTTATTTAAATGTTTCTGCTGCAACATTACATTACAATGACAGAGCAAGGGAAAGGGAAGAACATAAGTCTGTTTAGTTAAATTTAGCAATGGAAGCTGTTAATTTAAGTAAATCAAATTATTTAGGTACATCTAAAAGAAATTTAATTCAATTGTTTGTTACCAACTGAAGCAATTCATTAAAGTACGTTCAACAATTCTAGCCAGTGTCACAATAATACCTGTGACATGTGAGTTTAGTGGTTGTAACACTGACTACATGAAGCACTAGAGTGTGTGCAGGGACAGTTTCGCTGCTTCAGAGTTCAAGTTCAAATAGTAATAGCTGGACTTAACCATAACTGAACCACAGCAGTAGCCAAAGTCTGAACAGTAACCACATCCAGCCACAGCTCCACCATCGCAGCAGGCAGAGCTGCAGCTGCTCGCAGCCAGCAGCTGGATACAGGCAGAGATCAACCTTTGAAGATGCAACATGAGCAGTAAATTCATCTCCTTCATCTCTCCACACTGCAGAGAGTTTCTCTAAAACAGTACATTATAAATGAACTGGACCAATATACTAACTGTCCATCTTAGAAATATCCTGAAAGATCAGGATCAGGGTTGTCAAGGCATTTTTTAACTGATCGGTGTCGGCACAAGTTGAGCCTGATCCTTTGTTTTTAAGTCACAAAGACAGAGCACAATCTGTAGCATGACGGTGAGGATGGAATATATGAATAGTTTTCGTAATCAACAATTGGAATAATTAGAATTGTTGAACCATCTTTAATTAATTGCTCCAGTTAGTAACAAGCAATTCAATTAAAATTATATTAAATGTACTTACATTATTTGATTCACTCAAATTAACAGCTTCCATTGCTACAATTAACTAAATTTAAAGGGAAGTTAATTTGAACTTTCTAATTCTCCAAACTGATGTATTTTCTTTACCCACATGTAAAATATGAAACATGATTTTACCATTCTGCTTTCATTCTTCCCATTTCCTTACTCTGTAATTGTAATGCAATGTAATGTTGCAGCAGAAATGTGGGTGTCAGATGCACAGTGCTTCTCCACATGCTTTTCAAACAGTGTCCAAATGCATGTTTACACCAACAGTTCTGACCACCTATACAGCATTAAGTAACAGCTTAGAAGCACCAACGCAATCTTTTTCTGAAAGCATTGCAGAGTTATTCCGTTGTCAAAATCGTATCACATCAAGACTCGTCAATGGCAGATATTAAATATTAAATGACTCATACAGAATCATGAGCAAATGTCAAGCATAACAGAAAATAATGCAATGTATTGCAAACTTTATTGTTAAAGTAATGATAAAAATAGTCCTCAAACGATTCTCGCTGTGACCTTTAGGGGTTTTATACTATTAAAATTCAATACACTGCTTTAAAAAAACAAATGTAAATTTTCTTTCTTCAGTTTCCTCAGACTTTTTGGTCATTCAGTTTCTGTTCATCAAACACATGCTGCTGCTGCTGTTTCAGTCAGAATTTGAACAGGAAAGGGAAAAACTATACCCTCTGATCTGCTGAGGGCTTTCACTGTGGAGCAAGCTTAGAATTTCTTTGATGCTTGATCAACTATCTAGCTTAACCACCAGCTGCACAGTGGCTTGGTTGTTAGCATCGTCGCTTCACAGCTAGAAGATCTGGTTAGGACACCTGGGATCTTTCTGTGTGGAGTTTGCATGTTCTCCCTGTGCAGTGTGGGTTTTCACCGGGTACTCCGGCTTCCTCCCACAGTCCAAAAACATGCTGAGATTAATAACTGATTTAAATTTAAGATGTGAATGAGAGTGTGCTTGGTTGTCTGTCTCTACGTGTAGCCCTGTGATAGACTGGTGACCAGTCCAGGGTGTCCCCTGCCTTAGCCTGAGTCGGCTGGGATAGACTCCAGCCCCCCTGTGACCCTACAGAGGATTAAGCGGTGTACACATAATGGGTGGATGGATTAACATGGATCCAAAAAAGGCCTAACAGAACCGATTAATGAATAAAAACTTTATTTCTATGAGTATACCAATAAAACTGGAGAAATTACAACTAAAGGCAATAATACAACAGAGGCCTACTTCAGATGAAGGCCTTTGGTGGCTGTTGAAAAAAACTGCAGTGTATAAAAATGGTTCTGAAAGGGTTTATCGTTGCAGACCATTCATGTTATAACAACCTGTTGGTTTAACTTCAGTTTTAAATTACAAGATGGAATTAGTTTAAGACAATCTTTTGTGCCTCAGTGTTTTGCCCTACATGACAGCAGTGTGTATATCTGTTTGCTGTCTGTCTCTTCCCAGAATGAGGAGCCAGTGTTTTCCAGGGACTACACAACACTGTTCATCACCATGCCCTTAAAACACAGTGACCGCGGGACATTCAACCACATCACTATGATCTCCAACCAAGTAAAACTCTTACAAACTTTTAATAAAATTAATACATTTAGTGAGGTGCTTTTCATTGTCGGTCTGTCTGTGTGCTTTTTCTTTTTGTTCCCTTATCTGTCCTGCCTAAAGGAAAAGGCCTTCCAATTATTCACACAGCTCGTATGATTTCATTTGAAGTTTCATCATTTTAAATTACATCCTAACTCCATTTCCTGAAACACCAGAGAATTAGGAATACATTTACTTATATAAATTAAGGAGAGTGTTGCACAGCCGATGCACTGCACTAGATTGATTCATGTTCCCGCACAGCTAATAAGTGAAGCTAAAGTTGGAGGCTGAAAGTCAGGGCTAGGTAAAAAAGTCAACACAAATGGATCCCCTCAAGGTAAAAGAGGGCATGTGAGGTCATGCTAACATGGTTTCCATTCTCTGCTGTGTTGTGTCTTTTGATTCTCAGTCTGAGGGTCAAGAGGTCACCCTCCGACACCTGACCTCAGGAAGCTGGGAAGTCTCTCAAATTCTGGCCTACGATGAGAGCACAAACTCACTGTAAGCATCAGATACTGACACCCTAAAGTACAACATGATGTGAACCTATGAATAACAGATTAACTTTATCTTTTCCAGTTATTTCCTAAGTACAGAGGAAGGCGCAACTAAACGGCAATTGTACAGGTACGGCATCAGTTTCAGTTTAATATCAAAGTGGGGACTTTCATTCATTAAGAGACAATTTGACATTGTGGAAACACTCTCAATAACTTTCTTGTAACGATTTAGATGATGAGACGAATACCTTGTCATGTCTGTGCAGTGAAATATAACTGCAGGCAGCAGCTGGTTAGCTTAGGTTAGCATAGACACTGGAGGCATTCTACCACTAGCAGCTCTAAAGCTCACTAGTAACATGTTGCATTTGATTTGTTTCCATAGAAAGCCTTCCCAATGTCATGCAACTGGCCAATAATTAGTCTAGCACATAACCCTCGGTGAAATCACGACTTATTTTTGAACATTTTAGTGACCATTATTACATTTGGACAGACAGGTCAAACAAGGCCACACCATCCTAAACTAATCATCTGTTCCCTGTAGATTTATACAACTAGATTTAAAGTTGATTCAGAAAATATATAAAATAAGTACAGTCATACTTTTATACCTTATTCATGTCATTATCTAGTCAATCGTGTGGCAATGGGTCACATTAAACATCAGAATAGGAAAAAAAAAAGTGACCTCAATCACCAGAGCAGGAGTGTTGACGATCGATGGGCAGCTCTGAGTATTTCTGAAACTGCTGAGCTCTCAACAGTCTGTAGAGTTTTCTTTAAAAAAAAAGAAAAATAAAAAAACAACACACATTCAGTGAGCGGTGGTTCTGTGGACCGGAGCGCCTTGTTGATGAGAGAGGTCAGAGGCCAGACTGGCTGGAGCTGACAGAAGCCTACAGTAGCTCAGATAAGCACTCTTTACAACTGTGCTGAGCAGACAAACAGCTCAGAATGAACAATACATGCAAGCTTGAGGCTGATGGGCTTCAACAGCAGGAGACCATGTCAGGTTCCATTTCTGTCAGCTAACAGCAGAAATGTAAAGCTGAGTATTGTTTCTGACCACATTCATCCCTTTATGATCACAAGTGACCATCTTTTAATACTCTACACAGTATAAGCTTGTTGTTCCTGATAAACTGCCTGTTGAGTTTCTAATTACCATACAGATTACTGTGTGGTACTGATCCTCTCATCATATTTTTTTTTTAGCATCAGTCTATTTCTTTAGAATCAGAAACATGCAGCTTTAAAGTCAAGTTTGCATCCAAATTTAATGGAAACTTTCATCCAATCTGAACAAAAGCTACAAAAGAAACTGCTACTAGATGAAAAAACATGCTGGAAAAAAGGCATTTCTTCTTACATGTACTCTTAGATTTACATCAAATTTCATTTAAAAACATAAAATAAAAGGCTGCAGTCTCAACTCAGATCGGATGTTATTTGTATTTTAAACTCTTTGGTGTAGCTTTTATTCTATACATAAACTATGTGCAAATTGGACGTACTCATTAAACCAGATAAAAGTCCACTTTACCAGATAACCCAGTGTGCTCACATGTATCAAATGCTACATTTTATTTTGACAGACTTGTTTTGTATTTTGCTTGCAGCTAAAAAACAGACTGGTTGTAACTCAACAGTTGCAAGTCCTCTGAAATTGATTTCCTTTGTCCTCACACAGCTGTGTTGTTGTTCTCCTCCCAAACAGGGTCTCCACCGTGGATCCATTTCTGAAAGAATGCCTGACCTGCTCCCTTTTCAAATCAAAGTGCACCTACTTCGATGCTGTCCTCAGCCCCAACTATCAGCATGTTCTTCTTAACTGCAGAGGTAGCTGGAACATTGCAGCTGAGTGCTCCATGATGGTGTCATCTGAGGAGCTGCATTTTTACAGCTTTACCACTCGGTTTTCTGTTGTTCTAGATGCCATTCTGGCTCTTCAAGGGAGTGAGAGGTGTTATTATGTCATAATTATTGGTGTTAAGTTTTTGTTCAGTTTGATAGGTGACATATTATGCAAAATCCACTTTTTAAAATTGTTTTAAACATAATTTTGTGTCCCCAGTGTGGTCAAGAGACCCACAAAAAGCGAGAGAGACCACCCCCCTTCTTTCTTTTCCTTTATCAATTAAAAATAGTGTGTTGGAGCAAATCATTCAGTTTTGCAGCCCATTGTGATCTATACTCACACCACTTCCAGCTCTTCAGCAGATCCACCCCCTTAAATTCTGAGTATCTGCCTCACAGTCTGTAGTTTATTTTCCTCACTAGAGCTGCTTCTGATAATTCTAAAATGTCTCAGCTATCAGCAAAACACACCAAATGCTCAGCTGTTGTTGTTGCATGAGTGAATACAACAGTCTTCATGCACTCCCAGCATCTTGGGAACTGAAAGCTCAGTGGATAAACCAGATTTAGAGATTTTGGTTCCCTGGTTTTTTTTATTGTTTTTAATGCTTTAAGGCAACCTAAACTTAACTGGCTCTTTGATAGGTTTCCCTGGTGGTACACAAATGTACAAACAGTAAAGTCATTGCATGATAAAACTGCGCATTGTGTTACAAAACACCAAGCTGCTAACTTGGTTAGTTTCTTTGTTTTAATGTCCCTTCTGGTTTACAACTGAAGTCACATTCTTTTGTTCTCAGTCATATTGGTTTTCCTACTTCATGTTCACTGAGAAATCAATGGCAGGAAAGGTACAGCCCACTTTCAGAAAGGGGCGCCAGCAGCAGCATCCTAGGTGCACTTAAAACAATAGACACTGGAACAGGGCTAAACCCATATAAAAGCATGGTACAAAGAACAATCTGTGCTGTACTTTGAGCTGAAACTTGAATGACATTCTGTATAGTTACATTAAGCTGTTAAAAAAGGGTAAAACAGATTTCATTTCATTTAAACCATTAAAAACCTTTAAGCAAAATAATTTTAAAGCTAATTTATAAGGGCTACTCAACTGACTTTGACATGATGCCTACTATTCCAGTCTAAAAGACTAAGTGTGACGTATGTATGCAGAAAAATGCAAATAAAAACATGAAGTTCCTGACTCCTACTTTGATCTCTCATAAGCTAAATGACTTGATTTAGCTTTATAAACAGAACACATTCTAGTTTTAATGAATGTGTTAGTTATTTTGTTTTACTAAGGGCTTTTCATATATGTGTACATTAAGTAGTATTCTAATGATCTTTATGCTGTTGTATTTGCTTGCTTTTTTCTTTTTAATCTCTTTAAGTTTATTGTTTAACAGAAAATACGATACTGAGAATAAAATATGAATTAAACTTGCATTTATTGACCTAAACTTTCATTTCTCCCCAGGCCCTGGAATACCCCAAACTACTCTTCACAAACTGAAGGACATGAACGGTAAGCTGTCTGGCACTAAAACTTGAACCAATCTTCTTTTTACACTCTGTCACTCACTTGCGTCAGGTATATTTACATATTATATTTAGATGGAAGCACGGATTGATTTCTTTAACGTGAGTGTTCCTTCAGCATCGGAAAAGTGTATTAATGGGTCAAATCGTGTTTGCAGATTAAGTTGCTAAGATTAAGTCATTAAGCTAACGTCCAACAACAGAGGTTGAAGTAAGTCTTCAAAAATGGACATGAAGATGCATTAGGTTAAGTGTTAAGTGCTTAAAGGGATGTTGAGTGTACATCAGAGGCACTCAGAGCAGCGTCTGGGGAGTCTGCAGCAGATAAGCGATAATCTTCCCCCTACAGTCACTGCAGATTGACAGATGGTGATTAATATCATCATGCCACATTTTTATGTTCAGCACAGTTTACTATTTGGCCAATCAAGGTCATTTCCTGACTTGTGTGACTTGACTGCAGAGAGCTAACATCATGTCTGGGCTAGCCCCTGTTCCATTAACTCATTACATTACTAGGATATCTTCTGAACCACATTATTTTGTGATTTACATTAATTAACATTAATATAAATATAGCAATTGTCCTTTAAATTTAACAAAAAAGAAAGTGACCAAAGTGAATTTTCTAAGGAGGCTGACAGGGAATCTTCTCCTCAGTTCTGGGTGTTGGTGTTTTGGTGGTTATCACATATGACGAGTTAACAGGTGACTATGGCCAAAGTGAGACACCCTGTCTGAGTTAACCTCCTGTTCCTCAACCTGATGTAGCTCAATGCATTATCTTGGCTTTTCAACAGCTTTCTGAGAAATTTAAACATGTTCCTGGAATTTACTTTCCATATTCTCAGTCAAATCATTACAAAACTTGAATCCTTTGTGACTGGTTACTTTGGAAGCACTAAAAATACTGCTCCCGTGAAAGAAGACTACCAGCAAGACTATATATTATATATTGTATTGTTTTTCTGTTCTCCATCTGCTATCCTGCTATCACTACCCCAACCCCTCCTGCTATTCACTCCCCCTCATATCCACTATTAACCCCAACTGGTCGAGGCAGATGGCCGCCTTCCCTGAGCCTGGTTCTGTATGAGTTTTTTTCCCTCCCTATTAAAAGGGTTTTTTTGTGGTTCATTCGCCACAACTTTGGATTGTTGGGTTTTCTGTTCTTTGTTTAAAATGTGTGAGGTGCTATGAGATGACATACATTATTAACTAAAATGGAGATGAATTGAATTGAACTGACATCTTGGTTCCAACTTCTCCAAAAATTCTCCAAATTTCTGGAGTCTACCAACATGGACTTGTGAATGTCTAGGGCTTATCAGAAATGGTATCGATAAATATAGAATAAACAACAATATTAAGTCATTAAAAAAAACACCAGACACATCGAAAGGAAGGAAGTCACACAACATACAACTGATACAGAGCTGGATCTTGAGCAAGTAGTGTACTTATAAATGTCAGTGATTTTATTGAAGCTCTCTGTTTTAGTTTCCCACTACTTAGAGGTCACACGAGATAATTAAATGAATTTTGTGTAGTACATGCTGTATTTGTTGCTTTCCTCTAACGAGAACTAATTCTTCTTGTCCTGTCATCCAGCAGAGCACAAGACACTGGAAACAAACACAGAATTGAGACATGCACTGATAAACAGGACAATACCCAAGTGGGAGAGAAGAACTGTACTGATCAACAGCTTTGGTAAGACGCTGCAATCCTCCTTAATCATGTTTTAATCTGGTTTGTGATAATGATTGGCTGTCCTCTAACTTACCCCTGAGCATTGCCAGTATTATCATCATCTTCTCATTTACAGCCAAACAACCAATATGTTTTATCTTCACTCCCGACTATCACTCATTCTCTTTATCAGTTACTGAGTAAATGGACGTGAAGAAGCAACTTCAGGTTCAAATTCAGTCATCACATACATGTAAGCAGTTGGACCATGTGCAATACGAAGGTCACATTCAGAACAACTTAAACTTACAATCACTGCAACAAAAGATAAAATGATTGCTACTGTGATATCTCTCCAGAGTTGTACAGTCTTACATCACTTTATTATACTTTGCTGCAATGTGTTTGGCATCTCAGTTGCCTTCAGATTTATTGATATATTACTCATGCTGGACTTTCTAAGTTGTATTTTCTCAAAGTCCTTCTCCAGCCACTGATTAAATCCCTAAAAGCTCATCCCTCTGTCTCAAAGTTACATATTTAGGAGTTTTTCCACTAAAATAGTCTCTTATTGCTGTGATTGTAACTCTACACTCCTACACTTGCCTCCTATAGAATGTGTGAATCTATGAAGTCTCCATGTCACCACCCATTGTCTGCAGGCTGAGCACACCACCTCATCCACTGCTTAAACACTATAAGATAGGTGCTATCATAGAAGTAAATCTAAGTGTGTGCCCAGACTTGGGCAGGCCCCTCCACACACACCTCTATTTCCCCCAAAAATTGTGTTTGCAACTGCAGTATAAAATCAGTGGTGCAGGTGCAGATGCAGTAGTGTCTGCACAGAATACAAAGATATGACCTACTGCACATGTATGGGATAGAGAGTTCCACAGATTTGAAAAGGTAGTATCATAGCAATAAATACATGTTACCCCTGTTTCACGTAGCAATAGAATATTTTCATGAGTTGTTTGTACAATGGGATGGGGCCTGAGTTCGGTGTCAACTTTAGTGTTAAAGTTAACCTAATAAGGACACAGCAACTGAACATTTAAATTCAACATTCCCTGAACAGGTATTTATTTAGAAAAATAACATAAAATGAAATCTCTTTAAGAATGACATTAAACATGTGATACTCCAAATTTGTAAATAAAAATAAACAAACATAAATTATCAAGTATATTTTAGTCTTTTTTAGAGTCTTCACTATTTGAAATACCTTTTAAATCAAATACTCTCTGAAATAATCTAATAAAATCAAATAACACCTGTTTCATGAATGCCAGATCAACCAAAACTTACACACCGTTCTTATACCTGTGGGTCCACACACACATTCACCCCTCAGCCACACACTACAAGGTAAGTATTCGTTGCAGGCCTGGTTTGAAGCTCAGGTACTGAGAGACCAAAAATTGAATGGCCGCTTCACTCAAAGCTGAGCACCAAATAAAATATGTGCACACTAGTTTCAGTTAGTACTCACGAATCCAAAAGAGCAGTTAGTGGAGTTAGCAGGGGAAATAGGGCAGTTGCAGTCACAAGGGCAGCTGGTAACAGATGAGTAGTTGATAACCATCAGCAGGAGTCACAGGAAGAAAAATACCGCGAAGAAACAGCAGAAACAGCCAGGCCTGTCGTCCTTCTGACCTTTCTCTCTGTGTGTCCACAATGCCCGTCTCCTTTTAAACACATTAACTTAGTTGAGCCAAATATCACACACTATTTCTTGTTGAATTAACGTCAGTCCGTTTTAACCACAACCACCTCACAATGCTTAACTACACAGTAGGACAAAAAGGCACATTAACATGGTGCGCTAAGCTAACTGGCTGTTCGCAACATAGCATAACACTCCATTTAATTACCACTATAACAGTTAGTTACAGCACAGAAAACAAGGCACACACTCTTATTTACCTTATGCAGATCACACACAAGTTAATATCAAGACCACGGGTAGTCGACCTTAAAGATAATAACTTCAAAATGTTCTCCACAACACCATTCCTCCTCTATGTTCTGTGTAGGGCAACGTATTTTTTTTAAACTTTCGTTCCGTCACACATGCGCAACTTGTCCCGCCCCTTAGCATAAAGAAGAGCTCGGATTGGCTGTTAGTTTGTTAAAATACAATGGCAATACAGAAATACAATGAGTGACATTCAGACTTATAAGCATGATAGGGTGCACAGGTGTTAACGTGTGCTGGCTTCAAACCAACCAAACATGACTTTTTCCATGAATATTAGTTCTTAAAGAAACATAACCCTCCTGAATAAACATATTCAACCAGGCAGAACTTAACTCCTGAAACTCTACATATGGATTTTATACATTCTATCTCATACACACTGTATATTTTAAAACCAGCTTTAACCACATATTTTAACCAGATTTAGACAGTTTTAAATCCATTTTAACCTGCGTTGTAACAAGCATCTTAAACAGTTTAAGTCTGTTTTTAACCAGTTTAACTAAATAAACTTACTGGCTTTTTGAATATAATTATTTACACAATTTTAAACAGATTTTATGCCCCGTACTTAATGTGTTTGAAAAAGGCCTACATACACATTCATGGTTGTCTACTGCTGTCCTTCATAACATCTGCAAGGTAGTATAGTCAAGGCTTATACTACTGTACGCTGCACAATGGCAGGTTGTAAAATTTGAGAATTTCAACCATACATGTCTGAATCACAACCCAGTTCTGAAGAGGACAGGACTGGTTCCTTAGGTTTGCAATGGTGTAACCCTGGAAGTCTGAATATTTCTTTTTGAGACTGTCATTGTTTGGCTGTTGTTTTAAGGTAGATATTCCCAAGCATTGTGTTCAAAACTTATTGTGCTCATGATGTGTCCAGTATAAAATTTCAAAAAAAAAAACACCAGAGTGGCTCTTCACCCTCCAACCAAAGTGAATTTCCAAATGTGCAGCACTCAAGCTGTGATTTTCCTCATCCTCTGATAATTTTGACACATTTCAGCATATTAAACAAACACCATACTTGCAACCCATATGTGAGCAAGATGACTTGATAAGTTACCTGCACCTTGCAAGCTCCAATCACTGACAAAACCTGACTCTGCTACCATTTGTGTGAAAGAAGTGCTTGCAAGTCATTTATGTGGAACAGATCGGAAGTCTACTTCTTTGTGTTTTTAGCTGGACTGGAATTATTTTGATTGCATGAATGCATCAATCTGCTGCTATTTCATGCACATTCAAACCTGTGGTAAGACAATTACAAAGCCAGTCCTGTGTATAGAACAACTAACAGCACAACACTTCTTTTTCTAACGGGGTTTCTGGAATTCTCTACCCCTGTTATGGAAACCAGGTTGCTTGTTAACATGATTTGAGTAAGTGTCACTTGGTTACTTAAGCGCATCGAAACGCACTGATAGTAATGACAGTGATAGTTTCCATCATATTCAAGTCTGTGACCCGGACAGTGAAAGTCTGAGTAGCAGACATGTTTTCAGGCTGAACTGAGCGAACAGGTGCAGAGCTTTGCTTGCTGATTATGAAACAGCCTTGAAATCAGAAGCGTAGCCGTATATTGTTTCAATTAGATGGGACGGCTCACCATATGGTTCCCTTTCTCTAATCTGTGTTCACCATTAGAGACAATGTGATACATATTTATGGCCTTTAGAGCAGTAATACAGTCAGATGGGAACCCTGTCAACAAAAGCTGATGAGCCCACAGACTTACTTTTCACATGAACCGCTTTGTATTATGGATAGTAAGCTGCTGATTCCTAATCATGCAGAAGCTGTAGTGTGCCTACTGTTTTAGTCAAAAGGTAGCCAGACCACCTATGTAGCCTTGAAGTCGTGTCAAATTAAAGGCTTAATTAAAAAGCTTTCTGTGCGGTTTTGTTTTGGTTCTGATAAGAGATGTGAACACTCATCCTGTGCTAACAGTGCGGTCCCACTGGTTCACCCAGTTAACGCTTTTAACAACAACAATGACGGCCTCGTCATTTCAATGACTTCAACTTCACATCAAATAGGTTCCAGGCACTAAGGCCTCTTTGGTAAATCAGGTTTATCTGTCTTTGATTGAAGAGCTCAGTGAGAACATTCAAAAACTCTGTTAAAGCTAAAATCAAGTGAAAACATTTAATAAAAAACAGCTAAACATGACTCTGTGTTACCTCCACCAACCCTGAGCTGTCTGTTCTTTTTTAAAATATCAATGAAGGTACTGATCTGACCATGCAGCACACACAACTCTGGCATAGTCTGAAGGATACAAGTACATGCACTGCTCAACACAATCCATCGAGACTCATTTGCTGAAATCTTATTTTGCAGCACTTCGCCTGGAGTTAATTGTTCCAAGAAATTTGGATGAAACAAAGGAGCATCCTCTTTTACTGGTCCTGTATGTATTACCATTTCAATGTATTTTCTATTTTAAGGTGCACATCATAACACAAGTTATATTGTTTCATTTAAAGTGTTAAACAATTGTTTTTTTATGCAACAAATGAAAAAAACTAAACTAAACTCTCTCTATGCCCTCCCACAGTGACAGCGCCCCCGGTGGTCAGGCTGTGAGTGACCGTTTCGCTCTCGGCTGGGAATCTGTCCTGGTCAGTTCTGACAGAGTCATCGTGGCTCGTCTGGACGGCCGGGGCAGCGGCCTTCAGGGTCAGAGGATCCTGCAAGAGGTTTACCAAGGACTGGGAACTGTTGATGTTCAGGACCAGGTCACAGCAGTACAGTACGTCATCACATAGACTTTATTCTGCTTTTAACCATCTTGTTCTTTAAGTTAACAGATGTGATGAAATCATCTTTAAAACATGAATGTTTCTTCTTTTTTTTGGTTGAGTTGCTTCTGGTCTGGACATCTGATGTGTAAATTTCAAACACACCAAACAGGCATGACCTAAACATTTTTGCTTTGAAGTAGTAGTGATTCAGTTTTTTAAGTGGCAAAAGTTTTTTTCATGCTGTTTCCATTTTCTAGTTCCTTGCCTAAGAATCAACTTGTTTCACGTGTAAACAATTTGCATATGCCAGTGTACATGCATCACAGTTGCATGTGTGTATCAGTTTATTCTCTGCATTCAGTAAAGAAACAGGTTATGTTACATGTTACAATAGCTGAAGGTGGAGGGGAGAAGGACAGCCTTGCTCACAGACTGTATATAGAGAATGGACATTGCCACTGTGATGTCACCCACTGTTTGGTGGACTGCTGTTTTAAAGCCTCCAGTTTGGCACTGTGGCTGTCGACATCTTGTTTTTTGTTTTTGTTTTTCATCTAGTTGTGATGAAAGCAGGGCCGATTTGACTGAGAATCAAGGACACCTTACATGCTCTTGCAGTAGCAACCTGTCAATCTGAAGATAGCTTCGCCCTAAAACATGCTCTGCTTTGTCGTCTATTTTCCCATAAGTGGGACCACAGTTTCCTAAATGAACATCATGCTGTATTGAAAGAGACTTGATACTTGCAACTGAAACCATAAACTTGTTAGGAACATGTTTACTGAGGTATCAACTGAAGGAAAAGTAGAGTAATTTTCTCATATACTCGTATACAATCTGACTTCTTTTTGCAACCAGAGGAGTTGCCCCCTGCTGGCTGTTAGAGAGAATGCAGTCACTTGCACAGTGGTTTCACTAATCACATCCAAGGACCACGTCCATCTTTTAAATGCAGTCTGCGGTCTGTCCAAATCAAAAGAAACATGGCTTTCAATAATAATAATAATAGTATTAATTCTTTGTATGCTGTCTTTGTATGCTGTGACTATTAACTGAGTCACTAGACAGTAACATGTGTAGTGAGGACGGGATTTTTGGATGGCTTTGTGGGCTAAAGTATTTTTTGATGGTCAAAGAAAGGCACCAAGTAGACTACCTGCTTATTAAAAATGTATGTGCAATAATTCAATACTCAGCATACAGTAGAATAATTGCACAGGTCCATGCAGACTGTGAAATTATCTTATCGTTGAATGACTTCACTGTATGCAGCGCTAATGTGAGGCAGTCTCATCATTCTCAGTTTGTCCTTCTAGTCACTTGTAGGTATTGGAACCTACATTTGCATGTACACAATGTATCCCTCTGTCCATAAGGGACCATGGTCCATTGAAACAGGAACTTAGGCTCTGTATTTGTGTTATGACCTTAAACAAGCTACATGTATGACGCTGCCTGGCCCTGACAAAAAGACAGTCTTCACTTCATTTCTGCTGTTTAGTTAATTCTCTCTAAATTTCCAGGTACCTGGTCAAACTACCTTATATCGATGGCAACAGAGTTGGAGTTTATGGAAAGGTAACATAGCATGTGTATCCAATAAATAAAACCAACATAAAGTGTTCACCATTTTTTCTCCACCATTCTTTTGAAGTCATCATTTCTCTCCTTTTTCAGGCATATGGAGGCTTCTTGTCCTCAGTCCTGCTCCTGTCCCACAACTCAGTGTTCAAATGTGGCATTGCTGTGGCTCCTATATCAAACTGGAAGCTCTTTGGTAAGACGGAGAGGAATCAGTCATGAAATATCATACAAATAGACAAATCTAGTATTCTCAGAAGTTATCGGTTTTCCCATACATTACAAGGACACTCAAGGAATCAGGCAACAGTAGGTTCATTATAAGGCTTAAGCTTTGTTAAATAAAGTCACAGCATCTGGCTGTTAACTGTTTTCTCTTTCATCTCTACAAAGGGTCAGCCTTCACTGAGAAATACTTTGGCTCTCCAGTGAAAGAGGATCACAAATACCAGGTGCGAGTGCATGTTGGTAGCATTTTGAAAGTTTCTTAGACTAAATTGTAATGAAAACACTTTAATTGTGCCAATTTCTTTTGCACAATAACATGAACTGCTGAACTTTATCCAGGGAGGAGGAATCAGAAGCACAGACTCAAGGAGGCATTGGCAGTTAAAAGAATATATTGCCAGATTAACAAAGCAAAAACCCATACAGGAAACCACATAGTCCAAAAGGGCAAGGCTGGCAGACAGGTTGATACACAGGCAAAATGTCCAAAGGTGCAGGTAGCCTGAGCACAGTACAGGAAAATCAGTGGGTTCAGTGCCAGTGGGCTGAACAGCAGTGACAGCGTGGCAGACGACAGGGGAGAGGGTGCTTCTATAAAACAAGCAGCCCTTCTGGAGAAATGGGTGAAGGAGTGGAAATGGGAGGGAGAAATCAGGGAGGGAAAGGTGGGAAAAGGGAGTTAATGCAGGGCAGGTGGGAGCAGGAGTCCAGTGACCGGGTCAGGAAGGAGAAAGTGAGGAGACGACAGGCAGAATGGACTTAACGGCAGTTTAACGTAAAGCGAACATAACATGAGTAAACATAGCAACGCTCTGCTCTCTATGTTTGCGTTTAAGGTGTTTAGAACTCGTCTGGTTCATGTTGCTGGCCTGACACTGCTTTTGCAAACTCGGCTGATGTAAAGCGGCTCATTATGGCAACAGAACAGGGCCTACTGTATTTGAGCAGGTGCGTCGAGCGTCAAGCACAGAGCTATAAGTGCTGAGTGCAACTGTGTGGGAGTTTCAGAGCACGTCTGCTGGTTATGAGGAGCAATGACAGCATGAGCCAGAATGTCACATTTCCTGCGTTATGCCTCTGACGCAGCCCCGGTAATCACTGCATGGCATGTCAAAAACAGCTCATATGGAGACTCCAGATAATAAAAAGGTTATTGCTGTCAGAGCGAAAGAGAGTGACAAGACCTTCAATAAACACAGCACCACAGCTCAGTGGTGGTGTCTTAGATACATGTGTGGAGAGATTAAATGTCCAATCAATCCCTTATCATTGCCTATATTATCTTGCAACATGGGGATTTAAATACATAACTGTTACATGTCGATGCTTACAGTTGTATGATCAAGTAAAAAAGAATACAACGCAATAAATATGATTTAATTGTACCTTATGCTTCATTACAGCTGATTCATTCCAAGACCTTACATAGAACAATCTAACCAACACTGATGACACATTATGAACAGACAAATGCTCCGTCTGCCCCAGCAATCAAATAAACAATCACACCCACACATTCTGGTCTCGCACACAAATGGAATCATTCTGGTCAGAGGTCATTAGGAAACTCTTGCTGGTCCTTGGCATCAGCATTCATACAGCACCGTCCCCATGTCTGCCTGAGGGACTGTCAGCATCTCTGTCAGGCCATCATGTAAAAATTCATATTAATGACAGTGAACCAGTGGATTAACCTAGCAGCAGACGGTGTTATGCAGACAACAGTTGCAATGACAGGCAGCGCTGAGCAATACTAAGAAACATGGCTCCTGTATATCTGCAGTGGAATGTGCACAGTAATTCATCATTTGAAACAGCTCAGCACTCACTTTTGTCCCCGTTCACTTGCGGCACACCATTCTACATTTGAATTTCCATCCAGTATGTAGCATTCTCAGGATGTATACACAACCTCACATCTATCATCAAACACCCATTTGTCATGCAGTGACTTTGGAGAGAATTAAGAACCCTTCACTTTTTGCAAACTTTACTATGTTGGAGATTTACTTTATTAATTAGTTTCTTTCCCTGTCACTCAAGAGCAGTCACAGACTTGTCTCAAAGCCTCTCCAATGCTGTCACTTTCAGTCACTGCTAAAAGATGAACTGTCATCTTATTCAGGTCATGTCAAGTCTAGAGCAGGTATCCTTTGAGGACCGCTCTTGTTTATTTGTATTCCCCCTGACTCTGACCAGCTCCCGCCCCCACTACTGACACCCAGACCCATAGCATAATGCTGCCACCACCATGCTTCACTGTAAGGATGCTATTAGCAGGTGGTGAGCTATGCCTGCTTTTCAATAAACATAGCATTTGGCGTTTAGCCCAAATAGCATCACTTTGACTCACAAGATGAGAGAATCATTTTCCTCATGCTCAGAGAGATCTTTAAATGCAGTTTGGTGAATACCAAGCAGGCTGTCATGTGCCTTCTACTCAGAGAGACTTTCATCTGCATGATGTATTCCAATAGGCATGATGTAGATGAATGATGTGTGGAGGAAGGGGGTGAAATCTTACGTAGAGATTGATTAACACCTCTGTTCCCCAGTATAGTGGTAGAGTGACAGTACATTTTTGTGTAAACATGAAAATCTATTTTGCAAGATGGAAAAATTGGCCTTTGTACAAAAACGCCTTGTGTAGACAAAGGAAGCAACAGCACATGCTCCAAATCCCACAAGCCAAAAAACTCTGCTTTGCCTGTTGCACAGATTCTGAATATCTTCACCCTGGAAAGACTTTTCCAAAAGGTACATTTTCAGTAACAAAAAGAACAAATGAAAATTGAAAAATTAAAAATAACCATGTACGTGCTGATAAGGCCTCAGTCTTATTGTAAGCTAAATTAAAGCAAACAGGAGATACCTGAGTGTAGTTTGCCACAGAATAGGGTCTTAATTCTAGTTTACAAAAGAGAAAAAAAAAACATTCTGAAAGCATATTGTTAGTGCAGACTGCTGGGAAATGCCAATTATATCCAGCTAAATTAATCTGTACAAATCACTAAAGTGTAATGGGCTATGGATATTTCCTGAAGTGACCCTATGCAGTATATCAGCTTAGACCTTATACTGTATTACCTTGATGTCTGTAAACACTAAATAATAATAAGTATTACATTTGTGATGTTCTGATTTGAGGCCAAACATCAATTGTAACAGAGGCCTGTTGAATCTGTTCTGAATGTGCTACAGCACAAGAACAGAGAGTCTTGACTGGGTTAATCTTCAGCGACTGAGGCTTGTGGGTATCATATGTCAGCATCTGCCAAACTACACGAGAAGAAGAAAGAGGACTTCTCACTGTAATGCTGAAATAATTTCAAACTACGACCAGAGAATGTATTTATAGAATGGAGACATCGCCCAGGATACCTCTGGATTTAGGGAGCACTACTCAAAGATAATTAGAAATGGGAGCTTACATTGTAGAAGAATTAAGTTTGTAACAAAACACCAGAAACTAATGTGGTTCAGAGACACCTGAAGTTCTTCTCATGAGTCACAGTTCTTTGCACCTCTTCTCTTGCCTTTGCAATGAAAGCTTCAGTTAAAGGTCAGGCAAGTGCCTACTTGTGCTGATCCCAGTGCAAAAATACAGCCTATTAATGCAAGCTTTAATCTCACCTGCACAGTTGCTTTCCCATTTACATTCAGCATTACTTACTGACGCTTACTTCTGTCTTTGCCTGCTACTGATAGGAGTTATTCTCTATGAATATTAATTAACGACAACAGATCCTGTTGATGCATTTTCTCTTTCTCTACCCTAAAAAGCTTTGTTCATTCCTATAAATGTATAAGTCGACACCACTTAAGCGTTGATGGAGTGAGCATTAATTACTGGCTAATTAGATTTAAACTGGATGTCGTTATAACTGTTGCTGTTTCTGTCTGTGGAGGGTAACTGTTGTCGCTGTCTCTGGCAGATTTCCAGTCTTCTCAGAAACATCACAGTGCCAGGTCCACTGAACTTTCTTATTATCCATGGCACAGCAGATGGTGAGTGTGGGTGAAGTTACACATGACAAAACAGATATGGGGATGTAAAATAGGAATCACTGGCAGATAGACTATAAATAAGAGAATATTAACTTCAGGTATTCAAATTCAGAAACATACTGTGTATACAAAGTGCATTAAAAAGTTAGATTCCATTGTTCTGTTCCCCTGCTTTTGGTTTGCTTCTTTTCTCTTGGCATGTACTAAGTATTAAAATGGATTTCCCCTCATTTTAGCAGCCTGTGCATGTGTAATTGACTGGATGGCTGTTGGGTCCGGCGATGATGAAATTCCTTTTTATCTGTTCTTTTTCAGCCACTGTTCATTTCCAGCATTCTGCTGAGCTGGTCAAACTGCTGTCTGCATCAAATGTTAACTACACTCTCCAGGTGACTGCTGCTTTCTCTTCTCTGAACGACATTCCTTTCACTCCCCTAACAAGGGCAGACCTTTAGGTTGTGTTTATGGCCATAACAGGCAGCCTCCTTACTCTTATGCTTTAAAGGTTAGCCAGCCTCCTGATTAGAGCTCCTGCCTTTTTGGCTCCATCCAAAATGTCCACATGCGAGTTACATTCTATGGAGGTGTCAAAGCAGGCATTGCACCCTTAGTTTGATAGTTTGAACCCTCAGTGGAGATTGGAATGGTGAATGGTGAGTGGCAGCTCCACGACATAAAACAGCAATCAAAATCATGCAGGTCTGCAGCCTCTTGTGGGTCTGTGCAGCCATGTTTGGGTGCCTCTAACCGCGGCTGATCAACTTCAGCCTACTAGTAGAAGCTTATTACCCAGATTTCATTATATGAATATTAGAAAATGATTGGAGATGTCAGATCGGATTACCAGTGGCAACTCAGTCTCCACAGCAGCAGACATCAGGGCAGATCATTGAGAAAACAGCGACATTACAGGCAGCAAACCATTATCAAAACTACAGCGATCGTTAGCCGAGCTGTCTCAAGTTTACTTCAAGGCCCCTTTTTCAACATGCAGGATAAATCAGGAAGGCTGTTAAAATACATGAACAAAAAATGCCACGAGGTAATGTCACGATAATGTCTAATACTGATGTGGGTGGCCCTGAGATTCTAACAATAAATATATGCTGGTTTTTAAAAGTAAAAATTGTCTTTGTTTTCTGTTTCCTGCTGCTTAGATTTTCCCTGATGAGGGACACAATATGGTTTCTGTCAAGAGCCAGCACTACATGCTAAACTCAGTGCTGACCTTCTTCAAGAACTGCTTTTTGGAGGAGCAGCCCGTCTCCCCGGAGACGTCCAAAGAAGACGACTAGCCCAGAGAAGCTCCTGCGGGTGTGTAGAGTGTACTGTAGCAACTGCTGTCATGAGCCAACAAAGAGAGGCTGTGTTTGCCCGAAGGACTGCCATCTATAAAAGCACTCCGAGAGCATTAGTGAAGACCTACAGACATGTAGTATGTAAGATAAGTGACATTGCATTTGCTTGGAATGGCAGGTTGGCATGGTAATTCCAGGGTCGTGGTGATTAAGTTGTCAAATAAAGATGGTAGTTTTGTTGCTGTAATCTAATGCTTTAGATAAGACTTATTGTTTGGAATGTCTGTATCATGTACTGAGTACAAATGTCAGGGAATCAAATTCAAATTAACAAAACTTTATTTGTCCCAAGGGGGCAATTCAAGAGAAACTTGTATTTTTCCATGTTAGAGTCTAACTTTTCTGACTGCTGTAATCTACTGTGAAATCCTGTGAATATTTACTGCAAGCAAAACGAATCCACCTAAAACGTCACCACATTTACAGAGGCCATCCCACCAAACAGCTCCTGCAGGTGCCTTTACCTCATCACAGTCGTCACTATTTTCCGAGCTGAGAGCCAACACAGTGTCCATAGCAATACGAAAAAAGACATCTAACATATGTATGTAACACAGAGCCTCTCAGGGCTGAACAACATCAGAGCATCTGCATCTTCAGCAGTAGCCCTTAAAGTACTGCAGTATTTGCTGGTTGAAAGCAGCTGGAGAGAACCAGAAGAGGACATTATAGTGGGTCTTTGTTATTGTCGTTGTGTCTTGTATTTCTTGTTTTTTCCTTTGTGATAAGGAACTTGTGTGCATCTGTTTAATATAAATTTGCTATATGGGGTACTTCACTTTGTCATACTACAGACTTTCTAGGAATCAGAAGTGGAATTGGTTCCACAGCAATATGATTCACACTTTTAATAATCTGCATTGCGGCTATACCGTTTGAACTCTCACTGCACAAACAATTTAATATCCCAAAATGTGAAAAAAGGTTTCAAATGAATGGCAGAGAAACCTAACTTGTACAACAAAAGCAGCTTATGCTATACTGTGTGCTTTTCTCTGTAAGCAGACTCCTGTTAATACCGTCCTTCTCTGAGTAGCAAACAGACCACAGATTGTTCTCTGACCACGATCCTGTGCTGATTACTCCTCTGCACTAGCCTGACTCTTCTCAAACTGCATTCGATCCTCTACACCACATATATCGTGTCCTCAGTAGGTGACATTTCTACACTTGTAAAACTTTGTACGCTGAAATAAATTGTTGAACATGACGTATGTGCATCTGTTCATTGCAGCGGTTGGTCACGACACACCTGACAGCTAATCTTGGTTTGTAATATAGAAAGAGAAGATGGGGTTGATACTGATGTCTATGTCTACTCTGAGCATTCTGTTGAATGATTTTTTTTTTTTAAATTTGGCGGGGGAGAGATTTTTCAAGTTTTTATTGATAGAGTGACAGAGGGGAGAGAGAAGAGAGACATGCAGCAAAGGGTCGTGAGCCGGACTTGAACTCACGACCGCTGCTGGTGATCTGCGCCCATGTAGTAACACCTTAACTCAGCAAGCTATACGGCGACCCTGCTCAATGTTTTTTTTTTAAAAAATTTGCAGCAAGAACTATAGCACCAGTACAAGTTTGGACACACCCCAGTCAGCATTTATTTGTACTATTTGACACTGTAACACTGTAAATCTATGGAAGGAGTCACATGGAACTAAGGTAATATGTGTAAACAAAGCACAAGATGCATATTTTATTTTGAAGTGCCCCCTGTTTGACTTGGTCAAAGCTTTCTAAACTATTAGCAGTATATCAATCAGCTCCGTGGGGTCATCATCCGGGTTGGTTTCCAGTTATCAAGTAAGCCTTGACAAAAGTTAACTGGTGGAATTTCTTGCCTCCTTAATGGGATCATCACTTGTGTCAAGGTTGTGCTGGTGAACAACAAATAACTCCATTCAGCTGCTGTAGTAATCCATATAATGGCACGAATATCCAGGTGACGACCTCATGAAGCTGGCTGGGAGAATGATGAGATTACAAAACTGTCATGAAAGGAAAATAACTTTTGCTACATAAATCCATATGTCTTCTAGTTTTGATGAATTCACTCTTGGTCTAAACTGGAGAAGACAGTAAAAACAAAGAAAAGCTCTTCAGTGAGTAGATGTGTCCAAACCTTTGACTGCTGCTTATGACTGCCACACTGCTAACCCCACCTTTTTTGCTTGCCACAAAAAATTAGAGGAATGCTGCAACCATATTCTAGAACGGAGCTATTTCATCTTCATTCAGTGATTCCTGGTTTAGTTTGAGAATCTGCAGCTCTAAAACAACAGGACAAGCCTATTCTGCTGGAAATCATATAACGTGGTAGAAAGCAGCAGAGCAGCGACTAATGAATGTTGTGGTGAGACTGCTGCCTTAAACTCCAACATGTATGAGGAGAGTTTATGTGTCACATATACTGGACACAGCATGAAAGGGAACAAGCAGTGTCACACAGCAGTGACTGATAAAGCATCCTGTTTACAGGGACAGTTATACCTAGCAGGTAGATGTCACTCCTCATAGGATCCATTCATTTTCATGAGTGTAAACATTCCACATTTAGTTACAGTGTTTGATGTGACAGAAGTGCATTGAACAGTAATTCATAAAAGCCTATGATGGATCAGATAAGGTGATTTGTGGATGCCAACCAGACATGAGAGGCGGTGGATGCAGTGAGTAATGGGGAATGTGATGGTGGAGAGATACTGTCAGGACTGAGCCATGCGTCATCAGTTGACCCTGCATCTGACAGGTCATCTGAAAGAGATCCAGAGCTTCAGAAAAGTGAGCTTGTCCCCTTCAAGACAGGTCTGCCAGAGCACTTGTAGAATGTAAAAAAGCATGAACCTGTTATCTCACAAAAGCCTGCTTTAGCCTTATCTCTGTAACTCCCATAGACAGTCTGGTAGGGTTCAGCTCCATGATGCTTCACAGTGACGCTGCAGTAGTTGTTTCTTTCAGACAGTCTGTATTAGACTGCATGGTCTGAATATGATTTGACATTGTAGTGCTAGGCCATACCAGTTTATTTCCATGGATCACTATCCTTTATTTAGTCTACTTTGGTATTCTGATCATTTACTCAAACAAAAAATGTCAATAAAGCAATGTAAACAATAATCTGTTAGATCATAAGTAAAAGGTACATAAGCAGAAAAAGATATTAAAGTTAAAGTCCTGGTTTGGTCCCTAACTGATATATTATTATATCTGCCATCTTTAGATGATTAATAGAGAAGCATCAGTCACCCCCTTTCCACCAAGAAGAACCAGTTCAGTGCTGGTCCTAGTTCTGGTGCTTAGTTGGTCCAAATCTGGTTCCTCCTAAGAACCTGTTTTCTTTTCCATAGGCAAGGAGCCTAGTTGGAGCCACGGCATTGGGTCACCATAAAACCACTACGCTGGCATCCATTACATAGCAGTTAAACAAACACAGTAAGTTGATGATAATACTGTATGTTTATCTCTAGAGATAGTCTTTAGGCTGATTGTGAGGCGGAGGTCTCCTGTTGTCCGGGCACATTCGCGATCGCGCTACTGGTGGGACACAATTGTACCAGATTTCAGGTCAACAGTTTGTGGTAAACTTCTGTGTGTCCCGGGAGTCATTTCAATTAGTGCTGTCAAAAATATCGCGTTATTAGCGCGTTAACGCAAATCAATTTTAACGGCGTCAATTTTTTTATCGTGAGATTAACGCCGGCGGGGGTGGGTGGGGCGGGGGCATGGTTGGCGAGGGTGAGGCGTTCGCCGGAGTCCGACAGGATCTCCTGCTGGCTGTTGTACAGCAGCAGTCTCCTCGCCTCCATGCCTTTCTTTCGGCTCCTTTTTCCCGTCCCGAACCGCGTGCCGCTGATCCAGATGCTCCGCCAGGTGACGGCGGCCTGGGGTGCGCGCATGACGATTGACAAGACCAAAGTTATCTGTGTGTGTTGTCAGAGTGAACTCAGTTGCACATCCAGTCTGACATACCACATGATGGCCAAACACAGCTGACGCGAATTCTCCGCCTCCTCCTCGTATAAAATGATAATTCAAGGGACATTTGGAATAGATTAAAAAATGTGCGATTAATTTGCGATTAATCGCGAGTTTACTATGACATTCATGCGATTAATCGCGATTAAAAATTTTAATCGATTGACAGCACTAATTTCAATACATGTGTGATGGGACCAGGGACGTCCTGGTAAAAAAAGGACACAAATTACCGCCTTGTGTGTCCCTTTCCACCAATCGTTGTTCACCATAACCCCGCCCCCTGACGTACTCGGTTCTTAGCTCTGGCCTAAGCACCAGTTGGAGTCGGTGCTTGGGCGGTGAAAACACAAAGAACTGGTGCTAAGTCAGGCTCTGGCTCCAAACTAGACCTGGAACCAGCTCAGTGGAAAAGGGGTAAGTGTGTCAGCAGCATGTTACTGCTGTAGCTGCTGCAGGTGGAGCTGAATCAACTACTTCCTATACAGTTTTACATACAGGGACAGCAGATACATCGGAAGGCTGTCGCATTATTAATGGGACAGCAAAAAAGAGAAAACTCTCTAATCTCTGATTTTGTGTGAGATATTGAATCATGTGGACATTTATTGAGATGAATTCATGTAAGATGTTTAGAGAGAAAAATCACTATTAGGTGAAGCTGTTAACAACTGACATGAGAACCTGACTACAAACAGCTTTTTGCAAGACGTCAGAAGTGACAGAGATTGGAAAACACTAGTTTAATCTAAATTTCTAAAGCTTTTTATGTATGTTGTGTAAAATCTTCATCTTAAAGCAACTAGAGCTGTCAGACAGAGAAGTTTAGTGGCTCAGAAAGTTCAATATTTCCTTCTGAAATGTGATGGAGTGGAAGTGTGAAGGGAAATAAAATGGGAATACTCAAGTCCAAGTACCTTCCACCTCTGTATTTACACATTACATCACAACATCACATCACACCAAATATGCACACCTCTTCTTCCCATTCTGTGCGTCATCAGCGTCTGATTTATACTGATGGATGCTCAACGTGATGAGTGTAGTTGACAACTTGGAGTCGTTAGGATTTTAAATCAACAGAACCAAAACACATGAGATGTTTGAACGTACTCATTTAGTGACATTCCTTTGTGAAGACAATGCCTTAATACAGAGACAGAATCTTTTTTTCCCCAAGCATTATTACTGCAATACTCGGGTGCTCAGGTAAACCAGACCTAACCCTGGAAGTTGAAGTTGTGCAGCACTGAATACTGTGAGTAACAGCATATAAATGTGTATGTGTTGCTTACAAACAGAGGGAATTTTGAAAGTGTCGGATGATTTCTTGGCAGAGTGCAGTCACTTAATAGTCTTTAACTGTTACTTGGCAGTGTACCCAGTTTATCTAAGGATTAAACAAGTACAACATGTTAGATGTAGTTAGGTAGACTAGTTGGCAGTTAGCTTTGGATGGAGCCACGCCTCTGGTTTCTCCTCATCTGTATGTTAAACTGGGCTATTCAGACTCTTGCAAATAAGTCGTTTCTCAAAATATCCCTTGGCCAACGATTCCTCCTCAACAATTCACATATAAATGTAAATATGTCATCTGCATATTGTATAATGTTAATACTTTTGGCTGTGTCTTAGCTACTCCTGTGCCATATTATAATACTGTATACACAATACATGCATTGCTTATTGTCTGTTCTAGTTTGCTCCATTGCGTTTTGCTCGACTTCCATGTATCTCAGTTCTGTGTATATACATGATTTTGTGTTGTGATTTCTTTGCATAGTCATAGGTAGAGCTACTGATTGTACATGACAAAGTGACAAATCATCTTATGCAACCTCCTCACATGAGTTTGGCTAAGCTGTGACGCTACAACAAAAACCCTTCATGGAAAATATAAAAGGAAAATGAAGTGTGGATGAGAGGCTCATCTGTGCTGTTGGAAAAACACCTAAATTAACTCTGGTACTTAAACTCCTGCAGATTTAAAAATTAACATCTACTTGGCCATTCAGGCCGGTAAGTGCAGGCAGTGATTAATGCACACAGACATGCAGCGTTGATGCAACGACTCTAAATAAGCAGATCTTGCCTGCTAAATCATTAATGTAGCTGTCCTCGGGCCATGACAGACTACCTCCTCTCTTTAATGTGACTCCCAAGGTGAAAAAGAAATGAAACGTTAGGTTGAAGTGTTCTCAAACAATCAGTCCTGAGAACAAATGTGGATCACTGGGTTCCGTCGTATGTGCTCTATACATCAGCATAACTCACTGTTTTTCATATGTTTTTTTTATTTATAATCATCACTAGAGGACAATCACAATAACCCCAAAACCTTAACCCTGCCCTTTCCCTTTAAAACAGCAAAAAGAACAAGAACAAGCATTACAAAATCCATCCTAGGAAGAAAATCAACAGCTGAAAGGAAAACGGAAACAAAATAAAAAAAGTACAAGACATCCAGGTCAAATGAATCCATCCCCATAGACTAAACTTCCTATGAGATCTGACATCTTAAAAATATATTTATATACACACTCTGCTGTATTGTACTGTACAAAATGTGGCAACACTTGACACATTCCCTGTAGACATGCAAATACCTTACTGACACTGTAAAATTGTCCATCTTAGTACAGCCATCTTCATTTAATCCCCACTTTATTTACTGTTTTCTTAAAATAAGAGCATCCAAAATAGGGGGAATGTCTCTTTAATTGGGTGGAGATGCACTGAAAATGATCTCACACGTTCTCAGAGATGTCATCACTTCATTGAAGGTCAAATCACATATTAAGATGGAGAACTTTTGCAGTGTGGTGGCCTGAAACTTTAATTACTATATGGCCAATATCCATATCTTCATCCGGCGCTCATAACTTATTTGTGACCATACAGCCGACTTAGTGTTTTAAGGGTTTCTAAACTGACTGCAATGCTGTGTCTCGAGGACCTGAGTTGACATAGGTTAACATGACACTGCTAATGGATGACTACCACTGCCAGCAAGTAATATTACAGTATGTTGAACCTCATAAGGCATTGTACATGTCTACACAAGACCCCTGTACAATAAAGTGTGACCTCTAAAGACTGTTTCCATTTAGGGTGGGCGATGGCGGAGGGCTTCAGCAGGAAATTGCACTTATTCAGGACTGGCTCGGGTCGTGGTGAACTTACGTGACTAAACATTTTCGCAGATGACTGGAGCATTTCCTTGTGCAACAATATAACAACCGAAGGAGAGGTGAGATCAAAAGTGTACATCTGTGTTCTTTTCTTCCCAAGTGCTACCACACATGAGACGGACATGGCAAAAATGAGTGAAGCTGAAAGGACGGGATAAAAGAACCATGCACTTGGTTAAGTGTGGATGACTGCGGCCCAGAGAGCCTGCAAAAGATGGAAGCAGTCTTCCGTGTGCTTTGCCGAGAAACAGAGCATCCCGAAACTGAAATGACTTTATGCTAGAGGGCAGTTTCTGCCTCAAGTCCCGGCAATGCAAGTGTCACTGTCGTGCCCTTCAGTTATCTTTTCAACACATTTATACATACACAGTCACACACTGGAGTGCTCACACACACACACACCCACACACACACCCACACACACACCTTAAGAGCATCAACAGCTCTATCCCAGTGTCCATGTCTGACTAAACACTTGGTCCAAACGCGAAAGGCCTTGACGGATTTTAGCAAAATTCTTCAAGCTCTGCCAAAGCTCTGACCCTCTGAGCCTTCCGTCTACTCCTCCTCCTCCTCTTCATCATCAGGCAGCGGTAGCAACTCCTCCTTCAGACACTCCCTGTAGAAGCTGGTCAGTGTGCCGTAGAGGTGCTGGCGACTCTGCTGAGAGAGGAAATGGCCCTCATCTGGGTAGATCTGTTGGGTAAAGGGGAAGTTATTGCATCTTTCAAGTCAGTCTTATTGCAAAATTTGTGCCGGCAACTCTGCAGGTCGTCTCAGCCCTGTGGAGTGTGTCCGTGACTTTCAGCTCAATTTTCTGGTCCTGTATCCAGCAGGTTTATGGTGTTGGTCCACTCTTACCTTTTTCAGCCACAGCAGTGTTCAACTGTTCAGCAAAACAATTAAAAAAAAGCAACCTACTGTACTGGTGAACATAGTGAAAGATTTAGCAGCTAAAAGTCAGCTGTTTTTCTCAAAAGGCGGTGGAGACCAAAACGGAGCTAAAAGACAATAAATATTTGATCTACGTTGTGGAATCAAAAGTTCTCAGATTGTTTGTGCTGCATGGAGCGGATCAGGTCACATGCATGCAACATGTGTGAACAGCAGTCTGACTCACTGGATGCATCCTGCAGCTAAAAGCCTGCCATTGACAGCTCATTTACATGAAACAACAACCTTCAGGAAGCAGCCTACTGCACTCACTCACTTTTTAATCACAGAGCTCATCTTCCTGCATGAAAACGTTCCATCAAAACAACTCTACTGAGCATCAGAGCATTTCCCCCCCAACAGCAGAGTGATAGTGAGGAGCAGCCACACCATTATGTTCTACAGAATGGGCTGGCTAAGCAAGACTAGTAAGCAGTACCTGTCAGGTGACTGTATGACACCACACTGTGTTTTTGTGATCACTGGTAGGTTTGCATTTGTAATTTCGCCATGGAGCTCTAACTGGAGCAGAGAGCAAACATCACATTCTCAGCAAGTCAGCAGCCAGCCCTCGTGTCAAGAGTCATCACTGGTGATGAAAAATGAATCTGTGGCTACCACTAAGGGAAAAACAGCAGATTCCACAGTGGAGGAGTAGACAGTCTCCAAACTGGGTGCTGGGAGTGGTGGATCAGTAAACAAGGACACAACTTTGACGGGGCAGTGGCCAAATTCAAATCAAATACGGTTGTGATTTTTATTGCTTACAGTCTTTGAACACTTTTTTTTTTTTAATATTTTTATTTGGGGAGTTTTTTTCCTTTTATTGATAGTGGAAGAGACAGGGTGAAAGGGGGTACAGAGGAGAGAGAAAGACATGCAGCAAAGGGTCGTGAGCTGGACTCGAACTCGCGACCGGCTGCTGGCGACCTGCGCCCACGTGGCAGCGCCTTCACTCAGTGAGCTAAACAGCCGGCCAGTCTTTGAACACTTTTAAAGAGCTTTTAAGGCTTGGTAGCCAGATGCACAACTTCACATGAATGAAAACGTAGCGGTGCGTCTGTCACATGTGCATTGTTGCCAACAAGTTAGCTTCATTAACTGAAAGGGGGTCAACAAGTCAGTGTTGTAATTTCAGCTTATTTCTGCTTTCTTTGGAAAACATTAAATTTACGTGCCATATGATGTATTTCTTCTAAATATCTGCTTCAAAAACCCTGAAATGCATCCTGTGTAACTGCAGTGTCCTCAGTTTGATTTCCCAATAAGGTTTAGTTTATGTCATGCTCAAAAAAAGAGACCAAAACTTGTACTGTATTAATGCAAGAGTTCATTTCAGTTTTCCGACTGCAATTGTGATTTTAAAAAGGTTTCGTTTAGAGAGCAGGAGTTTGCTTTATGTAAATTGCAGCATTGTGAGCAGCCCTAATCAGTGTCCTGAGCTACAGCAACTGACTCCCTGTTGTTGTCAGACCTCCAGCAGCATCCTCACCTCACCTCTTTTCCTCCAGCTTCAACCCTCAAACCCTGTGGTGTGTGATTACACATGAAACGGACCTCTCTGTGATTGTGCATGATTTGTTTTTTGCACAGGCAGGTGTAGCACTGACCTCGCAGAGAACTGATTCCATATATTTGAACTCTTTTAGGTAATTCTCCACATATAATTTACATAATGTTGAACATATTGCAGCCACATTCTACCTAACATACACTCACACAACAGTTTGTTCCTAATTCAGTGAATTGTTGTGTCTGCATTACACACCTGCATTGAGTAGTTCGCTCCAACTTTCACAAGGTTCTTGACGAGCTCAGCAGTATGCTGAAAGTGGATGTTGGCTGCGGAGAAAGAAATAAAACATGTCAGCAAGATTCTGAATCAAAACCGGGAAAAAGAAGAGACAATCAGATTTTGGAAGGATGGAAATACCCCAACAAATCCGACATGCATGGTTCATCAGGGAATGTTGTCCTCTGGAAATCCCAGCATCAATTTAGATAACCCACTTTCGCTTTTATCTTTTGATTAAAAACCATTTGCCTCATTACGTTCCAGGATTGCATGCTTCTTTGTGCTCAGCAGTGATGCACACAGATACCATATTTCCATTCTATCTGTGATTTATTTTCTCTTACCATCTGCTGTGCCGTGCACCAGCATCAGTGTCTGCTCCCGAAGCGCTTGAACGTTCTGTAGCACACTGGAGAACTGCAAGGAAATCAGAAATAGTGATAATGCGGTAATAGATGTAGATAACTGGCACTGGCAATACAAATATGCAGAATGTGATCAAATAAACAGCATTGTGGTAAACATTCTACATGCAGACACACACAGATGATGCCATTCAGATGAACTAGAGATCTTTAAGTGATGAAGTATCTCCAATAGACATCATTTTCTTTGCTTGGAATATCACAGTTTGTGCACATTCTGAGGAGAATAACACAAGCTGCAGGATAGTAAAAACAATGAATACTATACTATCCCCTTTCAGATTTCTTGTAGGTTGTTTACAATGTGCTTGCACAAAACAGTTTTGTTCTTCCCCACCGCCTCTTTCTTATCACAGTGGAGAAAACACCTCTGATAGCTAAACATCAACAGGCCTGAGAGAGCCACGCAGCCCTTTTGCAGTGGCTTATAACAAACCTCCGGCATGTGATCTGACACACCGGTGCGCACAGTAACCAAAGAGATGAGTGACAAAATCCTACGAAGCATGAAAAAAACACAAGAAAAAGCCAAGCATCGCCGCCTCTGACTTTGATAGCAGCGGCATTCAGTAACTGCGGGAGCTTAACTGTAGGTGTGTCAGTGATGTTACACTTTCAAAGATCAGCGGCAAACAAGCGCAAGGAGGCAGTAAACACGCACCTGATATCTGCTGTCATCCCGTAATGGCATGCCAAGGTATCGCTCAGAGAACGCTGATGCTGTGCAAATGAGAAGTGATACATTCTTAACAGTGCCACGAGTAGACGGTGCTTCAGCTGCAGCTAAGTACCCAAACAAAGTGGAGTTCCTGTCATCCTGA